>CM051388.1:280864-880864 GCA_028015245.1 Cardamine occulta | reverse complement strand
CCTCGATTAGTCGATGAACACCAAGAGGGGCCCGAAACACCCAATGGAATATCATATTGAGCAAGAATATTCAAAACCTGCAACACAAGAAACACCCAAAAGAAGGGGACTTGACTTACAAGCATCATTTCAGGGGCACCGGAAGGAGGAGGCATACCGATTAATCGGTATCCAAGAATCTCCGTAGATAATGGTTCTTTAACCTTAACTCTGTAATTCTGCAAATCTTCCATTGTTATTATCCCTCCAGATTTTTGTATATCATTCACTAGGTTAACCCCAACAGTGCCATTGTAAAACGCTTTTGGACCGTATTCAGCAATTTGGCTCAGTGTAAATGCCAATTTTGGGTTACGACAAATCGTCCCTGGTTTCTTAAGCTCTCCATTTGAAACAAATAGGTCAGAGAGACCTTTGTCTGCTAAGATATCGCTTCTAGTCGCGTCCAAGCCGTGTATAGACCCGCGACTTCCCCGGGAACGGCTACTGATAAGGCTCCTTTAACCTTTAGCTCATGATTGCCACCATACATATCCTACATCAAAAGAAACAACCAACAAATGTCTTTGATTTTAAAACTATAAATGTTAGACATCGAGAGCAATAACAAAGATTGTGTTTATGATTCCCAAAACGCAAATTACTAAAACATGTTACCTCAGTGGCGTTTGATGGAGCGGTTTCTCTAGAATCATAAGCTATTTCCTTTCCATCAGCTAGCTTAACTACTGCAAACGCTCCACCGCCCAAACCACTAGACGCGGGACTCACAACGCCCAAACAGAGAGAAGCAGCCACAGACGCATCAATCGCGTTTCCTCCTTGACGAAGAACATTCATCCCGATTTCAGAACACCGTCCATCGTCTGTCGCAACCGCACCCTCATACGTGACAATACTGCGTTGTCTTTTCTCAGCCGCGGCGTTTTGCAGAAACGCGATTAGAAGAAGAGCTATTTTCGCAGTTCGAACCAACAACATTGCTACGATCAAAGGAGAATCAAACCAGATATTAATCACATAAGTCATAACGTATAATTAATTAACAAATATATATTGAAAATGAAACCCTCAATCAAAAAAATGTATATATTGAAAATGTTTAAATCAGTTTCACGCGTATATTGATTGGTCTTTACAAAAACAAACAAAAGCTACCCACAAAATAATACTAATAATTTATTTATAAAAAAATTAATAATAATAATTTAAACTTGGATTTGATCCCAAAGAAAAAGAGTTAATTTTCGTGTTTCTCTAGGCGACGGAAGTCACCCAAAATGCTCTGATTTTTTATATAGTTGGTCAATGGAAAGTCAATATTTTTTGTTTAAATATATGCAAAATCTGATTAAAATATTAATAAAATTGCAAAAACTGGGGCATTTTTCTTTTTATTATATTTTTAATGTTGAAGAAGCTTTTAAAAATACTGAATAATTTAACAAATCTCCATTACCTGTTAATGTTTATTTTAGTTTTTCCGGCTAAGGCTTGGTTAATAGATAGCAAACAGTCGATTTTCATGTAAGCAAATCAAATGACTCGACAAATAACCGAACTAATTACTGAATAAACATTTAACAAAAAAAAATTACTGAAAGAAAAACAAAATAGCTTACAATTCATTTGGGTGTCTCTTTCTCAGATCTACGTCTATTTCCTCTTTCGTCTTTGTGAACAAGAGTTTGTTCAGACGAATATTAATAAGGCTCTCTGGTCAAAAGTCACATTTGAGTTTTCTGGAAGGTAAATTATGTCCCTTTAAGGAAAAAAAAGAAATAAATACAGTTACACTAAAAAAGAAGAAGCTAAATTACTAAATTATGAATGTAAACCGTTTCCAAAATGGGGTATATTATGAATATAAACCGTTTCCAAAAATTATAACTCTTTTAATAAATTTCCTTTTTCCGGGTCAATGTTTAATATGTTCTCTATAATCACTCTTTTAATAAATTTCCTTTTCCGGGTCAATGTTCAATATGTTCTCTATAATCTACATGGCGTAAAGTTTTAATAACTAATTAATAGTGTATCCTTCTTCTTTTAAAATCTCTTATCAAAAATGAGATAATAACTAACAATAATAATATGTAAATATAAGCATCAAGAGATCTATGTTAATGCAAGAGGATAATTGCCACCCTTTTAGATATTTTATAACTTATAAAACATAAAATCAATTCGCCCAATTAAAGATGTTCTTTGCCCCCATTCAAATTGTCATTGTCCAGCTAACCAAATTTACATTAATTAATTAAGATAATCTAATAATTTCTGTGAATTTGGTTTCATTTAATTTAGCCAAATTCTAAACAAAATTAAAAATAAATCTAAACAATAACAAGTAATTTTTTTTAATAACAAGGAATTAGTTATAACTCTACAAGTATCTTTTGTGAATCTCATCAAATTTTCGTTGTCAACCTACTGACCTACATATGTCTGGTTTGAATTTGGATGGTTACACAATAACATTAGAGAAAAAACCACTAAACCACAAGTTGTGGTCAAATAACCATGTTGGAAATTTAAGTGATGTACTTTTAGAAATATAATCTTCATCTCCCTATTTAATTTGGAAATTTATACTTAATATTTCGTCGTATTAGAACCCGATATCGATTAATAAAGTGGCCCATATAAACTATTTTTGAAGGGTGGCATTTGGGTTTGGCAATGAGTTTTGATAGAGTAAACTAATTTTAAATATACAATAAAAAGGCTTAAATTCATCTCATCACAAGTTCGATGCAATAAATAATGGAGAAAAAGAAAAGAAAAAGCAAATCCGATATCAATATCCTGAAGGGAACCCTCCTTTTCTAGGATCACTTACTGCCACAAGCTCACTCCTTCCGCCGGAATTCTCACCGGATTCTTGAACTATGAACTGAGAAATCGTTCCTCCGGAGAGCGGGGATAGTACATGACCTTTGTTCTCCAACACAACTCTTGTCTCTTTAGGAATCTCGAAATGATCATTGAATACTGTCGTCCAATTCTCATACGAAACTATGTTTGGTATCAGCTGAAAATGACATCACCAAAAGCAAATTATAGTTACAAAACGTAGAACAAGCAAAGTTTATATTTTGGATTAAAATAAAAAACCTGATGGTAGATTCTTGGAGCCAAGACGGAAGAAAGAGGATCCATGTTGAGGAAAAAATGATTCAAATAAACTTCCGTTGTTCCAGCAATGATGTTTGCTCCTCCGCTCGCACCCACCACAGCTTTCACTTTACCGTTCTACGTAAACAAAAGAGGAGAAAACCATCTTTTAGATCCCTAATTAAGAGTTTCGTGTAGCACAAGTAGTAGGGTTTTATTTTGTTTTTTGTTTACCTTGAGTACAATGGTGGGTGCCATAGAAGACAAAGGTCGTTTTCCGGGGCGGATGAAGTTAACCGGTGATGGTGGTGGTACATCTAGGTTATTGTTGGATTTCATCGGGATTGAGAAATCGTCCATTTCATTGTTCAGAACAATTCCGGTGCTCGGAGATAGCATCAATGCTCCAAAGTAACCATTTATTGTACTAGTCATCGATACAGCATTCCTATCGCGATCTATGATCGATAGATGGCTTGTTCCGTGGTCGTTGATCTGATTCCACCTACGAATTGGAGAAAGAAAGATCGATTAAATCAAGAATCTAAGAAGAAATTCTGTCAGTTATAACAGAGAAAAACTTACTTGCCGCCGTAATATTTTGGATCAAAGGTTTTATCATCGTTTATCTTTCTCTTCAAGTCTTGTGCAAACTTTGGAGACAACATATCCGAAACAGCCTTGGTAACATCTGCGAAATCTGGATCTCCTAGGTTCATTCTGACTGCGAATGCGTATTTCAGAGCCTCAATTAGTCGATGAACACCGAGAGGGCCAGAAACACCTGACGGAATCTCATATTGAGCAAGAATGTTCAAAACCTGTCACACAAGAAACTCGGTTAAAACCTTTAGTAAACCATGATTTGATAAAATATGAAGTAGTCTTGAAAAAACCGGACTTACAAGCATCATTGCAGCACCACCAGATGAAGGAGGAGGCATACCAAGTATTCTGTATCCGAGAATGTCTGCGGACAACGGTTCCTTAACCTTGACTCTATAACTTTGCAGATCTTTCAAAGTTAGTATCCCTCCAGATTTACGGATATCTCTTGCTAGGTTAACACCAACAGTGCCATTGTAAAATGCTTTTGGACCATACTCTCCGATTTGCCTCAGAGTTAAAGCCAATTTTGGGTTACGGCAAATCATCCCTGGTTTCTTGAGCTCTCCATTTGAAACGAATAGCTCAGAGAGACCTTTGTCTGCTAAGATAGCACCTCTAGTCGAATCCATCTGCATATAAAGATACTTTGAAATCTTGAATCCTTGTGCAAGTTTCTCTGCAGGACTCACTAACTGCTTCCATGGTAGCTTTCCGTGTTGTTTCCAAGCCGCGAATAGACCTGCGACTTCCCCAGGAACGCCTACTGATAGGGCCCCTTTCTTCTTTAGATCACCGTTGCCTCCATACATATTCTACATCAAGAGAAACAACCAAGAAATATCTATGATTCAAAAAAACGTAAAGGAAAATGCTATTTAAGCTCAAGATCGCCTTCAAAACGTATATTTGATCTGAATAAAGAAAAAATGTTAGTGAAACACTGTAACATATTCTTTATAAAAAAAAACACTGTTACATATTCAATATCAAGAGAAAAAGCAAAGATTGTCTATGATTCATAAACATTAAGGTCAATAACTTTCTCGAACCCCATATTAAATCAAAACACTTTTTTAAAAATAGCTACAGATTTTAAAACTTTTTTTTCCTTGTTTTATTTTATTTTTGGTCAGTTCAAAATCGCGTTCAAAACGCTGATTTAAGCGGAAAATACAGTAAAATTAAACTCTGTTACATATTCAATGTCAAGAGAAAAAGCCAAAATTATCTATGATTCATAAACATCAATATCGTTTAAGGTCAACAACTTGCTCGAACCCCATATTTAATTAGAGGAAAACAGATGTTAAGAAACACAAAAACGCTTATTTCAAAACGCATATTTGATCAGAGGAAAAAGCTTAAAGACATATATTACTAAAACGCGTTACCTCAGTGGCGGCGAGAGGAGCGGTTTCTCTAGAATCATAAGCTATTTCTTTCCCACCAGCTATCTTAACCACTGTAAACGCTCCACCGCCTATACCACTAGACGCCGGACTCACAACTCCCAAACAAAGAGCAGCAGCGACCGACGCATCAATCGCGTTTCCTCCTTGACGAAGAACACTCATCCCGATTTCAGAACACCGTCCATCGTCTGTTGCAACCGCACCACGAGACTTAATAATACTTTGCTGTCTTTTCTGAGCCGCAGCAGCGTTTCGTAGAAACGCGATTAGAAGAAGAACGATCGTCGCTGTTCGAACCAGCGACATTGCTACAAAGATTGATAGAGAATCAAACCAGAGATTAATCAAAGAGGAGAAATAGAAAACGATCTTAAACGTTTCAACGAAAACAGATTTATTTTAACAATAAATTTGAAGAAAGACTAGTCAACTATTGACAACGTTTAAATCAGTCTCACGCGTATACGCAAAAGCTCGAAACAACCAAACACTTTATTTTACAGTCTTGACCAAACACACACACACACAAAAGAAAACTCAAACTTGGGATTTTTATGTTGAATGACTTCAACAACAACAACAACAACAAAATGTAGAAGAATCTTTTTAACAAGATTAATTAATTAAGAGCATCTCCATTATTGATTGAGCTTTGTTTATATGAGAAAATCAAAAGAGTTGACAAAGAAACTAACTAAACTAATTATTGGATAATCGTTAACTTTTGACATTAGAAATTAAAACGAAAAATCTTACAAATCCTTGGCTGTAAGAGATTTGTTCAGATGATTATAAAGGCAGATACAGTTATTTTTACATACCTATTTTCCAAAATAGCCACCAAGACTTTTTAATTTTGTTGCTAATTTTCAAAAATCTTTAATAATAGGTTGAAGTACTTATTCAATGGGTAAAGTTGTGTCCACACTATGTTAAAGAAAAAAGAAAAAAAAAATTGTCCCACACAACACATGGCTGTATCAATTTGGCTATGATGTAGATCGATACGGCTCATCTAATATTAGAAAAATCTCCCAAAAATAGTTCGGTAGGATCTTAACTAGTACTAGTATTTGACTAATTTTAAAACAGTTTTATTTAATAATTAAAAAGGACTTATTTCTTTATATTTGAAGTAAACTCGTGAGGTTCGTTGTACAATGGTGGTGTAAAACTTTCTGAATTCGAATTTATGATTTTCATGATCTTTTTGAATCTGATATTTGTGTAGTTGAAAGAAAAATTGCTGCAATTAGAGCAATCCGAGATGTTGAAGTTGAACACACTTTAACTACACTGAGGTTGCTTCGCTCATATTTTACTGAGGAACAGCTATAGACTCCTGTATTAGACTTCTTTAAAGAGAACCTTCCCAATTTATCGATAGCCAGAAACGAAGAGAGTGGGGAGATTGAGTTGAAGTGGAATGAAAAAAATGGTGATTTGTTCACTGGCAATGCAGATGGCATGGATTTGAATTATTCTATTCTAAAACGCTTGTCGATGGGTTTTCCTGATTTACTTGGTGGCTATGATTTACGTGAAAAATGGTAGGTTAACTTCTTTTTATACTAAATGGATCTTTTGATTTGCTACTAAACTTTGGCTTTTGTTTTGTCTTTGGTGGCAGTGAAAGCAACCCTGTTAGGAACTGATCATCTACATCTCGAGAATCTTGTAAATTTATTATCTTGTCTTCTTCCATTTTTTAGTGGTTCCGAATGAGTAGATTTAACTTTTGTAGAAGACGCTAGTGAATTTTTCATTTGCTCTAATCAATTTTGCAGGCTTTCACCTGACTGAATAGTGCACTAAATAGCCTTTACTTGGTTTAATAATGTTAGGTTACACTAAAGCTTAGTCTGGATATTTCTTTTCAACCTTGTATTGTTCTTCTGCCTTCGTAAATTATGCAAAACTACTTGAGGAAACTTGCTATTTCCCCCCTGGTTTTTATGTTTTTCAGGGGACATCTGAGAACCCAATGCTTTCAAGCCATGATGCTTTTCAGACTCCTGGGGTATGTATTCGTGATTGTATTCACTATTCCTTATTTCTGAACAGAGGTTACCTGGAAAAAGCACCGTTACCAGACCTAGGACTGACATCCAGATCACTATTTTACTGTTATACTTGGAAAGAATATAAAAGGAAAGTTACGAGTATTTTAAGAATGGTTTGGGTTTGTGAGTTTGGGGTACCCTTTTGAATTCACCTCTAGGGTCCTTTGTGATCCAGGGGAAAAAACAAACAATGTGGTTTCAAACTTTATTGTTTACACGCTCTGTTGCAGAATGAGCAATATTTGTTTCAATGATAGATTGTGCTCATACAAGCAGAGACTTTACAATGATACTTTTAAGTTTTGCAGGTAAATGGGCAAAGACTCTCTTTTGGAATGACACCAAAGACTCGGAGGCTAACAAAACCTGGAGAGATTATGCTCTCTGTGCATGGCTCTCCTTTGGGGGTCTACAAAGAAGACCACAGCATGGGAGCTATTAATGGTATGTTTCTAGATCACAGTCGTTCTCAGTTCTTGCTCCCTCCTGTGAGATACATCCAAAATATTTTTGTTCTTATGTGCATTAATTCATCTTGCAGAGGAAAACAGTTGAAAGTTTCAAAGATTCAGACACTTTGGATTGTGATGATTTACTCTTGTAGGTCTCTACTCTTTCAGATTCCAAAAACGAAATATGTTTGTTATGTCTGTTCTTCTTCTGCATGCTATGGAAATTTAAGTCTCTGAAACAACATACAACAATGATGTTTGTTTATATGTATGTGAAACTTTTCGGTTACAATGTACCTATTGATTACAATTTACAAGACTCTAGTGAATAATTCTTTCTTCTCTTTGATCTTCCCATTTTATAATCTTGATCTGAAGATAATATAGTGGCTGCTGCAATTCTTGGCTAAAGCTTTCTTGATTCAACTCTGTAAACTCAAGTTCTCCAAATAGTTCTTTCTGCACTTTTTCCAATGCAATCTTGAATATGTCCCGAACATGATTGCTCTGAACTCATACGACAAAATATCAATTAGTTTTAAAACACGCAAAATTCAACAGAACCGGAGCTCTAGTTGTGACATTCCAGTCACCATCTCTACAAAGAAAAGAAAGAATACCAACCATGGTTCAGGGGAATGACTGGATAACTCATTAGAGCGTATGCAATCATCAGACTCACTTCTAGCAAAGAATTTGTTCAGTTTTACAATCTTTTATCTAGGAGTCGATCTTAAAAGGTCAGCAAAATTGAGTCAATCGCTTTACACCAAGTCCTTAACAATGTCTCGTCGTGGCCTGCTCGAACCAGTTGATTTCCTGTTTTTAGAATCCGAACTAGGCAGTCTTTCCCCAAAAACTTCAAGGGCTTCCAAGAAGAACCTCTTATTAGGTACTATTCCATCTTTCTCCATTTTCTTCATCAGTATCTGAACATGCTCCTTCATATCTGCCTTAGTATATGCCTTATATAGAAGCTTATACGTTGATGCATCTGGATGAACCCGAAAAGCATTTGCGTTATGGAAAAGCTTATCTGCTTCCATGTGAAGACCATTAAGACAGTAAACTTCAAGCATGGCATTGAGTGTTGACACCTTCAACAGCCTTCCTGATTCAACAACCTCCTCAAATATTTCCCTAGCTCTAGAAACAGAGCTACAGTAACCGTACATCATGATCATGCACTCATATGTGATAAAACTCGGCATGTAGTTCATATCATTCATTTTCTTGAAAACCCATTCAGCTTTATCTCTCAGACAAGCTTTCCCATAATTTATAATCATTGAATTGAATGTAGGCAGAGTCGGCTTCTCCTTGGACCGCATTAAACTCTTGAAAGTCTGCTCCATCTTCTCAAAGTCTTGCTTCTTACCATACGAGTCAATAAGCAAATTAAAGGTGATTATGTCTGGCTTACACTCATTACTCCTCATGCGAGTAAGCACAGATTCCATCTCTTTGATCATCCCGTTTTTCCCATACGCATCCATAACACCGTTAAAAGTGTAGATGTCTGGAGAAACTGCACTAATATCCAAGTCTTTAAACAGAGCATTAACTTGGTCTACTTTACCGGACTGAGCAAAAGCCCTCAACAGGATGTTATAAGTGACAACATTGGGTTGACACCGTTCCATCCCTTTCATTTTGTCAAAGTATCCACGAACTTTCTCCAAAGCTTTAGCCTTGTCCCGAGTATGAAGATGAGCCGTTATGAGGGCGTTGTAAACAGAAGCATCAGGACGACAACCACTGTTTTTCATCTCGGAAAACAGCCACATCGCCATCCGGGTTTGACCCTTTTTCCCCATTACGGATATCAATTTCGAGTACACTCCATTATCCGGGATATACCACCGCTGTTTCTGCATCCACCTGAACACCTATAGAAGAATCACAGTAAGTTAAGAAGTTAACACAATGGTCGCAATGCTCTAACGAATTATACAAATTCAAGCGAGGAATAAAAGGAAAGCCTCAAAGCATGGTTTCATGAGACAGTCTTATCATTGGAACATTAATAACCACCAACACAATCTATCAACCTACCACTGAGCTAAAATGATTTTAAAAAATCCGATCTTTCACAAAACACAGAAGCTGAAACTCCAAATTCGGGACATTCAGAATCTAAAATCCACAAAAACTGAAGCGGTAAAGAACATAGAAAGGAGAAGAAGCAAAACCTCGAGGCATTGCAGCCACTTGTCACTTTTTCCAAGCTCTTCAAAGAGAAGGAAACAATGCTCACATCTTACGATCTTCACGTACTTGTCAAGTGTCTTCACCAATGGCTCTCTGTCACTGATCCTCGACATGAGACTCCGAACAAGCACTCTATTCTCTCTCTCCGCGCTCTCTCTCTCCGCAAGTTTCCTCCTTGACGAAATCGCACCGCAGATTATTCTCGTATTCGTCGCCATCCTCGCACCGACGTGTTTCGATGAGAAGCGAAGCCATTTGTGGTCGATTTCTTGGGGAAACGAAGAGATGAAATCGGAGAATCTCAGCGACGAAGGCGATATCAATAAGTAGTCTATGGTCATTTTCATTTTCTGGTAAGAGAGAAGAGAGTTCGAGGAATTTATTTTTTCCTGATCCTTCAATGGCCGGATAAGGTTTTTACAGACGAACCAAAAAAAGTTTGAGGGTACATTCCGATAAAACGAAAAGTAATGGGGTGTTTCTGTAAATTCAGCAAAAAGGTTCAGGATTTTGATTTCGGGGGTTTTGACACTATGTGAATCGAACACGCAACCTTCTGATCTGGGAGTCGGACGTGCTACCATTGCGCCACTAGTCCTGATGTAGTGTTAGAGCATCATTATTGCAGAGTTTTTAATAGGTTTCTTATAATATAATAATATTGATTTAATAAAAAAGGAGGATTTCACTTAAGAACCGTTTCTTAAATAAAGAACTTAAAGAAACGGTTCTTAAGTTATTTCTCGTTCTCGTCGCTTCCTTCTTCTTCTTCCTTCTTCTCAATCTTCTTCCTTCCCGTTTCCGAGCTCCACCTCCGGAATTGGCTGCTCCACCTTCGGAATCGGCTGCTCCACCTTCGGAATCGGCTGCTCCACCTTCGGAATCGGCTGTTTCAACTCCAGAATCGCCTGCTCTCGCCGCGCCAGTCTCGTCGCGGCAGAACTTCTCGCCGCCGTTGCTTCGTTGTTTCTTCGTCCGTCTATTTCTTCAGCCGCGAAGGAGATTTTGGCGGAATCAGCAGCTCCTCTCGCAATTGCTCCTCCTCCTCTCGCAATTGCTCCTCCGCCGACTGTACCTGTAGAGAAGGAAGAGGCGATAACGTCTAGAATCTAAGTAGAGATCTCGGAAAAATCAGCAATGGCGCAACCCCTTTCGCCTTTGCTCTCTCGATCTCTGAGTAATTTACACTTTGAAGGAGAGATCTCTGAGGAAAAATCAGCAATGGCGCAACGGTTTCTTAAATCAGATTTTCTTCTTCCTCTCTCACTTGCATGCTCAAATCATCCAATTTTGGGATTGGAGAATTAGGTTTTATATTTTTTAATTTTGAATCGGCAGCTTCTTCTTCGTCTTTTCTACTTGAATTTGCGGAAAATTGGATGCAGGACAAACGAGGCTCAGGGAACTTGACTTCATACGACGGATCCGGCATTTTGGTCACCAGACCTCCAAGGTAATCTGCTTCTGTACCTAATTTCTGGAGATCGTCGGAAATTTGTTCTTATAATAATTACTCACTAAGAAAACTAGGAATTTTCAGTAAGAGAATGGGTCCAAAGAAAAAATGAGTGATGTTCTTGCTTTCTAGGAAATAAACGAGGGCATATTTCAAATTGCCAGATTCTCTGTAATTATGAGAAGGATGATAATCACCGTTTTTTTGTGGATGAATCATGTATTTGGTCTGCTCGAGAAACTTATAAAACGATGGAACAAATTGAAAAGAGGGCAGATTCTTTGCTGTAGCACAAAATCTAGAGACTTATGATGTTTCTCAGTTCCACATAAGTAAAAGCTTGTAAATTTGTAATCGCTTGTTAAAATGAGTAGGAGATTAGGATTGTTCATAATTGATTTTACTAATATGTAATGAGTTTACTTGTTTTGTACTATAATTCTATTCAAATTTTTCATCTTTCCTATCTTGGGACTATGTTTTGGTGGCAGCGGAGTTTCAGTCTGGACGTGTTCAAAGCTGTGCGGTGTTTTCTTTCTCGCTGGAGTGTTTGTGGGTTATACGCTTTAGAGACGGGTCCGAAGCTGGGCTGCCAAATTGTTGAGAAGAATAGAGGATGACTAAACTACAATCTCTATTTTGCTTTCAACTGCGATTTTGGTACAGTTAGCACAAAGGCATTACTCTGTTCTTCTTCTTGAATGTGTTTTAGTACCAGTTTACTGTGTTCGAGGCACATTCTTGATGAAACTGGGTTGTTTACTCTTCTTCCTCTGTTACTAGTAGCTTATGGTAATGAAAATAGAGTTTGGATCATTTTGGAAAGACGCATATATTATTTTGTATAGTAACTTATATTTGTTATTTTCATGCCTTTAGGCGGTTCTATACAAACAGGCAGGACAAATGTTTCATTGTGACATAGTGTATATAATCTATTTTGCTAAGTAACTGTGAAGTTAGTATGAAAAAAATAGTTGCTGGCGAGATTTAAATATCACTTTAGGGAAAGTAATAGAAGCTGGTGATTGTTGCTTGCAGGAGGTAAATTGGTGTATCAAACTACAAAGAAGAGAGTTAATGGTCCCAAATGTCCTGTTACTGGCAAGCGGATTCAAGGAGTAAGTCTTTTGATTTCGACTTAGCTCTGTTTTTAGTGTTCTTGAATTGATATATGTGTGATTTGGTATAACATGGAATCTAGATTTAAGGTTTAGATAGAGTTGAAATGAGACTGTTAAGAGTTAAGGTGTAGTGCTTCTGTGATTTGATAGTTGAGGTATGTAAAATGAATCAAATCAATCAGATTGAATGGTTTAGAACATTTAATTATTGGCTAGTCTTTAGATTTTAGCTCTGTTTTATTGTGTTCTTGAACTAATATCTCTGTGATTTGGTATAACATGGAATCTAGATTTGTGGTTTAGATAGAGTTGAAATGAGATTGTTATAGTCTAACGTGTAGTGCTTCTGTGTTATGATAGTCGAAGTATGTTAAATGAATCAAATGAATCAGATTGAAATGTTTTAGAACTTTTGATTATTGGTTAGTCTTTAGATTTTAGTAGTAAATGTTAATTAGTTTGATAGTATTAGTTTTAGCAGTAATTTTTTTTTTAAGAACCCCATTAGAGGTTCTACCAATAAAGCAGCAAAAACAGAATTTTTTTAATACAATTTTTAAAATTCAAATTTATATTAAAATAGTACTTAAGAAACTCATTTGAGTTTCTACCAATAATCATGCTCTTAGCTTCGTTAAATTTATTTGGACGTAAACTCTTTCATGTGGTACCTAAAAAAAAAAGAAGACGCCAAAATTAACATTAAACACTAAAAGCTTCGTTAAAATAATGAGATTTTTGTTTGTTTGTGCAAATATAGCTTCGATTTTCACCTTATCACGACTACCATTAATCACCAATTAAGTGTTCTTAAAAAAGAATTAACAAAAACGAAATTTAGAAAAGAAAAAAATAAAAACTCAAGGATACGAATTGGTTGGAGAATCAAATTCAAAAAGGAGGAGAAGAAGAAGAAGAGAGCTAAAATAAATAAAAGAGTACATTTCTTACAAGGAAATTGGTTAATTAGTCGTCGTCGTTCGTCGAAGGAAGATCTCCTTCTTTCTTCGCCGTCCGATCGATCTTCTAATGCTAGAAACATCAAATCCAATGGCTACAAGTTCCTCTTCTTCTTCCTCTTCCTCGTCAATTCCTCCTTCTTCTCCGGCGACCACAATCACGCGACCACGTCAGAATATTCTCCTCGAGCCACCGCCTTGTAAAAAGAAAAAAAGCAAAACCAGCGTTTTCCGAGTATTACGCACCGTGTTTCGCTCTTTCCCAATCTTTACAACACCAGCCGTAGCCTGCAAAATCCCGGTTATCCATCCCGGTTTAGGATTACCGGACCCACATCACAACACTACAAGAATCACCGGAACATTATTCGGATACCGTAAAGGTCGAGTAAGTTTCTCGATTCAAGAAAACCCTAAATGTTTACCAACACTAGTCGTAGAGCTTGCCATGCAAACCACAACGCTTCAAAAAGAGCTAAGCATGGGGATGGTGAGAATCGCTCTCGAGACTGAGAAACAGGCTCGAGGTGATAATAACAATAAAACAGAGAAGAACACGACGGATATTTTGGAAGAACCGTTATGGACTATGTATTGTAAAGGAGAGAAAACAGGTTACGGTGTGAGACGAGAAGCGAACGAAGAAGATCTTAACGTGATGGAGTTGTTACGTCCGGTGTCTATGGGGGCCGGAGTTTTGCCGGGAAACTCGGAGTTGGAAGGGCCCGACGGAGATATGGCGTATATGAGAGCTTATTTTGAGAGAGTTATTGGGTCTAAAGATTCAGAGACTTTTTATATGTTGAGTCCTGAAGGGAATAATGGACCCGAGCTTAGCTTTTTCTTTGTGAGAGTTTGATTAATTTTTTTTTATTGTGGTTTAAATTAACTTAACGTTCATGTAAATGCCCGGAAACGGCGGCGGTCGACGTTATATATTACTTTAGGGTCTTTTTAAGAAATTTAGTTCTTCTTCTTTGCGTTGCTAATCTGTCATTTTCCCCATATATAATCTTCCGGTCCACAGATATATAATGTCTAAATCTGATACATTCTTCTATGGAATTCTACTCAATTTTCAGAGAGAGTACCAATTTGATCAATGATCAATTGTCGCTAGGAATCGGCGCCTGGATTTGGTGGTGCATCTGCTTGACGTGCACGTCCTGAATAACTTCCACCAGCGCTAATCTTGATTTCCCTGATCGTCATGTTATCCCAAACCCTTTCTTCTTTTTCTTCCCATACAATTAATACAAACAACCATCAATATTTTTGAATATAAAAGTCATACGCAAACTTGACGGTTTCGGAATGGGACTTTTATGAACGTCCGTGCAAAAAAATATGTGAATTTGGATAAAATCATATAAATGAACAAGTGTTCGGTTCAAAATCGATGACAAAAAAAAAATTATATTCATAGTATTAGAAATCCTAGAAGATGCCGAAATCAATATATATAACAAGGAAACATGCACCCTTTTTCGAAATGAATTCATGAATCTTCACAATATTAAATTTTGGTTTGAATTATAACTGGAAACTTACTTGTCATGGAAGATTGGTATGCTCTCCGAGCGAAAGTTGTCTTTGATGATCCAACGAACAATAGAATAATCAAAGTAACTAACCAAACCATGCGGTGACACATTTTTGCTCTGTTTATATTTATGAGTTTTACAACGTATAATCTTTTATTTGTATTTATACAAATTTGTGGTTTAGATCGTTAGCTTTATCTTTTGACGTTTAAAAAAAAAAAAACATTCTTTGACGTAGAAAATGACATTCTATTTCATCTGGTGAAAACACGTATTTATAGAAAAAGTTTTATCCACTCTATCTTTTCTCTGACGAAGAAAAAGTCATCCCCAACTCTTTTGATGTATTATCTGTTGTTTTTGAAGAATATTCCAAGTTCTCGTCTGCTAAATAGACGGTCAAACGAAGAAAATGCGTTTTAAGGCTGTCTTGGAGAAAAAATATGGGTAATGACACGGTTACGTCTGTTTCTGACGTTCCATCTTTCTAACAAAAGATCTTAGTTAAGTCAACCATAGTTTTCTTTTCTTTCATTCCAATTAATCAAAATTAAGAAAACAATTATTAATAAAATATGGTTTTAAGTATTAAGTTTGTTCGGTTACAATAAGTTTAGTTTTTGTGGTCTTTTGGAGGGTGAAAATCCCTTTTACTGAGCGGTTGGACCTTTTTTGTGCGGAGATTTCTTTGAACAGACGCGAGGGAGGCGATGTTCTCTCTGAACTTGATCTTCACTCATATAATGTTAAGGTTTTATATTCTGCTTCTTTCAATATCTGAAACTTATTATGCTTTCAAGTTTGAAGCGTTATTTATACTTGTTTAACTATTATCTTATTGTTTTGTTATAATCTCAGGTCTTCTGGCTAGTATATGATCCATGAATCATACATTGCAAGTACGTGTTTTTAGGTGCTTTGGCCTATCTTCTGTCATAAGATATATCCATGGTTCTCTGACTTGATTTAGACAATATGTTTCTCCTTGCTAAATATCAGCCATTTATGAATCTTTCATGAATCCTATGAGATCAAAGGTTCCTGAAACTGGTAAAAGCAATGAAGTTGTTCCGGAAGATAGGGAGTGAAACCTCTAGCAAAGTAACCATAGGCCCACTCAAGGTTATTTATACATGTTCAACTTTTTTTTTTGTCAACACTTTTTTTTATAACTATTATAGTCTCATTTAATCGTATCATCTCAGATCTTCTGGCTATATGATCAATGAATCAAATTGCAAGTAAGTTTTTTCATGTGTTTTGGCCTATCTTGCTCTAGATGTTCGTCACTTTGCATAGTATACTGTTCTTGTCGGTCCAGTTTCTCTTGGTATGCATAATAGGCATGTTCACGGAATATTTCTCAATGCATTCAATTTGATATTGAAGTTGAGAGTAAAGAGATTTCAGATGCTGCTGCATACTTGTTGAAGTTGCAGTAAATTTGTACCAGGTAAATGTTATAAACTCGAGTCTGCTACTGTTTGATTAATGATTCATGAGACAGGTTTGAACGTTATGAATCAAGTTGTATCGCTTTCCTTTTTTATTATTGTCACATTTGAAGGAATGTCTTGTGTATATAGCTGACTGCAGCAATTGACATTCTTATATAAATCTGCACTCACTTGCTTTATAGATGATTAAGGTTGTTTTGTGACTGACCCTTTGATACTAAACTCTTTCTGCTACTGTTTGATGAAGGACTCTTGACATAAGTGGGTAATGTCGTTTTTCTTCTGAATATATGTGTTCTTGTGGTGTTTCCGTTTCATCTGCATGTGACTTTTTTTTTTTGTTTTTTTTTGTGACAGAATAAAAATGTATTATGAAAACACTTTTGTTTGTGATACAAAAAAATATAAAAAAGTTAAGTTGATTAATTGTTTTTTCGTTTCACCCTTCAGTCTGCTTGGCCAGTCTTTTTCTAATCAAATCTTCTCTGTACTGGTCTATTATTTTTTGTGTTACATTTTGATAATAGTTTGTAGACAATGAAAAATCTTTAGTATTCGTCCAGCAAAACTGCAAAAGAGCCCACGTTAGCCACTTTTGAAAAATGTTTTTCTTACTGTAATAATGTTCGCGTATGCATCTTGACCGGGCCAAACTTGTGTAATTACAATAACAAACGCGTAACTGTTTATTAGAATACATTTCTGGACACTTGAATTTCTTATTTAATCGAGTCTTCTATGACTAATCCAACATTTTCTTTTTATATATTTTTTTGGGAAAAATTAGTCACAAAACTAAAAGATTAAAGATAATGTACTGAATAAGAGGCACGAATCGAATGACCAAAAAAAACTAAGAAGCACGAATCAAATGGCCAAAAAAAAATAAGAAGCACGAATCGAATGATCTATCTATGCAAATGCAAACACCGTTTGGATTTGTTCTCCCAATAGAATGAAATCTTGAGTTCATCATATGTCGTCTCCAACTAACTCTTCGGCCGCCATGAAGGAGGAGGAGGAGGCACCTTCTGAGCAGAAGAGGACGTTACCATTGGTACTCTCTCCGATCAAGAATCTATCTCTTCCTGATGACATTTTGTTGAGCTTCCTGAGCCGTTTATCGAGATTGTACTATCCAACTTTCTCCCTCGTCTCCAAGAGTTTCCGCTCTCTCGTTGCTTCACCTGAGCTTTATCAGACTCGGTCAATCCTCGGCAACACTGAGAGTTGTCTCTATGTGTGCTTACGCTTACTTACCAACTCTAACCTCCGATGGTTCACCTTGTGCCGTGTACCAGATCGGAAACTAACCAATTTCTCAGGTGGTCATTTATTGGTCCCGATCCTATCTCGCCATGCTCCTCCTCCTGCTCATTGGTCTAGTGTGGTCGTGGTTGATTCTAACATCTATGCTATTGGAGGACCTATCAACGATGCACCTTCCTCTAGAGTCTCATTCTTGGATTGTCAGTGCGACACGTGGCGTGAAGCTCCACCTATGCAGGTAGCACGGAACTACCCCACTGTGAGTGTTCTTGATGGGAAGATATATGTAGCAGGAGGTTGCCAAGATTGCATTTCATGGAATTGTATAGAGGTTTTTGATCCGAAGACTCAAACTTGGGATTCTGTGGCAAGTCCTGGCACCGAGAGATGCGAGAGACTTGCATACAAAAGCGTAGGGATCCAAGGAAAACTTCACTTGTTTGGAGGTGCGGGTCATGTGGCTTACGACCCAAAAGAAGGTAGATGGGACTCTGTTGGAATGGATATGGATATAGGTCGGGCATGGGTTTCGTATTGTGTGGTAAAGAATATATTGTTCTATTATCACGATAGAGAGTTTAAATGGTATGACTATAAAGGAAGATTTTGGAGGAAGTTGATGGGTTTGGAACGCTTAGATCAGTTTCTACGCGATAGTCGTGTTAAATTGGTGGATTATGGTGGAAAGATGACGGTTTTATGGGATACGTTTGTGCCTTCTAGCTCTAAGAATAAGATGATTTGGTGCGCAGAGATTACACTAGAAAGGCATGTTCGATACGAGATTTGTGGTAAGATTGAGTGGTTTGATGTAGTGCTTAGAGTTCCCAAATCATATGAATTGGTGCACGGTCTTGCTGCTACTGTTTGATTGATGTGTATTCTTGGGCTATTTAATTTGATGGGTGATTGTCTTCTTAATTCAACAGTTAATGTGTTTTTGTTATGAACTATATATATGATAATTAATAATTCTCTTTATATTCGTAAGAATAACTAAAACAAGATGCGCAATAGGGTTTTGTTAAGCTTATGTTCATGTCTAGTACCGAACCAGCAAAGAATTCAGAACGGAAAGAATTTGAGGATTCTTATTGCTTTGTTTCACTCCCAAACGGTCATTTAAAAAAAAAGTTTCTTCTCAATTGAACTTAGAGTAATCATTCTTTTATTTTATTCAAATCAATTTAGATTCAAAATGCAATTCATCATGACTGACCAATTTCAATCTTTCACTAAAGAGTAAAGAGATATTTAATTACCAAAATACAACACTCGAGTACAAGTAAAATGATTCCGAATCCATTGTTTTCTTCAAAGAAATTTATAAAGATATGTAATACACTAATACGGTAAAACCCAATAGCGTTAGGGTTAGTGTCTGAAATAAGATGGTGGTAGGGGTCCTTTTGCACGAGGTGAAACACTGCCTCCTACTCCACCTTTCCTCCCTTTGATCAACCTTTTCTCCCAAACCCATTCGCCTAATTTTTTTCTCATCAACCAAAAACAAAAGGGCTTATAAAAACTGAAATATTAAAAGTAATACTCAATCTGCTTGAGAGAATTTCATCTTTACGTTTATTTAGTTTCTTACAACTGGAGAAACTTACCTGTCTTTGTGGATGCGGATTGCACGTCGACCAGGGCTGTGTTTGCTGATAAACAGAACAAGAGATAAATCAAAGTTACTAACCAAAACGGAGCTAATTTATACATTTTTTGGTTGGTCTATAACTATGATTCTCTCGATGTAAGTTCGTGTTTATATATAGAGACATGATTCGTGAACTGAGGTTGTGTGTTCTGGTTTATTACTTTTTTTTTAAAAAAAACTTGAATTATTAAAAAAATACAATCTTTGAATCTTTGATTTGGTAAAACTTGAGTTAATATATGCACAATTTATTAAATAGGGAATCATTCCTTTGACTCTTGAATTTCTTGTTTATCAAGCCTTTCTGGGACTACTCCAATAGAAGAAGTATTTTACTCTATTATCTTGTAGCGAAAAAGTCACAGGTTCAAAAGAATATAGATTAAAAAATAAAAAAACTGATGTCATTGAATTATGAATACGCTAAAGAGTTGAATAACCTCAATCTTATGACTCTTAAAAACCGCGTAGATTTGTAATTTCATAAGGAAAATTATGAACTCTTAGTAGAGTACCTGAAGCCAAATGTTGTGGCTGTTAATTAATTTTAAAACTAAAAGCCCAAGATTTGGTTTTGAGTTTTGTGACGCACAAATTGACGAACACGAGAACCATTAACTATTTTTGAAGCCCATTAAGATATAAAATACTCATATTCCTTAATTGAGCCCAATAATTGAATTCGCCATTTTACGTGCAATCTGAGTGATTAACCCTGGCAGTGAAGTCAAAGTCCAATCCCTAAATCTCCGCCAATGTCGTCACCGGCGAGGAAGAGGAAGACGGTGAAGACTACGAAGATACCATCTCGTAAGAAAAAGAAGGCGTCACCGGAATCAAAAACCCCAAATCCTTCACTTCCGTCTCGAAATTGTACTACCCAACTCTTTCCCTCGTCTCCAAGAGCTTCCGATCTCTCCTTACTTCACCGGAGCTTTACCATACCCGGTCATCTTTAGGATACGTCGAGATTTGTCTAAATGTGTGCTTAGAATTCCCTTCTGAAACTAACCCTCGCTGGTTCACTCTCTGCCGAAAACCTGACCAAACTCTAACGGAAAACAACACCAGGTCCAGTAGTTACAAGACCAATCCCGATTCCACATTCTCCTCCCACTCACTGGTCGGGACACGTGGCGGTTGGTTCTAATAGGAGTATACAACATTGGCGGGTACATTGAGCATAAGCCCTCATCTAGTGTCTCTGTCCTAGACTGTCGGACTCACACGTGGCGTGAAGCTCCAAGCTTGCAGGTTCAGAGGAGATCCCCTTCTGCTTGTTTACTTAATGGGAATATTTATGTAGCAGGAGGCTTCGAAGATGACGAAGATTCAGATTCCTTGGAAACGATTGAATTTGGGGTCAAATGCCCCTTCCTTACCAGGAGAAAGACTGGGGTTGGCTAACCAGAAGCGCATGTGTTCAAGGAAAGTTCCACATGACGGTTCGGGGTAATGTTTTGGCTTACGATCCTGAGGAAGTTTTATGGAACTTGGTCGAACGAGAAGAGAGATGGGTGAGAGTTGGATTTGGATTTCTGATTGCGCTATAGAGAATGTGTTGTATTGTTATTATCGGGGAGTGTTTAAATGGTATGACACTAAGGTGGGATTGTGGAAAAAAATGAAGGGTTTGAATGGACTGCCTAAGTTTTCCCGTTATATAAGTCTTAACTCGGCGGATTATGGTGGGGAAATGGCGGTTTTTTGGGACATGTTTGTGTGTGTCTACTAGAGACAAGATGATTTGGTGTGCGGTGATTGTGCTTGAAAGACATAACAGTGAAGAGATTTGGGGGGAAGGTTGAGTGGTGTGAGGCTGTACTTACAGTCCCCAAGTCAACAGAATTTGAGTATGCTATTTCTGTCACGGTTTGATGAATGAAATTTGTATGTGGTAAAATGTAATGATGAAGTTGCAGAAAAACTGAAGTCTTGTTGTTTAGGCAAAGAAGATATTTGTCAATTGTTCGTGTTGATTTTTGAGATCAGTGTTGCTTGCTTTATATTCCTCAATCCTCAGTCTTTAACAGAATCGAGAATGACCTTAAAGATGAGTTCATTCCTGGCAATTTCCAAAGTCTCCGTAGGATAAATGAGTTCGATTTTCAGCCTCTTGGGGACGTTTCTTAAGGGGATATAGAAGAATCTATTCATATTACTGTGGCGCGCGTAACGTAAGGATATTAAAACAACAACTGAATTTAATGCACAAAGAATTATACCTATTTTGTTCAAGTGACCTTTGATGGCGCTCTAAAATGCACACACTATTATAAAAGTAACTGACAATGATCGGAGAAATTCAATTTTCATTTAATTATATAAGCTAACAACATTTAAAAACGATAGCTCATAACTAAATAAATATATAATTAATTAAGTTTCCGTTTTTACACGCTACTTTGGAATGCAAATCGAGTGAAATCCTTGAATTAATGGTGAAGCCCTAAAACGGAGTTTGATCAACGGCGACTTTGTATTCCTGATGTCTTCTCCACCAACATCTTCCGGCAAACAGCCATTGACTAAGAAACAGAAAAATAATCCACAGATTCCGTCACTTCCTAATGATTTGGTGGTGAGGTGCTTAGCCCGCGTCTCGAGGTTACGCTATCCGACTCTTTCTTTAGTTTCCAAGAGCTTTCGGTCCCTTCTTGCTTCACCTGAGCTTTACAAGGTCCGTTCACTCTTACACCGCACCGAGAGTTGTCTATATGTTTGCTTGCGGTTCCCTCCAAACCCTAACCCTCGGTGGTTCACTCTCTGCCGGAGACCTAATCAAACCAACGAGAAGTCAACTGGCAATCTTTTGGTTCCAATCCCATCTCCCCCTTTTTCTCCTGTCCGCTGGTCGAGTCAAGTGGTGGTTGGTTCTGATATATACAACATTGGTGGAACCATTGATGGCGTGTCTTCTTCTAACGTCTTGATCTTGGATTGCCAGTCTCACACTTGGTACCAAGCTCCAAGCATGTTGATAGCGAGGGATCACCCAGCCGCCAATGTTCTTGATGGAAAGATTTATGTAGCAGGAGGCTGCAACGTCTCTGATTCCTGTAACTGGATTGAGGTTTTTGATCCAAAGATCCAAACTTGGAAGCCTGTGACAAGCCCTGGTGCGGAGATGTGCGGCAGTGATACAGTCGTTAGCACAGAGATTGATGGAAAGGTCTACATGAATGGTGGTTATAAGGGTGTGGCTTTCAACCCAAGTGAAGGTACTTGTGAACCCGTAGAATGGAATATGTGTAAGGGATGGGCATGGTTCTCTTATTGCGTCATAGATAACGTCTTGTTCTATTATCATGACGGAGTATTCAAGTGGTTTGATACTAACGTAAGACTCTGGAGAATTTTGAAGGGTTTGAAAGGATTACCTAAGTTTGCTAGTTATAGCCATGTTAAATTGGCAGACTATAGTGGAAAGATGGTGGTTTTGTGGGACATGTATGCCGGTGCTAGTGGCTATCGGGGGAAGAAGATATGGTATGCGGAGATTGCGCTTGAAAGGCGTAGTACTGAAGAGTTTTGGGGGAAAGTCGAGTTGTTTGATGCTGTGCTTGAAATTCCAGAGTCTTATGAGTTTGTGTGTGTTCTTGTAGCTATTGTTTGATAAATGACAACTGAGACATATTTTGAATTAATCACTTTTACGTTCGGGAGGATTGCCTTGTATGTTTAGCTGGTTTTTTTTGTTTGACTTGTGAACCTCTGCTCGCGTTGTTGAGTTTTTTAATGGTCAGCTTATGATGTGCCAGTGACTGCTAAGAAGTTGCAGAGGACAAGACTTGTTCCCCTAAATTAGTCATTAATGGCGAATGATATAGAGTCTTTCACCATCTTATCATAGAATGAACAACCATCTTTGCATTTTCCAACACTAGAATCTAACCTCAGAACATCAAGCCAATTGCGCCTTTGTTCATACAAACTATAGGAAACATTATCCAAAGATCTGAGTTTCGTTAGTTATTCGGTCTAGGAAAACCATGTGACACATTATAAACTTGCGTTATGGACATAGAATTAGTAGCAAGAAATACCAATTAGAGGTAGGTACCACTAATCAGCACCTACCTCTAATCAACATACCATTTTTTTTTAAATAACATTGTAATGACTAAAAAAATAATAATAATACAACGTTGAAATTCAATTTTCAAATTTTATAGGTTTTAGGCCCATTAAGGAATTTTTATTATTTCGAGGCCCAATACGCTCGAGAAGTGTAGCACCAAAATGCCTAACTTCCTCTTTGACTTTGTTCTCTGCAGGCAAACTAATTTCGCCAATGTCGTCACCAGAGAGGAAGAGGAAGAAGAAGAAGACAACGTCGACGAATAAGGCATTGCCGATACTCCCAGAGACGCCGGAATCGACCCCGATTGCGTCACTTCCTGATGATTTGCTATTGAGTATCTTCGCACGCGTCTCGAGATTGTATTACCCGAGTCTCTCTCTCGTCTCCAAGAGCTTTCGATCTCTCCTTGCTTCACCGGAGCTTTACAAGACTCGGTCATTCTTAGGCCACACTGAGAGTTGTCTCTACATGTGCTTAGTGTTCCCTTCTGACTCTAACCGTCGCTGGTTCACTCTCTGCCGAAAACCCAATCGAACCATAACCAACAGCATGAAGAAGAATAAGTCAAATGGTCATGTTATGGCGGCAATCCCAATTCCACACTCTCCTCCTGCGCAGTGGTTGGGTCTCGTTGCAGTTGGATCTGATATTTACAAAATTGGTGGATCCATCTGCGAAGAGTACTCGTCTAGCGTCTCCATCTTGGACTGCCGATCTCACACGTGGCGCGAGGGTCCAAGCATGCTGGTGAAGCGTAATTTCCCTGCGGCCAATGTCCTAGATGGAAAGATATATGTAGCAGGAGGCTGTGAAGACAACAATTCATCGAATTGGATGGAAGTTTTCGATATAAAAACCCAAACTTGGAAGCCTGTGTTGAACCCCATCGCCGAGAGATGTGAAAGTATTATATGCAAGAGCGCAGTGATTGATGAAGCTATCTGTGTGTTTGGGCATAAGGGTGTGGCTTACAATCCAAAAGAAGATAGATGGGAAGCCATAGGATGGCTGAATTATTTGGATTTAGGATGGGTATGGTTTACTTATTCCGTGATAGATAAGGTACTCTTTTGTTATAGTAATCTAGATGGAATGAAATGGTACGACTCTAAGATAGGAAACTGGAAAATGTTGAAGGGTTTGAAAGGTCTGCCTAAGTTTGCTGATTATTGTCGTGTTAAATTGGCGGATTATGGTGGAAAGATGGCGGTTTTGTGGGACAAGTATTTACCTTCTAGTGGCTATCAGAATAAGACGATTTGGTGTGCAGTGATTGCTCTTGAAAGACGCAACACTCAAGAGATGTGGGGAAAGGTCGAGTGGCTTGATGCTGTGCTTACAGTTCCCAAGTCTTATGAATTCGTTGGTGCTCTTTCTGCTACTGTTTGATGAATTGATTCGGTAGTGAATCTTGAATGGTCCAGGATTGGTTTAGTTTGCTATTGGTCTGCAAATGTTTAAGCTTACCTTATTTTGTGATGAAAGACTAAATCCAAATTGACCTTTATCTGGTTGAATAGAAGGGTTCTCTTCACATTCACAAGAAGAACTGTAAGAGGGTACACTTTGAAGACAGTTTGGTCATGTAGCTAGGCATAACTCTGTTTTATTCACTTAATTTGCCAAGGCTTTGTTTGTTTGCTTCTTACAATCTTATAAACAAATGAATATGGCTATTTCTGGGTCTCGTTAACTATCACAGGAAAAGAGGACAAACGATTGTTAAACCTCTTGGATCTAGCAAGGTTTTATTCAGTAATATTCAACTTTGAGACATTATATGATGGTATCACGAGAGGTTCTTGACTTGAGTGCCTCAGTCGAGAAGGAAACCATGTGGTGAAACAGCAGCAAGACTAAAGAAAGAAGACAAAACGAAATTAGCAATATGCCTTATGTCGTGTCAGGAAGAAAAAGCAAACTAACATTTTGTTTTCTCGCCAAAATACTCAAATATAACAAAATATATAATGTTTTAACAAAAAAATGTTTTAAGGTCAGAATTTAAAATTTGTCAAACGTGGATTTCGAGGCCCATTTAGAGTCAACGAAAAGCTTATACAATTGACTTTTAGCCCTTTTACTTTAAGCGAGTATAAAGCCCACGCGTTGGCCGTTGAGAAGCCAAGTCGAAAAACCCTAAATTTAAACTCCCCTTGCTCGAATCTGTTCTCTGCAGTGAGAGAAGAAATCTGGACGTTTGATCAATTGCAGTGTCGTCCACAGAGGTGAAGAAAAAGAGGAAACCAACGCCGCAATCAACCCTAAATCCTTCACTTCCCGATGATTTGGTATTGAGTATCGTAGCACGCGTCTCTAGATTGTTTTACCCAACTCTCTCCCTCGTCTCTAAGAGCTTCCGCTCGCTTATTTCTTCACCGGTGCTCTACCAGACTCGATCCCTCTTAGGACACACCGAGAGTTGTCTCTATGTGGTCTTACACTTCCCTCCTGACCCTAACCCACGTTGGTTCACTCTCTGCCGGAAACCTAATCAAGTCCTAACCGATGACACTACTAAGAAGAAGAAGAAGAAGAAGAAGAAGAAGAAGAAGAAGAAGAAGCCAAGTGGGTATGTTTTGGCTACAATCCCAATGCCACATTCTCCTTGTACGAACTCGAAAGGTCTCGTAGCGGTTGGTCCAGATATCTACAACATTGGTGGATCATTGGACACATCGCATTCAGCTAGCGTCTCAATCCTGGACTGCCGATCTCACACGTGGCGCGATGGTCCAAGCTTGCAGGGGGTGCGGAATTACCCAGTCGCCAG
Source organism: Cardamine occulta (assembly GCA_028015245.1). Lineage (NCBI taxonomy): Eukaryota > Viridiplantae > Streptophyta > Magnoliopsida > Brassicales > Brassicaceae > Cardamine > Cardamine occulta. Next base: position 854,677 of record CM051388.1, on the reverse strand, counting down.
TGTCTTTGATGGAAAGATATACGTAGTAGCTGGAGGCTGCCAATTCTCCAGTTTTTCCAACAGGATGGAGATTTTGGATCCAAAAACCCAAACTTGGGAGCTTGTCTCGAGCTCTGGCGCAAAATCACGTGGCTTTCATCTAATTAAAGTCACAGAGGTTGATGGTAAGCTATACATTTTGGGGAATAATGGTCAGGTTTACAACCCTAAGGATGGTAGATTGAATCCTCTAGGGTATGAGATGAATTTGGGTTGGAAATGGTCTCTATCTCAATTTTTCGTGATAGAGAACGTGCTTTACTCTTATTATTACAGAGAGTTACGATGGTATGACACTCAGGTAAGAGTCTGGAGAGATTTAAAGGGTTTGAAAGGACTACCTCAGTTTGCTCGTTATGCCCATGTTAAGTTGGTGGATTATGCTGGAAAGATGGCCGTTTTTTGGGACAAGGATTCACCAGTAAGTGGCTATGAGAACAAGGTGATTTGGTGTGCGGTCATTGCAATTGAAAGGCGTAACAATGAAGAGATTTGGGGGAAGGTTGAGTGGTGTGATGCAGTGCTTACTGTCCCTAAGTCATATAACTTTGATTGTGCTCTAGCTGCTACCGTTTGATGAATGACATAAGACACATATGTTTGATGAATGACATAAGACACATATGTTTGATGAATGTGGTGAATCCTTAGTGATTTTGGTATTATTTAATTTTGTTGGATGACTGTGTCTTGTGTTTCTAGCTTTAGGCTATAGATATCATTTCGCTCGTAAACCCTTTGATTGTTAGCTTATTTTGGGCTGCTAAAGACCTATGCAACACTATTTTTGTTGAATAGAAAGTTCACAACCAGTAAAATAAGAATCATACAGTAATTGGCTTTCTATTTTCTTAATCACTCACCGATGAACTTGCAGAAAATTGGGCGTTTTCTTACCATCTTATTATAAATGCAAATGACTACTCTCTCTTTATTTTGGTCAAGAGGAAAAGAAGACAATGTGATCAGGCAGAGTATTATTCAGTTATATTATATACAATACAACCCTCAAAACTTAGGCATAAATAAGCTCCAATGACCAAGGAATGCGTGAACTCATGAAATGTCGCCGGGAAACATCTTTCTGGAACTAGAGCCCATCTGGTCTAGCTATACCATCTTCTTTGTCTAGAAAGCTCTGAACTTGCTCAAAGGCCTGATGATGAACGATTGTGCATTTAGAGCTTATCAAAACAAACAAACTCCAATGTGCACAACTGAATAGGAACAGAGAGTTTCTGAGACTTACTTCAATGGCGATTTCAGTTGGTGTGAGATCTGAGACGCTTCTATACCCGCGCTTTGATGTAATATCTGAACAAATGGAGTAAACTAGTCACAAAACAAAACGGCCGAGATTGTGGAAAAGCTATAGAACATGGGAGGTGAAAAGAGCCATACTCTCCAAGGAAATTCTCGCGCTGGCGTTAGTGTATGCTTCACCACGTGCATCCCATATCGTTGAAAGACGGTTTAAAGCCTATGTGAAGTCACAAATGATCAAAACCACAGAGAAAGATAAACTCTTTTTTTTTTTTTTAAATTAACAATTGTAGTAGCAATACCGCTGTGTATGTGTCCCCTGACTCATCATCATGTAGCAATGGTCTTGAATCAGTTCCTACAGCAGCGATTCTATGTGCTAAGGCTTCTAAAGGAACATCAAGCCAAATGCTAATACCTTTATGCATATACTTCCTGAATACAAAATTGGATACATTATTACCAAATGATCCGAGATTCATATTATATATCACTGATGAGAAGAAAACGTACCAATTGATGGGTCTAATAACTGCACCTCCCCCGGTTGAAACAACAACTTGGTGGTACATCAAAGAGAGTTTCTTTAGCGCCTCAGTCTAGGAAGAAAGCATGTGGTGAAATTAGCAGCAAGGCTAAACAAAGAAAAGGCCGAAGAAAAGCTCAAGACAATAGTACTTAGGGGAAGAAGTGCATAAACCAACCTCTTTTTCTCTGAAGACACTCTCACCGAAATGCTCAAAGATCTCAGCTACAGAAGTTCCATTCATCGCCTGCTCGATCAAAGTGTCACTGGCACATTTACAAAACCAAGTTTTAGCTCAGCTAAAGATCAATAGTCACACAGTTGAAAATGGGCAAATAATATACCAATCAAAGAATGTATAACCAAGTGATCTTGCCATTATCTTCCCTACAGTTGTCTTTCCGGAACCCATCATTCCTAACACATTCACGAGGAAACTGTCAGTTACCAGAATCGCACGAGAAGCTAAACAATACTCAAATAAAGGATGAGACATAGAAGCTGACCAACAAGATACATAGATCGTCCATTTAAATATGGTTTAACCTCTTCAGCTTTTCTCTGCAAAAGCTAACATAATCCACTATCAACATAAGACTAGGTAGAAGATTGTATCTAAACCCATTTCAGTAAAGATTGAAAAGCCCAATGTCTTGATGTAATCAAAGAAGTGTATCAACTTGCCTTCAAAATCTGTTCTTCATCAAATGGAGAATGAAGAAGACTTCCAGTTTCCAACAATGCTACAAAATTTAAAGATGAAGTAGGAAACACATCTCTTAGTCATCAAATAGAAACAATTCGAATCATATATCGAAAGATTCATGCTTTTTGTTAAAAACCTGATGAGTTCTTATCAGAAACTGATCTTTGTCGATGATCCCTTCTTTTGTCAGAAGCTAGAGCAACAACAACTCTAAGCCTTTTATCTTCCTTAACTCGCTGTGTATACCGGAGAGAAGCACGTGGCTTCCCTTCAAAATTTCTCAAATCAATCCATGATGAGTTTAACTGAAACCTCTGAACAGTTGCTGCTTCCATATTCTGCAAATGTACTGTACAAGAATTCAGATTCTTCTATCCAAAAGCAAAATTTATTGGATTCAAGTATTAATAACTCAACTTCAAGGCCAAAATAGCATCAATGGAACCATTTCGTTTAAGCTAGAAAATGGATTTTAAAAAAAAACATACAATTTCTTAGGAAAAAGTGAATTTACATCTGGGATTAAGCTAATTGCAGCTGAAAGTTTTGAAGAAAATTCCTAGAATAATAATAAAAAAAGGAAAGAGATTAAGAGCTCTAAAACTAGTCCAAGTTCTGCATAAAACAATCAATGCAAAGACGAATAAAATCGGAGATTGGAGAATGTATAAAGGGATCACCTTTTTCCCGACGGCGGAGCAATACACGAGAGGCAGAGACTTCTCTCTCTCTCTCTTCACTTACGGTTTTCTTATTGGCGTAATAAATTAGCTCTTAGATTTTTGTGTTTATAGTAAACGAAAATATTTGTGAGGGGGTTGGTGTAATTCCTCAATTATCTGTTAATCTATGTCAAGTCAATAATAAATACTCCTTTGGTTTGACGATAAATTAATGTATTAAATTAGATAATCAAAAAGTGCTAAAAAATGTTAGTGGAAAAAGTGTAAATCTAAAAATATTGCGTATGGTATATGACATCTGTCACCTTTTTTGGACTCTCAAATTATCTTGATTTTGTACTTGCCACAAAATCTTGATACGGGAGTAATTTGTTTCCAATCTTTTACATTTTTAGAAGACAGAATTTCTAAAATTTATACTTTTTAGAAAATTTAATCGTCAATCTAGATATACTTTATTACCATAACTGAATGCAAGATCTTACAAAATTTGGTAGGTGAGACGTGGAACTAAAATTCTGATCTGACAAAATATATATGGTAAATAAAATATATAAGTTGCAAAATGATGACCTACTTAATAATTCAACAGTTTTGTTTTATGACCAACCAACAAACCTAACTCTGATTTCATTCATATTCATTTTCAGGTTTTGATTACTCGTACAATAAAAATAAAAGGTCATTAAACTCATGTCATTTCGATGTTTGGTAGTATAACCGTATGCCGTTTTTGCTTATTAGATCCACCATCATTTCTTCGCTTATAACAAAAAAACGGCAGAATGTTTATTCATATTTGTCAACGGTCGTCGCGGCATGCGCTCTTCTTCTTCTCTCTCGTTAGGATGAGACGCCATGGCAGCAGTTGGCGTAAAGTGAAAGAAGCGATACGTTTCTACTCTTCGTCTTCGTCTACTTCTGCTTTAGGTCTCTTGGAATTTGTAAACGCAGATTTTTCTTCTACAATAGGAATCCGAGGAAGGCGCGAATTTGCCCGTCTCTTGCAGCTGCGTGCGTCAGATGATCCGTTGCTCTATCAAAATGTAGTTCGTAGTCAGATCATCGTTTCGGGTTTTGAGTCAGATACGTATCTTAGCAATATTTTCATAGTCAGATCATCGTTTCGGGTTTTGAGTCAGGTGGTATGGTTTATGCACGTAAGGTGTTCGAGAAAATGTCTGACAGAAACTTGGTTACTTGGTCTACCATGGTTTCAGCTTGCAACCAGCATGGTTTTTATGAGGATTCTCTGGAGGTGTTCTTAGAGTTTTGGAGAACTAGAAAAAACAGTCCAAATGAATATATTTTGTCGAGTGTTATCCAAGCTTGCTCAGGCTTAGACGGTAGTGGACATCTGATAGTGTTTCAATTGCAAAGTTTTCTTGTTAAGAGTGGGTTTGATATGGATGATTATGTTGGTACCTTGTTGATTGATTTTTATTTAAAGGAAGGTAATATTGATTATGCAAGGCTTGTGTTTGATACTTTACCAGAGAAATCTACAGTGACTTGGACAACAATGATAAGTGGGTGTGTAAAAATAGGAAGAAGCTACCTTTCGTTACAGCTGTTCTACCAATTAATGGGAGGCAATGTTGTTCCAGATGGTTACATCCTTTCGACGGTTCTAAGTGCGTGTTCAATACTTCCGTTTCTTGAAGGTGGGAAGCAGATTCATGCCCACATCCTAAGATATGGACATGAGATGGATGCCTCACTGATGAATGTTCTTATAGATTCTTATGTGAAATGTGGCAGAGTTACAGCTGCTCGTAAGCTTTTCGATGGAATGCCGAATAAAAATATAATTTCGTGGACCACATTGCTGTCTGGTTATAAGCAGAACTCTCTTCATAAAGAAGCCATGGAATTGTTTTCTGGTATGTCAAATTTTGGGTTAAAGCCAGATATGTATGCTTGCTCTAGCATACTCACATCTTGTGCCTCACTTCAAGCTTTGGAATATGGAAGACATGTTCATGCTTACATTGTCAAAGCCAATCTTGGCAATGATAGCTATGTGACTAATAGCTTAATCGACATGTATGCAAAATCTGATTCTTTGACCGATGCTAGAAAAGTTTTTGATATTTTCGCTGGTGATGATGTGGTTTTATATAATGCAATAATTGAAGGTTACTCGAGACTTGGGACACAATGTGAGCTACATGAAGCATTGAACATCTTTTGTGATATGAGGTTCAGACTGATTCGACCTAGCCTGTTGACTTTTGTTAGCCTTCTACGTGCATCTGCTTCTTTAACAAGCTTGGGACTGAGCAAGCAAATTCATGGATTGATGTTCAAATATGGGGTGAACTTAGATATATTTTCTGGAAGCGCTTTGATTGATGTTTACTCAAATTGTTACTGTCTCAAGGATTCTAGGCTTGTGTTTGATGAAATGAAAGAGAAAGATCTTGTTGTCTGGAATTCAATGTTTTCAGGTTATGTTCAACAATCAGAGAATGAAGAAGCTCTCAATCTGTTTTTGGAATTACAGTTATCAAGAGAAAGACCTGATGAATTTACTTTTGCAGACATGGTTACAGCAGCTGGCAATCAGGCAAGCCTTCAGTTGGGTCAAGCGTTCCATGGTCAGCTTATCAAAAGAGGCTTGGAATGTAATCCGTATATTACGAATGCTCTATTAGATATGTACGCCAAATGTGGAAGTCCTGAAAACGCTCATAAGGCTTTTGATTCAGCAGCTTCAAAAGATGTGGTTTGTTGGAATTCTGTTATCTCGTCTTATGCGAATCATGGTGAAGGCAGGAAAGCTCTTCAGATGCTTGAAAGAATGATGAATGAAGGAATAGAGCCTAACTACATCACCTTTGTGGGAGTTTTATCAGCGTGTAGCCATGCTGGTCTTGTAGAAGATGGACTTAAGCGATTTGAGTTAATGCTTCGACTTGGAATTGAACCAGAAACTGAACACTATGTTTGTCTGGTATCTCTTTTAGGCCGTGCTGGTAGGTTGAACGAAGCAAGGGAGTTAATTGAGAAAATGCCGACAAAACCAGCTGCTATAGTATGGAGGAGCTTGCTGAGTGGATGCGCAAAGACCGGTAACATCGAGTTAGCTGAACATGCTGCTGAAATGGCTATTTCATCTGATCCAACGGACAGTGGATCGTTTATTTTGCTTTCTAATATTTACGCGTCCAAGGGTATGTGGACTGAGGCGAAGAAGGTAAGAGAAAGAATGAAGTTTGATGGTGTGGTGAAAGAACCTGGACGTAGTTGGATTGAGGTTAACAAAGAGGTTCATATCTTTTTGTCCAAGAATAAATCTCACCGCAATACGAATCAGATTTATGAAGTATTAGAGGATTTGCTTGTGCAGATCAAAGGGGTTAGTTCATATTCTATTGAGTGATTGACTCTATTTGGTTAAAGACCAATGTAGCTAGAGCTGTCCGGAATTCAGATCAGTGATCACATAAAGATCCGATTTGATCAAGTTTAAGGATGCCGAGCAAACAGGAAAATATAAAGAGGTATCAAGCCTGATTGGATCATTGAAGAAAGAGTTAATCACCCTATGTTAACGGAGGTGTAGGAGATGAAGCTTATCAAGGATGAAAAAGAAGCATATGTAATTATCTTATTACAATCAGATGCCAAAAACAGTAAGACGAGCCAAAGAAGAAAGAATAAGCAATGTTCAATCTCGAGAAGAAGCTGAAGGTAGCAGAAGAGAGCAAAGAGGCAGCTTTTCTTTTTGTTTTTGGAAATCAAAGGAAAGAAAACACGGTTCGGTTAAAATCCAAAGGAGAATTCAAAATTTGTACCGGTTAGGTTATCAGCTTCTTCTCATCACCTTAACCGTTTAGGTTAAAACCGGTTTGATGGAGGAGTTGTATATGTAACTCATTCGAATTTGGTTAAACCGATTTTGAATTCAGCTAAACCCAAAACCCAATTCAAAACATCTAAAGAGTGTTAAATTAACCAAACTAAATTCTCATATATGTTCAAGTCTTTCTTAAACCGGAAACCAAATGGGAAATATTTGGGCCCAAGATGTTGTTGGATCAGGCCGAGTTCTAGACAGGTGTGTTCTAATGTGTGTTCTCGTGTCGTAATCAGGCGACGAAACGAAAACCCTCGGATACCTCTGGTGCTTTCTCGTCCGTCGTCATTTTCTTTCTACCTCAGATTCCGGTGTTCTTCCTTTCACTCGCGCTTAAACTCTTTGCCTTGACGCTGTCTCCGTGAGCTCTCTCTGCTTCGACTGCAACCATGTCGACTATTATGCAGAAGATCAAAGAAATCGAAGATGAGGTAATCTTTCAGTCACCTGTGCTCTTCAATTTTGGATGCATAGAACTATAGATTCGAAATATCTCTCCTTTTCAATTAGTTCTGATTTTTTTAAAATGGTTAATTACAAGTACGAGGTTTGTTTATATTGCAGATGGCTAGGACCCAGAAGAATAAAGCGACCGCGCATCATCTGGGTTTGTTGAAGGTAATTGTTCTCCGTTATTGAATATTTCCAGCTTGGTGAGAATTTTTTTGTTGCTTAGTTCTTGGAATCGACTTTTGTAGTTTTGAGAGTGAGGCTGAATGGTTGAGGTGTTTATTCTTATGAAATGCAAAATTGGCAGATTGATTTATATTTGTTTCGGTCGAATTTTGAATGAAATCTCAACCAGTCAGCAAGCATATTGAGAAATATTGTAACCAGAAGGATGGATTTTGATCTATTGTAGTTCCTTGGATTGAACAACTTGTCAATACCAAATTAGACAGTGCAAATGATTGCATGGACCTTAAGAGTATTAGATGATAGCTAAACGTTTCACTGGATATGTTTTCTAGGCTACCAGGAAATATCATTCCATAACTCGATATTGGAATTTGGTACACTTTCATGCACCACTAGCTGCTCACCAAATTTCATTGGTCCATTTTGCAGGCCAAACTTGCTAAGCTACGGAGGGACCTTCTTGCACCACCTACCAAAGGTGGTGCTGCTGCTGGAGAAGGTTTTGATGTGACTAAAAGTGGAGATTCTAGAGTTGGACTTGTTGGCTTTCCTTCGGTTGGAAAATCCACGCTCTTGAACAAGCTTACTGGAACATTTTCCGAGGTTTGTAGTTATTATTAAGAATTTTAAACTTCCTTTTTCTTGTTGGAATGGAGTTTTGAAACTTACCACGTATCCAAGTCATCTTCCTTCTAGTTTCTTGTTGACCATCTTCTTGTGCCATATAAATTTGAAGGCAAGAGTGATTGGCTGATACGCTTTTCTGTTGTCTTGATGTACATAAGTCCTGGAATTAAAACTATTTTGGCTGATACGGTAGTTTCTGAAGGTACATGCACTATGTTTTTCAGGTTGCTTCATATGAGTTCACGACATTGACATGCATTCCTGGTGTTATTACATATCGTGGAGCTAAAATCCAGGTATGGTATCTACATCTATGCCTGTTGTTAATCTCTTGTCTGTGAAGAAAAAATGATATTCTTGCATCTTGTAATTGTTTCCTATGTCTTCAAAGGTTGTGAAACAGATTTATATATGCCATGTCCTAGCTTGTGATTCTCTTTTGTCAAGTCTCTTATATTTAACATATACTTGGCTTGATCTTTAATGACTTCTTGGTGCTTAGTTTAAGCTCAGATCGACTTGTAATTATTCATTGGATGTTTATGATAAACTCTTTTCTTTGTTCCATTTTATGGGCTTGCAGTTGTTAGATCTTCCTGGTATTATTGAGGGTGCTAAAGACGGAAAAGGTAGAGGACGACAGGTTAGTCGTGCATAAATCTCTGAATTTTCATGATGTATCCTATATTTTGTCCCTCTTTGATCGTGTTTGACACTTTATTATTTTCAGGTTATAAGTACCGCTAGGACGTGCAACTGCATCTTAATTGTTCTTGATGCCATAAAACCAATAACTCACAAGCGTCTCATTGAAAAAGAGCTTGAAGGATTTGGAATAAGGTAGACTGCTTATATAATAGCCTTTGTACACCGTATATTTTATCATTTTTGGTGGATAGTCTGACTCGATCGTGGACTGATGCTATGTAGGTTGAACAAGGAGCCACCAAATCTAACATTTAGGAAAAAAGACAAAGGCGGTATCAACCTAACTTCTACAGTCACTGTCACACACCTTGACCTCGACACTGTCAAGGCGATTTGCAGTGAGTACAGGATGCACAACGCTGACATCACCCTGCGCTATGATGCAACCGCTGATGACCTCATTGATGTCATCGAGGGTAGTCGGATATATATGCCCTGTATCTACGCTGTCAACAAGATCGATCAAATCACCCTCGAGGAACTTGAAATTTTGGACAAACTTCCTCATTACTGCCCTATCAGGTAAATTTTCTTAGTTTCTCAGCAGGATTCATGATAAATTTATATTTTTTTCCCCATTGAGATATAATACTTCTGCAGTGCGCATCTGGAGTGGAATCTTGATGGTCTTCTGGATAAAATATGGGAATACTTAGATCTAACTCGAATCTATACCAAACCAAAGGCAATGAATCCGGATTATGATGATCCCGTTATCTTATCTTCCAAGAAGAGAACAGTAGAGGACTTCTGCATCCGGATTCACAAAGACATGCTTAAACAATTCAAGTAGTAAGTAATTAAAAACTTACGGTTGTTCTGTTTTTCTCAAGAGCATCTCTCATGAGTACTTAACTTATGACCTCCTGATGCAGCGCTCTGGTTTGGGGTTCGAGTGCCAAACACAAGCCACAGAGAGTTGGAAAGGTCAGTCTACTTGCAAATTAATTAAAAGTTTCCAGAAATTCCATATATACTATCACTAGAGGGCTCTTGGGATGGGCCAGTAGCTTGTGGACCGATTTGAAGTTATTTTTAAAAGAAACCGTCTTTTTTATGTATGGAAACACCTCAGGAACACGAGCTCGAGGACGAGGATGTTGTTCAGATTGTTAAAAAGATATAAATTTTTCCAGTAGTTGGAGAAGTCAAAAGACCAACCAAAGTAGAGAAGGTTAGGGATCTTCTTTTGGTTCCTCAGCTTATCGTTTGTACTGTATTATATCCAGAGATAATCTGTGTCTGCACCCTTTTTTTGTCTTATTGGATACTTTTTATCTTTTCCCAATAAAGGGGCATGTGATTGATGTTTTGTCGGAACGAACTCCTCGAAGATTATTTCGGATATGGTATTTGCCTAGATGCTAGATACTCTCCTTGTTTTTATGTATGCAATTTGTCTGACTCGTTTGAAACTAAAAGCTGAAATTTATGGAGTTGATTTGATTTTATGAAGATTCGTTTTTCTTCATGTATTACAAGAAAAACTGTTAAAACGTCCTTCATTGCTGTTACAATTATAATGTATTATGGGGGACCATTACACTTCAACAGAAATCTTTAAACGCTGTCAGATTCGTCTGGCTTATGAGAATTTTTGTTATAAAATCTTTTAATTCTGTTTATTCCGTTTATAACTTAGGCATGCACATTTTCGAATTTGAATTGCATTTAAATTTTAAAGCATGTGGTATTAAAGAAATTGAATTTTTTTTATTTTTTTTTAAATGGTCCGATTTCATGCTGACCTTAAAACATTTAGACCAAACATCTCTTAGTAACTGTGACTTTAAGACCATGCTTTGTGTGAAGAATAACAGAAGGAGCTGGCTCGATTTTTTGCCCTTCAACGATCTTCATCTCATAGTTCTGTATGATTTTTACAGCCACCGTCTTCATTTGCATCAAAGCCACTTCTTTCCCCAAACAAGTTCTTGGACCTGCGTTAAACGACAAGAACTTATAAGATGGCTCATGTACCGAGTTTCCGCTCTCAGAAATCCATCTCTCCGGTTTGAATTCCAACGCATCTTCTCCCCAAACCGATTTCATCCTCCCTAATGAGTAAAGACAGAACAAAATCTTCGAGTTGGCGTCGACTTTGTGTCCGCTTGGAAGAACATCGGCTTTAGTAGGAGACTTGTGTTGAAATGGAACAGGTGGATAGAGTCTGAGGGCTTCACAAATCGCACCGTGTAGATACACCAACTTCTTTAACTCTTGAGGATTGAATGAATCAGAATCATCATCGGAGTTAGAAGCATCTGTCTTGGTTCTTGGAGATAGGTTTGTGTTGATTTCTTGACGAATCTTGGTTATGACTTCTGGGGTCTTACAGAGAAGCCAGAAGAACCAAGTGAGTCCAGATCCCGTCGTGTCTCGACCTGCTAACATGAAGGTCAAGATTGTATCTCTGAGGAATCTATCATCACTTGGATCCAACAACTTGTACTTGGTCGTGTCCAAATTCATGTAAGACGTCAGCAAATCTTTAGAAGCAGAATCGGTATTGTTAATCCCACGGCTTAACTCATCTCTCTTTGAAGCTATGTACTTGGAGCAAACTCGATCTAAAGTCGTTCGAGCGTTCCTCATCTTCTTCTCATCTCCTAACCCAATCAAGCTTTGCAGCTTCCACAAGATCTCCGGCTTGATATGTCTAAAGAAAATGGCTTCCTCTGCATCGTCTAAAGCTCTTGCAAACTCTATTTCCGGCATTTCGACCGAGAGACAACCTGGATCATACCCGGTCGCTAAAACAAACGTAGTATCAAACGTGAATCTTTGGAACACGTCTTCTAAGTCCACAGCGACTTGCTCCTTAGCAACATGGTCAAGAAGTGGGACAAGCCCTTTCTCTAGCTTATTCAAGCTTGTAGCTAACGAAAATTTTTGAAAGTCGGGATTCATCATCATGCTTTGAGCTGATTTCCTCAGATCCTTCCACAAATCCGAATCCGCATTGAAAATCCCATCTCCCAAAATGTCGAATAGCTTCTTGAATTCGGGTCCCTTGGGGTAATTCACGAAATTTGAACTCATGATGTGGTGGATATTAGCAGGATCAACTGTGACCAACATGTCGAGGCCTGCGAAAGTCGGGCCTATACAAGGATAGGTTAAGTTTGTGACCTCGAGAATATCGGTTACAAAGTCGTAAACACGATGGATCTCGACGAGCAAACCTGGAATCATACCCAGGAATGGCCAGTTTGTTGGAACCAAACGGTGAGGTTTCTTGTTGATCAAGAAATATCGAAAGAGGAGAAAACAAAAGAAAGCAATGGAGATTTCAAACAAGCTTATCAAAGCCATTAGAGATAAATTTGAAAGGTTTATTTTCTTCTTCTTTTGAGATACGCCAAATGGCAGCTTGATTCTTGATTTTGTTCGGACATATGACACATATATATATGAAGCATTGTCCTGTGTGTCTTTGAAATTGGCGACTTGTCTTTATTGTCTGAATAAACTATAAAATGGAATAAAATCTTATTTTCTTTGGTGACTCTGTATTCTTTTCTCTGTTTGGTAACGGAGCTTTGTGGTAACTGGCAAGTCAAAACATCTTTTGGAAACCAATGCATGTGCCATATCATTTCCCAAATATAAAAGGTTGATTGGATCATGCATTTTAAATCATTTTCAAATCCATATAATTTTATTGAATTTCGAAATATATTTCCAAATTACTTATAGATTTTATTTTTATTTGTTGTTAAAGGGTTACATATATATTTTTGGTTTTACCTTAAAAGTCCACAAAAGATTCAAGAATCTATTTTGAATGTCGTTTATTGTATAAAAAATCATTGATTGAAGAACATGATTCCGGCTAAAATTTTAAAATGTCATCTGAATAACACAAATTTTTATTGAATTCCTAAATCCGTTCAAAAAATATCAACCCAATAAAGGCAACAATTGTTGTCCAACCAAGAAACATTTTGTAAGGAAAAAAAAACGAAAATAGTTATTTACTCAAATTGGTTCTTAACAGATATATATTATGCTTATTAATTAAAAGAAATTTGACTAAATCATTTGCATTTATCTCGTCTTGTTGACTAGATATCTTATCGTCCTGACTAAAAAAAAGTTATCCATTTATAGTTAACTGGATAACTTATACATTTTCTAGGGATACAATCAAAATTGAAAGAATTTTATTCTACATTTTAAAAAATATAAAATCTAAATTGATTCGACGTTATCTATGATATAAGTATTTCTATATATTATAATTTTGCATTCAAAGATAATATATATATATATATATATATAACCAGCAGATTTTTTTTACCCCAGATCAATATGAATTTCTATAGATGTTCATAGAAGCAAATGCAATAAATATTTATAGGATTATATACTACATTTCATAATATAATAAATTATACATTCAGAGTTTGTGCCCGCATATATATATTTTTAAAATTACAATTTATTGATAAACTGCTTTCAAGCTTGCCTGTGATTTCCTCGTACTCCCTAGGTAGGATAAGAAAATCATCTACATTTTACCGCAACAGTTTATATTTATAACATTCAGACAAAACATCTCTTCGAGACCGTAACTTTAAGACCATGCTTCATGTGGAGGATAACAGAAGGAGCTGGCTCGATCTTGTGTCCTTCAACGACTTCAATCTCATAGTTTTGTATGATTTTCACAGCCACCGTCTTCATTTGCATCATAGCCACTTCTTTCCCCAAACAAGTTCTTGGACCTGCGTTAAACGACAAGAACTTATAAGATGGCTCATGTACCGACTTGCCATTCTCAGAAATCCATCTCTCCGGTTTGAATTCCAATGCATCTTCTCCCCAAACCGATTTCATTCTCCCTAATGAGTAAAGACAGAACACAATCTTTGAGTTTGCTTCGACTTTATGTCCGCTTGGAAGAACGTCGGCTTTAGTAGGAGACTTGTGTTGAAAGGGAACAGGTGGATAGAGCCTGAGGGCTTCACAAATTGCGCCGTGTAGATACACCAGCTTCTTTAACTCTTGGGGATTGAATGAATTAGAATCATCATCAGAGTTAGAAGCATCTGTCTTGGTTCTTGAAGATAGGTTTGTGTTGATTTCGTGACGAATCTTGGTTATGACTTCTGGGGTCTTACAGAGAAGCCAGAAGAACCAAGTGAGTCCAGATCCTGTCGTGTCTCGACCAGCTAACATGAAGGTCAAGATTGTGTCTCTGAGGAACCTGTCATCACTTGGATTCAACAGCTTGTACTTAGTTGTGTCCACATTCATAGAAGACGTCAACAAATCTTTAGAAGAAGAAGAATCAATATTATTAATCCCACGGCTTATCTCATCTCTCTTAGACGCTATGCACTCAGAGCAAACACGGTCGAAAACTGCGTGAGCTCTTTTCAGCTTCAACTCATCTCCAAACCCAATCGATCTTTGCAGCTTCCACAAGATCTCTGGCTTGATATGTCTGAAGAAAATGGCTTCCTCTGCGTCGTCTAAAGCTCTTGCAAACTCGATTTCCGGTATTTCAACCGAGAGACAACCTGGATCATACCCGGTCGCTAAAACAAACGTAGTGTCAAACGTGAATCTTTGGAACACGTCTTGTAAGTCCACAACGAGTTTCTCTTTAGCAACATGGTCAAGAAGTGGGACAAGTCCTTTCTCTAGCTTATTCAAGCTTGTAGCTAATGAAAAATTTTGAAAGTCGGGATTCATCATCATGCTTTGAGCTGATTTCCTCAGATCCTTCCACAACTCTGAATCCGCGTTGAAAATCCCATCACCCAAAACGTCAAATAACTTCTTGAATTCGGCTCCTTTCCGGTAGTTTGCGAAGTTTGAGCTCGTGATGTGGTGGATATTAGCCGGATCAACGGTGATTAACATGTCGAGGCCTCTCAAAAGGGGGCCTTTGAAACAAAAGTTTAAGTTCGCGTCCTCAAGAACCTCGGTTATATAGTCGTAAACACGAGGGATCTGGACGAGCAACCCCGGAAGCATACCAAGGAACGGCCAGTTTGTGGGAAAGGAACGGTGAGGTTTCTTGCTGATCAAGAAAATTTGGAAAAAAAGGAAACAAAAGAAAGCAATGGAGATTTCAAGTAAGCTTACCGAAGCCATTAGAGAGAAATTAGAATGGAAATTGCACTAGAATAAAGGGAGAGCTTGATTCTTATTTAAGTTGTATATTTTATATATACAAATTTAATAGACTAGAAAGCATATCGTCTTTTGTGTCCTTGAAATTGGTTAAATCTCTTTGTCGTTTCACTAATTATAGCACGGGGGATCTTACCTTATATTTGGTGATTATGTACTCTTATGTTTGTTTGGTATCGTAGCTTTGTGTCAAGTCAAAACCTCTTCTGGAAACCAATGGTCCAGTGAATGCGACATATTGCTACAGTTAGTTATTTATCATAACTGGTGCATGGTGTTTGGTACTGACGTATCACGTATGTGATGTCTCGTGTACCTACCGTTGGGCTATTTACTTTGGGCCTTTGGCACATTCAGGTTTCATTGTCAATGGATAATTTCGTATCGGCCCGTTGTACAATATTGTATATATACATATATATTATTTTTTTGACGGCTATTAACTAAATCTTTTGACTAGAACAAACTAATAACCTGAAATCTATTGCACATCAAAAGGCATTTGCTGTAATTGAATTTTAAATACGGTTCTTATAAAACACTTGCGAAAGGGGTTTAACACATTGTAAATGCTAAATCTCGGGAAGATTAAGGTTTCTCGGGAAAATATATAAAACACTCGTGAAAGGGCTTTTAGACGCAGAATGTGTTCAATCGGAGTATTTACTCTCTGTTCTCCGGCCAAATTTCATCATCGCCGGGAAAAATCGCTGATTTATACTCCGACCCGTTTGCGTAATCCAAATGGGTTTCCATTCCTGTGGAGAAATTCCCGAGCTTTCGCTCCTAAACTCGCCCAATTCGTCAATTTCGCTTCTCCTTTTTTACATCTTCCTCTTATACACTCTTCGACGTCTCATTCTTCCAAGGATTTCGTTCAGATTCTGGCCAGAAAAGCCGTGATTTTACTTGTTGGATCGTTTGTTTTTCTAGGGCTCTGTTCTTCGAAACCTGCTTTAGCGCTTCCCACTGCAACTGTGAGCTCTCAAGCGGATATAGAGGACGAGGCAATGTTTGAGAAGCTTCTAGAAAGTGACCCAGAGAACATGGAAGCCATGAAGGCTGTTTTGTATAAGAAGATGAGGAGAGGCAAAACTGAAGATGCTGTGAAACATGTTGAGAAGCTAATTAAATTAGAGCCTGGTGAAGTTGAGTGGAAGCTTTTAGAAGCGCTTTGCTATGAGACAATGGGACAATTGAGCAAAGCTAAGAGATTGTTTAAGGATATTCTCAATGAACAACCTCTTTTGATCAGAGCTTTGCACGTATGTGCTTTCTCACATTTTGATGCTTCTCTTGGATTTAGAGTCTTTAATGTATCCGTGAATTTACTTTCGATCTTGAATTGGTTGTTTCTTGCAGGGGCTTGCTATGGTAATGCACAAGACTCATGACACCTCTGTCTTTGATATGCTAAAAGAAGCTATGGAAGTTGCTCGACAAGGAAACCGAGTAACCGAGGAGAGAAACATACAAGTCTTGATTGGCCAAATGCATATTGTGAAGGTAAAACCAATCATCTGCAAAACTGATCATAAATATCCTTCTTTTGTGTTTTGGTCCTTTTTGAACAATCCTTAATTATGCATTGGAATAATGGGTTGTTGTATGTACTATGGACATTGGTTTAAAACCTCAGGGTCAATTTGAAGAAGGTCTAAAAGTATTTCAACATATGGTTAACGAAAACCCTCGAGATTTCCGACCTTACCTTTGTCAGGTAAAGTTTATTTTTGAAAAGAATGATCTTCGTCTTTTGCTATTGCATTTTCAAGAAAGTACTGGTATCCGTTTCAGGGCATAGTATATAGCTTAATGGATAAAAAAGAGGAAGCAGCTCAACAGTTTGAGGTCTATTGGAGTCTTGTACCTGAAGAATACCCACAAAAGGGATTTCTTGATGATGTTGCGTTGGCTGCTCAAGCCAAATCCCGAGAACGACTCCAAAACACATTCAAAGCCAAATTTACTCATGGGAAATAAATCACAGATAGATCCTTTTTGGATATCCTGGTGAGTAATGACATCTTCCTTGATGCTTCATCATCATTTTAAAAGTTTTCTTTTTGGGTTGACAGTGCCACTTATGTAATCACATTTTGGTCATGTTGCAGTTGCATGACATCTGGTTATAACGAATAACGAGTATGCAGTGTTAACCTATGTTGAGTTAAAGATAAAACCACTCTCGAGCAGGCTTAGTGAGTCCACCATGACTGCATTTGGGAACTGAGAAGACAGACGGAAGTTTTGCAGTCATGTGATTTCTCTTAGGTGTAGAATCCAACATGGAAGGTTCGAAATTTAGTGTTGTCATCTGTGTTTAATAAAGTGAATTTGGATATTTGTTCTGCGTCAATGCCTCTACAGTTGTACAATTTGGATTGTTGATTCTCTTCCACCAGTAGCAGTTTATGTACTAGACGGGTCTATTCTAAAAGAAATTAAGTGCAATAGCTTTTTGATTATCTTAAGTAGTATTCGAAATCTGTGAGTCTTGTTTTTTCTTTCTATTATTATTGAATTTCCGAGAGTATTATCAAATTTTCTTACACGGATGAAATTTAGAAGAATTGGTACCTTATTTACATTTTTTAATGTCAAATTTACATTCTATTAAATTTCTATAAGAATGTGGACTTAATGATTTAGAAATGAAAATTTAGAAGAATTGGTACTACATGAATTCAAATCAAATTTATAAACTGTAAAAAGATTATTTAAACAAAAATATTTTTAGAAACTCAAAACAAAATCTTTTAAAAACTCCGTAAGAAAAAAATCAAAAACTAATTAAAAAAAATTGAATGCCTACATTAAGATTGAACTAGTGAAATAATCGCTAACGATCAAATGAGTATTTCAAATGACGGAATCCAAAGTTCGGTTAGTTTTCAAATTGTTGGTGGATTTAGTATCAAAGTTGAAAAAAACGTTTTAAAATTGTAAAATTTTTAAAAGAAAAACTTTTTGAAAAATTAAAACAAAATCTTGATTAAAATCCGCAAGAAGAAAAATCAAAATTCTTTTTAAAAAAACTTGAATGCTAAATTTACATAAAGATGAGAAAATAAATTGAACTTATGAAATCTCTAACGATCCAATGACTATGTCAATTGGCGGGATCCAAAGTTCGGTTAATTTTCAAATCATTAAGTAAATTTAGAATCCAATTTGAAAACAAAATTAAAACGGGTGAGAAAAAAAATCAAAATTTGAAAACCTTTTTTATGGGATGAAAATTTGATCCGGCCAATAGGATTGAATGATGCTGTCTGGGGGCGAGAAAGCATTTGTGGGCAATGTTTGATTCATCCATTTTCTCCATCCTATCTTTTCTGCATAATAACAAAAGATTGGTTAACTCAAAAAATTAGACTTGGAGTTTCTTAGTAATGCAACAGGAAAAGTAAAAGATATGAACATGCAATAGCTACAACATGTCACCCTGAACTAAGAAAGGATAATTCAATAATAAACTACAAAACATAACAAATTTTGATGAATGCAAATATCTAAACATGAATGGGAAGACTCACAGTTTCAAGAAGCGTGAGTATTTACAGGTACAATCTCTAAACAGTGAACTACTTTCAACAATTAGACTAAAAAGTAAAAAGGATTAACATGCAATACCAATTTCATCATCCCAACCAAACTCTGTAGACCCAATGGATCTAAGATAACACATGATTCTAAATTTCCAATCCTCACACCAAAAGTTTGAAATTTTATTTTACACAAAGCTACTAAATATATAAAAACTTACGGACGCGTGATTTGGCATCGTCACCACTAGTAAGGTCGGTCGTGCCTGACCAGGAGGCCACGTCGTCGTTGTTGCCGGTGAAGAAACAGAGGCAGTGACAATGGTCTTTACAGCCGTAGAGACGACGGTAGAAGCCACTTTAGACAGTGAATGTTCATCTGAGCCAAACCAAAGATTCTAAAGAGATTCACAAAGACAAAAAAAGCTAACAAGATAATCAATTATTTGATCTTTCTAAATTTGATTTGAATTCTGTTGGGAGAGAAAAAGAGAGAGAGAGAGAGGCGTTTGAAAAATGAAATTGATATTTTTACTTGCAAGATGCATATTTATAACGCAATAGCTAACGGCATGAAAAGTTACTGTTTCCTTAATATTTCCATTTTTTTATGTTTTTAACGGTAGGAAAAGTTACCGTTTCCTTAATATTTCCATTTTCTAATGTTTCCAAATGTTTTCCATTTAAAATAAATAAATCTAAACTACGTTATGTTGGGCCTAGTGGCTTCTTTGAGGCCCATTTAGAATAATAGGACAAAACTGTAAATAGAAGAAGAGCTTGTAATCCCTTGGTGAGAAACTTGGGAAGAGCCAAAGAACGTGAGCTCTCCCTTCCACTGTACTTGGCGCCTCAATCGTTTTCTTGGTGTGCGTCTCTCTATATATACATTTATACTGTTGTCTCTGTATCTATATCCTTGGTGTATGGTGTATTGTATATTCTTCACTTGCTTGACTTGCTTGCTAGTGATTTTTGTGAATTCGCTGTAAATATATAGAAATGAGTGAAATTGATCTGGTGAATTAGGTCAGAGACGCTTCTGATGGCTCCTCTTACTCTCTCTGTTGATGTGAAAAGCTCTTCAGCTACTTCTCCTGGTAAAACTCGCTTTGTCTGTCTTCATATTCACTCTGCATTCTTCTTTTGAAATGTTCTTCAATTCATTTGCATTTTGGTTTTTGGTTTAGATATTAAAAGAGATGTTTTTTGTAGAGAAATGTCTTATAATTTAAATTTGATTTTGCAGATGTTTCGAATAGGATGATAATGCAGAGTCCACAGCTCAAAACAAGCAAAGGCTTTGCATCTGTCAATGCTCAACAAGAAAACCCCTTTGATTTCTTCCGCACTCTCTTTGGTTCGTGTGTTACCATAATCTTATGAATTTGATGTTTAGATTGTTTTTTGGACCAGAGAGGACCTTAACTAAATATACTTATACATTTGTTTCTTTTTTATGTTCATAGTTTCACATTTTATTGATTCAACAGCTTATTGTCTCTAAGCTTTTACCTTACTCTTATGGTTTTACTTTGATGCATGCAGAGGGATTTATAGCAGGAGGTACAGCTGGAGTTGTAGTTGAAACAGCTTTGTACCCAATTGATACCATAAAGACTAGACTTCAGGCAGGTCAAGGAACTTATCTTTTATTTTCTTTGTTAGAGATTCTTTTACGATATGCAAATTAGCTCCTGTGGTTGGATCTAAACAAAATAAAATAAAAAAGAGTTGAACTTTAGTTCCTAAATTATTTTGATCTTATGATGTAGGCAGCTCGTGGAGGTGGCAAAATTGTTTTGAAGGGTCTTTATTCAGGATTAGCTGGAAATATCGCTGGTGTCTTACCGTAAGTGACTGTTAGCTCATCCTTAGCTATTTACATTGACAAAATTAGATTCTTATCCCTTTTCTATTTCTCCTATGTTATGCTTGTTTTGATAATGTTTCTTTGTAGGGCTTCGGCTTTGTTTGTTGGAGTTTACGAACCCACAAAGCAGAAATTGCTGAAGACCTTTCCTGATCATTTAAGCGCAGTTGCTCACCTGGTGAGAGAATTTCTTCATCTTTAGTTTTGCTAATGAAAGAGTAATTTATTAGTCTCTGCTATCACGAAATGAGAAGGTCATGATTATATCAGTAAATGAATGGTATACAATTAGCAACAATAACTTTTTAGATCTTTGAACTGTTTCTTGCATATATTTGAGAGTGAAAAGGAATAATTTATTTCCCTTGTTTCAAATTCCAGACTGCAGGGGCCATCGGTGGACTTGCTGCCTCTCTGATCCGAGTGCCTACAGAGGTAAAAACTCACTCTTGGGTATCGCAATCTAGGTCAAGCTCTAAATAGAATACTTCAGTCGACATTTTCATGTGTGTATTCTCTAGGTTGTGAAGCAAAGAATGCAGACTGGACAGTTTACATCAGCCCCCGATGCTGTTCGACTTATTGCATCAAAAGAGGGATTTAGGGGTCTCTATGCAGTTAGTAACACCTTTTTAAGCTCTTGCTTTTGGTCTGCACTTTTTTTTGTTGAATCTTCGTATGGTAACCTATTTCAATTGCTTCTAGGGATATAGATCCTTCCTATTGCGAGATTTGCCATTTGATGCTATTCAGTTCTGCATATATGAGCAGATATGCTTGGGGTATAAAAGAGCAGTAAGCTTCTTGTCAAAATAATCCACAAAAAACAAATGCATGGTAACTTTTATTATGCTTGAAATTAACTTTGTTCAACCTTTTGGCAGGCTGGTAGACAGCTTAATGATCCTGAGAATGCTCTTATCGGTGCATTTGCTGGTTGGTGACATACCTTATATACTCTAATAGACATAAAACAAACCTTAACATTACAAAGTACAATGGAGTTGTTACATAGAAAAGCTGTTAATCTTATTGATTGATACTTTGTATCATCGTGGTCTATGCAGGTGCTCTGACCGGTGCAGTCACCACTCCGCTTGATGTTATTAAGACAAGATTAATGGTTCAGGTAATAATAATAATAATAGCATTCTCACACCTTGAAAATATCCATTTGTGTCTCCAAAATCCAATCATGTTATTGTTTTTCCTTCAGGGATCGGCCAAACAATATCAAGGCATCTTTGACTGTGTTCAAACAATTGTAAGAGAGGAAGGAGCTCCTGCTCTCTTAAAGGTACACACAGAAACTAGTTTAAAGTTTCAATGTAGAAATCTTGAGAAAGTGTTTGGTAAATTGAGAAACATTAAGAGTAGGAAAACTCTAAATGAGATTTGACATGTAGGGAATTGGGCCAAGAGTGTTGTGGATAGGTATTGGAGGTTCAATCTTCTTTGGTGTCCTCGAGAGCACGAAGAGAACACTTGCACAGCGACGTCCCAAGACGGTTCAAGAACCCAAAGAGGAATAAGTTTCTGGCAAAGGTGTTACTTAATGTTTTTTCACATTCACAACTCCTGGTTCTTTGTGATCAGAGTTTGTCATTAAAAAAAAGGTGTCCAATTTCAGATGTAGTTTCTTGAAATTATGAAATATATCAGATATTTAAAATTATAAATTAGCTTCTTTTTGTTTTAAATCAAATTTGGCGACCTACATGATTCATTATTAAGTGTTAATTGCATGTGGATTTTCTTAAAACTAATTAAATTTCTTGAGTTAAACGTCACCGCGTCAAAAAAAAACTGTGGACTAGTCCAGCGATTTGTGTCTTTTTTGAGTTTTTTCTAGAAAATGAGTGCGTTCTTTCTATCTTTTGTATACTAATAACATTTAAGCATATTGCAAACCTGACACTATTTTAATCCAAATCTCATCATATCCTTTTTCAAATACATGAAATATTCATTCGAAGCAGAAAAAAACCCAATAAGCTTCGAAATTATTGTGGTTTGTTCCGGCGAGTTCCGCCTATGCCGTCGCCTAAATTGGCGCTGTTCCTTCTTGAATTGGCTTTTTAATTGTTTCTTCTTGTGACGACAAAAAAAAAAAAAAAAAAAACTTCGGAATTATTCAACAATGCAATTCTATAACAACTTGTACCCAAGACAGTTATTATACTGTACAATGTAATCTCTCCTATCTCTCTGTATCTATCTCTCAAGACTGCCATTTAATTGCCGGGCAAAACAAAATATATATATAAGGAGAAGAAAAGAAACAAAAATAGAAGAATTGTGAGAGCCATCGACAAAACACCAACACACACATACAAATACTAAAACCCTATAAAAAGACTTAAGAAAGTTTCTCTTCCAAAACATCAAAAAGAAGCCAATCAAAAACTCCATCGAGAACGATGAAGCAGAGAGAGATACTTAAGATTGATTGCATCCTTTGGATGATCTTCGCTCCCTCACTCACATGAGTGGTAAGTATCCTCCTCCATGTCCTTTCTTGAGTACAAGTGGTCCAGCATTTTCCGGGACCTTATCCAATGCATTCATACACACATCGACCATGTCAGAGAATCCCGTTGCTGTTGTAGCAAGCTGTAACCGTAACCGCAAATCCCTTGTTCTCTTCAGCAAACACCTGAATGATCTCCACATGTATTTGGCCCACTCAGCTGGTAACCCTCCTCCTCCTGTGAGCCAGACTGAGAATTGAGACTGGTCTCCCCGAGCTGCCATTTCCGCTCTGTAGAATCTAGCCAGTTCCAGAAGCATGGATGCCTGTAAAGGAAGCACCGCTACAAATTCTGCCACAAACTTTTCTGCTAGTTCCGGTTTGAGCATCAGATTCCAAAGCACAAGCGCCCATTCGCTTGGCTGGTTAAGACCATATGCTTCTGCTACAATCAGAGCCTCCTGGAAACGGGATTGATCAACAAGTGCTCTTCTGGCATTTGTTTCAGATAAACAGAGCCACTTGGAATCTGGCATCCTTATTTGAAGGGAGACAAGGGAAGCCTGACCACAAGCCTTTCGTGCTTTGTTTCCAGCATCAATAGAAGTGTGAACTTCAGCAGCTTCAATGTAATAACGCATAGAATCAAGGAGATCTTCATTTTGATCCTTGTCATACCTTAGAAACCACTGCTGTGCAGCCTGATCTGCATGTGCCTCTAACAAAGCAGCAGTTTCATGCTTCATATCAAAGTGTTTATACACCTGCAAACAACACATGTCTCATAAAAATTCATGTACAGAAGCAATTTTTAAAAAACTATCCCAATCTAGAAACAGTCTATCACCCAACATGATAGTGAATTAGTACCCTGTGGTTAGCAGACAAAACATGATGAACATAAACTCTTTTACTTGGCTAATTCGTGCTACTAAAGACATACCATTGCAAATGCATCATAGTCATTTGGGTTAAAGAGATTCAACAAGGTCAGAACAGCCATCCGGAAACTTCTGACAGCCTGGGCAGTGCCAGTGTTTGCATCAGCAGCAGCAGAAAATTTTTGTAGTAAAAGGTCGAGCTGCCCGTTTTCGATTAGAATATTGAGAATGAAATTAAGAGCATGAAAGTTTCCGACTCCAGTTATTAGGCGACCCAAGCATGAAAAATCCCCCTCAGCAACATAAGCCTCGACCCTAGTGGCAGCAAGTGCCACAAGAACATCAACTCCATCAAGGCACGTGGATGACTTGTAGAAGTGATGAGACAAAATAAGTAGCTCGACCTGAAAAACAGCATTCCATTATTTTACCAAATCAGCTTTGACAACTTATTATCTCATATTTTTTGGAATTCATGCAGCAATAAGACTGTATAGTTAATAAGCTGTCACAAAATCACATACCTCACACGCATGTGGAATTTCCTGCCCGGTAATCACAAGACGCATTAATGCATGACCAATTTCTTGTTCAGATGGACAAAGCTCCGCCCACTTCAAAAAGTCTGAAAATCTCCACAAAAGCGGAGCAGGCCCTTCCTCCTTTTGAGAATCTATATATCCTCCACGATGAGCTGCCAGTAAACCCTAGAACATAGAAAACAGATTAGAGACATAACACCAAAAGAACCCAGAGAAAAGAGTTAGGAGGGAAAGAAGAAGCCATTACAGGAGGGTTTTGCCAAGTAGCCAATTAAACAAGAACCATAAGTTTAAGACTTTTGTCAAAAATGGAATTCAAATTTCAAAAATAATGATCTATAAAGTGTGTCTTCTACACATACAAGTTAACAAAGATAGTTTTGCTAAGTTACCTTTAAAAAGGATTCTGTAAGTATCTGAGCAATAGTAGCGGCGGGCATGGAATGCGTTTGGACAAGGAGACATGCTTCCTCAAAGGAATCTTGTGCTTTAAGAGAAAGTAATCGTAACAATTCTATTGGCTGCTTTTGATATGCCTCAGTGAATGTAAGGCCCAGTATGTTAGCAGCTTTTATAACTGCAATGATTTTCCTTGCCAGTCCACGTCCACTGCCTTCATTTAAAATGTTTGATAGCTTCTCCAAAACCTAAGGGATCAGATACCAATCAGTATTAAATTCAACAAAGAAACTATAAAAGCAAGATCAGAGATATGAGAAAAAAATGGTATACGTTTCAATAAAAATGTAATAGTCTTTGCAGCAACAAATGGAAATTTAGGTGAGAAAGATATAGAGGACCAACCTGCAGTGGTTCAATCATGGGTTGGTCTATTTTTAGACTGTGTGATTGAATGACAGAACGAACTTCATCATCCAACATCGACAATGGTACTTGCCTACAAGGCGTAGAAAGCATTGCTAGCTTCATAACAGCATCCAGAATTATCAGCTCAGAAGGTAAATTTCCTGGAGCAAGCTTAAGTTGGAGCTGCTTTGCAGCTGTTACTTGTCCAAACTCAAGTAAAGACAGAACAGCTCTTTCCAACTCTGCAGGTTCTATACTTTCTTCCCATTTTGACAAGGATATTTCCAAACCCGTGCTTTCCTCTTGAAGCTGGAACTCGCTTTTGATGGTTAGAAGAGAGGAAGAATCTTCAACATCAGTATTCCTATCTGAAGAATCCACAAAATGTCTTCTTTGTGGGACATTTCCTTTTGATCTCCTCTTGGGCTTTGTGTTGGCACCAAATATTGAAGTGCTCGTCTCTTGGTTCCTTTGATTTCCTTGCCCAGAGGCCCTGGTGTCATGCTTTTCTCCAATTCTATTTTTCGTGGCTGAAGAAATATGGCTGTCCATTTTTGTTATGATACTTGCAGTTCGGTCTATAAGATTTGAACTATTTCCATTCACCATATCTTTTCCGGTACTACTCGGACTATATGCTCCAAGAGTTTTTACATGCGCTTCTGCTTCTACAGCCAACAGCCACACCCTAGTCTCGATTTCTCGCAGAAGATGCAAAGGATAAACCCTGATATTGGTAAAATCAAAGTCATAAACCCAATAAATAAATAATTACAAATTGTGGTACTAGATCCCTTACGGATGCGACAGGGTTGTTAGCCCACTCAACCATTGAAGAGATAGTAGTAACAGCTCATAGATCTCTCTTGCAGGGAGATCTTTCTCCACCGCTTCTGCATGCCTAAGGAAAAATAAACCTGCCTGCAAAATAATTAAGCAACAGACTCACTTGTAACAATATCAGGCTTCCACAGATAATCTGGTTACAAGTGAGGCAACTGACCTGTAAAGCAGGGAAAGAGTATCTGATGAACAGAGTTTGGCAGTGACCCCACAATGCGATTCTCTCTTCGGGAACATCCCAAAGGAATTCTTTCCATTCTGCAACCATGGATTCTGCCTATATGTAAAGCAGATACAAATTTCTATAAAGATTGGGCATTCAAGGAATCCCTAAACATAATAATAACCAGTGGCGTACATCACAAACAAAGCTAGCCCGCAGGCTCAATGAAAAGCAGGTAGTTTTAAAAATACAAAGAAAACGTAAACACAATAGGGAGCCAAATCTTCCATAACGTGGAACCAAATAAAGGTAGCATTTCAACTCAATGAAGAAAGCTTATGCAATTTGTATTGAGTGGGTAGAACCGTGCTGAAGGGAAAATGCCTAGTTCCTTCTTAACATCACATTTCTATCAATGTTATATTAAGGTAAAGATCACATATTTCCTACACTACTGCAACATGTGATTCATCCTAAAGTTGAAAGGACCTCTACAAAAGCAATTTACATGTGTTGATGTGTAACCACCATGCAGTGCAAGAGAAGTCGTCAGCTAGAGACAAACAAAACAGCGTGGGGGAAACTACCCAGAAATAGCTAAACTGGTTAACAGTCTCATACCATGATTTTCTTATAAGTTGCTACGCCTTCCAAATCCAGATGACCAGAAACTTTCAGGCAGTTCAAGTATAAGATAAGCGCCAAGAAGTTTTGTTACCTGTGTTTCAGTAACATGATGAACAGAGGACGTCCAAGTGGCACCAATGGTTTCAAGTTGCTTGGCCCAGTTTCGTGCTTGCTCCCACTGCCTGTTCTTTTCTAAAGCTGTCAGAAGAGAGCCATCATCAAGAGCCTCATTTCCTAAGTCAAGATTGTTCTCCCGGAGTGATGGCTCAGCCAAATTAACTTTCCAATAAAGACGCCGATAATACGTTGCCGCAGATCCCCCGTCACCAAAATCAGTTGCAGCAAGAAGTTGCAGTAAGCATCTTCTCTCATATGGAGATGGACAAGTTGACAAAACAGCATCAGCAGCTTTAACAGCTGTTCTACTGATCCAAGATGCTCCAAAATTGACATCTTTGGCTGTATTTGACTGAAAATGCATTGATTCCTCTTTAACTCTAGCCCAAAAAGAACCAAGATGTGCTGAAGCTTCAGACAAGCGCATTTGAGAAAATGCCTGCAAGGAAAGAATTAAGAAAGCTCAAAATCCTATGAAAATATCTGCATTCACCCCAGGAAAAAAAAACAGAAGGCAGTAGAAACTAAGCATTTGACCGAAAGCAGTAGTGAAAACAGACAACCAAGGGCCCGGAAAAAAACAGAGAGCAAATAGTGAGTTAAAATGTAAGACAAACCTGAAGAGCACGGAAAAATGGCAGTAGAGAGCAGGAAGGGAGGAACAATTCAAAAGCTTTTAGCAGAGGAAGAAACAAGCATTGTTCACAAAGGACTGCGACCATTTTTGATAGAGACGCATGCTCATCAGACGAATCATTAGTAACACTGCTATCTTCATCTTTTTCATCGTCTACACCTTCAGCTCTATGAGAGCAAAATGTTTTACTAGCAGAGGTGTTTAAACTATTGGCTGAAGCCAATGAATTCACAGATGTATGTGCAAGAAGTTGTCTCCGTTTGGGATTCCTCCTATTGTAATGAAACTGGACACCTCTAGCATCCGTTGGCAAGGAATTTGTAGATACAACGGCTGCTGCTATATTTTCTGCTATTTTAGTGGTTATATCGTTCACCTTGATAGAGGAAGTTTCCCTGAAAATCATAATCTTTGTTAGAGCCAAGACAAAAATTATGCATCTTTTTACTCCAGAAAACATAAAAAAAAAGTTTTAAACGCTCAATTTTATAGACTTCAGATGCATTAAGATACACCTAACCCAATTGAATTTCTGTCAGTAAATTTTTACAGACCTGGCTGCGGTAATTTCCAACCAAATTGTTAGGCATGATAAAGGAGCAACGTCCGGAAAGCATGATGCTATGAGAGCCAAAATAGACCATGATAATTCCTTAGCTTTCGATAAAAGGTAGCCCCCAGGATTCTTTAGCTTTTCGGAGTACGCCAAAACACGAAAGAGTTCAGCAGAGACGTAAGCTCCATCCTCTGAGGAGGAACATGTAAAGCCTATGCTTGTGTCATCTGAATACGATATGGTAGCTTTCTTTTTTGAGTTGGCATATCTCAAAACGGTCAGTATGTGAGCTTTTAAACGTTGATCACCAAACTCCTTTGATGCCTGACAGATGATAATTATAATAAAAAAAATGATATTTATTTACATGCATCAGGTCAAATAATAGCTTACGGGTAAGGACAAAAAAAGGTAACAAGAATTATCATTAAGCATACCCAATCATTATCTCTTGCTAGCATGGCAAGATATTTGGTGCTCAGAGGAATCTTATGCATCTGACAAAAAAGAGTAACTAAACTCCAATGCAAGCTAGCAGATGTCTGTTGAGACCGTAGTTCAGACCCATCACCATCACCTGTTAACAGCCAGTATCCACTTGTTTTTTTATCAACTCTAATCTCTGGAAGACTAGCTTGTTCCAGATGATGAAGAACAAGCATTAGAGGAAGACCAGGTTGACTACCAGAAATACTGTTTGGAGTATGTTTTTGCTTAGAGGCACTTGAAATATCAGGATATGCATATTCGTTAGCAAGGGCCCTAGCTAATGACCCCATTAGATCACCTTCACTAGATACCGAATGAAACATAAAGCCCTTAAATGATTTTTTTTGTGCCATATCCGTATTATCATTTGATTTATAGAATGATGATATCCTTCTCAAGGACGCCACGTCTATCCGAAGCATGCTGGCAGATAAACCACAAAGCTCAAGAAGGAAGGCCCCCCCCCCCCCCCAACACAGAATCCCCAAAGTGTGTGGTAGCAAGTGGTATGACCTGAAGGGGAAAAAACAGTACCGCCGACATAAATAGACAGCAATTGAAAAAAAATAAACAATAATAGCGTTGAAGATAGAATAAAAATTAAACTAGTAATGGTAAGGCGACCAGCACGTACAGATGAAAGAAGTGACTCATCACTCTGCGTCAGAGGTGCAAGTAGCATCGGAACATCTGACTGCATATTTCTTTGTCCATGTACCGAAGAGCCAGATTGATCTTCCAATTTTAGCTTTTCAACTCTATGTTCCAGGAAAGCATTAAAAGCTGCAAGTGGCCGTCCACGATGCAGGAAGTGTTCAAGTCCAAGCTCGGTTCCCTAATTCCGGTTCAACTTAGACATAAGTAATTGTTATATAAACTCTAAGGCAGTGAATATTGCATGAACACGAGATGACAACCTTTCATCAAAATAATTCCAAAAAAGGAGACATTGACATGACAGTAAATCCAAAGGAAACTATGTAACAACTGAAACAGTTAAAGCATCGTCAACAGGTTAGAGAAATAGGAATATGATAGCGCCACCTCAGTTTTTGTGTGATGAAGTTCCTCTTCGATGTGCTTCTGGATGATTGCTTCCCAAGATATAGCACTTATCTGAGTCGGATCGTCGACATTTATAAAGAACTCAACACCTCTATGCAGTAGATATTCCCCAGTAGGATATCCTGAGAACGACATCCATCCAAGAGGTCCCTACGAAGAAAACCTTCCAGTATAAAAGACTGCGCAAATATATTTTAAGCAAAAGAATTCCGTTGAGCAGATAAATTTCAACTACTGACAACGAGCAGGTGTGTGTGACTATATCAGTAACCAATAATAAGCAAAACATATATGTGCTCGCAAATTCCCTGGGGCGGATACTGTTGAGACAGTGATAAGAAGTATGAATGTAAGTTTGTCAGCAGGCATTTTTCTACTATAATGAACCAACGGAAGAATGCCATATCAATGATTTCCAAACCCTCTGCTGGTCAATTCAAGGCTCCAAGTCACAGAGAGCCAACAACAAGCAAGCTATACGGAATATTATACCTACTAATTGTCTTGACAAGACAGAAGCCAGCAACCAAAAACACTACTAATCGAGTAGACGGGAGTTACGGTTCCATCCTACTAAATTTGGAATAGTGCCTCAAATTTCTTTTGTAAAATGGTAAAGATTGACATATAACTAATTTGATGTGTTTTCCTTCCTGCCTAAATCTTAGTGGTCATTTCCCGCTAATGGTTTGCATATGTCTGCTTCTTCACAACCATCACACAATTTCATAGAACTTCTTAAGTTTTATTATATCGCCGATTACAGTATTGAGTTCAACTAGATCCCTCATTGCAGAAAGTTGACAGAGTGCTGTACAACTCAGAAGAGCAGATATGATATACAAATCAGAAACGGATACCTGGATATAAAGCTGAACTAATCTACGAACCGCCTTAGGAAACCAACAAGGCAACATCTGCAGGAGTGAGGTGTCACGTGCAGTTGAGAAGAATACACTGTCACGCCAATTCAGATACTCTGACAAGACTGATAAATCACAGCGTTAGAGAGAGTATGTCCATTCTACAGAAGAAGAGAAAAAGTGTGGTGGATCACGCTTTACCATTCTTAGTCTTGGTTCGCAAAAGGTTGCCAGAAATATCTTCTCCAAAACAAGCACTAACAAGCTTACTCCATAAGGTAGGGAATCTCTGAAGAAATGATCTCAAATTCTCCAATGTGCACTGTGCAGAAGAGTTACTGAGCCTGTTCACACTGCCAGTACTCAAGGATTTTTGAATTGGCACCAGAGCACACATCATAGTTGCTAAAGCTGCCATTTCTCCTGCCCCTTCGGCAATGTCATCAACAGTACAAACAATTTCATCAATCTCTGGAACACTGAGTTCACCATTTGGTGCCCCACCACGTGGCATAATTGAGCGTGCATTTGAAAATGAAGCCTCATACTCCCGGCCTTTGACCCTGGATAGCAGCAACCATTTTGTCCAGTGAGAATCACCCTGAATACGTTGGAAAAATTCTTGTCATTCTCAGTAAATTATCAAAAGATAAGCTAAAAGGTGTAGAAAGAACACACATTAACACAAAATATTTTATGGACGCGGAAAGCACTTACAACAGCTTCCTGCAACGAATTGAGTGAATCATTATCTAAGACCAATTCATGATGATCAAGGTACAGATCCAGAAGGTTTGGCAGATTATATTGTGTGCAATAATGTATGAATAGCTTGTGTACAGCATTCAGGGTATCAACATTTGCTCCTCCCTCCTTTATGGACAAACAAAGATCTAGGGATGGCCTACAAAATTCCTCCTTAAATGAAACTTCGCAATTACCAAGGATGACACCAGCCCGAGCCAGAAGATATACTACATCCAAGGCGTTTTCCCAATATTCTTTTAAGAATATAAGTTTTCTTGCAAGTTCCTGCTCCATGAGTGTTGTTAGCCACAAGGAGCACCGGATATCTGCAGGTAATCTAAATATCTTGATATAAGGAACATCCATAAGTACGGCATCCACTTCTTCGATGGAGCAAATATACTCGCTACGGGAAGAAACTGAAAAATTTACACCAGAAGACTGCTTCGGACCATCCAGAGCAATTTGCAAACTTCCATCATATAAAATATCCTCAGGAATGAGATCCAACAGCTTAAGGACTTCATCCCAGTCGTTGTGACACATATAATACTCCAGCTGGGAATCCCATGGAACATGAACACCCATGACTAAAGGTTGATCCAAGACTATCTGCACAACATATTCAACAAGAAACATTACTAAGACATAAAAAAAATGCAGACACTACTTGAAACAAACGAAACAACCTTTGCCTGAGTAAGTTCATGGAGTAATACAAAAAAAAAAAAAAAAAAAACAACGTTGAAATGTAAACTCTCTAACCATTCAAATGTATCACTGATACTCTCGCAATTGAAATCTAATGTCGACTTCCAATTCAAGGGTGTTTGTAGGACTAAAAGATGGCAGTAGCAGCCATCTAATGCTCTACAATGTGCTAATCCAAGTAAAAAGATATGAAATGCAACCCAAACTAAAAGAGTGCCACTAAATAGAATATAGTTAAGAGAAATCACTATTTACAGATCTACAATTTCATCCACACTTTTCGTTAAGAGGAAAATATAAGCAGAGGTAGCTATTCGAGAAGTAAGCACAGATGTTGTATGTATTTGTCTAGTTCTTTATAAAACAAGGAACCAACTGAACAAACTCCCATGAAGAACCAGAGTACGACTACAGACACTGTTAAGCTATGTAGATCAACAAGTAATCCAATTGGTCCAGTTCCAAGCTAAAAATGCACAGTAGGTTGAAATCAATTTGAACTTCCCCGAGACCTGGAGGTATTTATATTCTGGTATGGTGCAATTAGATAAATATTCAGACATCTAAAGGGTAACGAAAAAGAATGACTATATCCAACTTCTTACATGATCAAATGTTCTCTGATCCCAAGCATTTGACCACACAGCTGCTGCAGCCCAGTAGCCAGCAATTGCATCGGTTTCATCAGGCACATGTTCAGATGCACTCTCATTGATTTTAGTCCACGAACCTAGAACAACACCATCAACCTCACCACACTCAATTTCGAGATGCTGGAACAAAGACGACCCCCCAAGGTGCAAGCTAATTTTACTGGAGTCAAAAGGTACTGTAGCTTTCAGGAATTTCTTTCGCCGAGCAAGATATGTTTCCCAAAAGTGGCTGCTAGGATAAAGCCTCTTTTTTTGTCACAGGGTCAAGCAACGAAGAAATTAAATGAAGTCAGCATCATACAGAACCAAGATAACCTTCTAACAAGTAATGATTAGGAAATGTTATACCTCGATAAGAGATATCCTCTCCAGTACATTGTCTTCATATGATCTTAAGAAACCATGTTTCCTCATTTCTTCACCAATTTGATATCGAAGAGATCTCCTCACTGTGCCAAATACCAACTGATTGAGACACGCTTCTACATCCTCTCCGAGCCTTTGCAGAGTTGCAATGGCAACCCCAGGTTCACCCTACATATCAAGAAAGTCAAGTGCTAGACATCATGCATCTACACCACTCTGTCTAACAAAGTATATTCAGGCTTACCTGCAAAAATAGGTCATAAGCAATAGCTCTTCCGATGTCCCGAACTTCAGTAAATGTATCATGATGCTCTCCATTTTCAACAACGTCTTTAGAATGTTGAAGATGCAATTGAAGAACAGCTAAAGGGAGTCGCCCGGAGAGCAAGGCATCCTTAACCACAGTCTTCAAATCCAAGTTATTAGCCTTCCAACGAGCCATCATCTCCTTGGGATTTTCCAGAGGAAGAACTTTCTTCTCTGCAACTACCCCTTGGGGTACAAGGCCAGATGCATAACTTATTTCGTCAATGACCTGACCAGCTTTGGCTGTCATGATACCCATAGGCGTCAAAGCAAGCTCCTCACTGGTATCGAATAAATACGTGTCAAGTCTTGACTCCGCAGATGCTGCATCTAGACCAATTTCAAGCTGAGAATCATCCTGCAAAGAATTTGGGTCCACCAGGTTCAGTGAGTTCTCATTCCTTCCCTGTACAACACACATGTCGTAAAGTCAAATTCTAGAGCAAAACACACAAAATATACAATTATAGTATTAATATCGTATATTACCTTTCCTAGCTTCTTAAATTTTCTGTTAATACGGGATTGAAAATTCCGGGTGATCTCCAAAAGATAACCCATCTCTGACAACCTCCTTGAATTTTCCATAACATCGATATGCATTGAAATTGGTGGAAGTAACAGTATTTTTGTCCTAGGTTTTCTGTCCAACATGTATCCATCTTTCTGATATTCAAGTAACCCATATATGCGTATCATCTCAGTCGCAAACCTTGTAGCCAACGCAAGGAGCCTACATTCACATGTAGCAATAAGTATGAATTATGCCAGCGTGAAAGCAGCCCAGTCAAAAGAGCTCATGGCATTACTAAACCGTACAAGATAATGATGGTGCTAAAACTGGCTTCTAAGAAATATAACATGTCAATGATTCATTACACTAAATCCTGAAGCTGTGGGGCCTGGAGAGACTTTGCATGAACTTGAACATGCCTTCAATCTAAGTGCAACGTGTAGCTAGTATGAACATTTTCATTTGACTTACAACCATAAAGGTGTACGTATACAGCATAGTAATAAATCTATAAAAAACATCCTAATGAGTAAGGACATATCTACCAAGCAGGGAGAACACTACTTTTGATTCATTGTTGATCCACCTCATCAAAGTTGAGAGCTGAAAAACAAACTATACTGATACCCCTTATTACTCAGAAGATCCTCACCTAGATACAGCAGAAATTTCATTATCGGTTCTATTCTTGCGCGACAATAGATACACAGCAGAAAATATCACCCTTAGCATGCCTTCTTCTGCCAGCTTCACATTACCAAGCATCTTCAAAGACCTACTCATACAGAAGAGGTTAATCAAAATCAATCCGTGATACAAGACAAATCGCATTGATGGCATAAAACATATCTACACTAGAGATGAGGGTAAAATTATGGAGAAGGTTGCTGAAGCTTGAAGAATTATCATATTCCTAAATGAGATGAGAATGCATACCAATTGGACAAGGGTGCCTATAGAGATCTCAATCTTTAAGGTCTAAACTAAATTCCGGTACTACATTAAAACTTTACTTGCTCAACTAGCTAACAACAAAGAAAAGAGAAAATTACGAATTAGAAATGCAAATAAGAGGAGGATGATAAAATCCAAGTTGAAGCAATAAAAACTTTACTTTTAGTAGAAAAACAGTCGGGCAGAATTCAGAACGAAAGAGTTATCATACACCGTTACACAAATTTTTAAAAAGCAATCTTTCTTATCTAAAAGTCGTATCCTTCAATAGAAACCATAAGAAAAATCGAATTGTCAACCCAACCAATACAACCACGCATAATTCTTTTTCATATTTTTGTTTAAGGAAAGCCCCACTTTACTGTAGGGAACTACGGTTCTCAGATTATGCACAAAAATACAGCAAAAAAATTACTAGCAACTTACTCGTTGATGTCATCATATTTTAAATAGTCCAACGCCATTTGCAGTCGACGCAAACGAGCAATTTCGAGGTCCCAACCTATGACAGCAAATGATTCATTTAACATACCGTAAGCTTACAGAACAAAATTTAAATGTCAGCAACTCTATAAAACCATCTTCAAGTCTCAATATGTGAGGTTCTGCTGTTACAACAAGGGGCTATACGGAAATCATAACGTCAATGTGAAGAAACGGGAGAGAACAAATTCACTGAGCTACTGCCAAACAAGCATTTGCTTAAGCTCACAAACAGCCGAGGACTTTTAAGAATAAATTGAAAACACCGACATGATTTCAAAATTAGTTTTTTCCATGCATTCAGTTACAGTTGTCAGTTCCATGCTAGCTTCCACATGCATTGACATATCAAACAAACCCGCATGACATAGTTTAGGTTAGCTAGTTATCAACTATATGTACTTAATTTCAGCATGACAAGCCACGTTGGTTAAGAGATGGATATCAATCTATAAACAAACTGGACAATATGGAAGGCCAAACTCTATGAAATTAAAAGCTTTACGGATGCAACAAGGTTATTAACATGAGTAATGTTACTTACCATTTTCCAAGCATAAATGATCTGCAGCTTCTGGGCCTTCAAACAAGGTAACTCTATCTATAACCTCAACTTGCCAAGGAAAACTCGATTCCCCTGTTCTCAAATTGTCTCTTCCCTGGCATCCCATGACAGTGGTATGGAGTGGCTGCAGATATTCAACGGCCTTAACAGTTGGGTAATTCGAGGTTATTGAGATGGAAGGGAGAAAAACTGAAAGACCACTACAAGTCACCAAATAAAGAAATCCTTGGAAAGAGCAACCAACTGATTCTCCTATGAAATTCTCTTCTGCACCTTGGATAGAAATCTTGTTGACATTGTAATTCAAATAACTATCATCTCTCGCAGTCATGTGCGTCTGCAGACTATAATGAAAAATCTTACAGCTTTGATCTTCTTTTTTTGTGTACTTTCTAGAGAAATGAGTGAATCCTAATGGAGAAAAGCATATGTTATCATCCAATCCTAATTTTTCGACGGATAGAAACATCTTTCGCGTTACATGAGAGTCTCTTTGGAAATTTTCAAGTCTCAGCACATTCGTTATAGGCTGAGCAGAAAAACCACTCAACCATGAACCAGAGTAACCAGCTCTTCGATCAAAATTGTTATGCTGTCTTTCCAAACATGGGTCAGACATCGAGATGTCCAAAGCAGAAAAGCTAGAATCACACCTGGAAAATGCATCTTCACCTCGAGAGCCAGAAGAGTTAGGGTGGTGCACTTTTTGCTGGCCAACGTCCATGCCACCAATTTTCCACCCAACCAGACTTCCAAGCCCAAAATGACGTAAGTAAGGAATAGGTTCCACGGACATGTGGTATTCCTTGGAAACAAAGTCATCAACACATAACAGATATACCAAACCATTTTCGTCAACTGCAGCTATGAGTGGTGTATGAGAAGCTACAATAAGCTTTCTAAACTTTCTTCTGTGTGTGGAACCAACAATGCGAGACTTAGACATGGATGGAGCAAGATTTTGAAAATCACTTTGCTGATCAGCCTCTGTAGTTGCTTCTTGCATATCTAATGAATAATGCAATCCACTATCGCATGTCTGTAAAATATCCCGATGAGAAATACAATCTCCAGATTTCACATCATATAGAAAGATCAAACCAGAAACACTGAGGCAGATAACAAATTTATCAGATAGCCGGAAATCTGCCCACTCATTTGTAGGTCCAATACTTGATTCGCCAAACTTCACAAGGGAGACCCATTTTATCCCCCAGCTAAACAGCTGGCCAACAAAGACAATGCTCTTACCCTTGCTTCTTTCGTGTTCATTGCTTGTAGGGGTAGATGCAGAGTCCGATAACTCCATAACAAACCCAATCAGAGAATGAGAATCGCTGGAGAAAACTTTGATGCACCTGTACAAACTGTTTACACCAACACTGCTTATGGGCATATCAGCTCGAGATTTTTCATCCAAAGCAGTCGGATCTGATGCTACAACAAAACTATTGTTATTTACATTATCTTCCTCTGGCATATCACCCTTCTGAAGTATAGAACTGTCTTTGAAAAGGAGATTGGAGAAAGGTAAATCACTATTTAATATGCTGAATGAAACAACCTCTGCAGAACCAGGAAACGATGACTTCTCAGGGAACCTTGACTGTCTAATACCCTCAATTTCAGTAGTTTCCAAATCAATTAAAAAAGACTGCATCCATTGCTTTGAACCATCAAAAGAAGAGACTCTTTCATGTTCTGATTTCTGATTTAGCGTAGAAGGTCCCCATTCAACCCACTTCCCATGCCTCAACTCGCCATTTGGTTTGCCTTTGGCTCTGTCACTTGTATCTTTAAAACAGCAAAAAGCGTGGCCCGTAACACCATGATCTCCGGTAACAAACAACAATTCCCTAAACCAAGGATCTTTGTGCTGATTGTAAGTATCCCCACAGCTACCCCAAGCAACAGACTTTGCATCAAAGATAAAAGGAAAACTATTGCAACTAGAACTGCTATTATCAACAAAACCTAGCTCACCAGAACCAAGTCCTGATCCAGAAAGAGATGCAATGTTCTCTGGATCCGACCCACCAGATCCTGTAAAATTATACGAAGGGGACGGAGAGCATGTAGGACTATTCGACTCTTCATTATGACAGCTTACAGAAACCTCACTGCCAATAGAATTACCTGATAACAGCGAGTAGAAACACATATGCATAAACTCATATGATTAAGAAAAACCCATATGCATAGACTCATATGAATAAGAAAACAAGTAATTACCTGCAACCAGAGGTAGCAGTAAAGCTTCGGAGTGGTAGGAGAGTAATAACAATAACTGCCTCGACGGAGAAATAAAAGCCTCGCGAAATTCTGATAGCTTGAGTTGCAATTGGGAAGGTTCCCACTTATGCAACTGCAGCAGAGTTGGGCCTTCATTCAACAATCTTTCCATTTCCGTTTTTTAAACACTAGTTAAGAAGCAAGCACGCAAAAATCAGAATTCTATAAAAAACAATCACAGTAGTCTAGAATCCGAACTCAATACCAATCAACCCATCAACGAACACAGCAACATGAAACAAACGGATGATAAAACAGCAAGCAACGGAGATTTCGACTCCATAATTCGAACTAGAACCTTAAAACCCTAGACCTAATTCTGAGAGAACCTACAATACCTTGAGAGATAAATCAAGAGCAGCCCGAATCAAACGGTTGAGATCAGAGGCGAGATGAAGCAGAGCTATCGCAAAGACATCGCTGCTTCAATTGGAAAAAGAAAAAAAAATCCAAGTCGTACGAAAGATAAAGATGAAGATGATGATGATGATGATGATGATGATGAGACATTTGAAGACGTGAGATGAAGAAATCGTTGGTGGTTTCCTCCGTCGAGGATTCGGTTCACTGCACGCCTGCACGGACCACCGTGTCAGTCGTCTGTTTCTGTGCTTACGTGGAATTTTATTTATTTATTTTTATAAAATAATTCAATTCATCGTATACCAAACTGGTTGGGCTTTCTTGGCTTTAGTTTAGCATAATATCTCCTAGATATTTCTTATATGGGCCTAAATATTTGCACAAGTTCATTTGGCCCATAAGTGACCTACAAGGCTACAGGCTACAGTTTTTGGCTCTTGAATATTTTGTATACATTACAGGCTACAAGGCTACAGACTACATTGCACAATTATGTGGGTATCTTCCCAATAAAATAATAATAAAAACATAAAAACTCCCCTCTTTTTACTCAACTTTACTCAAAAAACACTTTCTCTCCTCATTTTCCTCAATTTTTATTAATTTTATATTTAAAAACACCCTATCATTTTTAAGACACCCTCTCAAAAATACTTTATTTCTTCTTATTCCTCAAATTTTAATAATTTTATATTTAAAGACACCCATATCAAAACACCAATGTGGATGAGAGTACATGATTAAACACTTAATTTCGCCAAAGAACAGAAGAAAACATATAATAATTCTTTTTTTAAAGTCAACTATTAATATCTAAACAAGTTGTTAAAGTGTAACAGTTTTTTGTTTAGATTTAATGATCTTCCTTTACAGGAGACTTGACATGGAAATAAATTTTATCAAATACTATTTTTGATACTATTTTTTCATAGAAGTTAAAAATAAATTAAAATAAAAACAAAAAACAAACAATGAACCCAAAAAATATCCCTACACAATTATGTGAGAACTTATGTTATTTTTTCAATGAGATCACCATATAGTTGACGAAAAATATTATTTATTATACTGCAAAATGTAATTCATGAAAGCCAGAGAAAATATAGAGTGAGATGGTGGTGTCGAAGATTATTTTCTTGTAAGAAAAGGGGAATCGTAATTCTTGATATTATATTTTCTTGTAATAAAAGGGTAACGTAACTTCTTGGTCGTTGAAAAATATTTTCGGACCCCAAATAATTAAGAAAGTAAACTTGTAATGGCAAACATAAGTAATAATAACCAATGACTTTTATGGTAAGATCTATTTTTATATTCAAATTACCCAAAAATATGTCATATTAAAAATGGGACCCAGTTGCATATCACCAAACTAATTTATGCCAAAATAAAACTCAGAATTAAGTTTTTGATTGGTGCAGTTATGTCCAATCATTTGATGGTCCCTCCATGTTAGGGTTTTCAGATTCACTTCATTGTGGATTAATTAGTGTTACAATTCTTTCCTCGTGTTTTTGACATTTGTCACTGAGGTTTTTGATCTCTTTTTTACCTTGAGCGCATAATTTTGTGTACCTAATGTTTGAATTTGAAGTCACTTGCCTAATTAGAGCCCCAAAAAAAAAAGGAAGGAAAGTTACTTCCTTGGCGAAAATACCATTTTCCATGTGAGAGGTCAAGACTCAAATTTATATGGCAATGTTATTCTTCGTTATCTGTACAGATACTTCCAAAATATGTCTACTTATCCATTCTTAATTACCGTCTTACGTTATATGTGGGATTATCCATTCTAAGTACGAATGAGCATTTTCACTACAAATTTACACGGGTTATAATACAACTAATAAATCAGTACTATACAATACTACTAAATTGCTAGTTCAACATTGTATAGATCCAGATACGTTATTATACTAACATGACGTAAGTGGGTCTATGAACCGAAAGCGCCACCAAAATTAGCAACAACGGGAAAAAGAAAACATATAGTAATCTACGTAGCATTTGTTAGTTCAATAAGTAACGACGGATAAATTTTGTTATGGTGTTTGAATATGACTTTATGCTTAAAAAGGAACAAAGCGAAATCTGTAGAAGTATCAATAAATATTTTCGGACCAAAAATCTATAGTTTTTTATGGATAGGACAAAAGAAAATGCAAAGAGATAGGAGTAGAGAGATATGAGGGAGGCAATAAGAGGGGTCGCATAAAGTGACAGAGGAAGGACATAACAAGACAGCTTTGGATGGTCGGATCAATATAATGTTGTCAAATTATAACACTAACAGACGCAGAGTCCCCGCATGGTGTCATCATTTCTCTTCATGCCCCGCTTTTATATTTCTTTCAAGAAAAAATCTTCTTTCCTTATATTAAAATTATTCTTTTTAAATTGGTATGAACATATATATGTGTGTTGTATATAAGTTGTACGATAAAGATTATATTGTTGCCTTTTTGGTTGGTTTCATTAGTTGTGTCTCTAAACTCAAAGTCAACTTTATTTGTTCCGATTTTTATAGAAAGTCAACGAGATCCAGCCTCACTCTAACTCATTCGAATGAGCTAAACTGAATTGCTTTTTTGGCTACTGTTCGAAATTGCCGTGTTATTATAACCCCTTTTTTTAATTTGGTATGTTTGCTAATTTGGTGAAGTGCGACCTAAATCAAAACAATTCACTGGTTCACATAATATTATGTTACTGTTTTTGTTTGTAACTCGTCTAGACACGGAATTGCCGGTTACTCAATTATATGGGATCGGTCCGAACGGACCGGACTAGACAAGCATATATAGTTACCGTCCTAGTTAGATATAATGCCAGAAATTAAGCTACCAACTGTATAGAGATCACTGATGAAAATGTAATTATTGAAAAGGGGTAAAGCAAGAAAGGGGATGGAAATTTTCAAAAAAAAAAAAAAAAGGGATGGATGTAAAAATTTAAACACATATGCGAACAAAAAATAAAACAAAGTAAAAAAAATAAAACGAAATGATTACTTTCGCCAACCCACACTCCAATCTCTTCCCCACTTCTGAAGGCCCATTAATCAGATTCATATTATTACTCATAAAAATTAATTCTCCTTTTTCCCAAAAAAATAGTAAATTACCATTTCCCTCTTTTTGGCCAAATGTATAGAAATGAATCATCATATATTAAAACACCCCCACACACACGAACATTATTAACGTGTGAAAAGAAACCTATGTCATTACGAGTTACGTGTATGTTCGTTATACTAGTATCATTCCCACGGACCAACGCGATGTCATAGTGACGCTCTCCATACGACATCAAGAGGCTAAACTACGCAAGACGAAAGATGAAATAAATCATCCAAAAACATCAACTTTGTTCTTATAGAAAAGATCGAGGTATATAAATCAGCTTGATTTTTTAAGTTGCAGTTATAGGAAGAAAAAAAACTTTCAATTACCGGAGCGCAATGATAGGTGTAAATAAAACACAGATATAAAAATGTTTGTCATAAGAAATCACAAAATTATCATCTTTTTTTTAATCGTTCTAATCAACAAACGTACAGCGCCAATTACGATACTTACTAATGATTTAACTAATAAGTAATAACTGATGCTACTATTATTGACGAGGTTCCTTTTTACCGACTATAAAATCAACACGAGTGAATGGATGTAAAATAATTGTGTTGACCGTTTAGGCGTTTAACCATGCAAATAATTATTTAATATTTGCATGATTATTATTTAATCGTTGTTTATACTTTTAACGGATTTTATAATGGAAGATATAAAACTATAAAAGGTAAAATTTACTTCTGCTATTTAAAAAAGAAAAAAGAAAAAAAACCTTCTGCCCAAACAACAGTTTTAAATATATTTTTACTTTTCTCAAATCTCAGTTTTTGTAGGTAGCTAATAATAAAATTATAATTTAAAAATAATAGTATGGGTCTATCTATCTCTATGTGCAAGTCGAACAACTATTCAGAATTTTTAGTTTAGAGAGGGATCTACATAACTAAAAACTAATCATATTTCTTAAACAACGCTATAAAATGTTTGATATATTATAAGCTTTCTTTCTTTTTGATAAACTGACCTTATTAACAATTTTATTTTTATTGTACACCAAACATTTTATGAGACTAAGAGCATCATTATTGGAGGAGATCTAAGATGGGGTTCTAAAAAAATATATATATTAAAATATTAATAAACAATTGAATAGTGTAAGAAACTCTTGTTAGAACCCTCACAAAAAGTTTTTAATTAAGAGTTTTTAGAAACAATTTAATGAATAGTATAAAAAACTTATGTTAGTTTATTAATATTTTAATTTTAAAATAGTACCTCATTTTAACATCCTCCAATAATGATGCTCTAAGTCCCAAATGGGCCCAGTCTACACTAAACCAAAATAAAAAAGATTACAAAATCGGAACAAACTGAAACCGCTAAACCTAGATGGTGACAGCCGAGAAAAGAGAACCGCTGCCAGCGATTCGGATTCCGATCCGTTCTAGAGCATTAGTCTAAGAAGCCACCACTGATGATGGCATGCGACTGAACCGCCACCGAAGGCTACTCCGTGTAGGAGAAGAGACCACGCTACGGTGAGACGTCTGAGACCTTATGGTGAGTACATCCGCCGGAGACAGAGCCGCATACACATGAATGAGAGAGAGGGAGAAGAGCTAACCTTGAACCAAACCTAGCGAGTGGGAGGATAGAAGTCGTACCATGCTTCACTGTGAAAAGTCTTTGACAGCCACTGGAAGAAAACACCTTGAGATTCGCCGCCGTCCTCGAACAGCTTCATCCTTTGGAGAGAAATCCAGAAGTTATAACTCCCCGCTACTCATGTAGAAAGATCTCCTGTGACACTTCTCTATCCTGAGATAGCTCCTCTGCCGAATAGCCGGATGAACAGCCACAAGCCACCGCTGAGAGTTAAGGGAGAGCCTGCGGAATTATCGCCTGAGAACGCAGATCCAAATCCTGTCTTCATCAGATCTGGATTTACAGCAACACCGCTGCAGCAGATCTACCCTCAACCGATGTAGCTCACCGAACCAATGATCAACCACCAATTTGCTCGGGAGAAGTGATGAACCGCATCTTGAAGAGCAGAAACCTAAAGAAAAGTAAAAAGCCTTCTCACGACGTCACGTAAGACATCGGAGAGGCGGTAGAGAAAGCAGAAGCGAACTCTAAATTTTTATTTCGGAAAAAAAGGTAGAGAAAAAAAAAGGGAATGCGTGTTAGACCCAACGCATGGCAGGTTTTCGTTAATGCACACCAAACTTTAAGATTTGTTTACACCCTTGAATCAAAAAATTTACATATACCAAGGGCGTATTCTCGCTCGTAATATTTTTGAAGGAATGTATATGAAACAAAGTATTTAATTTGATGTATTAGGAATATATGCATTGTTAACTTGTTACAATTATAAATGTGCACGATTAACTCATTAACCTAATATATAAAAACTTTAACAAAAAAAACCTAATATATATAAAGCGACGATAAAATAAGACCTATATATGTCTATATATATAAGCACGGATATGAGGCTATCATGCGTGTATTATGTATACAGATATACATAAAGAATAAAAATAAGTGGGCTTGGAATTTGAGAAACTGTGGGGTTTCCAAACTTGATGAAACGATTACAAAATGCGATCTTGCAAAAGGTAAAACGAGAAAAAGGTAAGAAACTTTTCTCTCTTGTATGATTAATATTTTTTTATGAATTTATTTATCTTTTATTAGGTGATTTTTTTTTAATGAAA
Source organism: Cardamine occulta (assembly GCA_028015245.1). NCBI lineage: Eukaryota > Viridiplantae > Streptophyta > Magnoliopsida > Brassicales > Brassicaceae > Cardamine > Cardamine occulta. The sequence goes on along the minus strand of CM051388.1, from coordinate 810,248 downwards.
AATATCAAATAGGAGCCTAATTCATCAAATCATAATCATGATATCCTCACACAGGGTACAGAAGAATAGATTTGCACCTAAGATTTTTCATCATTGCTCCTCCTAATCTATATATTCCTTTTTGGATTCCCAAAATAATAGCAATCGTATAAATTATTTGAGTACTACATCATTTAATAAGAAAATATGAAATCCTAGCTACAAAAAAGTGATAGATGTGTGTATATTCCCATCACATCTCCAGCCATTTTTTCCATGGAAAATGATTTCAGAAATTAAATATATTGTTCAAAAGTAAATCTTTTCGAAAAACACCATTTCTAGAGGATTGGATTTATTTTGAGAAAACAATGATTACAAAATGGTGCAACTATCCCTCTCTTTAACTACTCAAGAATTATTCTCCTTTCCTGATAATCTATATGGTTTTTTTCTTCAAAAATGATAAAATGGTCGACAAGTGATCTTCAGTTCATAGATCTTCAAAACGCAAAAATTGCTAAAAATAGCTCAGAAATAGTGTCTTTTCCAACAAATTATAGTGCTTTTATATATAAGTAAAACGCAGTATCATTATTGGAAAAAAATAAAATAAAAACTGAAATTTCGTTTTCTGAGTTTTTTTGTTTGTGGAATAAATTCTTTAAAATAGGCATTTGTAACGCAACACATGAACGCCGTTTCAGGGACGTAACGGGACGCCGTGACAAAAGCTGGCTGCCGTTTAAGCGACACGACGTTAACGCCCACTACCTCTTCTTCTTTCTCTCGAGTGCCCTGACGCGTTTTCTGCTTTTTGTTCTATATTTTCTCGATTATACACATCAACGAAAAATATATATTGTTTTTGCTTCTACGATATTTAGTTGATACTAATGCATCTCAATGTTTTTTTGATAAAGAATAATGCAACTCAATGCTGAGGGAAAAAAACATGTGTCTCATAGATCATAACTACCTTCGTAAGATGGGAAAATGAAGAAAACACCACCATACATAAATATGAACTGACAACTGATTTAAAAAATACACTTGTTTAATCTTTCCTTCAGACATAAATCTGAACTGAAATCTATATTAATCTTAATTTAAATGTTGCTATCTTCAAGGGAAATTTGTAATGCCGGCAATGGACCAATAAAAATAAAAATAAAAAATTCAGTTAATGAATAGTTTTTTCATGTATTGTGTAAGTTATAACATTTCAACCACCTAAAACTTTTACGTATTATTCTTGTATACTATCATAAAAAAAAAAAAATACACGCAAAAGGCGGTAAAAACAGAAAAAAATTGCAAGTCTTTGGGTAGATCCGATTATCGTTCTACACTTTTCATTAAATCCCCTTAAATAAAAAATCTTAAACCTCGAAGTTATTTAAATCAACAACACAAAACATACACTGTATTAATATCAAAATCATATCAATATTCTTCAAAATCCCCACATCACTATTATATTTCAAAATCAGGCGAATACAAAACAAGTTACCATTTTCTAGTCACATGTAAATCTTGCAACAAAACCAACCCAATTGGACCCACCGGCAACTTTTCTTTTCCAACATTTATATATTAATCCAAACACTCACATGGATGGATTGGATTGTCTCAACTCAAATATCCACCAAAGCTGAAAAAACTTATTTCTCTCTCTCTCTCACGCACACAACCTCATCTTCTTCAAGCTTTTGCTTAAAAGAAAGAGAGAGATGGGTGCGATAAACCAAGGAATAAGCTTGTTTGATGAGTCACAAACCATCATAAACCCTAATAATATTAACCATCTAGGTTTCTTCTTCTCTTTCCCTAATCACACCTTATCTTCATCATCTTCTTCGTCTTCGTCTTCTCCTCTTGTGTCTCCATTTCTAGATCATCACTTCTTAAACTCCTTCCTTCAGAGTAACCCCTCTTCATTCGCAGCTCATCCTCAAGATCCCATCAATCTCATGACGAATCTCCCGGAAACCCTAATCTCGTCTTTGTCCTCATCAAAGCAAAGGGATGATCATGCTGGTTTTTTTAATCTCGATCATCATCGTCTTACCGGTGGTATATCATCCCAAAGACCCTCGCTAAATCCGTGGTAAGTTACTTACGAAAATACTATAATTAATAAAGTAAATATATCTAAGGATCTACTATTATATCTTATAAAGTTTCCGAGGATCAATCTCTAGAATCTCCACACGTACAACTATAAGATCTCAAATCTCCATATTTTTCCTGACATAAGATATTGATACCGCTTATTAGGAATTTATCATACATATTGATCATATACTATTATAATTAGCAACGCCTAAAAACAATTTAAAGTGATTTTAAGCTTTTTATAAACATATACAGCATATCTCATCTGTATGATTTATATGCACACGCTTTTTTACATACCGTCATTCCTAGTCTACAACTTGTGCATTCGAATAAAGCGTAATTCCAAAATCATTATTTTCAAAAATATTTAAATATATATGTGAACTAAAGCTCCCGTATTTTTCTACACTTAGTTTTGCTTTATTGTACAGAATTTTTAATTAGTTTCAGGCAACCATGCACACATGACACATCTACTTATATAAAAATGCATTGTGTTAATTAATGTTGTTTAATTAGGGCATGGAGTAGTCAAGCGGGATCCGGATTCAGCCAGAAAAACAACCATGGAAGTGAGATTGATGTTGATGATAATGATGATGATGTTGGTGATGGTGGCGGTGGTATTAATGATGATGATCATCATCATCAACATCATGATACTCCTCGTCGTCATAAACATAACACGGCGTCGTTAGGTGTAGTTTCTACTCTGAAGATGAAGAAGCTTAAGACAAGAAGAAAAGTGAGGGAACCTCGGTTTTGCTTTAAGACACTTAGCGAGGTTGATGTCTTAGATGATGGATATAGATGGAGAAAGTATGGCCAGAAAGTTGTCAAAAACACCCAACATCCCAGGTACTAATTTATTTTTTCTCACTTAATCTGATTAAATTAATTTAGTAACTAGTTTTCTTGATATTATATGAAATTGGGTCCGATTCCATTACAGTAGTTCTCTAATTAAGATGATTATATGTCAGTGATTTCACTCTGCGATCTCATTGTTCTTTGAGGGGTTAATGATGACTTATCATGAAAACTTTACATACATGAATCATCAGTTTTTTTTAAGTTTTTAACGTTAATTAATGTGATGAAAATGTGTAGTCTCTTGGTAGTTAATTATGAGTCATGTAAAGATTAATAATTGCTTTAGGATTTTACTAAGGAAATGGAAATTATTAGTAGAATCTTTCTTGTGTTTCTCTGTACGTAAGTATCAGTTCTGTACAACAAAAAATCTTGGTCCAGTGGGTAATAGAACAAGAAAAGGGAAAGAAGATAACCGTTAAAAAGAAAGAAAAGTAATTCATTTGAGTATTATGTGAGAAATGTGAGACATATGGGGTTTCCCTTATGATTCTCTTTCTCATGTTGACATTTGAAATTTACCAACAATGATTTGTTTGGGTAATTGGTATAGTTCTTCAATATTATACTTTAGTTCTTTTGTAAAGTTTTATCATGAGCTCAGTATTAAAGTTCCATTAACTGCCTTAATCTCTGTTTGATATATATAGCATTAGTCTAATCACAAACAATATATAGTGTTTTTATGCTCTATTACTTACAAAGATAAATAAAAAGAAAACCATCTTCTTTATTTTGCACATTAATAGATATTCGAATGTATGATGTTGTGATGCAATTTCAGCTTGTTGGACCGTGGATAAGAGACTACATATATTTATAATGAATGTGAGCTACGATTAACTAATTAATTAGTATATAACTTTTGTAAATGGCAGGAGCTATTACAGATGCACACAAGACAAGTGTAGGGTGAAGAAGAGAGTGGAGAGATTAGCAGATGATCCAAGAATGGTAATCACTACTTACGAAGGAAGACACCTTCACTCTCCTTCTAATCATCTCGACGACGACTCCTTCTCCTCTCGCCACTCTCCTCTCTCCAACTTCTTCTGCTGATTTCAATTTGTTCTTTTATAATCAACCAATATTAAATTAATCAACCTTGCCTCCAACTAATTATCGTGTAATACTAATCAACACCGTAATAAAGAAAAAGTAATACCTACATATATGCTCTCGTTAGGAAATATGTACGATGTTTTTATGTGTAATGCGTTTATGTGGTGGTTTAGGTTTGTGGTTGTGTTTGTAAGATGATTAATGTATCTTTTAAAATTGAGGATTGTATATGTGAATGAGTTCGATGATGTTTAAAAAAAAAAAAAGTGATTGTCATTTGTCAAAGTAATTTGTATGGTAAAGTTAGATATATGCCTTTTTACAAAATAAACAAAAATAGATATTTGCGGTTGAGGCGGTGTATATATATATGGTCACAGCAATCAGCCAATCACACTCAACTCAACCACCCTTATTTAGCAATCATATTAGTAATATACTTATATCTAGAAATTCTGGTCTGGTAAAATATTGTTAAAATAGTTGAATAAATTTTAATTATTATTTTCTTTTGAATGATTACTTATTTATTGTTATTTTCTTTAATGATTACTTACTTATTTAATTGTTTTTTATAACCTTTAAAAAAAAAACGGGCCTATAACTGTATTTCGTAATAAAACGGGCCAAAGTCAGAAAATAAATAAATTAATGGGCTACAAATAAGCAGCTTACGCAAAGTTGAAATTCATGGGCTTGTCACTGTATGTTAACGTATTCAAGTCAATATAGATTGGAAGTATCTTAGTGGGTTAGAACTTAGGGCATGTACAATGGTAACACCATAATTTGTTAATTAAATTTAATTAATTTATTTTGTTTAAAACACTTTTGATTAAGAACACTTACAATAGAGATACTTAATTTGAGTGTCTTAAAAAAAATTCATTTTAATTTATAAAAGCATTTAAAAAAAAACCTTTTTAAAAAGATTTAAATATACATGAGAAGAAAAAAATGGAAAACATAATGTTCCAAATCATAAACGGAAAAATAACGGTGAATTTTAATGTTGACGTTGTCGCCATTGCCATACATGTTTAACCAAATCATCTTTCAATTGTTGATGCTTGTTTCTATCACGAAGTCGAGTTCGAATGCCCAGTATTTGGGAGACATTTGTAGGCATATCTGTAGAAAACGTCAAATCCACATGTGAACTTCCATCTCCGTGTTCGAACTCTGATACATCATACTGAGTGTACCCAGCTCGTTCGTCTTCTACTATCATATTGTGGAGTATGATACATGCTCTCATAATCTTTCTGACTTTTCCCTTATCCCAAAAAAGAGCTGAGTTTTTAATAATGGCAAACCGAGCTTGCAAGACTCCAAAAGCACGCTCGACATCCTTTCGGACAGATTCTTGACGTTCAGCAAATAAACATGCTTTTGGATCCTGTGGAAGTGAAATTGATTGGATAAAAGTTGGCCATTTGGGATAAATACCATCTGCGAGGTAGTAAGCCAATTTATACTCTCTATTGTTGACAGAGAAACGCACTTTTGGAGCTTTACCTTGGAGTATATCATCAAAAACCGGTGATCGGTCAAGAATATTTAAATCGTTTAAGGTACCTGGTCCGCCAAAAAATGCGTGCCATATCCAGAGATCATATGAAGCTCCAGCCTCTAAAACAATGGTGGGTTTTCCAGATCCACGTGAATATTGCCCTTTCCAAGCGGTGGGGCAATTCTTCCACTCCCAATGCATACAGTCGATGCTTCCTATCATCCCGGGAAATCCCCGTTCCTCTCCGACATAAAGTAACCGTTGAAGATCCTCTGGCGTGGGTCTTCTTAGGTACTCATCTCTGAACAAATATATTATTCCTTCCACAAATTTTGATAAGCATGAAAGAGCAGTACTTCCACCGAGGCGGATGTATTCGTCGACTTGGTCAGCCACAGCACCATATGCTAGGACACGAATTGCCGCTGTACACTTTTGAAGGGGAGAGAGACCAAGCCTTCCATTAGCATCTGTCTTTTGTTGAAAGAAAGGATATTCATTTGAGAGTCGGTCAACGATACGCATGAACAAGTGCTTGGTCATTCGAAAACGACGTCGGAATAAATGAGGCGGGTAAGTTGGTTGATCACTAAAATAATCGTTCCATAACTGAATGTCTCCGTCTTTGCGATCTCTGTTGATATAGACTCGTTTTGCTTTTGGCTTGGTTGCTTCTTCGTGATCATCAAAATTACTAAACATATCATCGAATTCTTGATTAAATTCTTCATCGAATTCTTAATTGAATTGTGCAAACTCTTGATCAATTGATCCTTGGAAATGATTATGAGAAGAAGATGCCATAGAAGAGAAGGACACAAAGGTATGTAATATAAGAGAAGGAGAGGAGAAATATATTATACTTTTGAACTAGGTTTGTTATAGAAGAGAAGAGAAGTAGAGGATAAATAGATTATACTTTTGAACTAGGTTTGTTATAGAAGAGAAGATATATAGTATCACACGGCAAAACTGAAAGACATATAACCAAAAGCAAAATTCAGATGCAACACAAATTCAAGTAAAATGTGTGGTGTATGCAAAACTTAAAAAAGCAACAAAAGCAAACTGATTGGTTAAAAATTAAAGACATATAACCAAAAGCAAAATTCAGATGCAACACAAATTAAAGTAAAATGTGTGGTGTATGACAAAATCTTCCCCTGTTTCTGCCGACATTATTAAAACAAAAATAGAGAAAATCACTGCTGCAACTTCATTTGATTTGAAATACATAAACAAAAATTAAGTATCACTTCATTTGAAATAGAAATACATAAACTAACTGCTGTAACTTCAGCAAGCTCATGATCTTCAATCTGCAAACATAAAGTTCCAGAGGCTAGCTAATTAACTCCATTCTAATGAATACTCTCAAGCGTTAAAAGGCATTGATTATTCACCTCTCTGGACATTGACTTGAGCTCTAAAACAAGAGCTTTTGCGGTTTTCTCAAGACCTCGCGCAACTTGGATCGGATTTATTCCAGCAGAAACCACCTGAAGAGAAGGACTGAGATGTGTTCACAAGTAGAAAGTACATATATGGTGATGCATTATAAAATTGGTCATAAATGGGAATCTGTATACCTTAATACCTTCAGTAATAAGTCCATGAGCAAGAACTATAGATGTCGTGGAACCATCACCTGCCTTCACCACCATTTTATCTAATAAGAAAACGAAATTGTAGAAAATTTATTTCCAAAAAAGAACGAGAAAACCTGAAGCTTCTTGGTGACAGAAAACAAATAAAATTAAGTATCATTTCATTTGAAATAGAAACTAATCAGTACATAAACTGAAATTAGAAAGGATTATGGTAACAAATAAACTAGAAATACATAAACTGACTTGTACATAAACTGAAAGATAATGGATTACATAAATAATTGTTCAAGACAACATGTCATTAATCAGCTTGTTCTTTCAGTTTTGGCAAGGAGATTCTCCAGCATCTTTTTTTCTGATAGCTTACACTCTTTATCTGACTGTTTCTCCTTTCTTTCATAATTCTTCTCCTTTATCTCTCACATCTTCTGGTACTTCAACAGCTTCTTCTCTTCTTCCTCAATTGATGTCTTGGTCATTGGCCTTTTAAGCATCGCCTTTGAAGCTTTAATACCAGGAGGTCTTACCATGGTTTCATCCTCTTCATTGTTAACTGACTGAGAGCTGCCAGAAGAGGGCCTTCACCTTTACCTTCATAGTCAGTAGACGAGAGACTACACCATTTCTGCTCAGTCTTAAGCTCATTCCATGCGTGCTCAAGGGTGAATTTAGCCTTGTAGTCATTGAAGAATATTTCATGTGCCAGCTTCAGATAATCTTTGGGAGCATGGCCACTTTTTTCTGATTTTCTGCAGCCTTATAGGCTCCACAAAACTTGCTGACCTGGTCATAATCTTCCTCCACCTCTTACCTGATTAGCGGTTTCTGCACCAGCTGCAATGTTAGGACTCTCACCATAGAATGCTGTTATGCGGTTCCAAAATGTTGAAGATTTCTGCTCATTTGACACCACCGAATCTTTGCTGGTGTTTAGCCAACTGCTGATAAGCACAAGATCCTCAGAGGGTTTCCATCTCTTTCTCTGTTTACGTTCCACAGAAGTGTCTTCATCATCAGACCACTGAGTACTAAATACTGGTATCTCAGATGATCCAATTGGCATAGTTTGGGGAAAACTACCATAGGGAATACGTTGAGGGTATTGGCTTTCTTGTTGACTACTTAAAAGGTCCACAAAGTTGGACCTTTGAATATATGGATTAGGAGAATCCATAACCTAGATTAAGAGACTTAATAAAGAGAAGAGGAAACTGAAGAAAAAAAGTGGAAAAGGTTGAAGAAAGGTTTTGAAAGATTAAGAAAGATAAGATGTGGTTTCAGGTTTCGGTGTATAGGTTATTATATAGAAAGAGGTTAAACTTTGTTTCTTATGTTTAATAAGAGAGGAAGTTGTGAAAATGTTATTTATTATGCATTCAATTACATGTCTATTCTTAACCTAATCTATAAATTACCATTCAGTTTCAATAAGAAAGGAATGCAGCATATCTCAGTTACGAGTTAACTAAAGCAATCATCATATCTAACCAACATCACATCTACAGATCAAACCATTATCACACATACACAGATTAACTTTGATGTAGACACATATCTACTAAATTTATTACCAATTAAGCAATCAATTACACCTAATTTTCAACTAAATCTCAATTTGGTTTCTACTTGCTGATCATGTCAAAAGCCACATGTACTTGAAGTATTAAACATGAACCGGATCCATCACTCATTTTAATTCAAATACCAAATCCGGACTAGATTTTTCTAAGCCATATATGTATATATCCCACTCTCTTTTCAGTTCCTAGTTTTGAATTTGAAGCAACTGTTACTAAATAACTTGAAATCACAGAAAGGGATCAAGAATTTACTGACTTGTAATGAGTAGGGGACATAGTAGCAAAGAAAACCCTTGTCTTCAATGGATCCATATTTTTCTTCACCCATTTCACCATAGTCTTCAACGCCATTCGATATGCATCTTCGCTTTCCATCTCAACGATCCTCTTGTTCTCATCCTTGAATGAACCTTCCCTTCAAATAACAAAAATTTTAAAACAATCAAATCACAAGTATTGGGGTAAACGATAAAAATGACAGATTCGAGAACCTATTATTAGAAACAATGATAAGAGTTTTAAAATTTCATGATTGGTACATACAAGATCTTCATTTTGAAGCCAGTCCTCCACCACAAGTATGTGTTGAACACGACTATATCAGCACCTCGCCAATACCTACCATGTTTGTTGATCGAGCCTTTCCTCACAATCCGATCTAATACTCGATTAACTGTAGCGTTATCTGAATTGGATTCTAGAAGAAACGGTGCCCAATAGAACTCTATCGTTGCATTGTAATCCTACATTAACATATCAGAAGAATGTTTCAGATCCTAGCAAGAAATTTTCAAATCCAAGCTTAATTTTTGTCATCTTCATACTCAGATCTCTAATGAACTGTATTTGTATCATCACACGTCAATGGCTTGTACAAGACTTACTAAATCTGAACCAAAGGCGTAGATTAACAGAGCAAACCGACGAACATCATCTTCTTCCCTCTTAAGCTCTCTAACATCACCGTCGCGTTAAACCTATAACACATTCAAATTTAACAACCACTGAGCAAACCGATCTGAAGATCAATCACCAAATTGGACCTAATTGCATTCGAAATTGGAATCGAAATATAGAGAGACTAACGAAGGAAGCGAGCAGGATTCAGGCTGCCATCTCCATGACTGATAATCGCTATCGGGACGGCCATGCGTCCGGCAAGTGATCTGCGGCTGAATGTACAGACACTCAAATTCTTGGTAAAATGGTCGCGTTGACCAGTCTTTGACCCAACTCCCTTTGAACACATCGCATCCTTCCGGCGTCTTCCCCACTGCGAAAGCTGGTGTTGGAGGAGACGGAGGTGGAGGAGATGGTGGTGGAGGAGATGGCGGTGGAGGAGACGGCGGTGGAGGAGATGGTGGTGGAGGCGGAGGAGGTTCGTCCACTACAACAACGATTGTAGATTGTTGTAGGGTCGTTGGAGAGTGAAGAGATCGACGGGAGAAAGAGACGAAATCGTGGCCGTAGATGAGCTCGGCGAGTATGATGAAAGCGAGTACGGCGTAGAAGAAGTGAGTAAGACGCCGTTTTCTACGGTGAGACGGTGATAGCAACGGCGAAAGAGAGACCGATTACACCACCTTTTTCTCCTTTTCCCCTCTTTATTTTTCCTTCTCCAATAATAAATAGCCACCTGTCCGTTTTTATTTCTGAAAAAAAGATCTTAAATAAGACATTTTGATAAACTTAAGACCCTTTACCTTTTATTTTAATTATTTAAAAATTTTAAGATCCCTTCTTAAGATCCGGGAATGTCACCATGGATCATGGCCTTATAAGTAAATTAACTGAATGTAGGTCGTAATTAATGGGCTTCTTATAGAATTTACACACGTGCATCAGAGACAAATTGTCTTAATGAAAATCTACTGGGCTTAATGAATAGACCCAAGTCCACGAACATAGCGACCACCTGACAAACCAACAAAGTTGACAAATGGATAAACGTTTAAGCACGTGAGCGTCGTCTCGACTCTCTATCCCCAAACTTTAGTAAACTTTTTTTTTTTTTTTTTTGGTCGGCAACATAGTATAACACGTTGATCAACTTCTATTACGAAACCTTAATACAAAAAGAAAACAAAAAATTAATATTAAATAATTAAAAATCATAAGTTACGATGACATGAAAAGTTGTGACCCGCTTGCTCCGCCGAGTCCGAGGGAGACTCCCACGTGATTTCCCTCGTGGACCGCACGTTCGCGCCCTTAATTCAATGTCTTTTTTATAATCATATTGTAACAATATCGTCCCTAATAACATTTATCAATGTAATCTAGTTTACAACGGTGGCTAATTGTGTTAGTGAATGATAGTATTTGCCATCATCGAAACTTTAATCTCTCTGTTTTTTTTTCTTTTGTCAACTGATTTCGACATATATTACTTTCTTCAACAAAACTGATTCTAATTATTTAAATTATAACTTAATAATGCTCTCTTAAAGCAATTCAAACCATTGAAAAGATTCAGATAACGTAATCCTGACGCTCCAACCAGAGCCGTTCCTAGAGATTTTAGGACCTTAGGCCAAAAATAATAATACCCTACATGATTTATTAATACTAATTTTAAGATTAAAATAACTGTAATTAATATATTTTCTATATGATTATGATAATGAATTATTAAATTTGTAAATAATATTTTTCTAAGAAAAAAACTATAAAAGGGTCATAAAAGAAACTAAATTGATTTTTTAAAATTATGTTTGTAAAAAATAATTAAAATAAATTATTGGTAAAATTTATAAGTAAGAGTAATTAAAGAGTGAATGGAAATAAAAAGTATGGCAAATACAAGAAAATAAACATGTATTGGCCGTAAAAATTAATTATGAACAATGAAAGATTTAAAAAACCAATAATAAGGATTTGAAACTGAATGGGGATATACTTTGAACTAACTTTAAAACCATTAGATCATTAAATATTTTGATATTTAGGGTCCTAAAATTTTATAAATAAAACAAGACTCTAGGCGAATGTTTAAAATTTTTTTCCTAGGCACGGCCTCGCCCCAACATTAAGTATTGGAAATACTTGAAACATTTAAAATTGGAGTAAGGAATTAAAAACGAGAAAGCTGGTGGAAGCTGCGAGGAGATGAATAGTAGTATAATATATGAAACTTGGGTACTTCATTAAACATTGACGAAATCTGAGCCGTCGCTTTTTGTTTCTTTGTCTCTTCGTCGTGAAAAGAAGGAAGATTCTTAGATGAGATGAATCCACCGATTTATTTGATTTAAATTATTTTAACAGTTATATCTTTATGTTATTGATGGTGGCTATTATTTTATGTAATAAAGTTCTTATTAAGAGTATATATAAGTATTCATAGACATAATTCGGCTTCATCATTAGGGTCTCTCAAACAAAGAAATACGGTAACAAAAGCAAATTTTTTAACAATATATTAAACTGAAATTCTAAGACTGAATTAACCAAACGATCGACCCAAATTTTTATATTTAAAAAAAAAAGAACAGAAACTGAACTTGGAAACCAAAATTTAAGCAAACTTAGTTTAATCTGAAAACATTAATACGCTGGGTAATGAAATTGACAGTAACTCGGTAAGAAAACAACTTTGACCACTTGTTCTTCATGAAGTAATAACCAGTATGCTTAATGACGAAAAAGTATTAGTTGTTTCGCGACGAGACGTTTAATTAATCAGTGTCGTTTTCAGAAGTCTTAGCTGTATATATATGGCAGAGAGCTCACACGCGTGGAAATGGGCTTGTCTCAATGTTTACGTACAAAAGTTTTATCTTGATTATATTTCTTTGTTTGTAGCTTTGTGTAGTTCGTACATCGTGGAAACCTAAAATTTGTTAACAATTGATTTGAGAACAAGCATTCGCACGTGCGGGGACTGTTGTACGTGAGAAAGAAGCATCGAGAACGAACAAAACTACGATTAGATTGATTCAACTTCAAGATTCCCAGCCCCGTACATAGCTATATATATAGCTATAATGTCGTTTGTATATTACGTACACATCGCAATCCTCGACTATTATGCGTAACAAAAAAATCTAAATGCATGGACCGTTTTGCACTTGACCCATATTTAGAGTATTTTTAGATATACATATTTAACATGGAGATACATAACGACGTTTCAACGTGAATTATTGGTTTTGATAGAAATACAAAATATCGTAAAATGATTAAATACATTTGTAATTATGCAGTTTTGCAAATTTCATAATTATAAGGAATTTGTCTCTCTTTTTTTATCTCAGGCAGGTATAATGTAATTCTGCCAAATTTATGATGGGAAACAAAATTCTTATACGGGTTTGTAAATAGATGATTTCTTACTATTTGTTTCTCTTCAATTTCACTTTTTGTTTTTTTTGTTTTCCTTATAATCTCATCACTTACTCAGAAATTTTGTTTACGCATCATTTTTTTGTTTTGGGTAGCGGCCCATCGCATTGTGCTTATTATTCCTGTATTTAATTAGGTGTCTTGATTTCTTGATGTCAGACAAAGAGCAATAAAACCCACGTCCGTACCCAATAATTCCGCGTAACTAATAGTATTATTGTCAAATAATAAATTAAAAATCTTAGGCATATATAGGAAAAATTTGTATTAAGAATATCTATTAGGAAGATAATAAAATAATTAAGAAAATTGTATGGATGAGAAGGAAACACACGTGGGAGAGAGAGGAAGAGGTCAATTCGGCGGAGACAGGAAAGGGACGGCGGCCCACGGCGGAGATAGACGTTGGTAGGGGAAGTTTCCGACAAGAACAGCTTGCATGCATGGTGGCCCACGTGCTCCGTACCCACCACCGTCGCGCGTGTTCTGCTTGATAGCAATTCCTCTCTTTTTCTTTCTCCCACTCTTCCGTAGTTTAAAGCGCGTGTGTCACTTTCTTGTCGATATATATACATGCAGCTTGTAGTTAGGTTTGTATATGGTGGTGTATTTCATATGTGCACGTATCCGTATCGTATTCTTTTTTTTTCTTAGAAATACATTATCATATATAAGAAGCATGTAATATTCAACTACGAGATTTAAGACGGTTTGAAGTGTTGTTTTATACTGATTGAGGCACTTGTCAACTAAGAAAACATATTTAAATCTGTAGCTTCGGAGAAAGACACAAATTATAAATAATTAGGTTCCAATTAGTAAGCTACGAAATCGCGGAATGATGGAATGATTCTGCAATTTCGTCAAAGGAAAAATGTCATCCCATCCATATTCTTTAATTAATCTGATTATTTAAATAGAATTTATTATTTTTCTTATAGCTTAGGTAAGCACTTTACAGTTTCAATAATATGACTTACATTTCGTGAAATCTGGTATACGCGCGTAGTATAAATAGTTGATCATGAACTTTTACTTACTATGGATACAAAAGCTAATGTTACCTTTGTTTTAAGTTTCATTGAAAGTCTAAAATCATGATTTGTTTTTAGTTTGGGTACTAGTGGGAAAGAAAAAGAAATACTCCATATGTTACAATTTATATGTAGTTTAAGCTTTTTACACATAAATTAAGAAAATAATTAAAATTTCTCTTTTATCCTTCATTAATATACAAGACAAAAATATTTATTGTTTATGATATTAAAATAATAAGAGTAAAAATAAAATTTTTATTAAACATATGTATTGGAAACCAAAACAACACTTAAAATATAATAAATTTTAAAATTTAAAAGTATATGTAAATAGAAACAAAAGGAGTATTTTTTTATTTTTAATACTACTAATTAAAAGATTAGGAAAAGATATTAAAAGCAAGGAACACGAACTCCGAAGAGCGAAGGGAGTGAAGACGGTCCACGTAGGTGGAGAGAGAGAAAGAGAAGAGCACGTGAGCATCACGTTCACTGTGTAAGACTTGTTGTGGTAATGTTGGTGCAGTGTCACAGAAACATGAAACCCAGACTCTGTTTTTTTAATTATATCAGGCGAAGGTCCATTTCTCCATGTTATATATCAATCTCTTATTTATTATCAAACAAAGTTTAAATTTTAAAATCTTTTAATCACCCTATCATTTTCAATCTATTATATACATCTAATGTCACTAAATAGATATTCTCCCATAGTCCCATTTGTAAATTTCGTTACCTAAAAATACAACAAATAATGCATTCTTTTAATTTTAATCTAAGGTATGCGTTATGCTTTGCACTGAATAAGATAGATGGTTTGTAAATTAATAAATATATTCCAACGGATCAATTCTCACTTATACTATATATCAAACAAAATGACAAATGCTAGAAGAAAAAAAAATGACAAAACGTTTAATTCACCATATTGATAGGGGACCATATTTGTCATGAAAATGTTATACACCCATAAAAAAACAAATTCAAGTCTCATCTATTCTCACTTTCCCGTTCCCGTGCACTGTGAATTCCCCTAATTAAATCCGACAATAACTAAATATTAGGTCACGTGCATTTACGTGAACATGATCGGTCCAAATTTACTGCACAAAACTTATCTGTTTTTTTTTTGTTTTTTAAAATTCATATTCCATTTTATTTAGTATCAAAATTAATAATTAGTCAGCAAAATAGAAATTTTCATAGAAGTAAAAAATGCAAACGTTACAAATTCCCCCCCAAAAAAAAAAAACTTGTATATTTACATATTCTTAACAAAGTTATTACTCATTTCTCTTCTCCACCCCCCAATTCGACCGAAAAGAAAAAAAACATCCGTCTTATGTATAAATAACATAGATACATACATTTTACAATATAGAAGAAAAATACAAAAAAATGGACCCAAGGAAAATTGGACTGACCCTTAGATGATTGATGTTCAAAGAATCTGTTTCTAACTTTCATAATTTTCCTTCAGGTACTTCTTTAATACTCATATCAACCATCTCTATTGTACTGAATCCTCCATCCTCTACTGACCCAATCGTCGACTGCGAATCTAGCCCCGACCCGGCTTGTATCTCCTTAAACATCGCCATGACTTGTACCATTGTCGGTCTTCTCCATGCCCGATCATCCAAACATGCAACCGCAACTTTTAAATGTTGTAAAAGTTCGATCTCTAGTGCTGGATCTTCCTTCATAAGCTCAGGATCAAACACGTCGCTAATCCGAAGTTTTGCGTGCTGCTTCACCCATCCGACAAGGTTATTATCTCCAAAATCCGGCGAATCGGTTGGCCTTTTACCCGTGAGTAGCTCGAGCAAGACCACACCGTAACTATAAACGTCTCCTTTTGTTGAACACCTGAAACTTTGATAATACTCTGGAGGAACGTATCCCGGTGTACCGGCTAATGTACTGACGCTTAAATGTGTATCCATCGCGCTCATCAGCCGCGCCATGCCAAAATCTGAAACCCGAGCTTCCAAGTTTTCGTCTAGCAACACATTACTAGATTTCATGTCTCTGTGGATGATATGCGGACTGCAGTTGTGGTGAAGAAATGCAAGTCCTCTAGCTGATCCAATAGCGATTTTCCGCCGTGTGGACCAGTTTAGTTTCACGCCAGCTTTCTTCGGGTCGTGCAAAACATCTTCCAAACTTCCATACTTCATGAACTCATACACAAGAAGCCGCTCATCTCCGACTTTGCAGTAACCAAGAAGTGGAACAAGGTTTCGATGTTTGATCTTCCCGATAGTTTCCATCTCCGCCATGAACTCTCTGTCACCTTGACCACTAACATGGATAAGTTTCTTGATAGCAACCGCACTTCCATCTTTCAAAATGGCTTTGTAAACATCTCCAAACCCACCGGATCCAATCAGACTATCATTATGGAAACCATTAGTGGCCTGAAGAAGATCCGCAAACGTGAGTTTCCGCAATGGCTTCTCGAAAGCCGCAAGATTGATACTCAAGGCTTCTTTCACACCCGTCAGCTTCCAATTCGTGTTATTAGCAGTTCTATCACCAGAGTTTCCATGCCCTTCCGCATACATCTCCAATTCCGCCTCTTTCTTTCTCCGTCTCTTCCTCATTTCTCTACCAACAAGAATCAGTCCAAATATACATACAAAAGAGAACAACAATCCCATCGCCACGCTACCCGCAAGAGACGCCGGTCTCCTTCCGTGAGATCTCTGATGGTGAGCAAACCCGTCTGCATTTGCCTGATCACACCTCGGAAGTGGAAAACCACAAAGACCAGAATTGTTGAAGAACTTAGCCGGTGGAAAAGTCTCGAACTGGCCCATCTCAGGAATCGGACCAGATAAATTATTATTTGACAAATCGATTTCCGTAAGCATAGAAAGCGCTGACATAGCCTGAGGGATCCTCCCATCAAGCTTGTTGCTTGAAAGATCAAGAATGTTTAACCCTCTCAGATTACCAACCTCGTCAGGAATCGAACCAGAGATGAAGTTATGACCCAAATTGAGGATAAACAGATACGGCATCGAACCAATCTCTTTCGGTATGAATCCAGACAACATGTTATAAGACATGTCCAAGAACATCATCGAACCGTTGTTATCAAACGTCGGCGAAGTGTGACCTCCATAGACTCTTGTGAAATTACAAGGGTTCCTTGTAGAAACCCGGTTTTTAAGTTGCTCCGGTCTGATTCCTTGAAATTCAAGCAAATTACCAGCTCCGTGACATTGTTTCTTCATCCCATCGTTTTTGATGTAAACGTACCTCTTACCGGCGATGAAATTCGCGGCGATTTTCCCGGATTGTTTGAACATTTCAGCTGGAATCGTTCCGTTGAAGTTATTGGTGTTGAGATCGAGCCAGATTAAGCTTCTGCAGTCACCTAGCTCAGCCGGAATGTTTCCGTAGAATGAATTGTTGCTTAGCTTGAGGATGGCGAGATTCTCTAACCGGCCGATCCATCTTGGAATCTGACCGGTTAACCGGTTATTCGACAGAGAAATCCAGTTCAGATTGGTACAGTTACTTAAACCGGAAGGGATTTCACCGGTTAAGTCATTGAAGTCGAGAATCAGAGTCTCTAAGGTCTTCACATACATAAGCTCCTGAGGGATCTCTCCTTCTAACATATTCAGCCATAGCTTCAGATCTCGAAGCTTCGATAGAGAGCCTAAGCTTGAAGGGATGGTTCCGGAGAGGTAATTGAAGCTCAGGTGAAGCGAAACAAGCTCAGAACAGTTGCTTAAAGTCGGTGGAATTTTCCCGGTGAAGCCATTGTTCTGAAGGTAAAGCTCCTGGAGAGTGTTTTTAGGGTTCCCGCAGAGATTTGGGAGAATCGGACCTGATAAATTGTTGGAGCTGAGATCTAGCGAGATCAGCGAAGCGGATAGATTCGTCAGAGATTCTGGTAATTCGCCGGAAAACTCGTTGAAAGACAGACCGAGTACTTTGAGACCTCTCATCTTCAGTAACGTATCCATCGGTAACTCGCCGGAGAAGTTGTTATTCGACAACACGAGTGATTCCAGAAGAGAACAAGAGCCGAAGAAAGGAGGAACCGTACCGTAGAAATCGTTTTCAGAGAGATCGAGTACAGTGAGTGTATCACACGCGCCGGAGAGAAGCTCCGGGATCTCGCCGTAGAATTTGTTCTTAGCTAAAGAGAGGTATTGAAGGCTTTTGAGAGGCAGTGAAGGGATTGGTCCGCCGAATTGGTTACCGGAGATGTTCAACGACTTGAGCTCTGTGCAAGAGGAGATAGCACTGGAGAAATCGCCGGATAATTTATTCCCGGAGATATCGAGATGTTGCAGAGCCAAGCAATCTCCGAGAAAAGGAATCCCAGTGGAGAAATTGTTAGAAGAAACATCGAGAAACTCGAGATTAACGCAACGAGAAACATCAACGTCTCCACTCATTTTGTTTCCGCTAATCGCAAAGTGCTTCAACTCTCCACAGCCATCGGAGAGAACCCAACCGACGACGTCAGCACCGAAAAGCGAATTCGAAGAAAGATCCAAACTTTCCAAGCTATTTAGCTTCAATCCACCTGAAACTTTCCCGGGAAAATCGAGGCTATTGGAGGAGACATTAAGAGATTTCAAGCCGGAGCAAGAACCTAGGCTCGATAAAGTCGTTACAGGACCAGAAATAGAGTTTCTTGATAGATCTAAACTGGAGAGAGAAGCAGAGCACTTGAAACCAGAAATGGAGCCATTGATGTGCGAGTTTGATAGAAACAAAGACTCTAATCCGGTGAGAGACAAAAGGGACGAAGCCACAGCACTGAATCCGACATTGAGAGGCTTGGAACTGAGATCAATCGAAGTAACCTTGTCGTCTCTGCAAGTCACGCCATCGAAGGTACAGGGGTTTTTGTTGGAAGACCAATCTGGGAGAAGAGTTTTGTCAGGAAGAACGTTTTTGAAGCTTATGAGCTGATGGATATCTCTGTACAGAGACTGAGATGGTGAAGCTTGAAAGGAAAGAGAAAAGAAGAAGAGAGTTGTTACAGAGAGAAAGAAGCTTGAGAAAGTCTTCATTCTCAATAGTTTTTGAGAGAGGAAGGTGTACAAGTAGAGAAGATGAAAGGGGGAATCTAGGGTTTTGGTTCCACCATTAGAGAGGAAGTGGAAGCTCTAGCTAGGGAGAGATTTGGAAAAGCTTAAAGAGAGCAGTTAGAGAGAGAAGAGAGTCAAAAGACAGAAGAAGGAAGATGGAAGAAGGTATTTATCAAATGGTGAAGGGAAGAATGGTCACAGCTGTGCACTCACATGCCATGTTACCTCTTCTTCTGTTTATTATTATTATTAAAATATTGATTTCAATTTCGATAACAGATACAAACAAATAATACTACTTTTTAATTATTGTATGTGTTTAAACAAAATAATTAATGCAAGAGGATACAATAAATAAATAAACAATGGCATCTCAAAATCCTTAATCTCAAAGCTTTTTATTTTATTTTAGTTTAAGTTAAAGAAACGAGGTCTTTGTCTCTACATGAGAGGTGTTTAATTAACGTGTGATTAGGGGATGGGATCAAGTTCAAGTCTTCCACAAGCTATATCCTACTTGGCCTTTTTAAACTCGTCTTAGACTTTATTGAATTATTTGAATATATTTTGCCCCAACCACCTCTATCTTCTCACAATTTTGTTTTAATACAAGTCTATCTGATTTTTTGGTTTGGTATTGGTTTTGTCTTTTTTGTCTTGAAAATATTTATAAATTTTTTTCGTTCTGTTTTTTATACAGTTTCAAATTTGAGTTCATTTAAAATAAAATTGCCCATTTTGCAAGATATTTCACGTTTTCTTCCATACTTGGTTGGATCTTGCTCGGAATATTGCCATATGCACCCAATCGTCACTAAATATTCAAAACTTTTGATTTCGATATAAAGATTCCAGCAACTAACTAATTGCACAATTATGGACTAATGGTTAAGTATTTCAGTAAAATGGACCATTTTATAAGCATCTAATATCTTTTTTATTGATACCCATATACAAGTATGCAACAATATTTAGGGCATTGAATGTGATGGTTAGAAAAAGTTACTAAAAATCACTTTAATGTTAAGGTTATTCTAGTAATAGTTTTTACATGAATTTCACACCAACCACAAACATTTCACATTAACACTCGTCTCTAGTTCACTCGCACTTGTGTCTGCAAAAAAAAAAAAAAAAATAAAAAATAGTGGAGGAAAGATTGTCTCTCTAGCTTTTTACAAAAGAGAAAGAAAAAAAACGAGCGTACGTGTGAGTGACGATTGGGACATGAATGTCTATTAATGGCAGATTCCCTCTCTTTTTAAAAATTATTAATTCTGTTAATAACTACAGAATAGTTTCGCTAATTTTTCACCCACTAATTAATCTATCCCTCTCTTTTACTTTAAGACTGCTTTCATTTTCTCTGGCACTTATATAGACGGATAGACCAAAGTTTTGTTAAGCCTTTTCTATTATTTTTTCATTTGCCGCAGTTTTATGGATATTTCATAATTACGTACAAAACCCTACGTACATCTGTATTTGGTGTATACATGGTTATATAACAAATAAGACAATATTCTTCCTAGCCTATTTAATCACTCGGACTCGGGCATTATGAAAATGATACTCGTTGTATGATAGACACCAAACTTTAGCAATACTATAGTATGTTTAATGATTACGATGGATTGGCATGATTTAATATTCATAATATTGTATTTAAAATTATATCTACGTATTTTACATCATATATACATATATTTTGCTATTTTAGTTAAACACAGCTTATTAAATGCACTTTATACACATGTTTTTGGGTAATAGGAGCTTTACCACTTGAGCAGTAAACATAAATCAAATTCGAATATGTTACTGTCACTTTAACTTTTCTAGAGAAAATATCGTTTGCAAATTGGTCATTGGTTTCAAGTTTCAAGTTTTCGACGAATACTACAATACTACTTACTATAAAAATAAAGAAGAAAACTATAGAGAATGGCATTTTTGGAAGTTTCTATTGCAAACGTAAACACTTTTTGGAAGGTTTGTATAAGTACAGTGAACAAATAAAAAAACGACGTGATACAATACTATATTGGTACAAGTAACATTTTTTTTGTTTAACAAACTGAAAGAAAAGTTTGTTTAGTGATGTATTTATTCCGTATATATCTCATAATAGAACATTGTATTCTATAATGTCATCATAATTAAAGCAAAACGCCAAAGAGAGCAATGATTCTAACTTCCAAAAGGGACGAAACTGTCCTCCCCACACTGATTTAGCGTTCGTGTGATGAAACACCCACGCTCTCTACTTGAGCGTTAGATACACGCGGCGACAAAAACGGCGTCGTTCTCATGCACTGAGCTACTACAACGACGTGTGTTACACGCACCCATGGAGCGAGTGTGACTGATGGAGAGTGTGTCTATCTAAAGTGTGACTAACACAGACGTTCGTAAATGTTAGCAGTGCAGTACACTGTACGAGATGGACCCCAACGGTTTAAAACCAATCCCAACCATTGATTTTATCTCAACGGTCAGGATTTAACTTGGTAAATAAATGCTGATTTGCACTTTCTTCTTCGGTAAATCTATCTGCATTGGGGTGTTTTAAGTGGATTACTCATGAATTTCTCATGATTAAAAATAACAAAATAAAATAAAAGATATAAGTGAGAGAATGAGAAACTTATGACTCATGAGAATCAATTCTCATATGACAATTTCATGAAAAAAAAATCTTGTATGGGACATCACTCTATAAAATAGTTCGTATTTATTTTTTAACAAATCAAATACACTATAGTTTGAAATATATATTAGATAATAATTTGTACATTTTCATTTTTCATAAATCATAAAATAATATCGTTTATCTATGAAGTTCTGTTATGCATAATTTTAAATTATATATTAATATTATTTTAATTTTGATATTAGTTAAGATTTAATACAAAAAATATTAAATTAATATTGATTTAATTAATATTGCCATTAGAATTATTAATACTAACTATTTTATTGTTATTACAATTATATATTAAATAAATAAGTATAATAAGTAAGTATAACTAATTAATATAGTATGTATCTTACAAATGAAGGTAACTAAAAAAAAATTAAACTATATGAAAATATTAATATTAGATTGGTGAGAAATTACTTGACAAAAAAAGAGATTGGTGAGAAATTCAAGAGCTATCTACTAATAAAAATAAAAATGTCAGATTAAATTTTCAGATTAATTTGTATTAAAAATATCAATATTATATTGATCCCACCAATGTGAACGTTTTAATGCAGCAGACCGTATATGTAATCTAACAGTAAATATAGTGACGAAGTCGAATACCACAATACCCTTGGATTATTGCTGGCAGTCTGTGGGACCTGAAGGAGGGTATATGAGTCATTTCAATTGCTCTTCTGGAGTTATTTACCATTCAACAAAATCCTCTCTTTTTTTTTCATTTTACTGACAAATGCCTCTTTTTTTGCAATTACTGACAAATGCATGTTATTCTTTTTATATTTTATTTTTTTGTCATAGGCAAATTTAATTATTTAGCGGCACTAGTTGTAAAATGCCTTAACAGTAAGAGAGAGGATGATATCAAATGAAATTAGAAGTGTACTATTTAATCTCTCTTTTTGTTCGACGTTGAATCCATTTTGTACCCAAACTAATGTAAAAAAATAAAAAAATGTGGACTCTGAATCGTAAAATTTCTGCTAATACAAGTTTGTATATATTTTATGGCAACCGAAATAAATAAAAGCAATTAAGAATTTCCCAAACAAAAAAAAAAGAAGAAGAAGGAAAAATGAGTCGACAGTGAGCCGATAACATCTGTTCTTACAGAAGTATATGGGGACCCACTTGACGATAATTTTCTCTTACTGGGCCCTACTCTTGATGGGCTTCATCTCTTTCTTTAATAGTAGAAAAAAAAAGGGAAGAACTTCCTTCGTCATCTCCTAGACAATTAAAAACTAAAAATCAGGAAATAAAAAATAAAATCAGCACATCAAAGAAAAAAAAATTATCATTATCGTAATAGATGATCAGTGTTGTGGGTCCCATCAGAGCTAAGAAACTACACGTGCTCATGTCCAGGTTGATGACGTGGCCCAGTTTCACACGTTGATATGTCGTCTTTTGACCATCACCCTCTCCCAACTTCTGGTTTTATTATATTTTTCTTTCATTATGAGACAGATTTTCATTAACCTTACTTTTTTGGTGCCGGATAATCTAAATAAATTTTTTCTCCGTAAATTTAAAATAAAATCAGATCAGAAATTTACATTGAATATTTTCTGAACTGCATGCTACTGAAATTTTTTTAAGCTAAATTAGTTTTTCTTCCTACGATTGCATAGCTGCAATAATAATTTTCATTAACGTTTGTCCTATAATTTGAAAGCCAGCTTTATTGAGCACTTTCAATGGTTTCCAGATCCTCCTGAACGCGTGACAACACGAAACATCGCATATTTGTTTGTTCAGAATTATTGAACATTTTCAGTTTTAAATATTTTAAGTTTGTCTTTTTTTTTTTTAAGTTTCTATGGTTTATAAGGATTTTTTTTTTTCGTCATGGTTTATAAGGATTTTATATGTCTTTTATTCTTAAAACCAGTGTATATCGTTGTACCAATTCCAATACTGGAATTTTAATATATCATTTAACAAATACCAAATTTAACAAGTTTCTATGGTTTAAAAGAATTTTATAAGTCTTTTATCCTAAAGTCCACAAGTTCTTAAATTACAATACGTTTACACTTTACATGCTTCCCTTTCCCTTTCCATTACAAAATATCTTTTGGAAAAATAATTAAAATAAAATGAACTAGAAGCTAAATCCAGATAATTGTGTGGGTAAAGCTAATGAGTGGTGGTTGATTAGATAACAATAATAAGAAAGAATGCAAAGTTATGAGACAAATCAATGGGAGTGGGAGATAAGCGGGTGGCTTTATGCGGCCATCTCTCTACCTTTAGTTTTTTCTTCTTTTTCCTAGCTTTTAGCTTAAACAACAAATCTTAATTATTGTTTGTGTGGATTTTTGGATTTTTTTTTTTTGTACAATATTGTTCGTGTTCGATTGAGTGTTTATAAAGTTAAATTTTGCGGATTTGGTTAACAGATATCGAGATTTAAGTTGAATACACTACTATTGAGATCATTTATATAGGCAAGATTTTATGGCATAATCCTTCATTTCATAGAAACGTTGTAGATATCTGTGTGTTGGTTACATTCGGCAGAAAATTGTAATGAAGTTAGGAAAACATTTAAATACACCATTTGATTGTGATTATGTCACGCATTTATCAATTTGTAACTTTCTTCTGTACTCAGTAGCACTCTAAAACGGGTGCATCATCATCAACTGTTATTGATATGCAGAATATGTCCAAGAGGGACATATTTCACGTACCGGTTACTGATTGGTTGATATCTAATGGACAATATTGTATCCCTAAAATATGACTAAAAATATAGTACAAGAGTAAGATACTAAAATATTTATGTTAATATATGAAATGCAATTTAGTGAATCCGACATGTGGATAATTAATTAAAAAATTTTATCATAATTTTTTTCTTGTATTGTTATTACTGTAGGTTTGTGAATTTTACTACAATTAATTCAATAATTATGTATATTGAACTACATATCTTTGTTTGCCAAAAAAAAAAAAAAGAACTACATATCTTTTAAAGTGGAAATTTGAGAAATCATATGTTGACTACATAAAGATATAAATAAAACAATCTGTCTACGAAAAAAGCATGAGACTACACTGGTAAATCATATAATAATAAATCCAACAACATATATATATATATATATATATATATTGTAATGATGGTAAACAATAATAGCATATTTTTAAAAAAGTGCAATCTCAATACATCGTAAGCGTTGTATTTGGACCAAATTATAAAATTATTGATCAATCATTGTAATGAAAATCGCCGTACAAGCACAAATTACGAATATCTTAATGGTTTCTCATGATATGATTAAGAATTAAATTATCATCATAACTTTTAATTATATTAAATATTATTGTATTAATCCTATTTAACATCAAATGAGAAATAAATTTTCATGAATTTTTCATTCTCTAACTTATTCCTTTTCTTAATTATTATTATTATTTTAATCATAAGAAACTCATGAGATATCCACTTTAAACTCTCCAACGGAAATGTTCTAACTATCTAAGAGAACATGGCATGTTTTAGTTTTACAACCTATTTCAAAGAGGGCGTATCATGTATGTTTTGCACGTAATCTTACAAATCCTTATCTCTTAAGCTGGTCGTATTTATCAAAATCCAGTAATTACGCTCTATCTACTTTGTTTCATATTATTAAATAAATTTTGTGTATGTTACTATTGTATAACGAACCACCAAGAGACCCCACGAAGGACCCACGTTGTAGGAGGTCTAACAAGGCATATATAGTCGATATGATTGAAAATTAACATATTAGTTTAATAATTGTTTTTTTTTTCTTCGTTCTGCTGGATTTATCGTTCGGCCATTGCTATCTTAAGTTAATAAAATATAATATATAAGTTTAAAATAATGAAAATACGAAGAGAAATAATACTTGGGGAAATTTTGAAAGTCTTTTTGGTCAATGGTCAATGGACAATGGAGTGTCCTTTCAAATAAATTTTAATTAAGTTCCGAGCTGTTTCCAGCAAAAACATCTATCTAACACCTAATTATTAGGTTAGTTTAGAATTTGTACGAAATTTATAGTCGGATCCCAAACCCACATAAATCAACATGTACTTCAAGTAATTGAACAAAACGTTCGGAGGCATTTAAATAAAATAAATTTGCTTCGTAATGTTTCAACTTCAAATAACATACATATGCATCCAAGTAATGCTAGCTCAACACAGGGTTGACATTTTTAGCAAAACCAAATAAACACAGGGTTGACATTTGTTTTAGGTGTGTGAATAAAAAATATATGTATGTTTGATTAAAACGTAGTATAAGTTTGGAATTAGTAGACGCAGTTCCAATAGTTGTGTTCAAAACAATTAAATTCATTGTAGTTTTTGTTAGTAATAAATTAAAGTACAAAATATTAGGTATTTTGGTTGCATAGTCTTCTCACTTATGCTCTCATAGGAGGAGCCCTCAATTTGTATACAGAGAGTCTTTTTATTTCAAAAAAGAATATTGCAAAACGGGAAAATTCGTGTGGGATTCCTCCAAATCCAATAACGGATTTTTATTTTTTTTTCTCAAAGAAAAAAAAAATAAAGTCACACATTATGTCCTTGAAAGTTGAAACGTCAAATAAGAGACGCACGTGCGAGGAGAGACCCCGTTTAACACTAGACGCACACGTAAGCATTGCGGCTGTTTTCGTTAAGACTTTCCCGTTTCGGTTATCTCCACACGCAACGACCTGTTAAACTATGCTTTACACGTGTGCGTTCACCTTATCTTCGTTTTCGCTCTTTCTCTTAAAACCTTATAACCCGGCGATTAACGGGGTGAGTCCATGTGCTTTGATTTACTCAATTATTATCTTCCATAGTTGATGACATTTCAAAATAAGATTACGTAAAGACCATGACATCTCCTACAATAAATGCAAAAGATGGCAGCATTCATGTATAATTCCGAATGCAGATATTTATTTTAGTATGATAAACTCATGGACACAAGAATCAATATTCACGTTTACAAAATAAAATCCTATAAATAAATCATAAGAGGACAAATATATATATGAAAATTTGAGAATTTTATTATCAGTTGTATGGATGATGTTTCGTTTGGGAGAATTAGGCAAAAAAAACAAAAAATCCAAAGGTCAAAAAAGGATAAACCAAAGAGTAAAAAAAAAAACAATGCAGAAAATAAAAAACTATGTAATAAAAGAAAAATTATAATTCTGGAAATTAAATAATTAAAACACTTTTTGTTTATAAAGATCCCGTTACTCTACCTGTTTTGTATCTGAGTTTCTTGTTTTTGTTTTAATGTCAATACGATTTCTTTCTTTCTTTCTTTCTTCTAGACCTTTTCATCAGAGTCTGTTGTTTCAGATAGTTTCTGGGACTTGGTGATGGGAATAGAGAGGCTACGACGCTCTTTACCCCCCGGTTTAGAAGATGCATTACCGTACCAGATCATACCGAGGATTGCAATGAGCATTCCAAGTACTACTTGTAGGTTTAAACCTTCCTTGCCAAAGAAAGTGAATCCCAAAACCAAAACCAGAATTGTCTTCATGTGACCAAGTACTTGGAAAGATACCGCCGTGAATCTTCCGATACATATGAATTGGCTGAGATTGGTGCCGACTGCGATACTGCACGAGAGTATTAAGAAGAACTGCCCAAACAAAAATTGGGTTAGATAGAGCTTTCTTTGGAAAGACAAATCTAACAGAGTATAACAATTAAGAGCCTAGTTGATTATACTCAGTTCTTGATATTGAGTAATTAGAAAGAAACAGAGGAGAAGCTTTACCAGAGATACAAATGAAAAGTTGAAGGCATCCACTCTTTGGTTAGTCAACCAGTAGTCTAGAAAAGGTCCGACCAACAACAATGATGTAGCTTGTACTGGAGCAGTATGCGCCAGTAAATTGAAAGAGCCGAGAGAATATTTCCGTTGTAGATAATGTACATACTGCAAAATGTAGTAACAATTACAAGCTAAATTAGATAATAAACCATGAATGTGTGGATTGGGAACAGAATAACAGGATGAATTCAACCAAGCTCTGTTCCAATAGATAAAATTTCAGGTATAGGATATCATATACTCACGTATTGCTGAAGCGCGGTGCTCCAGACAGCAATAGCGGCAGCGAGAAATCCGTTGAGATTGACGCTAACATCGGTTACAGTACAAACAGCAACACCAGCAAGAACTAACAAAATGCTAAGCTTTGTATCTCTTGAATACCTGACATTGTCAAGAACTACTTCAAGAAGACAAGAAACCGGGATCATACTCAGCTTTGCAATCTGCAGTTTCAAACACAGTCGTTTCAAAGATGTTCCGGAAAAAAAAGAAACAAATTACGCATAGAAATGAAAAAAGAACTGACCTGGTAAAATCCAACAGAATTCCACATGAGACTCACATTCATCCCAACGATAGAGAAATTAGCGAACAAAACGAATTTTAAAAGATCAGGCCAAGGAAGGTGAGAAGGTTGAATATAACCAAGCCATGTCAAGAAAGTTGTCAACAATGTCGTCGTCCCGAAATGCAAACCGGTTAATGTCGTAGCTGTGTCAGATTTAGAAACAAGAAACAAGTCAAACACCGTTGACTATTTACAAAGGAAGAGACTTGTTATGAGAAGACTCACCGAAACTAAAGCCATAAGTAGCCATCAAGGCTTTGTTAACGAGGATGATTCCAACGGAAGTAACAACGTTGAATAGCCATGATGCTATGTCTAATGCCGCTTTTTGATCCGTCTTGCTTGTTCCACTCATCTTTTCTTATATAATATAAATAGATCTTTGCAGATTTTTCAAATTTCAAATTAGAGCTACATTTCTCAAATAAATATAGTTAGATCTTCTGATAAATCCTGGGCACTCGCAATCGAACATCAGTTTTAGCTGTTTCTAGATCGATTTTCACAATTCCACGATCTAAAACGATTTAGATCCAGATCAAATCGAAACGATCGTTATTCCAAAAAAAAATCAACATGAACATAGCTCTAACTGTACAATTCAAATCAGATCCAATACTTATAAGACCTCATGACAATGAATTGCAATTTTCTAATCGGAAACAATCTAGGAATTTACGAATTCGCATTAAATCAGAATAGGTAACCAAGTAAAACTGAATCTTTACGAGAGTAAGCAAAAAAAAATAAAAAATTACCAGATAGCGGAGTGAAACGAGACTTTGAAGACGACGAACACCACGGCGGTTGCTGATACTGCCGAGGCGGCGTCTTACGGTGGCGCGGAGGAAGAGGAAGTCAAAAGAAGGGTTAAATCAACATGAATTTTAAGAGAGAAAAACTGTGGAATTTCGTCTGTTATTATTATTATTTTTCTTTTTTCTCTGATTTATTTTCAGTTATGGACTTCCCCTGAGAGTCTCCTTCTTGCCATTTAAGAAAGATGACAGAGAGAAAGAATCTTTTCTCTTTTAGTTTTTATTTATTTATTTTTATTTTCCCTCACTTTCTTCTTTAAACGAAATCACTAACCAAAATTAAATGATTTAACAAGTTAAACACCTTCTTTTTTTGGTCAACAAGTTCATAAATAACTTTACATTCACGAAAGATACACCTAAACAAATAACATTAATTCGTGCCTTCTTTATTTTTTCCAGATATCTTGCATATATTAGACTTCTATACAGTATGTAACTAGATAATATTTTTACATAATTAATCAAATTCTGATTTACTTTCATTGATTAATGTTTATCTGTCATTGGTTCTCTTTACAAATGTTCTGAAAATTCTTATATCTGTTAAGAAAATGCAATAAAGCAATGTTGTAAAACTTGATATTCCTATATCATGGGTTACAGAATGTTATCAACCAAAAAGATGGTTACGGAATTTGTTTTATAATTTATAGAAATGGAGAAATGAAATACTTTCTTACAGCTACGATAAATAACTTTAGTATTACGGTTTTTATTTGTCTCATTTGTAATTTTTTTAAATATCGATTAGATAATCAATAACCCATCCACGTAGTCCGGAGGGGGAAAAAAAAAAAAAAAAAAAAAAAAAAAAAAAAAAATATAAAAAAAAAAAAAAAAAAAAAAAAATTATTTTCTAAAAAAAAAAAAAATACTTATTTATTAAATAAAAAAAAAAAAAAAAAAAAAAAAAATAAAAAAAAAAAAAAAAAAAAAAAAAATTTTTTTGTGAATTCGAGCTCCGTTACGTCTTTTAATATTAAGAAAAAAAACAATTTAAAAGTTTTGTGTAAAAGAAATACAGTATTTATTATATATGTATATATATGGATGAGTGTTCTCTTACACTCTCTGACCTTACGTCAGATATTTAGTCTTGTTTTCATCTCAGCTTAAATTGGTTGGTTGAGATCAAATTGGTTCAATCACATCTTGAAGATCTTCAACAGTCCTCCATCACTCAACCATTAAAAAAAACAAAAAACCTCCATCAAAACTGTCTCCATTCCTTGAACCACCATTCTAAGTTCATACAGACGCCGAGCCACATATAATTTTTTTTTTTTGCTAAAAGGGTTGCGAGCCACATATAACTTCATGAGAAAAATTCAACCATCTCCTATTTTCTCGATCATATGATTCTTATGATCGTTACAGTCTTCCTGGAAGTCACTAACACGCAGATCCAAACCAAATAATATATCGTAGTTCAAGTTGTTATTCAACAGTCAAGTGGCCTATACGTACTCACGTATCGGGAAAATAATATTTTGTTGGTTTATAATTGTATCGCTCGCCGACGATATGTTGTAATACAACCTCGCGTATAAATAATAATTTGTCAATGTAAAAAAAAGGCAAAAGGAGAGAAAGTGGAAATGTGGAAGAGAAGTGTGGAACTGAAAAGGCGTGACCAATTTTCTAATAGACAAGAGGACAACGGGGGACAAACTTAAAATAAAGACAGAGGTTCCGTTTGGTTAAAGATCCAAAAACATATAGAGTACTTTTCTTGTGAGTTTCTTCTGTATACTTTAATACATGTCTACTATAATTATGTATTTTTAATTAATACTATTAAAATTGTGTTTTGTAGCTCCGTTAAGTATCTCATTCTTATTGTCGTTATTCGATGCTTTTCATGTGAACTGGTTTTCTTTTCTTGGTAAGTTTCAGTTAGATACCAGGCGATACTATCGTAGATTCATAATACAAGCTATATTCAATTTTTCCGGGATTGTATTAGAATATACGTTCTATTGTATATCAAAAAATTATTGTTTTTTTGACTACATTATATATGAATTTAAATTACAAAAAAATATAACATAGAGTGGATTCCGTATCGTCACTAGATGGTGAAAACTATTGGATCACACATTTCGCTCAATAAAATCGCAAGATCAAGTAGAATATACACTTCTATCTTATGAGTTTCAAAGATTTGTTCGATAGGTGAACTTTTGATATTTTTGAAAATATAGTCTCAGTATTTCAAGAGAAGTGCCAAGTCTAGACTATGATTGGTCGGTAAAGAAACTATGATTGATCCTTGAAAACTTGAAATGATTTGCAACCAAGTGTATTTGATTCATATTGAATAAATTCGTATATATATTAAAAAAAAGCCATGAGGCCCATGACTATGAATATGATTTTTGAAAATGACGTTGTAGTGGTACTTGACAAAAATCAACTTCATCGAGAGGAGACACATCAAGAGAAGAGTTCAAAACCTTACATTATGGCGTAAGAAACTCATATGACTTTGCTATGCCTTCGAATTAATTCCTTTTTTGACCTTGTATTTTAATTGTTAGCACGGCAAAGTGTGAAGCACCATTAATTATTTTCAGAAAATATAATAGTTTATTTATTAAATATATTTATAAAATCGTTTTTTTAACCACTAGGCTTATAACATACTTCCTCCGTTTCATAATAGATGATGTTTTATCTACTTTATCTTGTTTCAGAAAGTTTGATGTTTTAATCTTTTTACTGTATTTTTATTGATAAATTGTAAATATCAAGATGTAATGATTGAAAAGAATTATGTTACTATTAGTTTATAATTATTACAATAATTTTTGGTAAGAGAAAATAATATATATTAAAAAAGTAATGATTATTTTCTTAATTTGTGTAAAATATCCTTAACATCATGTATTGTGAAACAGAGGGAATAGTATTTGAATAAGTTAAGAAAGTAGGTTCACGTTATCTTATTTTCCAAATGTTAGTCCATCTTTTATATGAAAAATATATCTGTTGAAAACTTCTAAAGTGGGTTCATGCCCGAGTGTGCATCACTATTTATTTATTTTTGGGTTGAATTACAACGTTAGTTAGTTATGAGATAAAGCCCACCTGATTCTGAATACACTTGGTTTATGTAAATCAAGTTATCGAGACAAAATAAATAACATTTTTGATTCTACAATTAAACACTAAGATCAACCATATTATACAGAAAATACTTAGACGGATTGTAAAATAAACTTTTACAACTTCCACAAAATGATTTTTAAGGATTATTCTAAAATATATATTTTTTTGAAATTTTATTCTAAAGATATTACTATCAGATTTTGAAGATAAATTATTCATCAATATTTTTATATAAATCTCTGTGTTTACAATAGTTATAAGGATATTTATTACCTTTGGCTAAAAATTTTGCAGAATTTATGTGTTATTGAATTACAGATTTCATGGTTTTTAATAATAGAAACCACATGTCAATAAGTAGGAGTAATACATATTCCAGATAGGAAATGTTGAATTTAATAGCTGTTATAAATTTAAAAAGAATATAATAAGTGTTAAGGGGCATGAACCTATTAAAAATATAGTGTAAGTTGAATACCTATGAAATTGAATATGAGTATTTCAAGATGTTTCATCAAGGAAATGGAAAGAAATTAGTATTCAATCAAAGCCAATAAATTTGAATTCAAGTCATACAAATTTGGTTTAGTAATATACTAAACAGAGGTAATATTGATCTATTTGTTAATATAGCTTAATACATTATCATAATATGCAGGGAAACTAATTTTTGAAAAGTTATAGTAACAATTTTGCCCATTTATTGATTTTGTATTTATTCTATATCAAAATTATTGAGTCCCCAAAATCGTTTTTTCAACCACTAGGCAATATCATAGTCTTAATGGAATCGTTTAGAAATTAAAGATATTTTTTTTTGTCAACAATTATGTATCTATTTTTAATTTAGAAATATTAAAATTTAAGTATTTAATTAGTTATAAATGTTTGGACTAGTGGACTAAGATAATACTAATGGGCTACGCGTTTGGGCCCAAATACAAACAAACCGCAAGTCTCTGCCAAAAGTCGGTTTTACCCTTAAAAGAAAATTTTGAAAAACGACAATATATGGAAAAGCCAGTGGAGGGAGAAATAGATTTCTAACAAATTCATCGAAAATATTCCCGCCTTGTTATTTCACCCTCTCCGGCT
The DNA here is from genome assembly GCA_028015245.1 of Cardamine occulta. NCBI lineage: Eukaryota > Viridiplantae > Streptophyta > Magnoliopsida > Brassicales > Brassicaceae > Cardamine > Cardamine occulta. The sequence goes on along the minus strand of CM051388.1, from coordinate 776,928 downwards.
CTCGGAGATTTTCTTCTGATTCGTCCATCTCTTCTCGAAGAACTTCGTCTGATAGCTTCGTCTTCTTTCCATTAGTAAGCTTTTCCTCTCGCGTCCCAGATTAGCTGTGTGATTTTGAACCGTGTCAATCTTACAGATACTTTCATAATTTGAGATTTTTTGCTCATCTTGACTTTTATCCACCTATCGTGTATCTGTTGCTTGATCGTAAATGTCTCCGAAAGGTTTCTTCTCTAGATTGTATAAAGATAACTGTGATTGATAGTCTTAATTTGAATTTAGTTATGCCTGATTGATTTTTCATTCTAAGGATTTTTCGTTCGGTTATGTCATCGAGGTTTGGCAGGTCCGCTAGGGTTCCGATTAGCATGAGGTGGAAGTTTTGTTTTTGAATCTTCATAAAATCTTATGAGAACCTTGTATTAATTTTACTATGAATGTTTTTGTTTATCTCAAAATTTGATTCTAATTAACTCTCTGAGTTTCGTTCGGTAATTGATAAGTCGAGATTTGAAACACGTTTGAGTTTCTAGGGTTTGGTTCTGATTATCGGATGTTCTGTTATAAATTTCTATCAAGTATTCCTAAGAACAGAATGAATTTGACTGTAATTGTGTTTGCTTATCAGATCTGAATCTATTTGTCTGATTAATTGAGCATGTTCCTATGTTTCGTTCGGTGGTGGAAATCTACATCTTGGATTTCTGGGGTTTGTTATGATTTGACTCTGAGTTTTAACACCGACCATTTTTTTTCTTTCAAGAATGGCTAGAAAAAGGGCTGAAACTACAACTGAGCCCTCAAAGGAGATCAAAGCGAGAGGAAAACTCAGCAGAGCCAACAAGTGTATGAAAGCAACTACTAAGAAACTCCAAGAATCTGGTAAAAAGCTTATTGAATCATTTAAATTAGTTTCACTTGATCTAAGGCGTTTCCCAAGGATTTATTGTTGGGTAATCAAATACAATATCTTTGTTTTTAGTTCTTAGAGTTTAGCTCCGAGTCTTAAATTTTTATCTACAATCTTTTGGCATTTTCATCTATCAGGAAAACATAATAGCGGAAGAAAGGAGAAGTCCCCTTTTAAATGTTCAGCTGCTTCTCCATCTTCTCAAGCTCAAGAAATGCGTGTCCTCGATCTTCATTCGGGCAAAGAGGTTCGACCTTTTGGAAAAATGAAGTTGCAGCTCTTTCCTGTAGATGCTCATACCCGTGAAGGATTGGAAAAGGTAAAGCTTAAGATCTGACCACTAAGTTTATAGTCTGGTGAATATTTTCCAACTCATTTCTTTTTGTAACCCTGTAAGGACGGCTTTCACCCATTCTTGGAACTCACTCTTAGCTCACGGAAGAAGATTTCTTCAGTGCTTCAACACATTCACAGTAAGTGGGGCAGCTCGGAGATTGCCCAGGGAGATCCCAAGTTGTTCCCATATGATAAATCAGTTCTCGCTTCTGGTCATAAATGGGTAGCAAACAGCAATATCACTACAGGGGATGTCTATGAAGCTATTGGAGCTCCATCCCTTTTCCGCTTAAGGTTTGCATCTATATACCTTTCAAAGCAACTTTCTAAGTCTTGATGCATGTTATGAGTCTTGTTATTTTGTTTAGGTATGGGTGGTCCTCTCAGACTGAAAATAAAACCGATGAACAGCCATCTCCTTCAACTCCGAGTATTGCTTGTTTTCAGAATGAAAAATCACATAACATCATTAGTAACAAAACAGAGAGCGCCAGTTTCACGGGGAAGCAGATGTTTGGTTTAGAGAACCCATTTACAATGCTGTCCTCTGCAAATCAAGTGACTGACCTACCTCCCTTGGAAAACTTACCGCCAGATGGACAAGTCGAGTCAACGGTATGATTAATAAAATCATGTTTTTTTCTCTTGTTTTGGACTAAAATCTTATATCACAGTATGCCAGGGATCATGACTACTTTTGTTTTAACCAGGAGAATAAGATAAACGATGGATCTGTCCCTACATTGTGTTTTTGGGATGATGGATTAACAAGCCTAAGTATTGGTGGCTTGCTTTCAGAAGTATCATTGAAGGGAAACTTTGGGAACCACTGTAAAAATTCAAACGCAACTCTCTGGATTGACAATCTTACCAACATAAGTATTGGAGGGTTTTTTTCCGAGTCATCTTTACAAGAGAGATGCAAAGTTAACCATGAACAAGAACCAGCTCAAAATTATAGTAATGATCAACCAAGTGGAAGCATTGGAGGGTTACTTTCTGAAGCACCATCTTTAGGAGAGGCAAGATTTAGTGAGTGTAAAGAAACATGGGAAACGAGGAGAGCTATCAAACAACAACCATCATCTCTAATCTCTGATTCATTAGATGCTTTCCTCGTGAACCAAACAGATCAACCTCGAGCTTCATGCCTTGCTCCTCCTCCTGAGCCGTCACATTCGTCTATATTCGATGCAGAAGATACATGCCATGCATTTTCTTTTGGAAAGGGTGCAACGACCTCACTGAAGGTCCATGATTTCTTTAACAATAAGCATTTGTGATACTACTATTGTCAGAAGTTTAGAACTTGCAGCTCATTATTATGGAATATTTGGCAGGTAAGTGCAAAAGCTGAGAAGGAGCAACAGAAAGATGACTCAAGACCTTCAAAACCATTATTTGGTTCCACGGGGTTTAATCAGGATAGCAGCCTCGGATTTTCAGGAATCAAGTGGGTAAGTCAGAATTTTTTAACTATCTGGTCTCTGTTTCACATTCTCTACGCACATATTTTTGGTACCTATTATGGTAAACCTAACGTTCTAACTACACAAGAGTTGGGCAAATAAGTTGAGATTAGTTTACCATTTGGATTTTATTTGTTTGACACCTGATCTCTTAAACGCAGGCTGAGTCACGGGGACCATTTGATTTCGGCTTATCGTCATCGCGAAAGTTTACTAATGGAGACAGCGTAAGCTTCGGCACTGTGGTAAAAAAATTGCAGGAAATGGAGCCTTTAGAAGAGAAAATAAAGCTTCAAAAGCATTGATACTCATGAGTCATGAACAATAATAATTCCAAAGGTAAAGTCAAAACAAATCAATGAATCCCAAAAGATAACAAGTCTCATTTCTAGTATTGTTATACAAATTTCAAAGTGCACATAAACTCTTTCAGCGTGTATATCTGCTTCAGCTTATGATTCTGTCTATTTACTAACCCTCTCTAATCTTCAAATATTTCAGGATGCATGTCTTTTCCCATGTGTGTGCTCTGCAAAATACTAAATGTGAGCTTTATGTACAAAAGCATTAGTACTTACTTATTCGTAAGGGTTACTGTCTATAAAATTATTGTTAAACACTTACATATTGGTAGCTGCCCATTTTACCAAATTTTGTTTTCGTATATTCAAATATTCTTCTATATGATGAAAAAATTAGTAACAATCACAGGACTTAACATTTCTTCGAAATTGAATTCCAAGACCACAACATTTGGGCTCAGAAAAATCAGATCTGACACTTAGAAAGACAAAAATCATAAAATCTAAGCTCCGTCAATGTTGGACTGAAGTGATTCGTCAGGAATGGCAATAATACTCTCAGAGTCTCACGTATCTTCTACACTTAGAAACAGAAGAATCAATTTCATCAATCAAAGCCTCTCATAGAAGAGCAAGCTAGCTTCAGCATCAACAACATCACTCTCTGAAACTCTGCCAACTTCTGAATCAGATATACTAAACCACTTCAATTCCTCACAATCTTCTTCCTCTTGTGATGCAACTCTCACACTTCTATAAACAGTATAATGTCCGCTTCCGGTTCTACCAAAATGTTCCACCACCGTTACAAGTCTATACATGCTCCGGTTTCTTAATGCTTCTGGCTTTTGGTACTGTGACGACATCTCAATCTTTTCTTCTATGTTTATTCCTATTGAAGACTGTGTGAACAAGGATAGGTCCAAGACGAATGGGAATGCAATATATCCCTATACAGATAAACTGAGATTAAAACCGAATACTGACTACAACTCGGGATATAAAATACAGATAGGAAGAGAGGTAACAAGACCCTACTGATAGTTTGACGGATTCCCCAAACATGTTCAACGAAGCACGTTGCACTTGAATGCATAGAAGCTGTAACAGTTAAGCTAGAGGGGGTCAATTGGGACTCAAAGAAAAGAGACTATGAGTATATACTGGATTCAACTTTCTCTTATTTCCAGGTCAAGTTTCAGTAAGTACATACCTTTGGGAAACGGGCGATGATTAACTGCTTCAATATATGGGAATAGCTATTTGACCAAGGCATTCTTTCAAGAAGAATAGAGGTTTTACAGTCGCATTGGTCGTCTCCACCACAGCTCCTGAGCTTCGCAATATCTGTCTGATTGAAACCATTTTCAAGTATACACGGGTAAGATAAATTCGTGAAGCATGTGCGAGGGAAAGGAACATTAATGATTACACCTGAGAGATGAATTACCTCAGTTGCTCCTATCACAGATAAATATTTCAGTGCAGCTCCATGCCAGCATTTTTGGCAGAAGTAGTTTTCGACTTTCTCGGCATCAAGAAACTTCTTCAAGCAACTCTCCAAAGTGCATCCAAACATCTAAGAGCATCCCAAGAAAAAAACATTATTGAAAAATGTTTCTATTCTGGAGAAGTTTTATAATCACAAGACTAAAACAAAAAAAGCAATAAGAGAATGAACCTTCAGTAACATACAATGTTGGAACTACCACTATGGAGTAAAGGAGAAAGAGGCAAAGTATGAAAAAACTGAAACTCCAAAGAAATCTGCAAATAAAAACAAGAAAATCATATGGATAAAAAAAAAAAAGGTCTATAACAAAATCAAGAGCCACCTTACTGGTGGGAGATAGAGAAATCAAATCCTAATTACCTGAGATGAACAAGTTTGGCACATCAAAGCACTACCAAGAATCCCATTGAACGGTCCACGCGAATGCTGATGCCATCTCTTGAGCTCCATAAGACCATGGAAGCCTTCACTAGGCGCAAGCATTCTCAAGTTGTGAGAAAAAAGTAAATCGGATAGATTACTAGTTTGGCTAGGACGATAACAAAGTAGAAGCTCTTCTTGCAAAGAAGATATTAGATGAAGAAGGGCTTCTGCTGCATCCTATGGTTTCAACAAAATCATTAGCTCATATAGATCAACTCAAGTATCCGTTGGTGTAATTGAAAAAAGGAAATTAAACCTGTTGGTTTGACAAATCAAAATTTCTGAGATAATGGGTCAATGCAAGCATAACTTTACGAGGGCTAGATACAGATGGTCTTCTTCCAACAGTGCAGAGCTCTGGCCATAGCAATTAACAAATGATCACTGTCATTATCCTATAATAACATATTCAGAGTGAGAAAGAGGAAAAATCGTAAACTAAGACCTTGTAATAAAGCAGACAAAGCAAAAGTAAGAGAAAAGTGTTCTCCTCCTGTTACTGTATCTCTCGCATCCTCTATAACCCATTCAAGAAAACTCCGAAAATCTTTGCAGCTCGCTAAAGCCTGAATGTCAAATTCACAATCCCAAATGTGCAACAAAAGGATTACAAGCAAACTCGAAGCAAGAATCCATAGATACAGTCCAAAAAAGAGTAATTCAATCGGCTAAAGCATTATTACTTGGAGGATGACGTTGAGGAAACAGTTATTCCCGAGATTTTGAAGGCCAGGTACGACAAGAGAATCGTCTCCGGCATCATCTTGTCTACCGGAGAAAATGTTGAGATTAAAGTTGCGGAATCGACCGTCTTTGAGGGCAAATACGAAACCAGCTACACCAAGTAGACTAGCGACAGACAAATGCGAAACCCAATTGTTCGAAGAAACCCTAAATCTTTCGGTGATGATACAGACTATCGCCTTTGTATCGGAACCTCTACGAGAAACCATACTTGGACAACACAGAGAGTCAAAAAGTCTCTATGTCATTCCGTCATATTGAGTTAACGCTAGTCAAAACATATCCTTCCGGATCGTTCGGAAGGTTTAATTATGTAGTCTAAATAACCGATCAACTAGACAGGAGATGTCGCCCACAAGTACGTCGAATTGACTCAGTGGAACCTTTTTAATAGTACTTGGTTCCACCAATCCAGATCAATTTGTGCGTTAAAAGTTTGAAACAATTGAAAATTTTTATTAGTATTTGATTTATTAACGAAACAACTTTACAGCTATGACAGCATCATAGAAGTATATCAAGTTTTTATCATCTTTAATAAAAGAGAAAAACTCTTATACAAGAAGAGGATCTTAAAAGATCAAATGTTACACAAGTAGATTATACAACTTTTACCATACATGAATTTTTACAATTATTAGAACTGAAAAGAAAACATGAAACACACTGTCCAATAGCCATACCAATCCATAATACCTGCAAAATACAACAAATGACAAAACACACAGACACCAACAAATCAAACAAATTAATAAAATAAATAAAGATCTCAGACATCCAAGGAAGGATAAGAGCTGCATTAGCTCTCAAGCCCGGCGAAAGGCGAAAGCTTTAGGCGGCCACTGCGAATGTTTTGAGAAACAAGCCTTAAGATTATCATCATTGATCTTTCTTACAGATTAAAAACTATTACTTTAAAAATTTGATCGGTTTCAGACATCCAAGGAAGGATAAAGCTGCATTAGCTCTCAAGCCCGGCGAAAGGCGAAAGCTTTAGGCGGCCACTGCGAATGTTTTGAGAAACAAGCCTTAAGTTTAAGCATCATCAACCGAAAAATCCAAAAGACAAAAACAATATTAAGAAAAAAAACAACAAATTAGAGGTCTCAGACATCCAAGGAAGGATAAGAACATCATAAGCTCTCAAGCCCGGCGAAAGGCGAAAGCCTTAGGCGGCCACTGCGAATGTTTTGAGAAACAAGCCTTAATAATTATCATCATCGACCACAGAAAAAGTTTCAGCTAAGAAAACAAAATCGAAACAAATATTTCTCATCCTGAAATGATCAGCGATAAACCAATAAAAGACTGCTGACAAAGTGAAACAGATGGATTTAGATCTAAGGGACTTTGTTCAATCCTACAGCACTAAAGAAAATCAATTCTGCTAACGAGAGATTATAAACTCAGTCCCAAATCTAAAACCCTAATTACAAAAATAATAAGACAATGCAAGTTTCAGACATCCAAGGAAGGATAAAGCAACATTAACTCTCAAGCCCGGCGAAAGGCGAAAGCTCTTAGGCGGCCACTGCGAATGTTTTGAGAAACAAGCCTTTGGATTTATCATCATCAACCAATTCGAAAAAACAATCTAGGGTACACGAACACTAAGAACACAAGATCTGACTAAATACCAAAACCGTTCGGTTGAAATCAGAAAAAAATAAATATGAAGATGAGAACGTCGGGTACGAATATGAGAAGATTGACAGGATGAGGTATTTATATAGTCGGAGAGAAGAGGCGTCCGATGATTAGGGTTTTATTCTTGCTGAAACGATCAACGGTTGAGATCTACCGATGTTTTTGTATTTTTAGTTGGTGTGTCTGTAGAACAATCGAGATGAGGAATATTGGGCTTTATTTTGGTCCACAAAAATTGGTGTAGTTACTATGGGTATCAAAAACCCATAAAGTATTCCGGTCCAGTTTTGTGATTATATTTTCATAAATGATTTCATTGTTTGAGTACTTGCACAAGAGAGACACTCGTCACGGTTTTGTCAAAGAGCAAACCATCTTCTCGTTGTACGGTTGAAACACATTCATTATTCCCAAGTTGGCATTGGTGCAACTTGAAGATACTTTCTGATTCCATTCTTTGAAATCATATCCCTAAGAGCAGCCCAGTCCCAGCGGTCCGAAGGGATTACATTCCACATATCAGGTTGAAGAATTCCCTAATTCCATTCGCCAACCAAGCAATTTAGAAAGTGATTATGTAAATGCTTTTATTCGAAAATTCCAGAGATTAGTATGGTCTATGTAATATTACGGAAAAGAATTTAAAATGCATGCATGTCCTGATCTACTTTAACACAAATGGATGAATGGAAGACGATGAGATTTCATTAATTAATACATGCTTTTAAGTTTCAACCAACGAAATTAGCCATCATCTCCTTTGGATGGACTAGTCAACTAATCTCTCGTCATCTCCTTGGTCGATCTGTAGATACTCGCGAGAGACCGAAACTTATTTTTCTTATGTATCCTTGTCTTCGTCTCCATGATCGCCTTCAGAAAACTCCGCCCTTCCGTAACATTCTTATTCCTCCACACGCCGTCGTCGTTTTGTTCCTTTCCGAACATCGAACTAACAACATCTTCTTGTCTCTTCGTATTGCCACCTCCTCTTCCTTCAAAATCGCAATCGCTCCACCCTGCAGTGCCGCTGCTACAGCTCATCGTATCTTCTTCGCTTAACTGCACTAGTTGCTCCGCCGCTTCCATCTCTGTCTCCGAAAACACAATCTCTGCTTCTCCCGAAAAACCAATCTCTTCCATTTGATTGATCATTTTCGAATACACAAATGATTAGCGATCGAATTTATCTTGTCTCCCTTTTGAACCACTCTGATCACGTTTACGTGTATTGTTTTTTTGGTTTGCTTTGTTTTGTTTTGTTGACTTTTTATATAAGAGAAGAAAAATGGAAAATTATTAAACCCGAAAAAAAAAATGGAAAATCCTTATCCAAAAAAGAAAAGGAAACTACAATGTCGGTTTGCAAGAAGAACGTGTCTTCTGAAAAATTTCCAACTTTGAGAGAAGATATTAAAAGTGAATAAACCATGCCTGATTCTGTGTAACCGGGTGTATTTTAACTAGTTGATCACGAACCGTTAAAGCTATTGACCGACTTTAAAGATTTTGTTTTTTGTTGTTGATCCAACGACTGCTGTGTCTCTGTCTGTTACTTCTTCGATGAGGTTTACTAAATACTAACTTTCCTTTTTATAAGAGAGATGCGTTTGACTTCATCTATACGATTTGGTGGGGTCCATGCAAAGCTGGCCCTTACGCTTCGTTCCACGTGTTGCAATCTCAGTCGTAGCATCATCCGATGTGGCCCATGTGGGATTGCTTCTCAGCCATTCGATTCAGTTAAGAAAAATCAAACTAAATTAACATTATAAGCTTTTTTTTTTTTCTTAATATTAAATTTATTGCTCAATTACCATCATAGGCTTTTTATTTCTTTTTTTTTTTTTAAGAAGTTAGAACGTTACAACTTTTTTCTGTTTCGTCTGTTTTATTTTATTATATTCACAAATGATGATCTATCTACGGGACAAATCGAAACTAAGTACACGTACTATAAGCATTGTAACTGATTTTTTTAGACGATTTCATGTAATTTTTTTATATTACACGGGTTCACGATAATTGTTTTTATTTTTGATAAATTTGCACCTATAGTCTACAATAAATTACACTTTTAAAATCGAACTTAAAACTTGGTCTAAAAACATTGTGTGAAGTTAAGTCAGAACGAGTGAGTAGCATAAAAACACTAAAATCTATTATTAACAAAGTGTAATATATATGATTCTTATCACATTATACAAATAACTAGTGAAGTAACTAAAAGTACATGGAAAACAAAAACAAACAACTCTATCACTATCAGTATCAGTATAAACATTATAACAAAAGAATTATTTAAGGGGAACAAAAAAAAAAAGTTTTAAAAACTCGTAAAAAAAACTGCACATCTGTCTGCAACACACACTTGCACCCAACAACCACCAAAAAGAGTAGACATCATCAACACATTTGCTTCCAAAGTTCCAACACAAACTCCTTTACTCTTCCTTCACTTTCAGAATCTTAGTTTCCACAATTGAGACCACAAATCTCCAAGATTGGTCCACCTTTAGCCACAAAGGGGTTAACTCGAACCCACAAGAGCGTCAAGATAGAAGCAAGAAGAATAGACCAAACCACAATAATGGTTGGCATTTTATCTTGTTTCCCAAGCATTCCCTTGAGGAATGGGTATAAATGAACAATGACCCAAAGAGCGAAGAACAATCTCCCAAAGAGAGGTCCCCAAGAGTCATAACCATTGCTAATTGCATCCGAGACGCCAACTATAACTCCTATTATGTTTATGATCAAAAGTGTTGTCGGAGGAATCAACAAAGTTGTCCACTTGAAGATGTAAAGCTCAGAGAATGCTCCATCGTCTGCTGCTTTTGAGGTGACTGTGAAGTTTGTGTTAACTCCAGCTAGAACTTTGAGCAAACCTTGAAACAGAGCAAATAGATGCGAAGAGGCTCCTCCGATTACCCAGAATTGCTCGTTTCTCCACCAATCGTCGATTCCGACACCTCCCCATTGCATTTCGAGGATTCCAGTTACTGCTATGGATATGAACATGAGCATGAAGAGAATACCTGCGTAGTTGCTTATCTGTCAAAGTAAAACAAACATTTTAAGAAATCTCCAAAACTGAATAAACAGAACCGAAATTCACTAATAGATTCAGAGAGGTTATTATCATTTATAGTATACCTCGGGGACGATAAATTTTCCGGTGAGTAAACAGACCGCAGGGAGAGAACAGTAGACGATCAATGGAAGTGAAGTCCAAGGATAGACAACAGAGTTGATGTAAGAGAATCTTTCCAACCATTTTAAACCACCACCATAACCATACCATATCGGACAATGTCTGCTCAAGAAAATCTCTACAGAGCCAAGAGCCCAACGTAGAACTTGATGAAGACGATCTGACAAGTTAATCGGAGCAGATCCTTTAAAAGCTGGACGCTTTGGCATACAGTACACAGATCTCCATCCATGGCAATGCATCTTGAAACCCGTCAAGATATCTTCAGTCACCGATCCATAAATCCACCCGATCTGGGTGTCATTAATTATTAGCAACAATGAGATCACAAGAACTTTATTAGCTTTTTTAAACTTTGTAATGTTTTTTTACCTCTTTTCCCCATTCGGTTTTATCTTCTTATCCGCAGCTAATAACTTGAATGGCTTCTCTTAACAAACACGCCGGACTTGCGTTACGCGGAACTCCACCGTCTTGTAGAACAGCAGAGGCAACAAAAACTGGAGATTGTCCAAATTTCTTCTCCAATTTTAGTTGTGTTGTTTCAGATCTCTTCTCAACATTTGACACTAACACAATAAAAAAGCACAGCTATTTAGACTTTGAACAAGATAGAAACCAAACAAGAAATGTTATTCTTTTTCCTTACCTGGGACGATGACACCTTCATTGATGTTATCTAGAGCATGAATCTGCTTTGAAGTATCTTTAATGTTGTTTTTCTTATCTTTAGCTTTCGTTTTACTCTTCTTTCTCAACCCACAACACAAATAACACCACTTAGGCCAACAGTTACAGGTTTTGCCTGGTGGTTTCTTCTTTTTTGGTGCATCAAATCCATAAAGAGCTTGTCTTCTAAAGACACAACCTGTTCCGACATATATCGGTCCTTGTATCCCATCTAGACCTTTCATGTTAATCTGTTTTTTCAAACCCAAAAAATGATCAAATGAGCATAGAGGAAGAGAACTAAAACATAAAAAGAAACAAAAGCAAAAGAAATAAGGGACACATACATCAAAGAACACCACGTTGCGATTTGAGTATCGATCATGTCTATCAATCCCATCAAATCTCTGCGGAAACTGAACATAACAAACTTTTTTTCCGGATTGTGGATCCATCATGAAACACATAGCTTCCCTAAGTGCTTTGCTGTTGTTGATGTAGTGATCACAATCGACATTAAGAAGGTAAGGAGCGTTTGATAGAACAGCAGAGACTCGGATCTTCAAAAAAAGAAGTAAAATAAAGTTTTAGTTTATGAAAAATTTCGAGGAAAGCAAAGAGAAAGATTAATAAATAAAGAAACATATTATCCACTAACCAAGGAATTCATAGCTCCAGCTTTTTTATGGTGATCAAATCCAGGCCTCTTCTCACGAGAAACATACACTAGACGAGGTAACTCATTCCCATCCGTATCACGAACTCCACTGTGCCCCAAGAACACCTGCCATTTTATAAAAATCTCTTAAAAAAGGCTTTGGTCTGAAGATATGCATTGAGAACTAGAGGTGCTCATTCTAGTTTAACCAAACCATAATTACCTGAATCATTCCGGGATGGTCTCGGACGTTGTTTCCAGGCCAAGGAGTTCCATCTTGCATAGTCCAACCTTCCTCAGGCACTTTCTGTGCTGTAGCAACCAATGCATTTATCTTCACTTTAAATTCCTCATAATCTCTCTGCAACAAACAAACAAAAACATAAATCAGATTGTTAAAACAAAACTCTTATGATAGAATATATATATATATATATGCAAAAAGAGGATAAGAAAACCTTCATAGCACGACGTTCTTTGACAAAAGAAGGATGAACTTTATTCTTTAAATAGTCCATCTTCTGGTTAAAATACCACTCGGGAGCTCGTGGCTCGATGTTAAACTTCTTACAAAAAGGAACCCATTTTCTAGCAAACTCAGCTGTATCAGAGAGAGCTTCAAATGTAAGCATTGCTGCACCATCATCCGATACATAACATGCTACCTTATCAACAGGATAATCAACAGCTAGAATCGAAAGAACAGTGTTTGCTGTAATCAATGGCGGCTCTTTCAACGGATCCACTGTACTAACAAAAACATCAACAGATGCTAATCCCGACGGTTTTCCTTCCTTCTCGTACCTAATGTAAAGAGAGAGAGACTATTAAAAATCTTTGGGAAATGTAAAAAATGAAACTTTTGAGATAAGAAGAAGTAATCTTTTTCATGTTGATGTTACCTGAGAGAGAGCCTGTCGAGGTATGTTTCGCGTTCTATAGGATACCATTTGGGAAACTGATCAAGAATCCAAGATACAGCGAACCATATTTCGCATATAACTGACGTTAACCATAATCCATATGCATCATTGACTGGATGGAGAATTCTATAATGGAAGAAAAGGCCAAGAATTGCGAGCCGGCACAGAATTAACATCCTGTAAGGATTTATTCTGCTTGAACGAATAGGTAGCTTTCTTGAGAGAGGTTGTCTTCCTTCATCCATCCTGATTCACCACCACAAATGTTTAAACATCTATAACAAGACAAAATTTTCAGAATGTCTTGAAACAAACAAATTTGACTTCAACTTACATGGGCAAGTCAGGATCATCTAGTTCGTCGTCATCATTGTTTCCTCCTTGATGCTTAATGACTTGAAGCTTTTCGCCTTGTCGTCTCTTCCAAACTTCCATACGGTTTTTCCAAGCAACACTTCCATATCCATATTCCGCAATATCTTTCTGAGGAACCATTGATCTTGCCTGTGCTGTAAACAACAAACAATACCATTTCATAACTCATTAGAAGGTGAATAAACTCATATATGAATCATAAAATAAACACATACGAGGTGCAGAAGAATCTGTAAACGGTGCAGGGTAAACTCGATTCCCGTATCCCGTCGAAGGAGGCACGATAAGAGCATGTCGATCAGAATACATATCAGCATCCTGAAGAAAAGCATACCTAAGTTAGTTATAAGTAAAAAAGAATCATCAAATCAACAACATTGGATTCCTAACCTCATCGCAATAAGTCAAAAGAGGAATCTGAGAACCAGGTGGAGCTGAATCCAAACCACCACGACCAGTGTTAAGGCGTGAAGCGAGGGCGGCTTCAGCGAGATGTTCAGGGTCCATCCCATGATTAAACTCATACTCAAGATCATCAATGTCATCTTCTTCTTCATCATCTCCATCAACTCTTGGACTACCTTTAATACGTTTGTATCTGGTTTTGCACTGAGGACAAGCTTGATTTCCTTCTCTACGTTCATACTCGTAGCAAGGTCTACAAACCGGGAATGCGCATTCGTTGCAGGCAACAAAGAGCTCACTGTTAACCGTTAATTCGATCTCATCTCCACAGATTTGACATGTTTGCCCACTCAGTTCTTGTACTGATCGTATCTATTTACCAAAATTCACAAGACCAAATGAAAACAGATCAGTCGTTTAGCATCAAATTGAATCATTAATCAAACTCAAAACAACATTTATCGAGTATGAATTACATAATTGTGAATCCTGATTTCATAAAGTTGTCACTTTTTACATAATTATCCAATCTGAATCAGATGAAATCCAAAAAAAAATAGACCAGCTCAAATCATTCAAAAACAGAATAAAAAATTCAACTTTATTTGAACTTATTGCTACAGCTATTGGATTCGGTTCTCAGGACAGCTAAAATCCATATCGTCAGTCTCTGCCGACACGTATGAATCATGCAACACTTGGAAGGGGAAAGAAAAACAGAGCATGTGGGTTGTGGCATTACTCCCCAGAAACTTCCAAATTAAGAAACCTCAGATCAAAAAAATCATCTATAGATTCTCATCTTCTAGATCCAAAAAAAAATCCCTTTTTCGTTACAAATTCAGAAAATGAAATATCTGTGGAGGCATTTATTCTTACTCTTGCATCCTCATCGGCGTTAATGAGAACGAATTCGTTTCTGTTGTGAGACCCAGCAATGAGACGCCCACCAGTATTCATTGCTTCTCCACCAAATCAAGAAGAAGAAAGAAAAAGAGAAATCGAATTTTCTCTCTTACAGTATCCAGCTTAGAGACCTTGACCCGACCCGACCCGGATAATGGATCCAGACTGTTGATCTTTCATTACACAGATTCAGAGCATGCAGTAGATTAAAAGGAATGCAGAGAAGAAGAAGAAATAAGTGTTGGGTCGGGGATTTTCCAAATATTTATAATTACTAAAAATAAAATGAAAAGAAGAGATCCCGAAGGAGAGAAAAAAACGAAATTTTCCGAGTCTTCACTTTCTCTATTGATTCCACAAGAAGCAAATAAATTAAAAAATATTCTTTGGATTTAAGTGAGTGATTCAGTGATTCCAGAGAATTTTAAAGGCTGACAGAAGTAATGCTAAATTAGGATTGAGAGAAAAGAGGAAAGAGAAGAGAAGAGATTCAGACACACACAATCCAGATAGAGTTGTGTTCAAATGTGGACAGCAAATTCAGATCAAATACCGCTTTATACCAAAATTAACGAATAAAATTGAGATGGAAACAAATCATATATACGAAGAGAGAAGTCATAGAATAAGTGGGTCCCGGAGAAAACGACGATGGCTATGGTGGTGGTGGAGCTGGACTGTGTCCCACCTTCGGAAGTTGGTAGTATGGAAAAAAAAGAAAAGGTTTTGATTTTAAGACTGAAACTGAGATATTTACGAGTTCTGTTCTGGAGAAATTTTCTGAGGGAAACTGGGAGAGTGAAAGCTATTCTGTTTACCGAGTAGGATCCGGGTCCTCGTGATCGGGTCCAGACATATGTCGTTGATTTTTTACAGCGCTGTTATTTCAAATAGACCCTCAAGTTTTTGTTACCTTTTATTAATAATACCCATATCTTCTTATTCTACACCAACCAGTCCATAATTTTCATGCCAAATGTTGAAGTTTATAATTCACAACCAAAAAAAAAGTTCATAAAAATGTACATTGGAACAAAATATTATAGAGGAATTTTTTTAGTGAGAAACAATTATTGATTTGTCTATGTAACTTTAAAAATTATGATTGGACGATCGTAATTATTTTGCTAATTATTGGATCATTTATTATAAACATCCAAAATAACACGTGAATATTGTAATGATGGAAAAAAGAGAAATAAAGTTTAGAAGCCTTTTAATTTATTTTTTTCTGGGTGAAGCTTCTAACATCTAAGTAGGTACATTGCATAAGTGTAATTTGATTATATTAATTCGTTAATGTTATGCAAATCCGTGACCGTTGGATCAGTATCTTTCCCAAACCAACTTTGTGAGTTTAAAAATATTAATACATGGAAGATAAAAAATCTTGTCGGTGGCGTAACCTTTTTTTTTTTTTTGGAGAGTGAAAATAAAACCTTTTTTTTGTGAAAAAGGGCATAAACGTTAGTATATCATAAGTATTAGTATAAAATTTGATTAGAAACCGACGATGTCATCAATGCATTGACCATTATATTCTAACGATATACTAGTACTGTTCAAATGTCTCGATCTTTGCAGTATTAGGTCTAAATCAATTAATTTGACGGCGAAATGATAACTGAATCATTATTTGGATGGTACGAAGGTATTATTTCTATCAAATTAATATACGATGGCCACAAGTGAACTAACAAATAAAATACGTTCAATGCCCTCCTACATAGATGTTGCCAAAAATGTCATATTTAACCAGCCAAGGAGCTGGACAAAAATATAGGTGACCACCAAAAACAAAAAAACTAAAAATCTAAAAGACAATTTAACCAACAAAAATTCTAAAAGACAAATGAATTGAACACTAGATGCTTGTACATTCATGTGTTTATACGATTTTGATTATCGTTTAATCCTGCTCGCCTTCTTCTTACTACCGCAGCATCCAATTTGAAAACACACCAAAAAGTTGTGTTTAACAAAAAAAAAATATGTGTTGACTTCTATTAATTGATGCATAGTGTGTATATACATATTACATATCTATATAAGGGGAGTACAAATATTCGTCGGTCGATATATGGACCATTATTAATTAAAAAAAGCATTTGATGGCCTACAGGGCTCCACCAAATCGGACTATTTATACAATTCATAATTAATTAACTAATAGCATATGTATAAACATCTTATCTCGGCACCGACGGAAAATTACCACTAGAAAGTGCCAGAAGAATTATCAAAAATAATCAATAAAGTATGCGTCTATATCTGTTTTCGTTGTATTGCATTATTTTCAAATTGGCGAATAATAGACAAGCATCTCGCTAAATTGTCTTTTGTTAATGTTAATTTATTATTATTTTATCTCAACAATTCGTATTTATTCGCTATTCAGGATTACATTAATTTAAAGATATAAACTCTTTTGTATATAAAATAAAGATATTATATAGATCAATGACTCGTGTCTTTTTCGTGTTCAAATTGGCTCGGAAAAGACAGAAAACATATTTTAACTACGTTAGAAAAAATTATCATCTATGTTAGGACAGAAAACCTATTTTGACTTTCCTTCCATGTTAGGACTTTTTGTTTTAGTTACTGTATTTAAATCTGTTATGCTCATTTTTCCGGCTTAATTCTCCTAAATATCCCTTAATCATAATTAAGATTAACCCTTAATCATAATGATTGGGCCATCAAAAAAAATAACTAATTAAGATTAACCCTTAATCATAATGATTGGGCCATCAAAAGTCAAAGTCCTAACAAGCAAGACCCAAATGAAGTATAGCCGTATGGGTAATTTTTTTTGTTTTCTTAGTTTTTACCACTTTTACCTAATTTTCTTTACGAAAACTCTTTATGTTTGCTCTTTTTTTTTTTTTTGTGGTAAATCTTGGTTTTTCTTCTTTTTGTTGCTTACAATTTGTCTTTCTAAGAACCTCTCTCTTCGGTTGTCCTGTTCGAACACGACACGATAGTAAGAGATGCTTATGGACCCGATTGCAGAGGGAGGTCCACCATGCTAATCTAAAATGTCGAAACCTACCTCGTTCAACATTTTATTTTGTTTAAATATGACGCATATATTTTTGGATTTGCATTAACCACCAGACTGACTAGTGACGAATGAATGACATCGTAATTATCCCATCACTTAACAATTCCTAACAATTGCTGTGGAGCTCTTTCTTTGATTCTATCGTTCTTCAGTTATTTTTCTTCCAATCCTATTATCAAATAATGAGATAGTAGAAAGTTTTCTAATTTCTCATTATTTCTCAAATAGCTATTCCCAACTACTATACTCTTGGGAAAAAGTACGATAGTCTGAATAAAAATTATGAAAATATATTGGTGATGTTTTTTGTTAAATATAACTGATCTTACAAAAAGTATAGTAATAGTGGGATGTTAAAAAAGTATAGTGGGCTAATGAAAAAAAAAAAAGTATAGTGGGCTTATATAACATTAACTAAATATCTGTTCTGCGGAGGTCCATTTAAAATGCCTAATAAGTTTGGAGGCCCAAAACACTTTAGAGAAAACTTAAAAGCACATTGACTTGTGTTCGATAAAGACATCAACAAAACATCAAAATGGTTTCTTCGTGTGGCTGCTGGGATTCGAGCCCAGGTCTCCACGGCCACAACGTGGAATTCTTACCACTAAACTACAGCCACATTTGTTGGATGAAGAATATCAAAAAACCATTTATATGATTAAAACATGACCTTTCGTATGCATTCTCCGTTATTCTACGCCCAAAAGCCTAATACTGTACGCTTCACTAATCCTATTTTAATTACTCTTAATCACCATCCACCACTAATCAATCATTTACTCTCGGTTCTCCCCCACTAATAAACCTTTTAATTACTCTTTAGTCTCCCACTAACTCAAAAAGATCCTTCCCTAAACACACTATAAATACCGAACAACCACAAAGCCAATCACATCATAGAGAAACACAAAATTACCAAACCACTATTTTAAAAATGGCTTCAAACTCCACTTTTCTCTTCTCCACCGTCACACTTCTCCTCATCCTCCTAAACACCACCGTCTCCGGCAGAGATCTCCCGGCTGAGTCATCCAACATAGCGGCGAGGCTCCAAAGTGGAGGACTAGTGGAGTGTTGGAACGCTTTATACGAGCTTAAATCGTGCACTAATGAGATCGTTCTCTTCTTCCTCAACGGCGAAACAAAACTCGGGATTAGTTGTTGTGAAGCCGTCGACGTCATCACCACCAATTGTTGGCCAGCGATGCTCACTTCTCTCGGTTTTACTTCTGAGGAAACTAATGTCCTCCGTGGCTTTTGCCAGAATCCAAACTCCGGTGACTCTTCTCCGGCACCTTCTCCCAAGAAAGCTTGATTGTAACCATTTGCTTATCAGACTTTCTGATTTATAAACTTTTAATGTCACTTTCTCTGTTACCAAATCGAAGTTTTATTACCGAATTAGAAAGAGTTTCTCTCGGAAAACAGAACATGAAAAGAAAAAAACTCCTCGTACAAATTAAGTAACTTGTCTGAGAAGAAACCGATTGACAAACATAAAGCAGAAAACGAGAGACACGAACAGAAACACAAGCACTGACATAGATTTAGAGTCTTTTAATGGTCAATTCTTAGATTCGGCCCAGTCATGGAGGACTCAAGGAGTTAGCCACGTCGATCACAAACCTGTACCTAACATCAGACTTAGCAAGCCTTTCCATTGCAGAGTTAATCTCATCCATCTTAATCAATTCAATATCAGCCGTAATGTTGTGCTTAGCGCAGAAATCAAGCATCTCTTGTGTCTCCTTCATCCCTCCAACGTCACTTCCTCCCACCATTTTTCTTCCTGTAAAAAAAAGTTAACTTGTGTTACACGCAGTAAGATTTTGCAGAGAAATTTTTCTAGGAATTCTTTTTTACCAAGAACTAAAGGGAAGATTGGTAGCTCAAGCGGCTTCTCAGGTAAGCCTAAAGTGATGAGCTTTCCGTTGACTTTGAGTAAACCGAGCAACGGATACAGAGCATGTACTGCTGATACCGTATCGATGATGAAGTCCATTGTTCCAATCGCTGCCTAAATTTTCCAAAAAGAAAAAAAAAAGAGACTTTCTTCTTTCAATTTCATTTCCATTTAAGTTAAAGACTGGATTGGACCAACTTAGTTAAAAGACCAAATCCTCTCTTTACCTTCATCTTCCGAGGATCAGTTGTGACAAGAAACGAATCAGCACCAAGTCGATTAATAGCTTCGTCTTCTTTATCAGGAGAAGAACTAATCACAGTAACTTTCAAACCAAAGGCTTTACCAATCTTAACAGCAACATGACCAAGCCCACCAAGTCCAGCCACACCCAAATGCTTCCCTGCCTCAGTCATACCATAATACTTCATTGGACTATACACAGTGATTCCAGCACACAGCAACGGCGCACCCGAATCGCTCGGTAATCCTTCGGGAAACCGTAAAACAAACCGTTGATCGACCACAATGTTCTCAGAATATCCACCATAGTTCTTGGTTCCATCGGATGCAATCGCATTGTATGTGAAAGCCATTTCAGGACAATAATTTTCAAGATCTTGGTCACACGATTCACAAGATTGGCATGAACCAGTGATCACTCCTACTCCTACACGGTCTCCTTCTTTGAATTTGGTCACGTTTATACCAACTTTTGTAGCGATCCCAACAATTTCATGCCTGAATTTATAGAGATAAAAGGTTTTAGTAATCTAATCGAGAAATTGTTAAATAAGTATGAGATAATTTGTTTGATTTTAGTAATATTATTATTACCCGGGAACAACTGGGTAAAACGAGTATCCCCAGTCGTTTTTGATGGTGTGTAAATCAGTGTGGCAAACTCCACAGTACAAGATCTTCACTGTCACATCATTCTCACCGTTGTCTCTGCACAGTCAAACTTAGACCACTTAACAAATGTAACAGACACAGAAAACTTTGTATGGGATCTCGGATCTCGGATCTTTGATACAAGATCTCGGATCAATTAAAAAAACAGAAATGGAAAACAAAGATTTAAGAAACTAGTATGAAAACAAGTATCAAAGAAACGGTACGAAGTGACGCAAACAGAGAAAAAGAGTACGAGAAAGATCTTGGATTTTGGTATGTATGAAAGATATAGTGAAACGAGAAACTGATGAGAAGTATGGAAAACCTTCTAGAGAAGTGAAAAGGAGAGAGAACACCGGATTTGTCTCTAGCAGCCCAACCAATGACTTTGTTCGGATGCTCTGTTTCTGGAGATTTCACCATTGTTTGTGTCTCTGTCTTTGTCTGAGTTAGAGATTCGGTTTGTGTTCTGTGATGGTCTCAAGGGAGTGTGCAACTGTGCATATATGAAGAGTGTAGTAGCTCCAGATATTAATGCTTTCAACAGTAAATTTTAAAACTATATATTTTTTTCCAAACTTGTTTTTTCCATTGCATGAAATTAAGAAAGTTATTTAATTTCATCGTATTTATAAATGGTGAATAATATGCCACATTAGGAAACAAATATCTTAATATTAAATTACTTGTTCACTAAAATTTTGGGTGATTGAACTTTTCGCCTATCAAAATTAACAAGACATATGAATGGCCTCCATTTGTTGTTGTATAAATGCGGTTAAATTATTTATTAGTTTTTACTTTCTGTTCAACTTTTATAATAGTAAAATAGAAAACAGATGACTGGTTTACCCAAAAAAAAAAAAACAAAAAAATGGACTCATGACTGACTGATGAATTTATTCATGTCCTGCAGTCCTGACTCCTATATTATTTGATCTCACTTCATATATATGAGAATTCTATCAAAAATCCTAATCAGCGACCAATAAAAAATCGTCATGCGAATTTCTTTCCTGGTTATTTGGGGTAAATGATTATGCGACATTGTGGATTTTTTGTTTCATATGCAATTAACTCACAACATAATGGTTCAAACGGCTAAACTAGTCCAAACCATAATGGTACAAATCCGGTTGGGTATTGTGGCTACAAGTCGAATTTTTTTAGCATGGAAGTACCGGTCTCGACATATAACAATTAATGCCTTCATCCTCGTTTCACATCACTTCTGTGATCAGCTTTATAATTGACAATATGAAGAAAAGAAAAACACAGAGATTTCGTTTCCTTCCTCGTAAATTATCGTGCATTAATCCATTTTAAAATCATGAGATATCGGTAATCAAGAGTCAGAAAATAAATTTGGAGTCAAGAAGATTCATTTCTATATGTGTGCAAATATTTTGTCTACACTATTATTCAGCTTTAGACTTTTTTTTTTTTGTTAAAAGGGATTATTCAGCTTTAGACTATGATCACAATAATGCGAATTAGATTTTTACTATAACTGAAAAAAATATATATAGACATGTTCACTCTAAAATCAATCTAAGAGCATGATCAATGCAAGGGGTGCTTATGGAATGCTTAGCATATATTTAATTATTAAAGTTGTTTTAAGCACCTCTGTTAACCATTTCTTTTTGTCACTGCTCCAATGGGAAAATCTTATTAAGGGTGTTTAAAAAAACTTTGAAAGGCGAGGCACATCAAAAAGAAGGCGAGAAGAATTTGTGGCGATGAGGTGAAAAAGAGTAGTGGAGACGACATTTGGTCTGTACCCAATTTGAATCAAAATCAGGATTAGAGTAATTTGAATCAAAATCGAGATTCGAATAAGGGAGAGAAGAAAGAAAAGTGGAAGAGATGAAGGGAGAGAATGAAGCTGATCTCACTGGAAGTGGAAGGTGGGTCGTAGTCTTTACCGGTGATATCGCATCAGAGAGAGAAGAAAGAGAAGTGGAAGAGAAGAAGGGAGAGAATGACACGTCGCACACAAAATTCGGTGCTTATCTAAGCGGTTTAAGCGCCAGTTGTTATGATTTTTATTTAATAAAATCACAATTAACCTTAAGCAATCCATAAAGTTGTAGATAAGCAACCGCGTTGATCATGCTCTAACGTTGCACATCTGGTGCTAAACAAAAATTTGGAGTACTATTTATCAAAGCGCTCGCATTAACTCTTTATAAAAAAAAAAACGAACTCACATTAACTTGGTAGGTCGGTCGTCCATGAACCGGTGGTGGTTACCAGCGTTTATAACTACAACAAACTATGGACACGTGTCTAAATAATATTGGCTGTTATTTATACATGTATAATTGACAAGTCGGGGCTCGAGAGTTTGGTGGCCTTTTAAATTGCTGCAATTAAAAGGTTTGTGGAGTTAGTTGTTTCACAATTTAATGCTCCAATCCGGATCCGTATTTCGATCCGAATCTTACCCGCCCGTTAAATATCTCCATATTTAATGGCCCATTAATGTCTTCCAAATCTTACAAATTTTAACCCTAGGGCTCGTATCAGCCCGTGTGAATGCAAACCAAAATTGTAGAAGGTGTTGTAAAGGGCCCATTGACGCATAAGTTAGTTTCTAAACGCAAACGCAGGAAACCAAGGTTTCAAATGAAATATTACAGTTTTGTTGTTGACGAATCAGTGTATAGGAAATCTGACGTTTCAACTCATATAATGAATCCAGCATTTTTCTTCTGAGGACAAAAATAATCTAAAACAAAATTCCGAAACATGTAACGTTTTGCTATCAAGGACGCAAACGCAGTAACTAGCGTTTCAAACCTCTTTCATTGTGCTGCTTCTCTTCCCACCTCCTCTGCTTTCGCCTCTGTTTCTGTCTCTTTCACAGCCACATCGTCGACCACTTTCTCTTCACGAACGGCCTCTTCGTTCTTCACTTTCTGATCACCAGCCGGAGCTTTTATCTCAGTTGCCGGAGATTCTGCCTCCGCCAAAACTGTTTCCAGATTTTCAGTTTCCGGTGTTATCTTCTCGTCAGCCGGAGCTTTGGTCTCAATTACCAGATATTTTGTCTCTGCTACCGGTGATTTTGCCTCTTTTGTCGGAGATTTTTCCTCCGCCAAAGATGTTTTCAGGTCTTCAGTTATCAGCATCTTATCCGGTGTGATCTTCTCGTCTTCTTTCGTTTTCTTCTCTGCCTTGTCCTTTTTATATAAAGATTAATAGTATAATTAAGAATATAACGTCACATAAATTACTAAATTATGTTTGTGTTTAGTTTGTAGTGACTGACCTGAAGGAACAAGTTGCCAAGAGATTTTACAGCGTCGAGCTTCTGATCTCCAAGAAGTGAATCCTTAAGCTCTTCCGGTGCCGGAGCTCTAGCTCTCGACAAAACTTTTGGCTTAAGTGCACAATTCCCCATTTGTAAATTCTCTTACTTTTTTCTTGTTCGAGTTATATCGAAATAAGAACTTGAGCTATTTATATAGGCAACGCGTACACACACACACACTATGTTCTGTATATAGTTTGTGCCCGTCTATCTCGTCACGCGGTTAACTAGATAACGAGGTGGGGATACAGAGAGACCCAAATAAAAATAACTGATAACATATTATTTTTTAGAGAATAACTGATAACATATTATCAGACTTACTGACCAGAAATGACATTTAAATGACTAATTAATGCCCAAGGTTAGAGATTATGTAGCAAATTAATATTTCGGTTCCGACTATTCATAACGGAAGGCTGAACCATGTATAATTGTATAAGAATCGTACTTACATTGTTTCCTAAATATTATTAATAATTTTAATGGTAATTAAGTTTTTATAATCCTAAATATTATTCATACAACCTTTTTCCCCTTTGGTAATTTAAACGAAAGGTTGGCGAGATTGGCGTTGAACGATTTTTCTGGTGAATGTGGGGCTCTCAGTCGAATACTTTTGGTATATCGTTCCTAAAATATCAATATTTTCAGTTACATAGTTGGTGACCCAAATGAAAAAGAAAAGAAACACTCAATGTAGTTTTTGCTCACATCATTTTTTATTTTTGAACGGGCTTAAGAGTAGACTGCAAGAAATTCGAATTCACAATTATTAGTTGGTAGGATTTAAAGTTTAGTTATGTTCGTTAGAATGAAATGAATAACTCTTCTGTTTCCGCTAGAATGCTTAAAAGATTATGATTAATAATTTGAGATATTTAATATCCCTCTACAAATTTTCAAAAATCAAAATACCATGAATCAAATTGGTCCTAAACCCGAGCAAACCGGTCCAACAACTGGCAACATCAAGTAGTCTTGAACAACACAATATCAAGTATCAAATCAACCCATGGACGCTTCAAGATCAAGACCAACGGTAATGATGATGCCACCGAGGAACTCCCAATTCTAGGAGACGAGAGAAATGGGAAGAGAGAATCAGCCAACAAGAATCGCAGATTGAAAACACAGAAGATTCTGCGTTGTGATTTGCATGTACAACACAGAACTTGACATCATGAACCAAAGAAAGGAAATGCTGAGTTTCGTGCAGAAAAAAGTTCCCAACATGTGTGGATCCAAACAGCGATAGACAGTGCAAGAAATTTAAAAACAACAAATCCTTGTGAACCACAGCAATACATTTGAGGATAGAATTCGAACTAGGAAAAAAATACTATTCTTGTTCATTCATTGTGAGAAAGCAAGTCCTAAAAGTTTGATTATTTTCGCCATATATAGATCCAGCAGACCCGGGGTCACAAAGGCGTGGCAAATCCTATCGCATTAAGTAGAAGAACCACAAGTCAGAGAAGCAAAGCTTTAGGAAAAAACACAAGCACATAAAGAATCTAAGACCAAGTACATATATCTCATCAAACATGATTCTGTAAGAGAGAAAAGTAACAATTTCTTTCTTCAAAAACCTATCAAAGTTTTGATCTTTATCACGCTATGTTCCTAATCGAAACCAAATTGAAATGAGTACACAATTGCTCTAGCTTTGTTCACTTTAAAAAACACATCTTTCACATATATCATCCAGTTTTATATTTGAAGCAGTTTGGTTTTGAGCTAAAAAAACAGATTTTGAACTTAAAGAGTCTGTACTAATGAAAACTCTCTTGCCACAATTATGCTTCTATTCAGGAGTCTCACCAAACCATGCCACTTTAAAGGGTTTTAGTACCACTTTACAAGAGAGATTCTAGCTTACCAAACAATGAATATTCAGGTTCAATCATATTAGCAAAACTTTCGAAATGCCATAAAAAAACCATTGATAAAGCAGGAAACATATATAAACTTAGCAAAAAGACAACAAATTTAATGAAAATAGACAAGAAAAACGAGCAAAAAAGAGAGAAAAGAAATTACCCTGAGAAAGCCAACTCCAACAAGAAGAATCAGCAGCGATGCTTGACCGAAGTCGAGCTGAGGCAACGGCACTGTGAAGTGGAATCATCGTTTCAACACTTCCCAAAGCCGAGAGAACCCTTGGAATTGCATTGAGAAAGTTTCTGATTAAAACACTAGGCATTCTCGAACAGTCCTCTAATCAATGATTTTACGGAATTAAGGATACAAAGATGTGTATAATATATTGAATCAGTCTGAGAAATGAGTAGTCACCTTGAAGCGCGAGGGATGGATTGGGACGGTGAAGCGAAAGGAGATGAAGTAGTTGTTGGGGGTTTAAGATTGAGGGACTTTCGAGTTACGGTTTTGGATCTTGACACTATGTTTCTCGAACCTGCCATTAACGCTGATCTGCAAAACGATGCCATCTCTCTGATTGTAAGATTCGCACAAGAGAAATTTGGTTTTTCTTCTCAAGGGAGAGGAGGAAACACAGTGAGATAGACGACAAGTGAACAGAGCACTAAACCCTACAACCGAAACGGCGTCGTTTCCTAAGTTTCGAAGAAGTAGCATTAATTTGGTGCCCTCTGACTTTATTTATTTATGATGTACACTCAAAAAATATTAGCATCGGTGTGATCAGTTTTTCTAAAAAATATCCTCTATATATTTGGGACAAATTTTAAACTCAGTCCTTCTTAATAAATTTTCACTATTAGGAGTATGATATAAATATATGTTAATATTAGACATAATTCCTAAATCTAAGTAGATAAGGATACGAGATTTAGAAATACGGTCAAGTCGAGCATGATGTTGTATAAATACCCTATTGATGTTCAATGTATAAACTCAGATTCCTAATATTAGAGATAATTCCTAATATTCACTTTTCTAGGGATAAGAGTTTACTTAAAGGAATCTAAATTAGAATATGATTTGGAAATAGAAGCCGAATCCTGTTGAAGTGGTAGATCAAAGCCTAAGTGGACTAGTATTATATATTGTATTCGTGTATTATCAGAGATCGGGAGAAAGCTAAAACTTACAAATTTGTTCACGTGAAACCTTTTAGAGCGAATTCAACACACTGTGTTAATGTCGAATGGAGAAGAGTCACGTATGACGTTTCTGATGCTTCCTCATGATTTGGTTTTAAACTGTTTAGCCCGTGTCTCGAAAGAGTATTATCCGAGTCTTTCCTTAGTTTGTAAGAAGTTTCGATATATTCTTGCTTCTACAGAGTTTCAAGAGCTCCGATCATTCTTAGGTTGTACTGGAATTTGTCTTTACGTGTGCTTGTCAATCCGCTATATTAACAGACCAATTTGGTTCACCCTCCGTCAAAGACCAAATAGCCACAGCAAAATTTTGGTCCAAGTCTCATCTCCTTTCGAGTATAAGTCGGGTGTTGCAGCTGTCGATTCTAATATCTATGCTATTGGTGGATCCATAAATGATAATGCATTGTCTAGCGTCATGGTCATGGACTGTCGTTCTCACACATGGAGTGAGGCCCCAAGCATGCATGTGGCTCGTAAGGTCCCATCTACTAGCATTGTTAATGGGAAAGTATACGTAATAGGAGGGTGCAACAATCTCGATTTGTCAAATTGGATTGAGGTTTTCGATACAAAGACCCAAACATGGGAGTTTTTGCAGATCCCTAGCGAGGAAATATGCAGAGGCTCTGAATACACAAGTATAGGGTATGAAGAAACTGTCTACGTAGGTTCTAATGAAATGTACAAGACTTACAAGTTGCATAAAGGTAGGTGGAGAGCGGCACCCTTCGCGATTATGGGACATTATTTACCAGAATGTTGTGTGATAAAGAATGTGTTATACATGTGTCGTTATGGGACAATTCGTTGGTATGACTCTGATTATTTAAGAACATGGAGAAGTTTAAAAGGATTGCCTAGGTCTTTTATGAATCATCAAAGTGGAACTGTTAAATTGGTGGATTACGGAGGAAACATAGCTGTTTTGTGGGAGGAATATATTACTCCTCACGGCTATAAAAAACAAGTTTGGTTTGCGGAAATAGCGATTGAAAAAAAACGACAAGGAGAGATTTGGGGAACGCTTAAGTGGTCTCAAGTCGTGTCTACAAGCGATGAAACAGTTAGGATTTTACATGCTGTTTCTACTAGTGTTTGATGAATTACTCAATGATGCAATAACTATTTTTTTTTGTTGTTTTTTTTTACTTATTCATTAATAGTTCTAGTGTTTTCCCCCTCTCTTTACTAGTTAGATGATTATGATGAATAAATTGTTTAGCTTTGATTCTGACTATATGATGAAGAGGAACAGATTTTAAATATTCTGTTGAAGAACATAAATTTTCTTTGAATTTTAAATCTATACATATATATATACTCATTACTTACTTTTCTTTTGTCAACACACCACCATTACTTAGAAAATTCAGGGACAAAAATTAGTAGGATTAAAAAAATTTACATCCTAAATATGATTAACTGGGGGAGTAATTAGTAAATTTACGTGTAATTGGTAATCTTAAAAGTAAGTGGAGACTATTAAAAATCGACTCCAAATTCGAACCCTTAAATCCCAATTTTATGAAATTATATTCTGCGGCGTTTACTGTACTTTGACCGGAGATAGAAGAGTAGGGCAAAACTGCAATTGAAAAATTCAAGAGATTATGGCGGAAGAGGCGATACTAGGGTTTCTACAGAACAATGAACAGATCACGGATTCGGGTCAATTTTCTTCCGAATGCAACCTTGACCACAACGAAGTCGTCAATATCATCAAAAGTCTCCATGGGTTTCGTTACATAGATGTTCAGGTACTCGTGTTTGGCAATTTCTGGCGAATTAGTAATCTTGAATCTTGTATCCGATTCTGTGCGTTTGAGTTCTCTGGTTGAATTTGGTCAGCGGAAAAAGATACTTTTTTTCATGAATGCCGCTGAAGAATCACATTTTGCCATATGTTTAGTGGACTAGTTTTGCATTGTAATATGATGCGCTATTGAACCATGGGTTGAATATTTTATGCAGGACATTAAAAAAGAGAAATGGGTTCTGACTGATGAGGGCAAGAAATATGCAGCAGAAGGGTCACCAGAGGTACAACTTTTCTTAGCTGTGCCAGAAGAAGGTAGCATATCAAAGGATGAGCTCCAGGTGATTTCAATGGACATATGGATGTATATATACGATGGGATTTGTCACTCATGCTAAAATAACGGTAAAAATTTTGCTATTTCAGAAAAAGTTAGCTCCTTCAATCTTCAAGATCGGCTGTTCTCAAGCTGGAAAAAACAAATGGGTGGAAATGGGGAAGCAAGTCTCGAGGAAGGTAATGCTAGATTGTTCTGAAATGGTTTACTTTCTGTCTATCTGCAATGCGGTTTTCAATGTTTGCTTCCATTATTCCCTTTTTTTTTTCCTGTTTGCTACTTCCCTTTTGGGATTTTGGTGCATCACCTATGTCACATGCAGTTATATTCAGTAGCTCTGAACCATTTTATTGTAGGTTCAACATGTGGAAGACAAAGTGAAAGGGCTGCTTTTACAAATAAAAGAAGGGAAGGTTTGTGGCATGTTATTTCAGTACAGAGTTCATATGATGTATTTGCCTTCATGATTCATATTGATTTAAGTATTGCTTTCTCCCCTTCAGGAAATTGACAAAGACAGTATCACTTCTCTCAAAGCCAGAAAACTCATAGCACCACAGTAATTGATTCCACTTTTCTTTTATGTTTCGTTTCTCTAGGGAGACATTATCAGTAGCTTATACATTCTTTCTACTTCTCAGGATATGGAAGGGGTATTCCGTAATGAAAGGTCCTAATTATGCTCCCGAGAGAAAGAAAGTGGCCACCGATTTGACTCGAGAAAATCTTCAAAAGTTCGTCCTACTCCCTACATTTTTTCAACTTTCGAATGGTATTGTAGGTTGAATATACAATTAAGCTAGGAAATTGGTGTACCTGCAGCTGGAAAGAGTTAGAGTTTAAGGAGTACAACTTCAATGCTAAAGGAGCGCCACTTGAGGCTGGGCATCTTCATGCCCTTCTCAAGGTAAGGTGGCACAAAAAAAACTTGTTGTATCCCTTTAGTGTAAGTAAGCTTGGCATTGGTATAGCTCAAGTGCATATATTGTATTTTAGTGGCTATCGTTTCTACTGTAGTGCAGGATTTGGGTATCCGTTTTTTTAACAAACCTCTTACGTATTTATGTTATTTTTTTTGTGCCTTAGGTGAGGAAACAGTTCAAAGACATATTTGTTCAGATGGGGTGAGAGAGACTCTTGGAATATATTGTAATTTCTCCATTTTTCTGTTGCTGGTCAAAATTAATGGGGAGCCTTATGTGGTCACAGATTTGAGGAGATGCCAACAAACAACTTTGTGGAGAGCAGGTATGTTTAGTCCGTACAGAATCATGGTCTTCAGCTTTTCATGGAGCTTTAACGAGATCTTAGTAGACATTTGTTCTTGCTATTTCTTGGCTCATCTTAACCTGTTTCCTACTATAGCTTCTGGAATTTTGATGCATTGTTCCAACCTCAGCAGCACCCTGCTCGTGATTCTCATGACACCTTCTTTCTAAAAGGTTCAAATCTTGAATACTTAGTCACTGAATTTTTTGTTTGGGACAGCTTTTTCTTGGTTGCTTGATGACATCTCAAAGACTATCTAACTCTTAATTTTAAGGCGTAAATGTTTGAATGTAGCTCCTTCTACTACAAGGATACTGCCAGAAGATTATGTTGAGAGGGTGAAACGTGTTCATGAGTCTGGTGGTTATGGATCAAGAGGGTAAATGATTTGCATCTATGCTTACTACCTTGTATTAGTTAAAATGAATTTGTAATCACCTCTGGTGTGGCCTTTTGCATTAAAGGTATAATTATGATTGGAAAAGAGAAGAAGCAAACAAGAATCTTCTCCGTACTCACACTACGGCTGTCTCATCTAGGATGCTTTATGCACTAGCACAGGTCCAACTAGACTTTAGCTTACATGTTCTGAGAGGTTGGTTTCCAAAATTCAGTAGTATAATTATATTTGTTTCTTACTGTAGAAACCTTTTGAGCCCAAGAAGTACTTTTCGATTGACCGTGTCTTCAGAAATGAAGCTGTTGATCGAACCCACCTGGCAGAGTTCCATCAAATTGAAGGTATACTTCTAAGTTCTAATGGTCAGAGTTGTCACTGTTGGGAGTTATATCAAAGTTAGCATCATCTTCTGTCAAACTTTATTTCCAGTTGGTTAAATGATCTCATGTTTGGATCAGGTTTGATATGTGATCGTGGGCTTACATTGGGAGACCTGATTGGTGTATTAAATGACTTCTTCTCACGCTTAGGTAAACTCTTCCTTAAATTCGCCATTGAATCTTAGCTTTGGTTTGCTTATTCTTGAGAGAGACATAAAAACTCTTGACGCTATCATGCTTTTCAGGGATGACGAAACTGCGGTTCAAGCCAGCTTACAATCCTTACACAGAGCCAAGCATGGAGATTTTCAGGTAAGTAGTAAAAAATATTATAATCTTGTATAATGCTTAAGACAGAGTAAAAAGTAAAACTTAGTCTGTTCCTGGATTTCAGCTACCATGAAGGTTTAGGGAAGTGGGTGGAGATTGGAAACTCTGGAATGTTCAGACCTGAAATGCTTCTACCAATGGGTCTCCCTGAGGATGTTCGAGTCATCGCTTGGGGTCTTTCTCTTGAAAGGTACGGATTTTTGAATTAACCTCAACATGTCAGAATCGTTGCTGATTCTCTCTTGGTATTTGTTCATAAACCAGGCCAACAATGATATTATACGGTATCGACAACATCCGAGATTTGTTTGGACACAAGGTAACTATAAGATCTTCACTTCTTTTTGACATGTTTGTATAAACATTCCATTGTTCTGTTGCCATATATATTCAATCCGTTCATTGCAGGTGGATCTTGATCTCATTAAACGGAATCCGATCTGCCGTATTGGAATCTGAGTGATATTTTGATTGTCTTTTTGATTCAAAATACTCCTTTATTTGTAACTTTTTAATTGGTATTTTAAATCTACCTCTCTGGTTATTGGACTTGACCACTCCGTATTAATTTTCAACTCAATGCAATCTGGTTTGTCAATTTCTGAATTTTTTTTTTTTTTTTTTGAAAAAGTTTTTCAAATTAAATTTTTTTGTGTTTTCTTGGGTTACATTTTCAATTGCAAAGTCCAACATCCCAAATGGGTATGGGCCAAAACTAAACATGTTCTAGTGAGTTACAAAAGAGATAATGGGCCTGGAGCACTGAAACCCTAGAGTGCAGCAGCCGGAGAAAAGAGAGCCGCCGTCTGATTTTTCATGCTCCAGACCAACTAACGGAACGCAGATCCGAGAAGATTCCACCGGCAATGAATAGAAATTGAACCTCCAAGGGCGCCACTCAAAGTGGGAGAAGAGACCACGCCTTTAGGTGACAACAGAGACTTGGAGCTGAAAAGACCGCCGGAGCCAGAGACGCGAAACAGAGATCAGACAAACTGAAGAAGAATCAGCCTCGTTCCAGTCGTATCGAGTGGGAGGAGAGAAACCATACCACGCCTCAACTTGACCTTACCGTAGATCCGCCACCAGTAACCTTACCGTAGATCCGCCGCCGTCCTCAAGCAAGCTGCAATCCAAAGGAAGAGTCATCCCGTGGTTCCGCTTCTAGATTCTCTTCTCTCTACTTCGCTTCCCCTTCTCGAAAGCCTCGTCAGCCACCAAGACGGATGAACAACCGCCAGTCAACACCGGGAGCCAAACGGAGATCCTCCAGATTTGTCGCCAGAGGACACATCTCCAAATCCTGTCCTCACCGGATCTGGATCTGCAGAGCAACGCCGCCAAAGAACCACCATCGACCTAAGTACCTTCCCGATTCTACGCCCGACCACTCACCTTCTCAAGTAAAGCTTGGACCACATCGTTGAGCGCTGAGGAATAAAAAGAGGACGGAACCGGAGGAGGTCAAAGCCAGTGCTGCCGGCGCCACCGCACTTCAACCTCCGGTAATCTCAAAGTCGCTTGTGTCGAGGAGAGAGGTGGGAGAGAAATCTTGCGGTCGCGTGACTATCACGCGCACGCAAGTCTTTTTGAGACATGAATATAAAGAAAATGACCACGCACTTCAACCTTCTGTATTTTGGTTATGACAATATAAAGAAAATGAGTCTATCGCTTCAGTGATGGTGAAAATATTGGGCCCATATGATTAACGGGGGAGAAGACGAGATAGAAGGAAGGACCCATCACGCATGGCTAATACTATATGTCGGAAAATTATTTGAATAAATCTACCGAAAGTGTAAGTCTAGTTAGCAAAATAATAAACACTAAAAGTTCTTTTGTGAGAAGACAAAATTATAAAAATACAAGTATTTAAACAAATTCCAAGGAGACGTTTTCCTTTTCCCTTCCCTGCTGCGATTCGTCATCTCTTCCTCAAAAAGAGTTAACTACGGTTGTATTAGTATACAAGTTTAAAACAATCAAAATTTAAAGTTTTCATTATAAAAATTACAAGATCTTTAAAAATGTATATGTTTAATTTTTAAAATATTTTTATTTTTTGATTTTTTACCTAACTTAAATTTTTTTATGTTTTAAAGAAAAACTTAATACAAAACCTATGCAACTATACAAAATCAAATCAAATTTATGGAATCGCTAACGATTAAATGACAGGATCATTTTGCAAAATTTAGTATTCAAGTTTTTAATTAAAAATCAAAATTTAAAAAGTATACGAATTAAAAAATCAAATTACTATTTTATAAAAGATTAAAAGTTTTAAAAACATGAAATTTTAATGCTAAACCTACGTAACAATGTAAAAACATTCCGAATTTGTGAAATCTCTAACGATCAAATGATAGTATTCAAAATTTGGTTAGTTTTCATAACATTGTTTTGTAAATTTAGCATTTAAGTTTCATGCTTTAAAGAAACCTTTAACTTTATGAAACAAAATTTGATAATTTTAAATCCAGAAAAAAATCAAAAATTTAAAACCTTTTAAAATCTGAACGTATGAAAATTTAAAAATCTATGAATTTTTTTTGAGATTTAAACAAAACATTAAAATGAGATAGAAATTGATGGGCTCGAATTGACCTGGCAATGAAATGCATTGGATCGGCGAGAGGGAATTGGATAATGAGACAACATTCATCATGAGCTTGTCATTTGTTGATGGGCTCGAGTTTCTATTATTTTGTTGGGCTTTTGCTCCATTGGTTTCGATGACTTGGCTTTGATCACAAGGCGGTAAGAAAAACTGGTCGGTACGAGAAGAGATGGCACACAAGTTACAACCACATACCAACATAATACAGAGTAGCAAAACTGGATTAAGAATCAAAACTTTGAGCAATAAGATATTCAAATTCTTAGATATGAAGAAAGATGGTACCTTGGTGATGATGCAAGCACGACGCCATTGTCTTCCTGCACTTGAAGTTTCTGCACCATTGGTTCTGCTTTAGTCTATCACCACGATTTGGGATTGGTGATCTTCGACTTCTGTTGGGATTGCGAACAAGAGCTTGAAATCCGTACTTGTTCCAGGAATAGAAGGCACTCAAAGTTGACAAAAAAAAAAAGAACGCACTCAAGTAGATTACTTGATTTAGAGAGTAGAATCAAGTTCACAACAGATCTAAGCTAAAGAAGAAGAAGGATTGCTCTTTTTTTTTTTCTGATGAGAGAGAGAGGAGAAGCGTGAAAAAGAATTGCTCTCTGATATAGGGAAGACTTTGATACTGTACTTTGACATTATTGAGAAGAAAGGAAATTTCCTTTTCTATTTAACTTTTTTTAGATAGAAAAAAAAAAAACTCTATTTTGAACGTTTGAAACAGCATTGGAAAATTCGCTAGTTACCTTTTCTTTTTCCTTCTGGAGAGAAAAAAAAAATTACAACGGTAAGTTGGTTCTCCAAGAGTTGTCACTTCTCACTACAACGGTAAGTTGGTAACTTCGAGCATTGTAAGATTACGTTTACGTTACACAAATTTTGCATTTTAAAACCCCCAAAAAAGCAAATACCGTTTTGACTAACAGTATTTTGGATAATTTCTTGCAACTAATTCCAATTCCCAATTACGGCTTAAATTTATCGACGTATAACCAAATATTTACGTTAATTCATACATAAGCCCTTGCACTTAAAAGGCTTACGGAGTCCATTAGTTAAGAGGCCCAGTAAGGCCCAATAATAATAATAATAACAGTATTTACGGCTTATGAAACTTTTTTTTTATATTATTGACCCAAATGTTATTATCATTTTTGGATTCCTACCCCATATCAAATCAAAGACCGGTCTGGTTAAGATCATCAAAAAGATCATAAATTTATGGGAATTTAATAATTGATCAACAAAGGAACAAATCATAATCACAAAAAAAAATTGAAAATTAAAAGAAAAAAGGTATGATCGTGTGTGTGTGTGTGTGTGTCTTCTATACATCTTTCATACTTCGTCGGCTCGACGCGCCACGGCTACTTCCCCTCGCCGATGATCCCGTCGCTAAACCCTCCGCCTGAGACAGAAGGCTACTGGTTCCCGCCGCGACTGGATCAGACGAGCTTTGTCTCCAACTACCAAATACTCGGCCGCTACTTGAAGATCCTCTCGAAGATCCCGTCGTACGGAATCTCTCAGATTCACCGCTGTCTTCTCTCACGACTCTCAGAGGATTCTCAAGGGCTTGAACTATGTGTCTCATCAGCGGCCGTCTCGTTGGTTTAGGGTTTAGACAAGATCTAGCGACGATTGCCATTGCCCATACTTCTTCTAAGAGGTCTTCATCGACCATAAGTGATTGATCTAGAATGTTCATCACTGATTCTTTCTCTTGTGATGATATGTAAGGCATTATCTCGCTTAAGATTTTCTTGAATTGTGTTTCTTCACATGAGCTGATTCCGAGTTTTCCTGTGATTAGCTCCACAAGTACCTTGCCGAAGCAGTAGACATCATAGGCACATGTTGCTGTAGCTGGAGACCCTGTAAATTTTGGGAATTGTTAGAACACAGAGAATTTAGGGGTTTCTTTTATGAATCTGATATATTCTTAACGCACCTGGAACACTTTCTTGAGAAGACCTGAAAGAGAAGAAACAAAATCAGAATACAGAAGAAGCTTGTTGTTAGATTCAACTCAGTGAATTGGAGATACTTACTGGGATAGTCTGAGCATTCGAGCAATTTTCCGTGGACGGCCATTGTTCTCTTGATGACAAGCTTTGCTAAAGCTTCCAAGTCTAACTTCAAACTTATCATCTAGGAGAATGCTGCTTGCTTGAACATCTCTTTTGAGATATTTGTTTACATTGGAGGAAGACTCAAGATCAGTATGATGAATAAAAATGGTGGACTGAATGTAAATACTGTAAAAGGGATGATTTTTCTACCTGTGGACGATGGATGGTGAACAATCATGGTGCAGATATGAAAGGCCCTCTGCTGCTCCCAATGCGATTTTCAGTCTGGTGATCCAATCCAGAGATTTCAACCCATCGTCGACAAGGGAATTGGATTTATAGAATAATGAGCTGGGTAAATCCCTATTAGGCATGTACTTATACACCAAGAACTTATGGGTTGTGCTCTCTAAGCATTTTCCTATAAAGGGAACTATTCTCGGATGAGCAAACCGGCTGAAGAAATCCAACTCGGTTAGATATGCTTCGTTGTTCTTTGTTGATTCCAAGCTGATTTTTTTTACTACGATCTGAACTCCGGTTTCTAGAATTCCCTTGAAAAGATCCCCCGATTGTCCTTTCTTGATCAGGTTCGAATCATGGAACTCTTTTGTGGCGTTGAGCAGCTGCTGATAGCTAAATGATGATCCAAGACTCGCAAAGTTTACAGAGACTCCTTCTCTTGAGGGAAGTGTTTCATCAAGAGGCAATGGGCCAACGCCGTTCCCTCTAGGATGATTACTGGTTGATGGTTGGTTTCTTCGACGGACACAGAAACTCACTGTTATTGGTAACAATATGAGAATGAGCATAACCAAAATAGACCCTCCAACTGCAGCAAGTATAACTATTTTCCTGTGGCTTAACCAAGAAGATTTAGGGCTCTTCTTCTCTTCAGGTGGTCCGAAATTGTCGAAAGTTAAGCCCTTACTCGAATAAAACAGAGCGCAATCCGACAAGTTCCGCTGGTTCTTTGGGCCCTGCAGACAATTGTTGCTCAAGGAAGCATTGGTTGGCACAAAGTCAGGAACTTTACCTTCAAAATAGTTTCCTGACAGATCGACAACTTGGAACCTTCTCAGTAAAAGTGTGAGATTGCCGTAAAACATGTTCCCAGATATGTTAAGCATTGAAACAGTAGAATAAAAACTGACGGTAATATTCAGCAAGTTGGAGAAGTGATTTCCAGAAAGATCGAGAATCTTCAGCTCCGGTAATGACCATAACCTGGAAGGTAGAGCGCCTATGAAACCACTGTCTCTGAAATCAACAATCTG
The DNA here is from genome assembly GCA_028015245.1 of Cardamine occulta. Classification (NCBI taxonomy): domain Eukaryota; kingdom Viridiplantae; phylum Streptophyta; class Magnoliopsida; order Brassicales; family Brassicaceae; genus Cardamine; species Cardamine occulta. Next base: position 739,700 of record CM051388.1, on the reverse strand, counting down.
TAGTTTACTCAGGAAACTAAACAGATCAGGAGGTAGAGATCCTGAAAGCCTATTTCCCGCAATTACAAATGTCTTCAAGTTCCTTAGTTCTTTCAAATCTGATGGAACTGAACCAGACAGGTCGTTGAAGCTGAGATCAAGATCAACTAAAGCAGAAAGGTCTCCAAGTGATGGAGGTATTGAAAAGGACAAGCTGTTACGCGAAAGATTCAGACGTTGGAGCTTTGAGAGTGCCCCAATACTAGCAGGAATCAAACCATGTACCAAGTTTGAGGAAAGATCAAGAATTGATAGGTTCTGAAAAGAGGTAAGAGAAAGAGGAATTTCCTCACTGATTGAATTCTTCGAAAGATCAAGAACCCTGAGACGTGATAACCGATTCAAATTTTCAGGGATGGTTCCTGTGATTGAACAAGAGCTAAGGTCCAACACCTCCAAAGTCAACAGACTCAATCCGAAAAAAGCCGGGATTGGACCTGGAAGAGAGAACCTTGAGGCGTTGAAGGAAGCTAAACGGGTGAGATTTACAAGCGAATCAACTGAGAATTGCGGGTTTTGATTCCCAGTCCTTGTTCTTCTGAACCCTGAAATATTAATCTCAGTTACACTACCATTCCCATCACATTTTATGCCGTTCCAATTCAGACAAGGATTGCCTTTTACTGGCCAATCTCTGCTTCTTATCCCAAGAGAAGACCTTACCAACAGAAGCGCAGATTTCTCATCCAAAGAACTTGTCTGTTGCTCGAACGTTGACTCTATCAACAAACTGAAGAAGAAGACGAAGAAGAAGACCAACAAGGTTGTCTTCTTTCTCTGATCCACCATGGTTTCTCTAAACTCTGATGATTAAATCAAAACACCCTTAAAACCTTTCATTGCACAGATTCAAATGGAAAGAATCTTTGCGAAAAACCATCACTCAAAATAAAATATTTATGTTTGTTTTCCTTTGATTCGATCAAAAAAGGAAACTTTCTTTTTGTGACTTCCTATGATTCTTCAACAAATGATAAAAAAAGGTTCTTTCACACTGTTACCTCTGCGACTTTCTGGCAATTAATTTGTGTGTGCACTTGAGAATCAAAACCATTGTTGGTTACCAATCATTTTCTGCTGCCTCTTTATCTCTCTCTAACTCTTCCATCTTTCTTTCTTTTTTACTTCAAGATTTAGAGAGAGAAAGATGGAAAGTCTAAAAATAATACAAAACCAACTGGAATATTTTAATATTTGATGTAATTTCTAACAGAACTGTTCTGGACAGAGAAAGCTTGATACTGGTCAAGAACAGCGGCTCATTCAAACAATAAGAGTGTAAGAGCATCCTCAACCAAGAGCTTGGTTAGAGTATCATGAGCTTAATTTAATCATATATTTAATAATAATTAATTAGTTGAGATTCGATTAGAGACTCTTCATATTTATGTGTCCAATGGTGAGCTTCGGTTGTTTAGGAGAATAAGGTTACCGGAATCTTCAATTGAACCGGAATTAACGGAGAGAGCCGGAGGAGAAAAGACGAAGAGAGCCGGAGGAGAGAAGACGAAGAGATCCGGAGGAGAGAAGACGAAGAGATCCTCGTGAGTCAACGCTTCCGGCGAAAGAAACGGTGGCGAGAAAGGAATTAGGGGAAGAAGATGGAACGAACGAGACAGAGAAAGTGGAATTGAGAGATGTCCAAATCCGGTTTGAACCGGAGGCGAAAAGAACTGAGCCGAGAGATATGGTTGAGGATGATAAAGGCAAGTGGAGGAGAAGAAGGAGAGGAAGAGGAAGAGGAAGTGGACACGTGGCTGTTGAGACGTCTCATAAGTCTCAGTGGGTTGAGACGTATCAAGGCAAATAAATCATTTCTGAATTATTTTTATTGATGAAAAAGCTTATGATACTCTTATGGTATCAGCGTTGAGGATGGTCTAAGAAATAAAAAGTGAGAAATGGGATCTTTCGTTATATACGCGCACGTTCCCAAGATTTATCGTTCGATTTCGTGTCGCACTTAGTTGAAAGATAAGTTTTCATACGGCGCCGTTTTGTGCAGTTTAACTCTCAACGATCCCGCCAAGACAGCTTAACGAACTCTTAAAAAATTCATTTAAAAAATTACTGCTGATGTTTAGCTCTGTATATTAATTATTCCATTAATTTTTGTAATTTTAAAAACAAATGATAGAATTCCTAGGAGCTAAAATAATAATTACTTGAATTCTAGTATATATTTTTCTAAGTTTTCCTTTTCCTCGAACGACTAAATGATGCCAAGTATTATTTGTGTCTCCGTAATGAGAAAAATGAAATAATTCTCTTTTATAGATAAACAGTAGCTAGCACTAACATCATGAAAACACTAAAAAAGCAAAACAACTTTCGCTTACATAACAAAGTTTTGTAAGAAACAAAAAAAACACATTTTTCCCAAATAAGATCCAAACAAGAGTGTTGATTCTCATGCACGTGGCCAATATGTTGCTACATCCATTATTGAGGCTTTCCTGCAACATACAATGATGTACTGTTACATTTACTGTTAAGTTAGTGGTAGGGGTGATCAATTTGTGTAGAGTGACCGTTTTGGTCTTATAAAACCCGAAAACAAATTTGATGTGAAGTCTAACCAAGTCTCTTTATACCTAAAGAATTAAACGTTTTTAACATTTGGAAAATTGAAAATCAAAGAGAAACTTAAAATTTATCTTACTGAAGCTAATATGAAATTCAGCTTGTTTTAGTTTTGTAAATATTGATATCATAATGTATAAACCAAATTCAAACAATTTTTGTTAGTTCTCTCGTCAAGAACCAAACGCAAATCAAAACTAAAAGGGAAAATGATCCAAACCAATATTTTGAACCAAAGAGCCGGATACATCCCTCCTAGTCCTACGTCCTAGTTAGTGGAGAGTATACATTTTCTACTTAACTAAACACTAGAAACGTAACAACGCAACTTACGGGAAATAATCTATTGCACATTATTTTCATAATTAATGTCAAAACAAATAAATCTATTGCACACAATTTCATTTTATTGTATAAATTGTTTAAAACAATAAAGCATCCGTAGAGTACGTTAGAGTACACCACTACAACACCATTTTATCGTACAAACTACAAAGTTCCAGATGTCATTTTCAAAAAAAAAAAAAAAGTTCCAGATGTCGCCGTCAGATTCATCGGGCCGAAAGTTATAATCTTTCCAATTAAAATTGGATAGGCCCAATAATAGCATTGGACTAAAACTCAGGTCCAGTTATGATCACATAAAGACAAGAAAAGGATAAAAACGTAATTTTGCGAATAAAGATATTTTATGCGGCTATTTTTTTTGCTCGAAACGAGGAGAAAAAATATTTGTTTTCCAAAATGCTCACATGATGTGGGCCTATCCACTAACCCATTTAACCACACATCTTAATCAGAGTTAAATTCCATTAAAGTTGAAATACACAAATCTTTCAGCAAACCCTAGAAAATATCTTAACCCTAGTTATGACGTCAGCTTTTCTATAAATTAAGGATGCGTCTTGTCATCTCAAATCACAAGTCTCTCTATCGAAACCCTTAATTCACTTTATTTTCCCCGGAAAAATGTCTTCAGAAGTTGAGTACCGGTGCTTTGTCGGCGGCCTAGCTTGGGCCACCCACGATCAGGAACTAGAGAGGGTGTTCTCACAGTTCGGCGAAGTTATCGATTCTAAGGTCCGTTACACGAGAGATCGGACTCCCGGATCCCGGATTCAATCGAGCCGATTCCGATGATTCTGATCCTCGACGGATCTGATTCCGATCTGTGTTTCTCTGTTACTTGATTCGATTACTGTTACTATGTTCTCTCGTTCTTTGTTACTGTTACTTAATTTTTCTCATCGGTACGTTAATCTTCCTGCTTGCATAAGCTTGGAGATCGATGGATTTTGTTATTTCATCGCCTTTTGAAAACCTTTGACGATTTTTTTTGCTGATTTTGTTATTTTTTGGGTTTGGTTTTGACAGATCATTACTGATCGCGAGACTGGAAGATCAAGGGGCTTCGGATTCGTGACTTTCAAGGATGAGAAATCCATGAGAGATGCTATTGAAGAGATGAACGGAAAAGATCTCGATGGCCGTAGCATCACCGTTAACGAGGCTCAGTCAAGAGGAAGCGGTGGTGGAGGAGGCCGTGGTGGTAGTGGTGGTGGTTATCGCAGCGGTGGCGGTGGTGGATACGGAGGTGGCGGTGGTGGATATGGAGGAGGCGGTGGTGGATACGAAAGACGTGGTGGTTACGGATCTGGTGGAGGCGGTGGTGGCCGAGGATACGGTGGAGGTGGTCGTCGTGATGGAGGTGGTTACGGAGGTGGAGACGGAGGTTACGGAGGCAGCGGTGGTGGTGCCTGGTAATCGAAGATAGTGTGGTTTTGTGCTGCTCTGTTTTTGGTTTAGATTTGGTTTTGTCACTCTTGTTTCTGGTTTGGTTCTGGTTCCTTTTGTGTACTTTTTTGATGAAACAGATCGTTGAAAGTCTTCTTTGTCTGGGACGAAATGTTAATTTGCTTGTTGTTTACTAAATTATAAGATTTCCTTAACCAAAATTTTATTATCGTCCAAGATAAATTGTACAGCTGTTGTAGTCCCAGATAGATTCAAAACAAATATCTTAACCAAATCTAGAATGACCTATAACAATATCGTACAGTGGCACACAAGAGATACATTAACTCGAAAATGTTATCTGCATGATTATATGATAGGCCAACATTAATAATGTGCCGATTCAAAATATTATGTGGATGTTACAAAATTAAAAAAATATCGGCTGAACGAAACATAAACTTCTCAAATGACGGAAAACATAATTTTAATATAATTTATGTGGAGCTTACCGTCACTATGCATGCATAGTAATTAGCTTTTATTCTTCTATAAATACAAACGATTTCGTTCATTGTAAAATATATCAAAAAAGGAAAAACATTCGAATAACAAAGAATCTCTCACTCAATATTCTCTCTTCATCAGTTCCGATAATTTTATCGAGTATAAAATTTTCGTCTTTATTTATATTTATCGTCGTGATAAAATCATAATCTTTTTATAACACGTTATCAGTATGATCACTCCGATCAAATATAAACGATTTCCGCTTGAAGTTACTATTTATCACCGGAATCCACTATTCACCGCCGGAGTTACTATTCACACCGCCAAAAAATTATCATTCATCCGATCCTTCAATATACCGAAAAGGTTGAGTTTCTTTACAGAAATCAGATCCATAAAATATATGTGATATATCGGTATAAAACTCCCAGGAGTGAAGGGGAGACCCTAGTATCATCCAGGCAGAACCTCTGTATGGTAAAAATCGACATCCAAATCGATTTTGATACGTTCTCAATAGAGAAACCACGTATCACAAATATGATAGACTTATACTCTTTATTTATGGAAATAATTTATTTACTATTTTTACATTATGAATGTTTATACACCATAATAATGGACGTCTCAAACACCATAATTTATTTACTGTTTTATATTATGTCTTATGGATGCCTCATGCACCATAATTCCGGAAGGCTATGCCACCACCATATTTTATCGTTCTGAGGTGGATGACCCTGTCACCATAATATTATTGTTTAATAAATTATTATATGACAAAATGAAAATTATTTTGTAAATTTTTTCTGAAATTGGTAAATTTTTATCAGATTGATTTTTATTTTTTTTTCAGATTGATTTTTCTCATTAACGGTAGCAAAAATTTTCTTTTAACTTTTCAAAAACCGACCGTTGTGAATAGTGTTTCCGACCGTTGTTTCAACGGTTAATAAATAGTGATTTTTCAATATATAAATGCTTTCATTTCCACTCATTTCATCTCACCTCAAAATTTCCATCTCTCTAAATCTCTCACTAAAATCGTTTATTTCTGTAAGAAAAATGGCGCATCTTCTTTTGATGTTTATCGCGGGTTTAATAATCGCTTCTATTTACGGATTACTCGTCGGAGATTTTACTCCCGAAGAATTTGTTTTTGCTTTTATTTTACTTTTTTATGCAATTGTATTTCTTGTAATCATTTTTTTTATTCCCGTGCCTCCTTTATTTAAATCATTTTTTTAATTATATTATTTATAATCAGCTTGTATTATTTTACTTTAATAATGTAATATCATCGTATTAATAAAATTTATTGCTTTGTTTTTAGAAATCAAATGGCAAATATCGAGAAGCTTAAATTCCCAGCTCTCAAAATAACTGGAGCAAATTATATTGCATGGACCACAGACGTCGAGCTTCATCTTGAGATGCTAGATATATCCGACACCATAAAGGTGGGAAACAAATCGCTTGCCAAGGATAAGGCAAAGGCGATAATCTTCTTGAAAAAGCATCTCGATGAAAATGTGATGCATCTATCGCGCATAAAAAGACCCAAGCAGAATTTGGGCATCTCTAAAAGAAAGGTTTGATAACCGGAGGAGATAACGCCCCTCACGCTCTGGAAGAGTGGAGAAACCTGAGATTTCAGGATTTCAAGAAAGTTAACGAGTACAACTCTGCTATCCTAAGAATTGTGTCACAACTTAAATATTGTGGCAAGCCAGTCACTGAAGAAGAAATGCTCGAAAAGACATATCAAACTTTTCATAAAGAGCATCGTCTCCTACAAGAATTATACAGGAGCCGAGAATATAAAAGATTCTCTGAATTGATGGTGACTCTCATACTGGCTGAGAAGAATAGTGAACTTCTCATTCAAAATCACAATTCTCGTCCCACTGGGATCCATGCATTCCCTGAAGTGAATGCAATAAATGCATTGGATATAGAATATCCAGAGCGAAGGAATCAAACCTATAGAGGTCGGGGTCGAGGCCGTGGTCGTGGTCGCGGATTTAATAAGGGACATTATCAACCCTATGACCATCAAGGCAGAAAGTCAAATACATGGGTTCGACCTGAACAAAATCCGAAAGGGAAAGAATCCCAAGGAAATACCAGCCAAAAACGTGATAGCATCTGTTATAGATGTGGATCAAAAAGGCACTGGGCTCATGTCTGTCGAACTCCTGAACACCTTTGTAAATTATACAAAGAATCCATAAAAGGAAAAGGAAAAGAAGTCAATCTCGCAGAAAACTTTGAGGGTACATCGTACCTCGATTCTGCCGACTTTACAAATGAGTTGGATTAGACCAATATCACGGAATAATGCTCCAGTTGTGCCATATTTTAAAATCATGTTTTCTATTGTTTTTTAAAGTTTGTTGTTTGTTTTAAAAGAAACTAATGTATAATTATTGTGTGTTTTGAAGTTTATTTTTGATGTTTCTTTTCATTACAGAAATGGAGAACGATAAAAATGGAAAAATATCGAAGGAAAATGGTAAAGAAATCAGTATACCGGATAGTGGAACAACGCCACTATTCGAGAAAAAAGTTATTTCTCCGATCTCAAACCGCAAACATTATCGTTAATACAATATCAGGTCCAAATTGATGTTATTAAAGGAATTGGTAAAGCTAATTTTCTGTTGCCGAATGGAACAAAAATTTCTATAAATAATGCGTTATATTCCCCAAATTCTAAAAGGAATTTGTTCAGTTTTAAAGACATATACCTTCAACGATATGATACTCGGTCCAGAATCGAGAATGGAGAAGTATATATATATAACTTCTAATAAATCAGGGAAAAAGATTATATTGGAAAAATTTCCAAAACTTCCCTCGGGATTGCATCATACGCATATAAGTACAATCGAATCACATCTAGTGATTAAAAGGAATCCAGAAGATTTCAGATTGTGGCATGATCGACTGGGTCACCCAGCACCACAATGATCGCGAAAAATTATTGAGAGCACACATGGTCATTCAATGAAAACCCAAGAGATATATCATGAGAACAAAATGACATGTGCTGCATGCTCTTTTGGAAAATTGATTATAAGGCCATCGCCAACCAAAATCGATAAAGAATCACCAAAGTTTCTTGAAAGAATTCAAGGAGATATTTGTGGACCAATACATCCACCTTGTGGACCATTCCATTATTTTATGGTATTAATTGACGCATCTAGCAGATGGTCACATGTTTGTCTATTATCATCTCGAAATATGGCATTTGCGAGATTTCTAACTCAGATAATCAAGCTAAAGGCTCAATTCTCTGATTATCCTATTAAGAGAGTTAGACTAGACAACGCTGGTGAATTCACATCCCAAGCCTTCAATGATTATTGTATGGCAACGGGAATTGAGGTTGAACATTCTGTAGCACATGTTCATACACAAAATAGTTTGGCTGAATCAGTAATCAAACGTTTACAATTGATTGCGAGGACACTGATCATGAGATCAAAACTTCTAACTTCTTTATGGGGACATGCCATTTTACATGCAGAAGCACTTATTCGGATAAGACCAAGTGCATATCATAAGTACTCCCCATTACAATTAGCATTTGGTCGAGAACCAAATATTTCTCATCTAAGAATTTTTGGTTATGCGGTATATGTGCCTATAGCACCACCACAACGCACAAAGATGGGACCACAAAGAAGGTTGGGGATATATGTTGGTTGTGATTCTCCATCAATTATACGGTACTTAGAACCGCAGACTGGAGACATTTCTACGGCACGTTTTGCCGATTGTCATTTTGATGAAAAAGTATTCCCGGTTCTAGGGGAGAGAATAAATAAGTGGGAAAGGATATTGAATGGTGTGTACCATCTTTGTTACACCTTGACCCCCCTATGAAACAGTCTGAACTAGAAGTTCGACGAATTATGCATTTGCAGAGTTTAGCAAATCAATTACCGGATGCTTTTGTGGATACTAAAACAGTAACTAAATCACATATTCCAGCTGCAAATGTTCCTGCACGAATTGAAATTCCAAAAGAAATTGGAGGTGCAAATGATACACGTGAGTCTAGGACACGCCTGAAGCGTGGTAGACCCGTTGGTTCTAAGGATAAAAATCCTAGAAAACGAAAGGAAATTGAAAACCCAAATAGTCCTAAAATAGTTGAAAATACTTTAAAGGATAAGACTAATGATAACGAAGAGCATCATGAGCATGAAGAGAATCATGAAATTTCTATCAATTATATCCATAGTGGGAAGATATGGAAACGAAATGAAATTGATATTGATGATGAAGTTTTCTCATACCGTGTATCAAAGGAAATATCTGAGGAAAATGATGATCCAGAACCCAAGTCTTTATATGAATGTAAAAACAGACAAGACTGGATAAAATGGAAAGATGCGATACAAGTTCAGCTTCATTCACTCAATAAACGAAATGTATTTGGCCCAATTACACTCACACCCAAAGATGTGAAACCCGTGGGATACAAGTGGGTATTCGTTCGAAAACGAAATGAGAAAAATAAGATTATAAGACATAAAGCTCGTCTTGTGGCTCAGGGATTTTCTCAAAGGCCTGGAATTGATTATGAGGAAACTTATTCTCCTGTTATGGATGCAATCACGTTTAGGTTCTTAATGAGTCTAGCGGCTAATGAAAATCTAGAGATGCGTCTCATGGATGTTGTTACAGCATATTTGTATGGATCATTAGATGCTGATATCTACATGAGAGTTCCAGATGGGTTTAAAATGCCAGAAGCATTAAAATCTACACCCAAAGAGTTATGCGCAATAAAGTTGCAAAGATCATTATATGGGTTAAAACAATCTGGACGAATGTGGTATAATCGTCTCAGTGAATATTTAATGAAAGAAGGATATGTAAACGATCCTATATGCCTATGTGTTTTCATCAAGAAAACAATATCTGGATTTGTGATTATCGCGGTATATGTTGATGATCTGAACATAATAGGAACTCAAAAGGAAATACAAAAGCCGCAGATTATTTAAAAGGAGAATTTGAGATGAAAGATCTCGGACAGACAAAGTTTTGTCTTGGTTTACAAATTGAGCATTCCCAAAAGGGTATATTTGTGCATAAATCCACATATACAAAACGAGTGATAAAACGTTTTAATATGGATAAGGCAACTCCTCTCAGTACTCCAATGGTCGTTAGAACACTTAATATTGAGAATGATCCATTCCGACCATCTGGAGCAAATGAAGAGATACTTGGTCCTGAAGTACCATATCTAAGTGCAATTGGAGCCCTTATGTATCTTGCAAATTGTACTCATACGATATTTCTTTTTTTGTTAATCTTTTGGCGATTTAGTTCCTCCCTCACGAAGACATTGGAATGGGATTAAACATGTCGCCGTTATCTTCAAGGAACTACTAATCTAGGATTATTTTATTCTAATAATTCAAATGGTCAGATGGTTGGTTTTGCAGATGCAGGATATTTATCAGATCCACATAAAGGCCGATCACAAACAGGATATGTATTCACGATCGGTGGCACTACTTTATCTTGGCGTTCTCAGAAACAAACACTTGTAACTTCTTCAAATCATGCTTGAGATTATTGCACTCCATGAAGCAAGTAGAGAATGTGTTTGGTTAAGGTCAATAAGTCAACACATTCGATCAAGTGGGATCCACGTTAACTCGAGCCAACAATCTTATATGAAGACAACGTGCGTGTGTTGCTTCAAACTAAGGAATGATATATCAAAAGTGATAGAACGAAACATATCCATCCAAAGTTTTTTTCATACACCCGGGAGCTTGAGAAGGCTAAAGTTATTGAGGTCAAGTATGTTCAATCATGTGACAATGCCGCAGATATTTTCACAAAGTCGTTTACTACTACCTTCCCGAAAGCATGTTCATAACATTGGAATGCGTCATCAACGAGATTTAACAAGATGACACTTGATCATTCGAGGGGGAGCTTGAGTTGTTGTACTCTTTTTACCTACTATGGTTTTTCCCATTGGGTTTTCCTAGAAAGGTTTTTAATGAGGCAACATAAGATATTACGCAAGAGGCATAGTGACACTGGTCTCCAAGGGGGAGTGTTACAAAAGTAAAAAAATATCGGCTGAACGAAACATAAATTTCTCAAATGACGGAAAACATAATTTTAATATAATTTATGTGGAGCCCACCGTCATTATGCATGCATAGTAATTAGCTTTTTTTCTTCTATAAATACGAACGATTTCGTTCATTGTAAAATATATCAAAAAAGGAAAAACATTCGAACAACAAAGAATCTCTCACTCAATATTCTCTCTTCATCAGTTTTGATAATTTTATCGAGTATAAAATTTTCGTCTTTATTTATATTTATCGTGATAAAATCATAATTTTTTATAACAGTGGATTGTTTTTTTTCGGTTTTATATTGTGGCCGTTGATAAATATTTTCTGCAGATTTCTTTTTTTTATTGATAAGATAAGTCTAAGGAGACAAAAAGATGTACCGCGAATATTCTCTTTCCGTTACTTTTCTTTTTGTCGGCATCTTTTTTACCGTGAAAGGTATCTTTAATTGTTGTTTGAATATTCTTTCAAAAAACTGGCCAATAATTGCATCACGTCGCCTGCTCCGTAACAGAATTTTGAGTAACCCAAACCCAAGATTTTCTCCTTTAAAGCCCAATCCATAAAACATCAACAAAAATCAAAGCGTTTAATATTCTATATTTACTGTAATAAACTCAAAGGTAGAAAAATCGAACTAGTGTTAGTTTACAAATAACCCTTAGTTTTAAAGGATCAAATGTTACCAAAAAAAGAAGATTTCTGCTTCTGTGTCTCTACATTTCATTCAAGTGTGTTAAATTATTCAAATTTGAATGCGAATTAAAGAAACGATCAGCCTCGCTAGGCAAGAATCGTGCCTCTGAGATATGAACCACTATAGTAAGTTAGTAACCCCATGCAAACAAAAACAACAACTAAATCAACAAGGGAAACAACGATTACATGAGGGATTTAGTTCGTCAAGTTGCAAAAGGAGCAACCACTAGGTGAGGAATATAATACTTACCCTTTTTCCTTTATGAAAGCTACTGTGACAATTTACACCAATCATAACCAACACCAAGGCAACGTGTTTCATAAATGGCCGGTACCTTCATTATAAGAAATGCAACTTGAAGCATATGGAATAAAATCCACCAAATCTTACTCTATGTTACTCTTCATCTCACCAAGTAAGATGCAGAGTATCCATATTGCGTAAAAAACAATCATTTCGAACATTATTTTTCTACCTTAACATCTGAGAATTATCATTTACAGCTCAAGAGATAGTAATTAAATGTACTGGGGATGTGTATTTTATTTACACCAAGGTAAGAAGGAAGCCGATGATGAAAAAATATATATATTGTGAATGCCTGTCTACTTGCAGAATCCCACAGCAACTAGTAGCTATATCTCTTGGAATATATTGAGCCACCAGCCTCATGATTACGATTCTTTGTCTGGTTTGCACTTTTCGTTCTTGTAAAGTAGTTTATCCCCTATCCCAATACCATGGCAGTCTCTTCACTTGGGATCTCAGAACAGCAATATCTAGCAAGGAATATAACCTTAACCTTGTGGTAAAATATGTACCACAAATGCAAATATCTTATAATGGCATAATATAAGTTAATCTACGTACGTGCAGGCATTATACCATGTTAGTTTGTAAAACATAAACATGAAAATATTTATCCTTGTTTTTCTTTGACACCGAAGAACAGAGATTTCAATATCCACCAAGAAAAGACCGTTTAACCAATTGAAGACCAAAATACAAAATAATAATAGAGATGACCAAGAAAACCATGGTTGCCAAACTTCAAAGAGAGTTGACCTTTTCTACATAATTGTACAGACAAGTTTTTCTAATGTAACTTGATATGGTGTTGAAGACAGAGTATCTCTGAGGTCCAATCAACAATAAAGTTTGATCCTCAACTTTCCTCCAAGGAATTCCATTCAAGAGAATAACACATGAAAGAGTTTCATCTATTGTTTTGTGGATACAAATTTTTCAAAATATTGGGAGTTGATATCCGAAATCTTGATATTCAATCTGATCCAGTTTATTTCCCATTTTTTACTGTTCTAGTCAATGTATACCAGACTTAACAGAGAATTTCTCCTTAACGTTAGGCCAAAGTTTTCCACAAAGTAGATGAAGATAGGCAAATGATTTATTTCTAAGCTTAATCTAAAATTGAATGTGAGAACCTGCTCTGACGTAACTCTTTTCTAACTCAAATCAAGAAGACATTAAAGAATCACAACAGCAAAAACACATATAGGTAAAGTTTCTGCCAAGCGTCATATGAAAAATGTGGAAGGAAAAGAACTTAGCCCTTAATTAGAAAAAAAAAAAGGAAAATAACTTAGAACAACCTTATAGTGATTGATTCGGATTGGATCTCCAAAAATTTAGCTGATATTCTTCTTTTTGGCTCATTATGCGATTCCTAATAGAGACAAGGACTTAAAATTCTCTTCGTTTCAGCAAGATATTTGCAACAACTGGCACTACCTAAACTCACCTTATTATCTCTTTCTTTATAAAGAGGAAGCCTTGGGCAACATCATTGCACATATCATCCCTTGTTGATTTGTAATATTCCCATATATCCTTAAAAAGAAAAATAAGTTATCTTATATATCATGGCATCAATGTCTTCTCAAAGCTCTGGCTCGTGGACCGCTAAGCAGAACAAAGCCTTTGAGCAGGCTCTAGCAACCTATGACCAGGATACTCCTAACCGTTGGTACAATGTTGCCAAAGTTGTGGGAGGAAAAACAACAGAAGAGGTAAAGAGACACTACGAACTCCTTGTGCAAGATATCAACAGCATAGAGAACGGTCATGTTCCATTCCCCAACTACAAGACTAATGGAGGCTGCACCAGTGGCAGGCTGACTCAGGAGGAAAAGAGGTATTTCTTGTCCTAATATGAGACACATTTTGCTAATTAGGAATTAAAAAAAAGCCAAAGAAAGCTACCAATTTGATACTCTTTTCATTATTTCAAGATTGATTTGTAAGATATTCTTTTTTTTTTTTTATCTACAGGATGAGGAACATGAGACTGCAGTGAATCAAAAACAAAGAAAAATAATAAACGAGGATACACCGATCGATTTTCCTCTTTATAACCATGTCAATGGCCAGTTATTGTTTATATTCCTATTTTCCTTATTTCCCCAAAAGCTTAACGCTACAATCAAGGAATCCAAATCCCTTGAATCCAAGCTGTATGAAGGTTCTTCACTTCTTTGTAATGAAAAATCCAACGGCATAATATATAATGGTCATAGTTTTAATAACTATTTGCGGGGAAAAAACAATACTGAAGTGAATCTCGAAGTCTGATCGCGAGTTTTATTTTCAACGAAATCCAGGAACCACTTTGGTTTATGAATTGGGGATTTTAAACGAAAACATTACGTACATGTTTCATGGCGGGAAATCTGATGCCTATGCCAATTATCATCACGTGCTTATGCGGTGTTAATATACATTATAAAAAGAGATATGGGCCTAAGCCCATTTGGTTCAGTAAATATAAAAAATACGGGTAAATATAGCAATTTTTGCATAGCAACGGTTATAAACTTATAATAATGCCTCGTTCCGCCGCGAGCTCCGTTGGCTCGATTGCCGAAGAACCTCCGCCTAAGAAACAGCTTGATACGGCGTTGTTGTCTTCTTCCTCTTCGTCATCGTCTCTATTACAACTTCCAGATGAAATCACTGTGAATTGCTTAGCACGCGTGCCGAGAGGTTACTACCCGACGATTTCACTCGTCTCCAAAACCTTCAGACGTCTCATCGCTTCGCCGGAGATCTACATCGATCGGTCAGTCAATTGCCGCACTGAACATGTACTTTATGTTGTACTTAGATCTTACGCTACAGAAACTCCTCGATGGTACTCTCTCAATCTCAAACCCTTCGGAAATGAGTCTGGATCTACGGGAATCGGAATCAACCATAGATTGGTTCCGATTCCGTTATTTCCTCCGATTCCTTGCTGGGGAATGTCTATCATCGCTTTAGAATCTGAGATTTACGTCCTTGGTGGATGCATCGACGACGAATTGGTCTCCACTGGGTTTGTCATTGAATGTCCATCTTACACGTGTCGCTATCTCCCTAGCATGAAGCAGGCACGTGGCTGCGCGGCTGTGGGATTCGTCGACGGAAAATTGTATGTAATCGGAGGTTGTGACCCTCTGTCTTTGAATTGGGTTGAGGCTTTTGATCTCAAGACTCAAACTTGGGAGACTTTGTTGGGTATCAATAATGTGGAGGTGCATGAGAAAACCATCAGAAGTTTTGTGATGAATGATAAGATTTACATCATGGATCGCAAGAATAGCTTTGTTTATGATCCTAAAGAAGGTAGATTGGAGAGTGACATGTTGTTGGATACTCAATGGAGTGTGTGTTCTTGCGTCATTGATGACAGATTGTACACTTTTGGTAGCAAGCATAAAATATGGGTCTTTGATCCAATTTCGAGGAATTGGAGCGGCTTGAAGGGTGTTGTAGATGTTCCTCAGAAGCGTGATGGTTGTAGAATGGCCAACCATGGTGGAAAACTTGCAATTTTTTCTAACCGTGATAAGGGTTTTTCTAACCGTGAGGAGGGTTCGACAGAAATTTGGTGTACAGAGATCGAACTGGAAAGGCGAGGAGATAAGACTTGGGGGACGATACTATGGTCTAATCTTGTGATTACTTTGAAAGATCCCTTCACCATTGTACGATGTCTAGCTGTAAAAGTTTGATGACCTCATGAGAGGTGTTGTTAAGGTATGCTTCCGACTTCAATGTCATTGATACTTTTTCTGGTATCTCTAGTAATAATTGCTTAATTGAGTTTGCAGGAACCAAGAATTGATATATTTTCTTTTATTAGATGGTATTATATATTGACATGGGCATTCATAAAATCATATTCTTGTATGTTGCAGCTCAAGCTTGAGAAACCTCTAAAAGTGTTGGAGCAGCTTGGTCTGATCAAAAGATGATACAACATACTAGGCTTTATAGGATGTTGGTATCCAGAACCTAAAATATATATCTTTTGGATCTTTGGGCTAAATGTGCAATTTCTTTCCCTTGTTTCTTGGTTGTATCATGTATGTAAGCAAGTTTGTTGTATGAATATATTATATTATTTGGTTTAAGTCGGAAAACATACATTATCGACAATAGATTGGTACACCTTCCAGCGTTTGGTACTTTCATAGTTGTACCACTCACCCCAAATACTAATCAGTCGTAGATTCTTATAATGGTAAAAGGATCAATTAGAATATTCATTTCAAGTAGTTATATTTTGAAAAGTTAGAGCAATCAAATACAAAGACAACGGCAAGAAGTACTCTTTTCTGGCATTAAATTGTAAACTGAAATGCAAGAGTGTATCAGACCGTGATAAAGTCGATTTACAAAGAAAAGAAAAAGGACATCGTGTCTTGAAACCTCAGCGGAAAAGAACCAAACTCTCTACTCCGAGACTGTTGTCTGAAGAGGCAATTGACTCTCGACTCCCTTCGCCTCCTCGGCTTGCTTCTCTGCGACAGCCTTTGATAATCCAAACATCTGAAATCAACCCACATAAGCTTTAGTTAGGAGACAGATATCCATCCATATTAAGCTGCAAAAAGCTCATTGCTTGAAGGCAGAAATCGCCCAAACCACACAACCAGATACGCCAAATCCATGCCAAATGTGAAAACAGATTCAAAATCCAGAGTGCTTTTCACATGGTTTTATATATACAGTTAGAAGCACAAAATATAAATATAAGGAAAAGGAGAGTTGAGAAAGAACCTTCTTGATGGTCTTTTGGAAACAAGTCTTGTGTTCATCCATTGAGGCATGTATGAACTCATCGATGTGATCTTTAACGTCCTCAAAGAAAGTGGCATCATCCTTTACCTTCTTCCTACATGAAGCCATGGCTGGTTTCGGAGGGATTTCAGTTTGATTTTTCTGGGTCTCCATTAGTGCCTGCAAATTAAAATCAGAGATTTTCACATCGTCTTTAAATAAATTAAATCTCCCCATTTATATAACGCTCTCAAAGCCATCATCCCAACATTATTTCAACGCTCTCAGCACACCCAAAACAACAAATTCCACAACGCGACAGCTACAATTATCCCACCAAGTATTCAATCAAATTCCAAACATGTACGAAGAACCCTAAACATGATTTCAAACAAAATTGTAAAGATGATTCCAACAATTCCTAAACATCATCCGTTTTCACTTTTTATTAATTTAGAGATGATTCCATCAATTTCTACACATCATCACCTAACTAGGAAAAAGGAAAGAAAGCGAAGAACAAGAAGAGCTTGATGAATAATTTTACCTCCAAGATATTTCACTTATTCCTTCTTCTTCGACGAATATATAGTCGGTTTCTACTTAGTAATCAACTGAGTCGGTTCTAGTAAGCTACAGCGAAAACAAAGCTAGTATACATCCTTGGAGAACAAGTGCCAGAAAACGCTGCGTTTTATACAATAATAATATGGGCCTTCACAAGGGGCCTGATAAAAAACGTTATTACAATTATTGGGCCAAGTTTTGATCACAGTTAGCCGTTACTCTTGACTTATGGGTTTGTTCTACTCATGTACTGGAGAATCCGATTATAAATTCAATATAGTCGGTGGCCGGAGAAGAAAGTTACATCGTAAAAAAGCCGCCAATTTCACCAACCACTCGAATGCAACTTTTGACTCAAAAGTAGCTCAAGTGTTTGACTGCACGGGGCATTATTGTCAACTTCATAAGCCTCTAAGTGGTGGTGGTTCAAAACTATTTATAAAAAGGAAGCAACGAGTAAAAATAGCGCAAAATTGGGATCATACTTGTCTGCATCTCTGAATCATTCCGTTGTTACGCTCCACCAAGCTTCGAAAATGGCGAATAAGAGCAAAATCTTGTTCATCGGAGGAACAGGTTACATCGGGAAATATATAGTGGAAGCGAGCGCGAGATCTGGTCACCCAACCCTTGTTCTAGTTAGAAATTCGACGCTCACTAGCCCTTCACGATCCAACACTATCAATAATTTCAAGAGTCTCGGCGTTCAGTTTCTCCTCGTTCGTATCTCTATCGCCCTTTTCTTCCTTTGATTTTCCTCCAATTTATGGTTTTATGATGTTTTTACCAAAACTGGATAGGGAGATCTTGACGATCATACGAGTCTCGTGAATTCGATTAAGCAAGCAGATGTGGTGATATCTACTGTTGGACACTCGCTCTTGGGACAGCAGTACAAGATCATCTCTGCCATTAAAGAAGCCGGTAATGTTAAGGTATAATCTCTAAATGAAATTTGACATTTGGAACACTAGATGAATTGAGCGGTTTGATTTCATCGCATATCGACATTGGTTTTGGTCTCTTCTGTGATACGTACTCTTTACTCTTTAGATCAATGAACTTGACTCTGATTATATGCTTATATATATATAGAACTGATGCAGCATCGTCACATGTGTCTTAACAGAGATTCTTCCCCTCAGAGTTTGGAAATGACGTAGACCGTGTTCATATTGTCGAACCAGCCAAATCAGCCTATGCTACAAAGGCCAAAATCCGCCGAACAATTGAGGCTGAAGGAATCCCATACACTTTTGTCTCATGCAACTTCTTCGCTGGCTACTTCCTCCCAACTTTAGCACAGCCCGGTGCTACTTCTGCTCCACGGGATAAGGTCATCGTTTTAGGTGATGGCAAACCCAAAGGTAATAAGACAACATAAGTAATTATGTTTCTTGTCTAGTTACTGTCTTCTTGTGTTTGAATTTTTGGGTGATATTTTGCAGCTGTGTTTAACAAGGAAGAAGACATCGGGACTTACACAATCAACGCCGTAGATGATCCAAGAACCTTAAACAAGATCTTATATGTTAGGCCACCGATGAACACTTACTCATTCAACGATCTTGTCTCGCTTTGGGAGAACAAGATAGGAAGAACACTCGAAAGAATCTACGTTCCAGAAGAACAAATCCTCAACCAGATCATAGGTTTTGATCCCAAACCTTTCTTCTTCCATTTTTGTTTAGCTATGTATGTCCATTGATGGGTTTAGTGTTTTTATTTTGCAGAAGCTTCACCTCCACTCAGCGTGATGCTATCACTTTGTCATTGCGTTTTCGTGAAAGGGGGACACACAAGCTTTGAAATCGAACCTTCTTTTGGAGTAGAAGCTTCGGAGCTTTACCCTGATGTCAAATACACTACTGTTGATGAAATCCTCAACCAGTACGTCTAAAGCTTCGTGCTTTAAACTACACACGACTAGTTTTCAATTTTTAATTTTGGTTGTTAGTAATTGGCTATATTAACCTGTCTGTTTCTCCGGTTAATCAAACCGTAAGTGTTGGTTTTATGATGGACCGATTTTTAGTGTACGGCTTTGGAACCGGTTTAATAGTTATAGAGATCCCTTTGTATTTTGTGTGGCTGAAACACTAAATTATAGACATCATTGGTTAACAATTTTGGAACAGTTGTTGGTATAACGATGTTGGCGTTAGACGATAGTCAACGCTGGTTTGGGGCAAATTAGTAAATATAATTTAATAAAAGTGAAGCAACAAAACAAATCATATTAACTGAAGAGATAAGATTGCAACTCAGAGATAAACTAACACGAACAAATTTCCTCCGACTAACAACAAATTTAATTTCCCTCCTCTCTAGTTCTTCCTAGTAGCTAGCTGCATAGTTTTATGTCAATGTAAAAATAATCCAAAATGATTTTTCTTAACGATTTTCTTTTTCCTTTTTGCAAAGACAAAAAAAAGTGGCTAAGGGTCAGGAAAATGGTCAGATCAATCCGCACGTGAGCCGCTGCTGCTCCGTCCACCATATTTCTACCACACAAACCAACAATAGTCTGTCAATTGTAAAATATTACCAACAAAACCAAGCCTAATTTATCTCAAAATCTATAACTGTTATTAATCCAGTATCTCTCAATCGAACCAATATGAATTTGAAGTAGCTATAAGAAGTTCAATTGCAGAATTTAACATGCATGAGTAGACAACTGGAGAATTTAAAAAGTTTCAATCTTTTTTAAAAATAAACTTGCAAATCGAAACCACAATCTATTATAAGTTTTTACCTGTTTGCCGAAGCTGAAAGGGATGTACTTGTACTTGATCATGTGGGCGATCTGGCGTCTCATGGTGAGAACGAAAAGAACAATCCAATAGCAAAGCAGAATTGGCCAGAACACAGGAACGTCAAATACCGAGAAGAATGTCATGACAAAGGCTATGCAGAAAGCCTTCGTCATGGAGTACCTGAAATCACAAAAGTAGCTAACTTTCATGAATCAAAACACAATGAATCTTTCTATAGTAAACCTCCACTGAGAATTTCATGCTGTAACTGATTAGAATGTAACAAGTATTGAGACGAGCAAACTTACTGCTCACATTCTAGTGATTCTATATCTACCATGATCAGTTGTAAAAGCCTCTAGTAAGATAGAAAATGCTATATGGACATAATTTGTAATGTGCATGGAGACATGCATTCATCACCGATACTGTAGGCAATTGCATATCAGTTAAAGAAAACTGGATCATGTGGGATATCCTGAACGTTTCCAGAATTTAAAATCACTATCAATCATGACTCCATATAAGTGCATTTAAGATGATTCGACAAGGCATTACCAGAATTTGAACTCAGGAAGTC
This sequence comes from Cardamine occulta, assembly GCA_028015245.1. Taxonomy (NCBI): domain Eukaryota; kingdom Viridiplantae; phylum Streptophyta; class Magnoliopsida; order Brassicales; family Brassicaceae; genus Cardamine; species Cardamine occulta. The sequence goes on along the minus strand of CM051388.1, from coordinate 719,036 downwards.
GGCGAATAAAAGGCTTGAACTCATCAGAACCTCTAGTAGGAAGAGAAGGTCCATCAGAGACCCCCGTGGCCTCAGGATCAACAAGTGGGGACAAGAACCCAATAAGCAGATTCAAAAGGTAGATTCCAAGACCATAGGCAATGATGTAGAAACCCTGAATATAGTAAACCCTGAGACAGTAGATAAGAGCAACGACAAGGGTTCCAATCCACCTGTAAGTAGCATGAGGTGTAGTCTTGTCAAGATAATGTTGGTAAATCCTCCATGCCTCATGTGCTCGCTGTTGAACAGGCGTGGCCACTGAACCACTATCACCTCCGCTCCCGTCCATCTAATTATTGTGATATTCGAAACCTAGAAGATGAACAAAACAGTTGGATGGTCACATTTAGTATTATAACTTAAGATGAGCCACTACTGTTATTGTTTTTTTCCTCATAGAAGCAAAGCACAATACAATCACATAGCTTTAATATCTCTGCACCTTATCTACACAAATAACATCCTAAAATACAACACAACACAGAATCTCTACCCGAAGTATTGGACACTAGACAAAATGTTTCACTGGAAGATGAAGTCAGTTGTATTTTCCCAGGAACGAAGATATGAACACAACTGAAACAAGCTCAGAGTGGAGAAGAAAACTACATTAGGAAACATCTAGAAAAATCAAGAAAACACCGTTAACAATTAATCAGCTTAATCGATCTCAGCAGAGAATCAAAACCATAGTAACATCAACTGTCTCATCCATAATCGAATTTTTCACCTACAGAAATGATTAACAAAACTCCCAGAAGAGAAAAAACCGCTCAACTTCAGATCTGAAACCTCAATCGGTGAAAACGATTCCAACAAGCAAAAATCAGGGAACTTGAGAATCGATCTAAAGAGGGAAAATTTCTCAGATCATTAATTCAAAGCTTCCGCGAAAGCAGAAGATCAAAACACTTACGGAAGGTGAGAAATGACGGCTGTGCTGACCCAGACGGAGCGAAGAACGAGCAGATCTGACAAAAGACGCAATACCAAATGAAGAAGATGAAAGATTTGATCGGCGTTCCCTTTTATTTTCCTTATTTTTAATTGTTTCCTTGTTGGGTTTTTAATATATTTACGAAAGAGTGCACAATCAAAGCAATTCGATTATATTTAACCCAAAACATTTTTCAATATCAATTTAACCTCTTAACATTTACGCAAACTCACCGACATGAGTAACTAAATTCGATTTAACCCCACATCTTTGGAAAAGTAATTTTAAACCTATAATTAATAAAGGATATGGCTTTGTCACCTATGACTCAAAAGTGTATATAGACACTGTTCTTCAGAGACCGTACAATTATGTATATGACACAAGAGTAGATGTTAAATTTAGCATCCTTAAAGAATTATCAGGTTCTGTCCTGAATAAGTCAGACGTAGAAATTAATCCATTCATCCGGGAGGAACTTAAAAATGAGGTTTGGCTTTCTTATGCTAATTAGTTTAGTGATATATGTTGTTTACTAATTGACCATTTCAACAATTGTTTGGATTCCTTACATCCATTTTCATGTTGTATTTGTTGCAGCAAACTGAGAAGCATAATACTAAGATCTTTATTGGTGGGTTGGCGACTGTGAGGGAGGAAGATTTTAATCAATACTTTTCATAGTTTGGCACAATAAGAGATAGTGTGATCATCACAGACCCGAAATCTAAGATCTGCAAAGGATATAGTTTTGTCACCTATGACTCAAAAGTGTCTGTAGACATTGTTCTTCAGAGACAGTACCATTATGTATTTGGCACAAGAGTAGAGGTTAAACTTAGCATCCCTAAAGAATTACCAGGTTCTGTCCTGAATGAGTCAAACGTAGAAGTTGATCCATCCATCCGGGAGGAACTTAAAAATGAGGTTTGGCTTTCTTATACTAATTAGTTTAGTGATATATGTTGTTTACTAATTGACCATTTCAACACATTACTTTGAAGGATTTCAAGGAAATAGCTCAAGGATGCAATTTGATTTGGGATACGCCAAATATACTTTGATGGTTTAGGCATAAAATAATTCTATGAGTAATTGTTTGATTTTGGATATTAACCGAGAACCCATTGGACAAATTTATGTTGAATAAATTACTAATAGTAGTAATCTCATAATTTAGTTTATATTATTCAAAATAAGAAAAAAAAGAGTCAACAATAGTATATCTATATTCCTACACAGTGATAACAAATCTGTACTAAATCTCCACAATATCAACACCCGCATAAACAGATCATAGAGAATGAAATATGGCACTAACCACATTATGGCTTGCTATAATATACTTTTAGCTACCATTTGAGGAAGAAGAAATAATAAAGGCGGTGAGAAGAAAAAGAGACCAGAAAATCACCCAATAAGAAATTCAAGGAACAGAAAAAAAAACTCATTCAACCAAATATCTTCAGAATTTTCCTAATATATATCTCTTTTTATTCTCACTATGAACTCTTCTTATTCTCGCTATGAGCTCTTCTTACTGTCGTCATCCCCATCCTGAGAAACCATAAGTTTCCTCTTTGATAAGTGGTTCCAACAGAAAATAGAGTAAGCGTGGAGTTCTAGAAAATCTTTAGGAATTCTCCACGCCTCATTTGATAGTTGTTGAAAAGGAGTGTTACCAGTTCTTTCCATGAAAAACAATTTTGAAACCTAGAAGATAAAAGACAACAATTGGTGTTACAACTTAGTTAATATCAACAACAACAATTGTTTCTTTCATTATAGAGATCAACAACAACCATCATATCAAATAAATTTTAAGATCTCTGCACCTTACCTACACAAATAACTTCCACTAAAATTCAGGATAACAAAGAAATTCTACACTAGAATGGAGAAGAAAACTTCACTAGGAAACATAATAAAACAACCTCAGAATGGAGAAGAAAACTTCACTAGGAAACATACTATGTAGTTGTTAAGCACAAAAATCTAAAAAACGACGTTAACTATTAATCAGCTTAATCGATCTCAGCAGAGAATCAAAACAATAGTAACAGCATGTCAACAACTATCTCATCCATAATCAGAGTATTTCAGCGACCGAAATGATTACCAAAACTCCTAGATGAGAAGAGAAAATCGGAAAAACTCCAGATCTGGAACCTCAATAGGCGAAAACGATTCTAACAAGTAAAAGCTTACACAAAATTTTTATCCTAAATCCTAAAATACTTAATCCAAACCAAAAAAATAATTATAAACCTTATAAAATGCTATATGTGACATAAAAAAAAATGTGTGCATAATATGTCACAAAAACTTCATTTGATGTTATTTTAGGAAATTTCTCAAACTTTAATCACATTTGTTTTTACAGTCTTTTTTTTTGTCGTATCTTCTCTTTACTCTCGTACCACAACTGCTGATTCTCCCGGGTACTAATCTATTTGTACACCTCAACTTTTTAGTTATGAACATGCTTTTGTCATGTGTTTAGTGATTTTTTTTTAATTGATAAACATGTTATGGAATAGGAGATGTATATTGCTTCGGAGGATTTGGTCCGTGTCAGGATGAATTTCTCTTTGGTTGCACTATTTACTGTATAAAAAATCATTACACTTATGGCCAATGTACTGAAATCGATGGATGATGTTGTCATCGTAAAAAATAAATAGGCGCCCAAAATGAAATAATATAATCAAATGTATTGTTATTTGTTTGAAAATAACATCAAACAATTAGTTTTCACATGTTTTGAATATCAATACAGAAAGTCTAGAACGGAATAAATAAACTTTACCAAATCGAAATTAGTTTGATTAAATTTGAGAAATAAGTTTTGCAATTGGAATAAAATCTAAAACTAAACGCATTCCATTTGGTAAAGTTTGTCGTCTACATGAACGAGATATTTGGGAATGGAAGTATTAAACCAATCTGTTTTCCTGGATATTGTTGTGTTGAGCTTAAGAGCTTTCAAATAAGTAGAGATACCAGACCTGTTCTTAGCTGTGTTAGGCTTACGGTCAGGCCCGAAAACACCAAAAGAGAATCAAGAATGGAGGAGAAAGCATACATCTCTGTTTAAGATCATCACATATTTCCCAGTCTTTGCATTCTTTGAACCAAGATAGTGTGTGATGTCATCCTCTTCTTACTGCCGTCATCCTGAGGAATGATAGACTGCCTCATAAGTAAATGGCGCCAATAGAAAAAAGTGTAAGCGAGGATGACGAAACATATCCCATAGAAGACATCGACTGAGGCGACCCGCGGAATGTCCAAGAATGGGAAGAAGCTCATGAGAAACGTAATGCAAACCGCCATTGTCGCGGAGTACCTGATGACATCGCCTTGGCAATTAGCAAATAAGAAAAACAAAGAACATATATGTTAAGATATGATGGTTTTGACATGGCCTTACCAGAATTCAAACTCAGGGAGTAGGCGAACATCAGGCTTGAACATATCAGGACCTGTTTTATTACCAACACGAGGGGTATCGAATCCCATCTGTAGATTCGTAAGGTATATCCCAAGACCATATGTGATAACGTAGAATCCGCGGATATAGTAAAGCCTTAAACCGTAGATAATGGAGATAACAAGTGTTCCAATCCACCTAAAAGTTGCATGAGTTTTCGTCCTGGGTTCTAGATAATCTTTGGGAATCCTCCACGCCTCATTTGAAACCTAGAGGATAATAGTTGGTGTTACAAACAATTGTTTCTTTCATTATAGAATATCAAAATACTTTTAAGATCTCTCTGCACCTAATTACCTACACAAATAACTTTCCTAAAATTCAAGATAACATAGAAACTCTACCCTACCCGTAATGGTCTACAAGGAAGATACTTTCGGGAGATTTCTCAGATCATTAATTTGAAACTTCCGATATAACAAAAGATCAAAACACTTACGGAAGTTGAATAATGATGATGGCTCTGCTGTCCCAAACGGAGCGAAGAACTGAACAATCTTTGTATTTCTCTTGATTCACTCAATGTACATAGATAAGGAGATGTTTGTTACTATTCTAAAGAGATCCTCCTAAGATACGGGAGAGATTAACTGACTAAGCATATTACGCAACACCAAAATGAAGGATTCGATTTTATTTGACCCCAACCTTTTGCCAATATCAATTTCATCCCTTAATATTTACGCAAACCCATCTAATGAAGTAACTAAATTCGATTTAACCCCAAATTATGTGTGAAAATGAATTTAAACCTTTGATTAAAAATTTACCAAATAAAAGATTTTTTAAAATAGCTTATTAATTGACAAAAAAAAAATCTTAGCTTTAATTATTTCTCATACGTATATAAAGAGACTGATCGGCCAAGTTATTTGATTATATCTCTTCAAACTCTCTAATTTAGAGATAAAATCACAATTGTCTTTCTCTTACATCTCCGGTCAAAACATCTGACTTATTTGTCGATCGGAATGTTTAGAACAGAACAGTCTTGAGATTGATTCTTTCATATGACAGTCCCGTCTTTAATAGTGGCCTTTTCGACGATTACAGTGATCCCAGATCGAATGTAGAATCCTTCCTCTGGCCTATCAGTTTCTTGAACATCCTGAAACCAAAAGAGCTCTTATTAACGTCAAGAATGTTGAATCTCTCAGAAGTCTTGATCTTCACTCATCTAAAAGACCGAAAACACGAAATAAAATCAAGAATGGAGGAGAAAGTATACATACATCTTTGTTTAAGATCATCACATTTTTTCCAATCTTTGCATTCTTGTCAATGATGCATTTCCTTCAATGTAATCAAAGATAACATCAGAGTTTAAGAATCAATTCAGAGAAGAATATCGAGATTTTGGTTTGTTACCTGATCTTTGTATCTCAGCCAATGCCAATTGGAACATTTCCTTCTGCAAGCAGAGCCGCGATCTCAGATTCGGTTTGGTAACTATCCGCTCCTAACATTAGAGTATCCTGCAAAGGTAAAAGAACACAAGACTCAGGTTTGAGCCCAAGAATGTCCTTAAAGCTCTGTCCTTTTTCAATTGAGGATACACACCTGAAGCTCTACACCATATTCAAGACGTGACCTTTCACCAATGATGGAACGCTGGATGGTGCATTCTCCCAAGAAACATCCGTGTGAGGTTATCGAATCCACAATCTGCAAAACCATCAAGAGGATCATACCAATTAGTGAATCAAGATTCAACAGATTCAACCAAGTATCACAGGCTAAAGAAGAGGATTTCCCCATAAAGAGAAAGATGTTTACGCGGCATTTCTCAGTTTTGGTGGGTGGTAGAAACCGAGGAGAAGTGTAGAATGGCGTATTCTGATCGTAAAACTCAAACTTAGGATGCTGCGTAAAACAATAACGAAAGAACAAGGAGATTAGATCAACAGTTAGAAACATTTTTGAGTATTAATCAAACTAACCTCCTCGACAAGAGCCAGATTGGCTTCATAGAAGCTCTTTATAGTCCCGATATCTTCCCAATAGTCTCTAAAGATGTATCCCTAAAGAAGACAGTTTGATTAAATCTTTTGTGACAAAACTCATGAAATGCTATTAAAAGAAAGAGTTCTGTTTTACTTGAACATTGTGATCTCTTATAGCTGCAAGAATAATATTAGATCCAAAGTCATTGGAACTCGGATACCGCCATGTCAGAAGCTTCAGCAAAGTTTCGGTTTTGAAACAATTAACTACCATTGATGCAATGTATGGAGATTTTGCTGCTTCTTGATGAGACAGTCCAAGCATAGTAGTATCGGTTTGCTACATTCAATAGTTGCAAAATATTCATTTTCCGATAGTTCGGAATTATTTAAGTTATGAGAGATAAAACTGTACCATTGATTTCAGATCAACGCCAGTTGGTTTCTCAGAGAAATGGACTACACGCCCGCTTCGATCAATATTCACAAGTCCATAATCCAATGCACGGCTGAAAATTCACAAAGCAGTTTTACGAATCAAGTCAAAAAGGATAAAAACTTGAAACCAAAATCATACAAAAAGCACATCGTGGTGCTAAAGAAACTAACCTCTCATCTACTGGTGCGCAGGAAAGAGTAATATCCGCGTTGCTATCGACATGGTACTGTTCAATGCATAGTGTTTAGAGTTGGTAAGAAAATATCGTTTGAAAATGTACTAAGAGGAATCTTCTTATTTACCTGAACAAAGTCCATATAATTCATTCTATAGAGATGATCTCCAGACAAGATAATAATATTCTCAATGTTCCTGTTCTTAGCATCCTATTGTATAAGACATCAACAGATTCAGACCATTTCAAAGAATCACAAAGGAATAGACTTTAATATCTGATAAAACCGGTAAAATAATCATAAGTTCTTCATACCTCAAACACTCACAGAAACTTTCTCACAGCATCTGCTGTTCCTTGAAACCACTTTTTCCCGGCTTCACCAGGAGTTTGTGTAGCAGCTAGAACCTGTTTCAGTAAGATTTTTACCTTTATTTTTTCTCTCATCGAAACAAGAAAAAGAACTGAAGTTTTTGAAAGAAACCATATTGTTACATGTATACCTCAACAAAACCATCTCCAAAGTTTATGCCATTCCCAAAATAAGTACGAGCCAAATGGTGATTGAGGGAAGCAGAGTTAAACTGAGTCAGCACGAAAATCTTGTTTATGCAACTGTTAATGCAATTACTCATTGGGATATCGATCATCCTATAGCATCCACCCACAGGAACCTGCAAATATTGTTTCATCATTGTGGTTGAAGATTCAGAAAAAACAAAGACTTCCCCTTTACACAAAATTATCTTTCTCAAAACCGTTTCCATCAATAATTGATAATAACTCACAGCCGGTGTTGCTGCTCGCTTTGTAAGAGGAAAGAGTTTAGCTCCATTGCCTCCTCCTAGAATGATTGCAGCCACATTTTTCGGATCTGCTCTTCTTCTCTCGAACATCGAAGGCTGTATATTCTGAACAACAAAAACATGAAACCAATCAATGTAAGGCAATCTCTAAGACAAATTCCTCAGACAAGTTGTTAAGTGCTTTGATAAGTCTGATCATTTAGCTTACCAGAGCCTCTTTAGCGTTCTTTGAAGTAGCAATCGCGTAAGCAACACCGGGCTTCAAATTTTAATTTCTGAACTTCTTGGAACTTGAATCTGAAGCCAAAGATTTCAAGAAGCTTCCTTTGATCTTCTCACCCCAAAATTTGTTATCCGCATTCTTGAAACTGTCCTTGGACAAGACAGTGTTTGTCCCCAAGCCAAAGTAGCAACAAGAATCCATCCCTTTTAGCTTGAATGAAACAGAACAGAATCGTATAGCTTGTTAGTAAAAATTAGATATACAAGTAAAGTGAACAACACACAAATACGAATACAATAATAAAAAAAATCCCAAAGCAAGAAGTTACAATTTTTTTGTGTGCGCAATAAAGAAATTCTCGGAAAGTAGGAAACTTTGACCACACAGGTGATTCAAATACATAGAGATACTGTATCTTTAGAAATCAATGGAATTAACTTGTACAGGTAACAAATCTCTCAAAACATCGAAAAAATGAAGAGGGTTGCCAAAAAAAGAAGAGATTTTAATTTATAAACATGAAACGAACATGTTTTGGATCATAATGAGTTTGATCCAGATAAAATGTTCAATTATAATCTATTTTTAGGTTTTCATATCATTAAATCACAGAAAAATAGAAGATTCGAAGAGAACGGAAGAAAACTGATTATTAGTGACCACTGACCAGAAGCAGAGGAGTTCATCCTTAAAATACCCAAGAATAACTGATATTTTTTTAAGGAAAACCGTTATTATGAGAAAATGTGAAACATCCAAAGGTGAAAACTTTATAATGGAAGCTAGAAGAACACAGAGAAGTATGAACACGAAGATATATATATAGAAGAGGATCGAACAGAAGAGAGAAGAACTTACCTGAAAGTAGAGTCCTTATTGTTCTCTGGTCTTGATTAATGTAATTTTCAGGTTTGAATTCCAAAGAGAACTCTAAATTATCAGTGAGGAGCTAAATTGCTTTTCTCTCTTCCAAAATCTGTTCTATATTTATTCTGTAATTTTTTTATCTTAGCTTCTCTGTTCAAACTAAGAAATTACAGCTTCAATATTTATTAGAAGGAAATTTAAAGGAAAAATAAACAATGTTCGATTAAAATACTAATTTGTTATTTGAACGAGTAAATTAAAAAATATCTGAATTGAAATAAAAATAATATTTTTCATAAGATCATGTGAAATTTTACCTACAAAAGCCATAGGCATCTGACAATGAACGTCACTGAAGAAAATGAACGACTTTGGTTTCTCCCATACTCTTGCTACGGGAATCATAGGACACGTGGCGCTAAACTATATCGCTGTCTAGTTGCATGTGGACCCAGGCCCATTTTCATCTAATTGGCCCAGCATAGAGGTGCTCTATATGGTCTGTACACGTCGTAACACGTACTAACAAAATTGCCTCGAAGCTGGAGAGACTAAATAATTAATTAATTACAATTTGTATTTTGTTGTAATCAAACGCCAAGAACCCAGATACAATTTTCCTTGATGCTTGATTATACTTTTATCACTACACCAAAGCATATTATTTTTGAATATGGCTTTCGAATCGTTTTGTTTGTAAAAATAGATATATTTCAGCGTTCATTAAAAGAAAAAAACCAACGGCTAAGCTTCAGCGATGGTGTTATAAATGTCTTAAAGGGAAGTTTCATGTGATCGACGGCGATGTTTTGCAAATTGTAATTTGTAAGCATTATAGGAAGATTTGATTATATTGGAAAAAAATGGGCCCATATGATTAACGGGAGAGAAGACGAGATAGAAGGGCCCATCAAGCATGGCTAAAACTTATATATAATGTCGGAAAATTATTTGAATAAATCTACCGAAAGTGTAAGTCCAATTAGCAAAATAATAAACACTAAAAGTTCTTTGGCGAGAAGACAAAATAATATCAGGATAGTGAAACTTTTTTTTTGTGAAACTTTTTTTTTTGTTTTAAAGGATTAGGATAGTGAAACTTGTCACGTGGGCTGCAAACGTTTTCCTTTTCCTTTCCCTGTTGCGATGTCTTTAACTCGACATTGAGTCTCTTCCTCAAAAAAATTAAATACAGTTATATTAGTATACAAGTTTTAAAATCACTATAAAACAATCAAAATTTAAATTTCTCATTATAAAAACTATTAGATTTTTAAAATTTTTTAAATTTTTGATTTTTTATCCAACTTAAAATTTTATTTTTTTTAAAAAAAAAACTTAAATACTAAACCTACACAACAATACAAAATCAAATCAAATTTATAGAATCGCTAACGATCAAATGACGAGATCAAGTGACGGGATCTAAAATCTGACTATTTTCATATCATTTTGCAAAATTTAATATTTAAGTTTTCAATTAAAAATCAAAATTTAAAAAGTATATGAATTTAAAAAATCAAATTATTATTTTATAAAAGATTAAAAGTTTTTGAAAAACAAGAAACTTTAATGCTAAACCTACATAACAATGTAAAAACAAACCGAATTTGTGAAATCTCTAACGATCAAATGATAATCAAATGATAGGATTCAAAATTTGGTTAGTTTTCATACCATTTTTTTGTAAATTTAGCATTTAAGTTTCACGCTTTAAAAAAGCTTTAACTTTATAAAACAAAAATTTGATAATTTTAAATCCAGAAAAAATCAAAAATTCAAAACCTTCTGAAAATTGAACGTATAAAAATTTAAAAATCTATGAATTTTTTTAGATATAAACAACATTAAAATGAGATAGAAATTGACCTGACAATGAAACGCATTGGATCGGCGAGAGAGAATTGGATAATGAGATAACATTCATCATGGGCTTGTCATTTGTTGATGGGCTCAAATTTTCTTTTTTGGTTGGGCTTCTGCTCCATTGGTTTCGATGACTTGGCTTTGATCACAAGGCGGTAAGAAAAACTGGTCGGTTCGAGAAGAGATGGCACACAAGTTACATACCTACATCAAACGGAGTAGCAAAACTGAATTAAGAATCAAAACTTTGAGCAATAAGACCTAAATTCAAATTCTTAGATATGAAGAAAGATGGTACCTTGGTGATGATGTAAGCACGACGCCATGCTCTTCCTGCACTTGAAGTTTCTGCACCATTGGTTCTGCTTTAGTCTATCACCACGATTTGGGATTGGTGATCTTCGATTTCTCTTGTGATTGCGAACAAGAGCATCATGAAATCGGAACTTGTTTCAGGAATAGAAGGCACTCAAAGTTTACCAAGAAAAAAAAAGAACGAACTCAATTAGATTACTTGATTTAAAGAGTAGAATCAAGTTCACAACTGATCTAAGCTAAAGAAGAAGGAGAGGAGAGAAACTTTTTTTTTTCTGATGAGAAAGAGAGGAGAAGCGTGAAAGTATTGCTCTCTGATATATTTATAGGGAGAAGACTTCGATACTTTGACATTATTGAGAATTTCTATCTTTTTTGAACGTTTGAAACATGGAGCATTGGAAAAGTCGCTAGTTACTTTTTCTTTTTCCATTTGGAGAGAAAAAAATAAAAAAGTTGTCACTCGTCACTACAACGGTAAAGTTAGTCACTTCTCACCACAACGGTAAGTTAGTCACTTCTCACCACAACGGTAAGTTAGTAACTTCTTGAGAATTGTAATTGTAAGAATACGTTTACGTTACACAAATTTTGCATTTTTCTCTACGATGAATAGTAATTATCTACTCCAAGCTAGTTATGTTCATTAAATCACAACAGTATTTTGGATCATTCCAATTCAGCAATTCTAATTCCCAATTACGAGGAATTACGGCTTAAATTTATCGACATATAACCAAACCGGAATCCATTGCCGAGTTCTTGAAAATCTCACGAACATCAACACCGATTGAAATAAAAAGGCAAAGCTTGACACAATTTTAGAAGTCTCAATGCGTTTAAAATAGCCATATATCTCAAAAAAGGAATTACAACAACCAAGATTCTAACAAGTTCCTGAAGAAGCAACCAACAATAGGAGGTAAGAAAAAGAAATCGAGCCCAAGCCAGATGAAGAAGCTAACATCTTAGGTGTTGGTGGCACGAGTGTAGATCTGCTGGCTCGAGTGAGCAGCCACCATCCTGATCAAACCTTTAGCCATTAGCTCCCTAATAGCCCTCCTTGCTAGAGACCCACTTATCTGTATTTTTAACAATATCAATAGTATGTTTTTGGAAAGACAAAACCATACAAAGAGAAACAGAGATATATAATATAATTTCAAAGCTCTAGACAAGCTTCTGATTGACAAGCTACAATACACAAGCACTACTTAGTTAGCAAAGCAACTAACATTTGGAACTATGTTAGCAAAGCAACTAACGTTTGAAACTATGTGGAAGCAAGGAACAAACTCGTGAGCAAGGATTACAACAACAACAACAACAACAACAACATTATACAGTATCACTTTCTAAGTAAAATGGCTTGAAACTAAGCTCATACAACTAACAGCCAACACTATCTCTACTTGAATCGAAAGAGCAAGAAGTAAATATACCCTCATACGATCAGAGAGAATGGAAGGGGTGATGAGCTTGAACTTGGGAGCTTCAGTGAGAAGCTTATCATAAGTAGCCTGATCAAACAACACCATGTTGTTCACCTTCTCCTTTTGCTTTCCCTTGCTCCACTTCTGTTCTTGTTTTCAAAGCCATACACATCACAAACAACAATTAAGCACAAAGAACAATGACAATGAAATCTCCAATGCAAATCAACAAAAGCATCATCAATATCATACTTAACCATTTACAGTATAACTTAAATACCATATTTCATATAAACAGCAAGATAATTTTACAAAATAATGAATCAGATCTTTACGCATTCAAATGAGACCTAAACTATGTTCGAAAGATAGATCAATCTCTCGTGGAGAAGTGAAGCAGATAAGAGCTTAACGTCTACGTAAGTGTGTAACATGTTTACAATTGAGGAAACGAACCTTCTTCTTCTGCTTTCCACCTCCAGATTTCGCCGGCTTGGATGACGGCGGCGGAACCTTCTCCTTTTTTGGCGCCTGTAACCAGAAAACGAAAATTACGATCCGGAAAAGAGATCAAAGAAAACATAGAGATGATTAGAGAGAGAGAAGAGTAGAGAGGTACCATGTTGACTTCGACGGCGACGGAGTAGCAAACGGCGAGTAGTAGATGAAAGCTGAGGCTGAGGCTGAGGGAGACAACGCTAGGGTTTGCTCTTATATTAGGGTTTCCAAAGTTTGATGTTAATGTATACGGGCCGCTATAATAAAAGCCCATTTAACATTTTCTATTTGTCCAACTGAAGCCCGTTAATATTTATTTTCGAATTGAAGCCCATATAAGTTTAGGAATATATAAAACCCAACTACCTAGTGTTGTTTAATCAGGGTTTATACTTTATAACTTTTTTTTTAATACTTTATAGGAATGAATTTTTAATCAGGGTTTATACTTTAAAACTTCTTTTTTTAATCCTTTATAACTTATAGAAATGAATTTATAATCAGGGTTTATACTTTATAACTCTTTTTAAAAAACTTATAGGAATGATGGCTTGTTTGGATGTATCTAACTGCGCTAGGAGACTATAGTTCTTTGCATAGTATGACAAAAACATATCCTTACTATATTATTAAGTATCACAATTTTCATTGGCATCGTCCAGTTTCTCTTTAATTTGTATGTTTGATCTTATCCAAAAAAGTTCACTTCCGAATTCCAACGTAAACAAAATCCCGCATGATCCGTTGTATGCATGCTGGCCAAATCGCCAGTGATTTTCTTCAAATTTATTAGTGGCCAGGTTCATAATTAATCACATAGAGTTCAACTTCTTAATTAATCTTCATGTAAAGTCAAATTTATTGGGAAAAAAAAAGAGTCATGTGTTCAAATTGCTGTTTCATTTGGAAAACGATTGTTTAACAAAAAAATTCTACAAGGTTTTTTTTTTCTTTCCAAAATGGCTGCATACAATAAAAACTGTACTCATTGATACTTAATTCCCACAAGATAAAGATCGTGTAATATTATTTCATAAAATATTATTATATAAAGCATCATTGGATCATAACACTCATGTAACATAAACCAAACCCGAAAATGTCGAAATCTAACGGCACAGTTACAAATTGCAACATGTATTATCCTGACATAACATTAAAGGGACAAAGGGACAACAGTGCAGTGAGTTTCAGAAAGTAAAAAAGAAAAAGAAGCAAATTACAACGAGAAAGCAAACTCTTAATTATTTTCTCTAGCAGTCGAAATAACAGAAACAAGCTCGACCATTGTTATCCATGTGACACGCTCCATATTTAGCGTCTTCCCTATCTTTGCATTGGGTATTACAGTTGTCCGACGAAAGGCAAATTCCCGTCCACGAACCGCTGTACCTTTGACATACCTCGGCCTCCACTGCCTTCTATTAGAGATAACTTGGAGAGCAAGATTTATCTTGCGAATCAAGTATTGTAGGCCATCAAAGGCCGGTTAACAAGTGAAGCCCGTGAAGCCCGAAGACGAATATTTTCTAAATCTCTATATTTACTTGTTGTGCAAGTATATTTCTTTTATGTGTTAGATAAGGATTAGGAAGATTTACATTATTTGATGTTAGCAATATGTTAATGTTAATCACTATATATATGTGTCTTATGGTTTTGTATCAAAGCAACAACTCAATAATATATTTCATTCTATAATTTTCTACACCTTCAAACCTGCATTAAGATCGCATTCACAATGTTAACAACTGATCAAATCTCTAACTAATTATATATCAGATTATTGTGTATATATAAATCACTGACTAGCTGAAGAAAAGACAAGGACGTAGAGGCAGAGGAGAGCAACGAGAGTGCATGACTTAGCCATTTTTTTCTACTTTATTTTTGTTAATTAGTATGGTTAAAGTAGTTTGACATATAAAGCTAAGCTTTATATAGAGCCACGGAGATACATGGCAATGAGCGACGAGGTGTATAAAGTAGTGAATACGTTTGCTAATTATTTAAATCATGAAATTAAGTGTGTAATTAGTTGGGAATTTGAGGGGTTTTAAATTAAAAAATCAGGGTTAAATAAAAATATTAAACATCTGAACAAAAATGATTGTCTCAACTAATATATACCACCAAAAAAAATTGATCCAATTTAGCAATATTTTGTAATTCTTTTTTTTTTTATAAAAGCAATATTATGTATTTTTCATGACCTAATAAACTATAAAGACTTAATAAACTATAAAGACTTAATTTTAGCTAACGGATCAATACAAATATATTTATGTAAGTTCTCATGAGAACAAGTGTTAGCTTTTTTGGTTAACGAGATTTAGTTTTGAATCTTGGGAGTAATAAATAGTAACGTTTTAGTTAATAGTACTAGGTTTCAAGTTTTAACATCACATCATGCATATTATCACATAGTGAGGTCAAAATTTAAGTAATAAAGTTACTTTTTTGAAAATAGTACTGTAAAAATGATATTAATTGTAATTATATAACTGCGAGCGTTAAAATATATGATTTACCACGTTACTCATATGGTTATATATTTATACTGTATACAAGAATAATAACATAATTAATTTTTCTTTAATATGTGATTAGTAATTTACAAAAATAGTAATTTAGTTGACAAACAAAGAAATAATTTATTTAGTTGTTATATTTTGTTCTAACATAAAAGGAGAAGATATTAAAAAGATTTTGCATTTAGTTCTAATGGCATAACTAGTAATTTTTAAAAAAACTAAAGGTTGTATTTTAAATGTATTTCTAAAATTATAATAGTAAGATTCGTAAGTGTTATTCTTAGAATAAAATTTACAGCATTTTCTATTTTTAATATATTTTATAATTATATTTTAAGGGATACGTAAATTTGAGTGATGATCCTTAATTTGTTTGGTAAGGAGAACATAAGCCATTGTTGTGGCAAGACGCCTATGGATACAAAATAACACATCACAGATTCATAACTTCTTTTTTTTTTTTTTGAAATTTAACTTATTTATTCCGAAGAAACAACATAAAGTTTTCCAAAGAAACAATGCATATAGCAAGAGAGTTTCACAGACGAAGTTTAAAACGCCCAAAAGGCTTAATTCTTGCAGTTGAAATAACAGAAACAAGCACGACCGCGTTTGTCCTGATGGCATGCTCCATGGCGAGCGTCTTCCCACTTGATACATTGGCGATCGCAGTGGCTTGTCCACGTGCACCTCCCCGACCACGTTTGACTATACCTTTGACATATCTTAGCCTCCGCTACTTTCACTCCTGAGTGCAAATCAATCGCATTTCTCATTATCATTTATGTTATCTTGATTAATTAGAGCAGTATTTATATGAACGAACATGTATGCAACTATGTATGATTAAAATTTATTTGTGTCGCTGACCAGTCGGAGAATAGAGAAGGAAGCAGATGCAGAGGAGAGCAACGAGAGTGAGTGACTTTGCCATTTTTCTTTCCTCTTTCTTTATTTTTTGTTCTTACTTTTGGTGTTGTGTGGTATCATTATTAAGCTATACCCTAGATAGGTTTTATAGAGAGATGAGGAGTGAGTTTGCTACTTAAATTAATTATATTATCTTAGACCATCTCTATGGGTCCTTTTTTGGAGTGTCTTAAAACGTGGAACCCTCAAAAATATGTTGAATTGGTGTCTTTCCTGTCTCTGCGAAGATACGGTCTCTTCTCCGAAATTGCCATGTGTCACGGCGTGATTCGTCGAGACAAAAAAAAATCAATTTTTTTTTTTAAAGTTAAAAAAAAAATATATATATTGATTTTTTTTTTGGGAAGACACCCGCACCGATGGAGATGCTCTAAGTGTACTAAGACATTCACATGGGTTGACTAATTAATTAGTAAACCAGATCTTCATTTGAAAAAAATTATATGTTGTGTGCTACTTGACAAAGACACTTTTCTTAAGACTATAGTACTTCTGAGCATATATTTTTACGTGAATATTGTGTTTATTCATATTTATCAGATTTTTTAAAATGGGAAATCAGATATATCTGATGTTTTTTGAACCAAAAATTTATTACAAAATCAAGAGTTCAATTTTGATGACCTTTTTGTTAAAGATAAATATTATGACTTACAACTAGCGTTATATATAAATAAATTACCAAAAGAAAACCGTGTTTCAATCCTTTTTTATATATTTGTTGTAATTTAAGATTCGAAAATTTGAGTTTATTACTTTACGGCAATAAATACTAAGTTTTGGATGTTTTGGCAGGTAAAGGCAGATGGCAAAAGTTGCAAAACTTTGTACAGTATATACAAGTTAAACAGAATCCCGCATGATCCGTTCTATGTTGATAGCAAAATCACCAACGATTCTTCAGATTTATTCCTCACCGAATTCTTAATCCATCACATGTAGACAGTTCGACTTAACAGTCTTATCTTAATGTCAAAATTACTGATTAATAAACATATTTATCCATGAGTTTTTAACTTTTTATCGTCCAACTTCTCAGTGATTAATTCATTAGTCTCGATTAGTTGAAGTTATATAGTAAGTAGTAACAGCTAATTTGTGGTTGTATTTTGCCATTATTCTTTTAAGCCAAGTCCACTCAAATCCGGACTTAGCTTTCGAAATGCGCTGAATCACATACGTTCAAATGACTTGGCTTATTCTAAGAAGAGGTAGTTGAGTTTTTTTTTAAAAGCGTTTAAGAAATCAAATCATCATCCAATGATCTGATTGGTAGATATTTCTAAATTGTGAGCCTTTATGAGATGATATGGGCTGAGGAATTGTAAGGAACAAACGAGGAAGATTTTTTGTGCTAGAAGACAAATATTGAAAGATGATATATGGCCAGTTCTTGAAAAATATTCCAGAAAGGCCATTAGGGCCAATAATTATATATCAATAATATTAACTTTACAAGTTTAATTTTCATCAAACCGACCTTAGCTCAGTTGGTAGAGCGGAAGACTGTAGTAGTTGCTGTAATCTTTAGGTCGCTGGTTCGATTCCGGCAGGTCGGAATTTTTCCATTTTTAATATTTTGTTTTTATTACTGCGGTATTAATAGGGCAAGTTATGAAAGATCCGGTCAGAATATGAAGACACGTTTCACTTGTGGATGTTATGAATAATTATGAAACACCAATAATGAATCTTCATTTCAGCTTTTGATAAAAGAAGTGAGGCCTTTGTCAAAGTGTATCCAATAATGAGAAATTAAAATTTGAAAACATGAGACCACCTCTTATATTTATGCTTTTTGGTTAGAAAGGGACAAGACATTAAAGAAACAACAAAGAGTTGTTGACCTACAAGCCATTTCTCCATCTCTTAGTGAAGAAGTAATTGTTATATATACAACTTTTTTTTCTCATTTTCCACAGAAATACAATAAAATGTACTTCTAGAAAAATATTAAGTAATAATAATTCTTTGAAGATATTAGATATGTAAGTTAACCTATCGAGAGAAAAAAAACTATAAGGTAATTTAACTCATATTACCCATTACCCATAATATATACAACTACAAACATAAATTTCTATTTCACAATAGGATCATATATATATGTGTATATATATATGTGTGTGTCCAACAAAAAACTGATATTAGTATAATTTTATATTCCATAAGATTTTATTTCGGCACAGTGGGCATGTTTGCCTTATATTGATCATTCAAGCCCTTGAAAATTTTACAATATAGTTATATAAATCAATAAAAATGTGCTATGAAATGGACATGCCAATACCACGGCAGCTGCTTTACCGGTCGACTGGTCGAGTAAATAATTGGAAATGGAGAAAGTCACGACTATAGTGCTATGAGCCTTTGATGCTTTTAATCAATCATGCATAATAAAAAATTATTTTCAGTCATAATTCACTTTTCTTAACCACGAAAACAACTTTAATGATATACCAAATAAAACAAACCGAGTAATTATAATATTTGATATAAGACAGGGTTCTTTAACCAACAAAATCTTTTGGAGGTGCATGCTTTCCATGATTAGTAGTATCATATTTCAAAGTTAATATGTGTTTTTTTATTGTTAAACTTAAAAAGTTAACATGCTACAGCTTGTCTGGCTGATATATCACATTTTTATGTCAAGTTTTGAAGTTTTTTCTTGTTTGCACCTACACTATAATATATATATTTTTAAATAACACTAACATATTATAATTAATTAAAATACTAGTGACATAAGCCCCAACTTTTGTAAAAACGTCTATTTTTTTACAAAACATCTATTAATCAAGGAACTTTACATAAATAATTAAACTTCAGAAAATTTCAAAAAAGCCCAAAATTTGTATTTATTTGGAATTTTCCCTAATAAATTGCTTAAATTTATAAAGTGTTCCTCATGAAGTTGTCTAAAAATTACTGTCGAGAGAATATCTACCACGTTTAACATCTAAAGAATGTAAAAAAAAAATTATTTTACTCAAACCGCTTTATGGTTTAATTTCATTAGAAGATTTTTGTTTTTTTCTTTAAGTTGCTTTAGAAAATGAAAGTAACCATATCAAGCGCACTCAACTACCCTGTATAAATACTCATACTCTCATAAGCTAATATCTCTCAAGAAACAAAGCAAAATAAAGAAAGAAGAAACAAAGAAAAAAAAAGAGAACAAAGGGAAAAACATATTCTCCTCTGTCTAGATTCTCAATTTCTTTCATGAATCTAAACTAAGAACCCAATTGGTCTCTAGGAGATCTGAGCAAGAGACAGCTCAAAATCCTCTGTTTCTTTTTTTTTTGGGTGGTTTTTTTCCTCTTCGGTTCTATCCACGCCAATGGATTCGTTTACTACTCAGAAATCTAAATCAAGAAAGATAAAGAGGCTTGCGAAAAAGTCACGTGTTCAGATAATCTTGGATCTGTTTTTCCGGGCGATCGAGATAATTGTGGTTTTGGTTACAGTTGCTAAGCTCTGTTATGAACTCGTTATCACGTTTCAGGATTCTGGTGTCGCAGCGGTTGTTCTCGCAAACCGCAGCCTTGCGTTTGTTGTCGGAAACGCAATAGTCATCGCACTGATCGCCAGATCCGGTCTTCTCTCGAATCAAGTTCTTGATTCGAAGTGCAAAAGCAACGATCTTTACGACGAGTTTGTTCTCGAGAGCTCAAGAAGGAATGTAATTTCACGAGCCGAGATGAGAAGCAGAGAAAAAAAGAGTGAGGCAGAGAACGAGGCTAAGCAGAGCATAACCGAGATCAGAGCAAAGGATATTGAAGAGAAACCGATCATAACTGAGAGCAGAGTAAAACAAAGCAGTTCTGAGAAGACGGAGAAACAAAGCCTAACAGAGAAGAGAGTGGAACAGAGCAAACCTAAGAAGTTGACAAAACAGAGCATTTCCGTGAAGGGAGAGAAAGAGAGCGAAGTTGAGCATCAGGAGATAACTGTGAAGTTGGAGAAACAGAATTTGAGTGAGAAGAGGCAAAGTCAGAGTTACCAACGAAGCAGGTCGGAGAATCTGGAGGATTGGAACAAGAGATCTTATGGAAGATTAAGAAGATCGGAGACGGATGCATCTTTTGAAAGATTTGATTCCGATGATGAACTCAGATACAAGATCGAGTCTTTCATTGCGAGGCAGAGAAGAAATCAAATTGATGAATAGTTTTGTATAATTTAGATTGAAATACAAATAAATAAGCAAAAAAAAAAAAAAAAAAAGACAGTAGTGTTTGTTATAAGAGGGAAATTTGGCATAAATAATTGTTTGTCTTTGCTTAATTTTTGTTAATTCTATAATATAAGAGATTTTGTTTTATACCACTTATTGTGTTGTGATCTACTAATTTTGGAAGAAGATTGATCAGAAACGGTCAATGTAAATTTTATGAAAAACTTCAAGAAAAGGTAAAAACCTTGTCAATGCTCTCTCTCTCTCTCGCTAGATTTGTTCTGTGAGATTTTTGGCGTTATAAATTTGGAGCCGTTCTTAATTTGGGGTGAGAAAGAGAGTGTTATAGAGATATCTCTTTCTTCTTCTTCTCCCCTTAGTGTTTTTCTGAATCTACAGGTAAAAAGTATCTTGAAGAACTTACATTTCTTCTTCTTCTTCTTCTTTCTCACCTATAAACCCTCTTTTACATTCTCAGTCTCTAATCACAGAAAACGTGGGATTTATGTTAGTTCTCATAAGCGTTTCTCGTAACGTTTGGGGATGAATGTAGCGTGTTTGATTGTTAGACAAGAAACCGTAACATAATTTTCATTCATTTGCTTTGTGATTCAACAGGAACATAAATCATGACGGATACAATGGATCGACATAATAAGATAGGTAAGCTGAGAAATTTGTCAATTCTTTTATTATCCGTTTGGAATCTAGACATTTTTTTTTTGAAAGCAAGAAAATTATTGCAGATGCTGAGATCTCAGAAGATGACAAGAGATTAACAAAGCTTTGCTCCTTGAAGAAGAAAGCAACAAATGCAACGAACAAGTTTAAGAACTCTATGACCAAGAAAGGTCGAAGGCAAAGCCGTGTGAGATGTGTCTCAATCGTTGATGAAATTGATACAGAAGAGTTGCAAGCAGTTGATGCTTTCCGTCAAGCTCTTATCTTAGATGAACTACTTCCTTTTAAGCACGATGATCATCACATGATGCTTAGGTTAGGTCCTTACTTATCTCTCTTGTAATTTGATTTCTTCTTCTCCATTGCACCAATTAACCGAAATATTCATCTCAGGTTCTTGAGGGCAAGAAAGTTTGATATCGAAAAGGCGAAGCAAATGTGGGCTGATATGCTTAACTGGAGGAAAGACTATGGCGCAGACACAATCATGGACGTGACAATGAGAGGCTCTATTTGTTCACTTTTCTCGACTTTGGTTTTGTTCTTTCTCTCTTAAGTCTCTCTCTTCTTATATAAGGACTTTGATTTCAAAGAAATAGACGAAGTGGTTAAGTATTATCCACAAGGATATCATGGTGTTGACAAGGAAGGAAGACCTATCTATATCGAGAGGCTAGGCCAAGTCGATGCCACAAAGCTGATGAAAGTGACCACAATTGATAGGTATGTCAAGTACCATGTGAAAGAGTTCGAGAAGACATTCAATGTCAAATTCCCGGCTTGTTCCATCGCTGCGAAAAGACATATTGATCAGAGCACAACGATCTTGGATGTTCAATGCGTGGTATGTGCTTAAATAAGCTATAGAAAATTTTCCTCTTATAGATTCTTTGTAAGGTGGTGTCTTGGACGATTCGATCTCTGTGTTTTTCTTCTTTTTCTCCATGTGCAGGGGCTTAATAACTTCAACAAAGCTGCAAAAGATCTTCTTCAGAGTATTCAGAATATCGACAACGATAACTACCCTGAGGTTTGTTCTGTTATGACTTTTCTTCTTCTTTTGAGTTGCTAATGGTTTTGACTTTTGACATAGAATTATGACCTTTGTGTTTGTGGTTCATTGTAGACGCTGAATCGTATGTTCATCATCAATGCTGGCTATGGGTTTAGGCTTGTATGGAGCACATTGAAATCTTTCCTTGACCCAAAGACTACAGCAAAGATTCATGTAAAGATCCACTTAAAGATCCAAACTATACATTGTTTTTCATCATCTGCGTCTCGATTAGTTAGTAAAGAACCACTCTTTATGCTCATTAATGGCAGGTTCTTGGAAACAAATACCAAAGCAAACTGCTGGAAATCATTGACGCCAAGTGAGAACTTCAAACTCTTTACATGTAAACTTGAAACTGTTGCTATATCTTCAAATATGTTATTCAAAACTCTCTCTTCTCATTATGTGTTTAGTGAACTACCTGAGTTCTTGGGTGGTAAGTGCACCTGCGCAGATAAAGGTGGATGTATGCGGTCAGACAAAGGTCCATGGAACGACCCTGACATCTTCAAGGTACTTGTACAAAACCAACCTTAAGAAAATTCTTTATCAAAAACAGATAAATGATTCGTTTAAATATCACGATATTACACAGTTGGTTCAGAACGGTGAAGGTAAATGCCTGCGGAGGAGCTTGTCAGATATCGAGGAAAAGACAATCTCAGAGTACAAGAACGAAACAAAGGTAAAAAGAAGCAATGATCTTGAAAAAATTCTGAAGTTTCGTTTGATTTCCCCCCCCCCCCCCAGTAAAATCTAACATAATTGGTTTGAAACAACAAGAAGAAATGCGAACCTTTCGAGCCAGAAGAGACATATAAGAAATCTGCTGCGGAGAGGAGAAGAAATTCATCGACAAGACAGTGGATGCTGCTGCTTGGCCTACAAAGCTTCACAATGCTGGCATCAACCTTCCAGAGCCTAAAGGTTAGTATTCTCGTTAACAAAACCGGGTTTTTTTTGGTATAAATTCCTTAACCGGCGAAACTCTGAATTCAGATTTGTGCTCGGCTGCGAATCCGATGGAGAGGAAAGGATACTTATATGGCAGTGTGATGGCATTGCTCATGGGGATAGTGGGCATCATGAGGCTAACAAGGAACATGCCAAGAAAACTCACCGAGGCTAATGTATATAGCCGTGAAGGCGGCGCTGTGTTCCAAGACGGAGTTACGGTTATGTCGAGGCAGGAGTATATGGGGATGGTGAAGAAGATGACAGATCTCGAGGAGAAATGCAAGGCCATGGATGCTCAGGCTGCTTTTTCTCTGGAGAGGGAGAAAATTCTAGACGCTGCACTTCGTCGTGTTGACCAGCTCGAGCTTCAGTTGTCTGAAACCAACAAGGTAAAGCTCTCCTTCTCTCTTACTAGCCTCTTGCTCTGTTTTGCGATTTCTCTGTTTTTACTCTCTAAATTTATGAAAAAAAATAGGCACTGGACGAGACAATGACAAGACAACATGAGATAATGGCTTATATCGAGAAGAAAAAGAAGAAGTACATACGTAATACATCTTAGATTGATTAACTTACTTTTATTGCTTATGTTCGAAATTTGCTTGAAACTAATATCTAACTTTCTTTGCATTTTCAGTTCTTAATATTCTGAAAGACTGCATCAGAGTGCTAACAGTAACAAGAGTTACATCAGCATTCAGCTTCCAGCTTCTAAGAAGCCTAGAAAATAAAATATATTTCCATTTACTATGATCCTACAAATTTGGATACTGGAGAAGCTATAAAGACAAGAGTCATGTTTTGTCGGTGTTTGAGGACTACATATTTCTCCTTGATTTTTTTGTATAATTGTTTTGTTAATATAAAACTTGAAAAGAGATATTCGTCATCATCATTAACAATCAACTCGTCATCATCATAAAAGAGAGAACTCTCTCTTGAACTAATTAACCTTTTTAACATAAACTGAGATGAGAATTGTTTTGTTTCAATGTTACTTGTTCCTCTTCTTAATAAGTTGAAACCTAAGGGAGAGAGAGAATAAGAGAGTGAAAGCAGAGATGCTTCTTCTTCTGCTTCTTCTAGAAACAGAACATTTGTTTCCTCTTCTCTTCTTCTGCTTCTTCTTCTAGAAACAGAACATTTGTTTCCTCTTCTTCTTCTTCTTCTTCTTCTGCTTCTTCTTCTAGAAACAGAACATTTGTTTCCTCTTCTTCTTCTTCTGGAAACAAAAACAATATTGATGATGAGATTAGGTTCATTCAATGACTGAATTTGAAAGAATTTAAATGAATAAAATACAAGTTAGACAATTTTAGATTCTGGGTTTTAAAGGGTTTATAAGAGAAAAACCGACCTGGTACTCAGCAGCCTCTTGACGGTCAATATATGCGAGTAATTCTTCTTGTCTCATCAGAGCTTCATAAAGCGCCTGCTCCAAATAAAAAGGTTTTTTTAGAGAAACATGAAACGTTGTGGAATTTTAGTTGTTGAACATTGTATTCAATTACCTTCTTAGTGGCTATGAGCTCGGCTTCAAGTGCATCTACACGGCAGACAGCTGCGTTTAGCAGTTCCTCTTTCTCATAAGGCATCTCAGATGGCTTTGACTGGAGCACTCCAATTTTCTCCTCAAGTTCGGTTAATTTCTTTAGCACTGAATTGAGAAGATCAGCTTCCTCTGTAGCAGTGTTTCCTTCAATTTGCGGTTGGCTTGTAGGCGGTGGAAGCTGCTTGGTCACAACACGGTATGATACTGTGCAGAAGAATGTGAGAATCGCCATTACAAACGCCATGAAAGTTACTAGGACACGAGCACTGAAGCTTTCATGATCCTTTGAGACATTTGGAGGCATACGAGCTCCTGTGAAAAGAGGTACGAGACCAAAGTTACACTCTTTTCTTTTTTCCAGTGTTTGATGCCAAATTGAAACCTTACTTTTCACTTAATCATAAGGAAGATTACCTTTTGATGGAACCATGTTGATGGCAGCGGGTTTAACCTTCCAGGTGGCGTCAACAGCTTTGTCAACCATTGGAACATACTCATCATAACCAGCAAAACTACCAGCAAAGCTCGTTTCACCAGAACCTATCTTTGCCTGCAAAATAATCACTAGGACGATTCAGAACCACAAATCATGTCATTTATAAAAACATAAGATAGAGAAAGTGAATTTATGTTATACCTCTTCACGAACAGGGGTCAAGCGGAGATGGGAATAACTCTTTACTGCTTTTGGAGACACTACAATATCTTCAGCTTCAGAACCTGATTCTGCAGTTGATGTGTCACTTCCTTTTATCCATGGATAAGACGGCTTTGCATAAGCAATGACTTTCCCCTCGCTGTTCAGAACTTTCACCACCTGCTTCGCGCTGTGAGCTCCCCCATGAAGTACCATCTGCAATGATAGTAAATCATTTTTTTCCATTTCCAAAATCATATAAACTGATAATAATGAAAGCTTGGGTTTGTAAAGAGATCAGTAAAAGACAAATAATTAACCTTCACAATTTCCGGATTTTTCCATGGCCCTTTATCGGAAAGCATACAACCTCCCTGATCTGCGCAAGTACATGCACCACCCAAGAATTCAGGCAACTCGCTGTAACAAATGAAAGATGCATCAATGATGTAAGCAAAATACAAAGGATCGAGTAAATTTAGAGGGGAAAAAGGGATAGGAGTTCATGCTAATACCTGGAATCGATAACCTCAAGCAATTTACTCTGATACTTGTATCCGAGTACCTAAATTACAAAATGAAACAGTAGATAATGAATTCCAGGAGCAGTTCAACTAAGGCAAACCTTAAAACAGAGCTACACTAAAAAGGAAAAAATGTATTAACATACGTGGATCTTAGAAGTTGTTTTGGGGTCTAGAAAGCTCTTCACAGTGCTCCAAAGCAGACGGAATCCGGGCCCTGCATTGATGATAAACATTTGGTGGAGAGTCTCAGGATAATTGTCTCCATCAATCTTCTGCAACCGTGTAATAAGCTCACGAGCAGACTTTGTGAAGTTCTTCAATCCCACTCCTTGGACGTCCAAAATAGTTGTGCTTGAATCAATATACTTCTTTGCAGCAATTGTACAGGCAGGAAACTTGATCATAAAACTTTTCTCGAACTCCTTTACATGATATCTTATATATCGGTCAAGCGTAGTAACTTGCATCAGTTTATTAGGATCAACTTTCCCTAGCCTTTCAATATACACAGGCCTGCCTTCTTTATCTACGCTGTGATAACCGTGCGGGTAATACTTGAGAACTTCATCAATCTCTTCAAACTGAAAATCCTGAACAATCGTGTCGGTACCAAATTCCTTCCTCCATTGGATCATATCTGCCCACATGTGCTTTGCTTTCTCAATGTCGAATTTCCTCGCCTTCAAGAACCTCAACATCATGTGATAATCATCGTGTTTGTTGGGAAGTAACTCGTCCATTACCAATGCTTGTCGAAACTCATCAACAGCCTGAAGCTCCTCGACATCACGAACATCCTCAATGGAGACAGAACTGACCCGGACATCGCTTTTTCTTCTCTTCTTCTTAAGAGAATGCTTGAACTTGGTAGATGCATTGATAGCTTTTTTTTTCAAAGAACCGATTCTTGTTCTCCTCTCATCTTCTGAGTTCTCAAAATCAGACTTTCTTTCCTTTTTCTCATCATTGCTCAATAATCCCTCAAAACCTGTCAAAAAGATATAATTTCTTCACCAATCACTGAACAAAATCATCCAGCAGCTGAAATTACGACCTAACTTCTCAAAATTGAGGCTTCTAAATAGCAAAACCCTAAGTACCCACTAGAAAAGAAAAAAAAAATTCATTCGAAACCAACTCATATATTCATTCTCTCTACCGTTCCTTAATGCTTCAGTGAAACCCTAGAAAGACAAATCCTACGAAATCGCATAGAAAGATAGCAGTAAAGAAGCAGATCTGATAAACTTACATGGCCTTGCGAATCGATCAACGGGACCTGACATCTCTTATGATTCGGAGAGAATCGACAGAAGAAGCAAAACTCTCGCTCAAATAAAAAATTTACGTCAAAGAAAATGGCTCATCCACAAATCAATCCACCACAACCAACACCAATCGCTCTTTCCCTTTTTTTTTTTTTTTTTTCTTTTGTTGCTAACGAATCTACTTTCTTACATTTACCAGCAAAACCCCTGAAATTTCGCAAACAAAAAAAAAACTTAAAGAAACAAAATTTCAGAGGTAAAAGTGGAGTAGAATTCGGAGCGAACTATGGACTATTTCCCTTTTCTTATATTTATTTCCTCTGGATTTATTTCTGTATTTTGTTAGCAAAATAAACAAAAAAATCTAAATTTATTTACTTTTTGTTCAGTGACAGCCCTATTATTTACGCGCACTTCCTATTCTCAACCCCACACTCTTTTTCCTTTAGAACTCAATACTTTTACTGCTTATACTTAGTATTATTAACATTAAATTTCTAAAACCAATAGATTTACATACTGTGTTTTTATTTTCACTTGATATAATTTTTTTTTTCTTATTTCAATTTTAGTCTTATTTTACAGTTCTCAAATATTGTAAAATCAATAGTTTGTTATATCTAGAAAAGGAAAAGTCACAGATTTTAACAACAACAACAAAAAAAAGACATACAGTAGCTAGATAAGTTTACATGCCTTGCAGATGAAATATAATTGTTTGACATTATTGTATAGCAAAAAATATCAATCACCAACAACAAGTCAACAACCGATTTTGGCCGAAGGAACCGTGGTTGTGCATTAAATGTAAAACAATCGAGGTTATTACTGTAATAAAATCTAATAAATGGCCTGAAAAAAAAGTAGGCATGAAACTGGGGCGAAATCATAAATTAATTAAATATAAGTGCAAGAGAATAAGAGATTCTCTTTTTTGTCACCAGCCGACGAAGATCTGACGGTCTTTAATGATCGTAGGTGAAATTTTAACGGATCTACGATCAGTATAGGTTGGCTGTAACGTCAGAATCAGACAAGAACAGAGAAAAAGTTAAAAAAGAATTAAAAAAGATCGATGAGAATGTCGCCGACAATACGGAGCGGTAAACGATGAGTCAAGTCGTTGGCCATTTGTTGTCGGATTTTAAATACTTTATTCTTTTTTGTAATTGTTTTTACCAAAAAATATTCCGTAACTAACACATTTGAACTATTGTTCTACACATTTCTATTCAAAATAAATAAACGTGACTAATTAGTACATTAATAACAAAGATTTTCACCTCAATCAAAAGATTAATTTTATTTAATCGCGACAAAAGACTAATCTGTTTGTATAGTTACAAGTCACTTTTATAGGAATTCCAAAAATCATCATCGTCACATTCGTCTCCACCGTCCGATCTCACGCCATTCTCAATATCCCCACCGTCCGATTCCTTAACTCCAGCTGCTCCATCACTAGCTCGCTCCCTCTCCTCAGACTTCTCAGGCTCCTCCTACAGATACAAAACGACAGCGTATTTAATTAACTTCGCAACTAAATTAACAGATTTTGGCACCAAAAAAAGCTGGGGATTTTACATTCTCGGGAACATCAGTTGTCTCTGCCTCTGCTCCAGCTTCTTCTTCTTCTGCTCCTTCAGCTTCCTTTGCAGCTGCGGCTTCTTGCTGAAGCTTTTTAATCACGTTCTGGAAATGAATAAAATCTGCAAAAAACAAAACTTTCAGATTTCTACTGCTCAACCAAGAACAAAACTTTCAGATTTATATATAGAGAGAAAGGATCTCTCTCACGTTTTGGGCGACTTGATAATGCATCATTAAGCTTCAATGGATTTCGGCGTTCTTCCAATTTGAATTTGAGCTTCATCTGTTCACGCGTTCTATCAGAGAACAAGTGTTGTACCATGGATAGATTGCTCCCAAACTCTCGAATTCCCTACAAAATAAAAAAAGAAGCAACTGTTCATTTCTATCTATAGTAGATATCTGACAATGATCATGAACAGTAAAACCCATATTTTAAGAATCAAGGGCTCTCAACTTTACCTCATAGAAGAGTTCTGTATCTTGCTTTGACCATCGACTTCTTGAAGTCTTGTTCATGTATGTTTGATAGTTCACCGGTGAGTCTGGTTTAACGACATTAGCTTCTTGATTTTCACTTGACTCCATACCAAATTCATCTTCTGCGTCAAAACCTTGAGAATAATACTGGCTCTCTGATGCATTCATATTACTGCAGATAACACACTCTCATAAGACGAGCAAACAAACTAAACAAAATCTGATTTTAGCATCCAGCACTTTCAATTTTTCGTATAAATATAATACCTTTCTTGGGTCGGCGGCACAACCGCTCCCTTTGCTTCCTTTTTCTGTATATTAACAAGAAATAGACATCAAGGAGCGTCTAGGACCCAAGCTACACAATACGCTAAAATTTCCTAGAATCTGTACAGCTAAAATGAATAGTTTTCTTACCTCCATCCATTCATTATATTCAACTAGGCGAAGCATGTCTCTAATAGGCAGAAATCTGATCTCGTCTTCCGGGGTTTCAAGCAATTCTTTCTCCACTAGGACATGGAATAAACATGAATCAATATGCAGAAAATAGTTGATCAGAGACTTAGATGTTAATATCAGTTAGTTACGTGTTATTTTTTGTCGACGGCTTGAATGCTTGAACTTCTTCTTCTCTGGTTTTTCGCTAGACTTATTTGGTTCTTCTTCACTTTTGTTTTTCCGCTTTCGAGCAGCAGCTCCCTTCCGTTTTCCAATTTTTTTTCCTCTTCCAGACCATTCTTCTTCTACTGTATTTCCCAAACAGTCTTCTTCCTCTCCAGTAACTGTATTGTTAGTACAAGACGAGACAACCTGTTCTTCGTGTTCCCATCCGCCAGGAGCATTTCGCGCCTCCATCTCAGGAACCTGATTCAAAAAATTACAACCGGAACAAAGTAAAGTATTTGCTAACTTAAAATGATGCGCTTAAAGAAGCAAAGCCAGTTTGCCAATCTTACCGTTTCTCCGGGGACTTCAGGAATATTAAGTTCTTCTTCATATGAACTGAAACCATTTCTTGATTCCACATTGGCCATAAACTCAGACTCATTAGTACCCATTGAAAAATAACTAGTATCATTAACGGAGTAATGAGATTCAGGTTCTTCAACCACAGTGTCGAGCAATCTAGGCTTTGGTTGGAACTTTCCAGTATGTTGCACTACACAGATACGACATTATAATTTCATTAATCAAATTGTAAATATAACAGAACTAAAGCATATGAAATGTCAATATTTAGAGTTTAAAATTACCATATGCACTGGTGGTGCCTTCGTCCTGTATAATATCAAGAGTTTCCATGTCCAAACGACACTCGTCTTCCTGTAACAATTATCAAAACTTGCAAATCAATTCTAAATTTGCAGTAAAAGAAGTGAGACATCGGCGTTAAAAAAAGTAATCACAAATACCCCGGTTTGCATCCCTCCAGTTTGAGCATGAATATCTGCATCAGTTTCACGAGTAATAAAATCTCCAAATATTGTAGAATCTTGTGTTCTGGAATCATCAGGAAATGTAGACGCCGCCTCTACGCCATCATCACATCTTTTCCCCTCCAAATCCACGTTATTACAAGCCCGAAGAACAGATGGTTCCATAGACCAATTAACCCCTCTTGAGACTACATTTACATTCTGTAAGAAAAAAAAAAAAAAAACTCTTTTTTTTTTAAACCTGTAAGCATAATCTAAAAACTATTCAAAAGGTAGCCATAGTATAACTTTACCTCTTCTGATAATGTTCCACTATCCGGCACAATAGTCTCAGAAGGTGAAGCCTCTGTTGAAAAGAATCCACATCTTAAAACATTTCCAATTTCGTAACAACATATAAAAAACAAGATGGTTGAGGGAATAAACAATACTGCTGGGATTCGTTGATGATCCGTCTAGAGAAACCGGATCTTGGCTTTGTGTTGAGAGTTTTTCTGTAGAGAGTGATGTTTGGGATGTTGAAAGAGAGACTTGCTTCTTCTTGGGTTGTGGTCTACCTTTTGGTTTAAACCTTGCACCAGCCCTAACTATTAAATCCAAGTTCTCATATGTTTCAGCCACATTAATCAAATCCAAAAGAAGAAAACTAACCAAAGTGGACAAAAGAAAACCACAATTACCTGCAGGTGCAGCATGATCCGAGGGTT
The DNA here is from genome assembly GCA_028015245.1 of Cardamine occulta. Lineage (NCBI taxonomy): Eukaryota > Viridiplantae > Streptophyta > Magnoliopsida > Brassicales > Brassicaceae > Cardamine > Cardamine occulta. The sequence goes on along the minus strand of CM051388.1, from coordinate 687,457 downwards.
GATCATCAAAATCTAAATCCATCACTCTCCCTCTCACCAATGTGTCACCTCTTTCTTCAATACAAGACCAAAAATAAAAAAACTCTTTGTCAAACCCTTAATATTAATCTAAGCAAGCAATACTAAGCCAAAAACAAGATCAATGACAGATCTCAAGATATAAACTCAGAAATTCATTAGAAAAGACAAAAAAAGGACAATATTGTTATCGATCAAAGCATCAACAAAGCTTTGAAATTAGACAAATTGAACATCATTCCAGAGAAAATTCAAGTACCATTGAATAAATGGGTATCTAAATTCAAGTCTTCGTAAACGGAAAATTCCACGGCGATTCGTCGTCACTCAGGAAATCACATCCACTCTTTAACACAGAAATGAAAAATCGATTTTTTTTGGGTGAAGAATCAGAGACTAGAAATACCCGATAAACCACGAAACGATCGGTTGAATCTAGACCATTGTTGCAGTCGCTAGGGTTTACGCTACTCGGAAAACTGGGTTCAAGGATTGAAGAGATTGGCCGGGAAAGGTTTTGCGTCTATTATCGCATAGATAAAGGAAAACAAAAACACATATTAATATTAAAGATCGTGCAGGCTAGTGGTCAGTTATTACCTCCAGAGTTTGGTTTTGACCTCGCAGTAGGGTTCGATTCTCACAAAAAATAATTGGTCTTAATTAAGAGGAATAGAAGATTGCTTTCGTCTTATTTCTCTTGGAGAGGAAATGCGAAACAAACGATTCTCCACCCAAGGTTTTCTATTCTTTTAAAACGACGGCGTTTTACTTCGTTACTGCGTGTGGGCCGTTTCATGAGAGGCCCAAATTCCGTAGTGACACGTGGCTTACTCAAGAATTTCTGCCAATGAAATGCAACAAAACTTTAAAGTTAATAATTTTATTCTCTTCTCTGTCTCCTCCACTGTCGGATAAACTCACCAAATCTGAAATCTTCTCTGCAAATCTGAAACCTCTTTCTCGTTTTTGTGTTTCACGAAGAGTAGTAAGTCCCTGTCTTCGTATATTTATTCAATTGTAGCGTACAGATTATGGAATAGAGATTTTGATTTTATAATTCCTCCACATTTTTCTAACATCTGTAATCAGTTTTAATCATTTCCCTTGTAGCTGCTCTGATTTCGTTTGCTCGAGGGGTCTTACAATTTTGCGTGTTTTTTGTAGAGCCTTTAACATTATTTTTAGAGTTGAGCTATGGTGAAGGAGAGTGAGTACTACGACATATTAGGCGTCAAGATTGACGCGTCGGGTGCTGAGATTAAAAAAACTTATTATGTCAAAGTAAGTCTTTGTGTTTATCATCAGATTTCCATCTCTATGAGTTTTAGGTTGTTTTCAGGTTGATTGTCACAGATGTTTCTTCATAGTCCAATCACATTAGCTTTAGACTCGCAGATTTTGATATGTTGTTAAGAATCAGATAATGGATGATTATAAGAATCTTCTTGTGTTTCCTAATTTGGAAGCTTTTAGGTTTGATTTTAAGATCAATTTCTGTAGATATCATTTCATGGCTTTGGCTCTCATATTTTTGCAGGCAAGGCTAGTTCATCCAGACAAGAACCCTGGTGATCCTCAAGCTGCTAGAAACTTTCAGGTGAGTTAAGAGAAAAAAACTATTTTTTTTTCCTTCACCTTAGCGCAAAATAGACTCATCTCTATTTCTATATTTGATCGAATAATACACTAAATCACTTGAATGAATCTGTGCATTGCTACGTGTGAATGAAGGTACTAGGTGAAGCTTACCAAGTTCTTAGCGATCCGGAGAAGCGAATAGCTTATGACAAATATGGAAAAGCAGGGGTTCAACAGTAAGTTTCCACTCTTTGCCCATTCCTTATGATTTATTCTACATTTGATGAATTTGTTGGTTATACCCACATTAAAGGCCATTCCTTTCAATATGATATTTATACGGCATCTAAGAATGTAATTGGTGTAAATGCGTAATTGCTGTGGCATAGTATCTCAATAAACTTCCATTTTTATTTGCAGGGATGCAATGGTTGATCCTGCAGCTGTGTTTGGTATGCTCTTTGGTAGCGAGCTCTTTGAGGATTACGTAGGGCAACTTGCGCTTGGTTCAATAGCGTCAATTGATGCCGAATTAGAATCATATGAGCCTGAGATTAGAAAACAGATGCTTCAAGAAAAGATCAAAGTAGGTTGGTTTCCCTCTCAGTCAACTGGTTTCTTAGGCATTAATACTTATATGTCAGTATGTTTTCTTGGGAATTTTGTGCAGGCGATGCAAAAAGACAGGGAAGACAAGCTCGTCGCTACTCTGAAAATTAGACTTGAACCATTCGTGGAAGGACAAAGCGATGAATTTGTAAATTGGGCCACCGCAGAGGCAAAACGGCTTTCTACAGCTGGTAATCAAATTCTATCTCAGTTACTGTATCAAGTTTGCCTTTTTTCACTCCTCAAAGTAATCAGACAAAAAACCTAATAAACTGATTTCTTTTTTTGTAATTTCTGGTTACTGTTAGGTTTTGGTGAGGCAATGCTTCACACAGTTGGTTACATTTACACTAGAAAAGCTGCTAAAGAACTCGGAAAGGACAAACGTTACATGAAAGTACCATTTTTAGCTGAATGGGTTCGCGACAAAGGCCACCAAGTAAAATCTCAAGTGATGGCTGCTTCTGGTAAAAGGAAAAAACCAACGTTTAAGTTGAATTTCGTTGGATTTCCAAAAGTGGATTAACCGAAAAATCTGTTTTTTTGGCAGGTGCTGTCTCGTTACTTCAGTTGCAGGATGAAGTGAGCAAGCTCAATCAGGGAGAAAACAAAGAAGAGAATATTCAGAAAGCCATGGAAGCTAAAAAAGATGCAATGCTTCAATCCCTTTGGCAAATCAATGTTGTTGACATCGAATCAACCTTATCTCGTGTCTGCCAAGCGGTAAGATCCACCTCAATATGTGTCTACAATGATGATCCTATTATTACATCCATCATTGATCATTCCATTGTACTAATCCATTCTTAATGTCGCTTTTGTTCGTTCTCAGGTGCTTAAAGATCCAAGTGTTTCAAAGGATGCTCTACGAGCTAGAGCTAGAGGATTGAGGAAGCTTGGAAACATTTTCCAGGTGAGTCATATAACAAACAAAACAAAAGTGTTGGTTCTCTGACATAACAGACTGAAACTCTGCTATAACATTTTTTACAGGGTTGTAAGAAACCCTACTCTAGAGAAAACAGCTTGCGTCACGAAGAAGCCGCTGTGAAACTTCAAGCCGGAGATTCCTCGAAGCCGGCGTCTTAAATAAAAAAAATAACTCAAGATTATTGAAAAAAAGTCAAGAAAATACTCAGAATATTGAATGTAACGTGACGATTATATATGTCTTCGTATTTTTAAAAATTCTAAATGATGGTTTCGTATTTATATTCTTTTCCTTGGATGAAACTATTTCTTCCGTGTTGGCTTCACAAAACTCCAGGTCGCGTATCCGGTAAGACAAAATAGACAGGGACGGGGTGTTTTATATATTGGTCCCTATATTATTGTAACATTTTAAAATTGTAATCTAATTTTAGTTTCTAAACGGCCCCATCTAACGACGTCAGTATGAAAAGTTGCCGGTTAATTATTCGTTCTCCCTCCCTTTTTGTCCTTTAACGTGACGTGGCACTACTCACCGTAAGTCACTACAATTCCGCTAACTCAGACGGCGTCACAACTCACAACGCCAGGGCTCTTAACCAAACCGGCTTATCTCGATTCGATCATGGCAAAACGGTGGTAATGTTATTGATTTCTGTGATCTACTGAATTTTCGAATTTTTATTTATATCTCCTTTTATATCTATCGATAAAAAAACCAGTATTGGTTTCAATTCGCTATAATTTGATTTTGCAATTTGGTACGGTTTTAGTTCTGAGTAGTGATAACAGTACACACACCTACTGGATCCTGACGGCGTGAAGTAAACCGTCAGAAAAGACTTGTATTCGTCTCTTCCCTCTCGTCTCTTTATCTCTCTCTCTACGAGAGAAGGAACAAAGCAAAGCCTCGCAGTGCTCGTTTCCTTTTTCTCCCTTTCTCACTCTAACAGACCCACCGCTATTGCTCTCTCTCTCTCCGTGAAACTGTCATCTTCCTCTTCTCCGGCGTCGTTTGGGGACTTCTGGGATCAGGTTAGATTTTCGTGACTCTCTTTAGCATCTATTTTATTTGTTTTGTCATCCTTTGGAAATTTTTATCATCGGGTATTGATTTTAGGGTTTTGCGTTTCTATTTTGGGTCATCTCAACATGGCTTGCAGATTTTCCGGCCTTAATCTCGGATCTCTTTGATGCTAATTATACTTCAATTACTACTTCTTTGATTTCCTGATTTTTTTTTTAATGTTTTCTTAATTTCGAATTTTGTTAGTGAAGATAGTCATGGCAGTTTCAGTGACCAGTAGATGAATCGCTATGATTCCTTTTCTATATTTCCTTATTGAGATTTTTCTTCGAACGGTTGCTTTGTTATTTGATCGATGACCTGAGATCTTATCCATGGGGCTCTACTAATTTTGCTTGTAAGTGATGCAACCTGCAATATTCATTTGGGCTTGCCTGACTCTGTGGTTTCTCAGCTGTTGATGATATAGATTGAATTGCTGAATCTTCGTTTCTTAAATTGATTTTTGTGTTGTTTATCTTCATGTTAAGGGATTGTTGTGCTGTGTTCTACTCGCCAAAGAATTATAAGCACTGTCTTTGTTATAGTGCTTAGTATTTAGGAGTTATGGGGAATGCGTGTTGTGTTGCTGCTCGAGACAAAATGGTGGTGCCTAATTCATCAGCTGCTGAGAATTTACAGAGGAGCAATCTTAGGCATTCTCCAACTTGGAGTTTCCGGTGGGATAATAGAGGACGTGTTGCTGGTGAAGAAACCTCTCTTAGTTGGTTATCTGATGGGATTAGTCGGAATGATGGCTCTGAGATCAAATTTGAATCTGCTTTTGTTTCATCTGAAGGCTCCCCTTTGGACAGTTTTCGGGCTCATACATTGCAGAAATCTCCCGCCTCAGGTAAATGATTTCAGGATGTTAGGAAATGGTTACATTAAGAGCGTATGTTGCTTGTTGTTGCCTACTTGGGACATTAGAACTTTTTTTCACAGAACTTGTTAATGTCCCTCGTGTCATGATGAGCAGAAAAACGTGGCTATGTTTATTGATAGGATTTGTCGGTTTGCTTCTTGGCTTGCTTCTATGTTGATCATAATCTATTGTGGCAGATCTATCTTTTCCAATAAATTCTTCCATGGATACAGTCTTCGAACAGGTAAAGCGTGTTTCACCAGTAGCTGAGTTCTCTCATATCTTTGAATTTTAGCTTTTGTTGATGCCTAACCTCGCTTGCGCATTTCTATGTACCACACAGAAAGAAAATGTTTCAACAGAGTCTGCAGCACCATCATATCCATCTCCTGCACAATTGTCTCTTTCTCTGGCTTCACAACCATCATCTTTCCCAACGTCACCACTTTCCTCCCAGAGCTACTTGCACCCTGCAAGTTCATCGACACTAAAACTGACACAGCGCCCTCGTCTATCAAAGCAAGTCTCTGATGGTCAAATCTATGGTCAGAACTCACTAGGTAGAAGCTCAGCAACAGAAGAGAGGCAGGGAACTCCTTTGAGATATGATTCTTCTCAGTCTGGACCATCTGAAGGTTGGTCACTGCAAGCCTTTTCTGAAATGATGTCATCTTCTCGCAGCAACGAGCCTTTATCTTATGATAATGATTGCTTTGGGCTTCAACGTGACAAGATAGACCATCATGGCAAACGAAGATCTAATCATCAGCAGCAAACCTGTGGTGCTTGCTCTAGACCCTTGTCAGAGAAATCCTTGTGGAGCAGCCAAAAGATCTTTATGACCAACGAGCTCTCTGTGTCTGCAATTCTAGCTTGTGGGCATGTGTATCATGGTGAGTGTTTAGAGCAGATGACGCTGGAAATCGATAAATTCGACCCTTCTTGCCCAATCTGTACATTGGGTGAGAAGAAAACAGCGAAGCTGTCAGAGAAAGCGCTGAAAGTAGAGATGGATTTGAAAGCTAGAAACAGCAAAAGACTCAGAAATCGGGTTTTGGACAGTGATTTTGATTGCGATGATTTTGTAATGTTTGATCACAGCCACAGTACAGCAGCAGCAGCTAGCAAGAGCCCCAAGCTGGTCTCGAGTTCGAGTGTCAAAAGCTATTCCGCAAAGCCTTTCTTGGCTCGACACTTTTCTTTCGGGTCCAGAAGTAACTATAAATCCTCTAAAGAGAATCTTCCTGTCAAAAAGAAAGGCTTCTTCTGGACCAAATCCAGCAAAATATGAACTTGTAAGCCTCTCTCTTTCTCTTGCTATATACATAGTTGAAAGACAAATCAGTGAATCGAAAGTGAGACTTTGTGGTGGTTGTTTCAGATTTTGGCGTGCTCTGGACTTTGGCTACTGTCTGAAGCATAGAAGTCGACACACACGGACACAAAACCATTCAATTAAAAGCCGGCTATTTGTTGTTACACACTTTCCTCGTAAAGCTGAACAAAATTTGTCTTATCCATGTTTTTTTTATAATGATTACTAAAGTTTCACACATGTAAAGTTCCAAATTTAGATTACAAGGCCGGGGATAAAAACAACATTAGATCATTAGTCTAATAATTATCCTGGCTGTGCATAGATCAGAATTGAACTCTGTAGGTTGGGTATAGTTTGTTTTATATTTACCAGCTTGACTCTTAATCAAACCTCTTTCTGTAAATTGATTAGTTTTTCCACCTTGGAGATATTAATTAATGACGCCATCATTTATCAAAGTATAAATGGAAACTTGTGTGTTATGGTCAGAGACATAAAAAGTCGTGTCCGGATCAGTGGACGATTATCGGTAGGCAGGCTCGTTCATTATAGAACACACATATGAGCTTACGTGACAATACCCTACTCAACTTCATTAGTTATTGCGCCACGTGTTCTGGCCATGCACATGAATATATACAGAGGGGATACTAATGTTAACTCAAACGCTTATACTCACAAGCGACGTTTGATTTGAGAGTTAAGAATCGTCTAACCATAATGGCGGATCTGAAAGACGAACGAGGAAACCCGATGAATCCGACGGACCAACACGGCAGACCAGCTCAGCTCATGGACGAGTTTGGTAACGCCATGTCAGGGCCGGCCGGAACATAAGCAGGGTAAGCCATCGTTTTGGGCCATCAATTTTTTAAAAATTTTAAGGACCACATAATTATTATAATATGTATTTAGCGCATAACTTAAAACCCATAATATTTTAAAAAGGTCATATATTTTTTTCTTAACTTTTTTTCCTTTTTTTCATTGCTTCTAGGTAATATCTTTTTTGTTTTTGTTATTTTTCCACTAAAATTAATTTAGCTAAATTTAAACAAATAAAAAAGGAAAATAAATTTATTAGAAATTCAGTTATTAAAACCCTAATAACCACAGAACTAGAAGTCTTAACTTTTTTTCCAAGCAATTCTCCAAAGTGTCATTATATTTGCTTCATATATTTACTAAGTAAAATTTTTTTAATATTATTTTTTAATTATAATATATATTAGATATTTTTATTAAATTATGAAAGAGGCCACATTTTTTTTTCCGCTTCGACCCACCAAAAATGTTGGACCGGCCCTGCGCCATGCACCTGATAGGTGTCGCAACCACTGTCCCTCACCTTAAAGAGAGCAGCTACACCGGTCCACACCCAATCACTGCCCCAATCACCACCACTAATACTCCTCACCACGCACAACCTATCTCAATCTCTCACGACCCTATCGAAGACCATGATCTCCGCTGGTTCGGCATTTCTTCCTCTAACTCGGTAAGATTAATATCACAATTCATATACTTTATTAGAAGCTAGCTGAATGTCTTACATAATTCAATGTGTATACTTTAGAAGTTGGAAGCAAACGAGGTTATCCGATCTTGTTACGTGTAGTTAATCGCATGTGGATACAATTGTTTAATATATATGTAGGCGGAGGACGGTGGTGAAGGAGGAGGAGCACGGATGCAAGCTAATACAAGGGATGAAACTAAACCGAAGCTGAGCAGCAACGAGCCATCAACTGCGACCGTGACAGGAACAGGATCAGGGTCGGTTCACGAGCCGCACGAGAAAAAGGGTTTCTTTAAGAAGATTAAGGAGAAACTTTCTGGCCACCACAACGATCCGTGATAGCTTCCATACGGATGGGCCGATGGCGATGAATAATTAAAAAAAAAAAATTCATGACTACTTGTAAAGTTGTAATCTCAATCATGGTCTAGAATGTAATTCGAATTTGTTGGAAAATAAATGTTTTTAATTTTTATTTTTTTTTGTCGTCAAGAAATGTTTTTAATTGTACAAAATGATGTTGGTATTTCATAATGTCAAGTGCATCTTGCGATTCGGTTCGGTATTTGGGAGATCTAAAGTCGATCCAACGGATGAGATTGCATAATCCTCGTCATTATTTAAACCTTTTGGTGGTCAATGCGTCACTGTTTCCGTCAATTTCCCTCTCATAGCAAATGTTAGCTCAGTCGCACTTCTTCTGTAAGTCCTTCGATCTGATTCCGCCACCGTCTCCGGTGTTGCGGTCTGCTACTTCCTTTCTTCATCTCCCTTCTTTGTCTTATTCTAGAAGCAGCCGATTCTCCTTTCTATCTTCTTCTCCAAGCGCTGTTCCGGTCTCCCGCGGCCGGATCTCCCTGGCAATGGCTTCGAACTCGAAACGGCCTTACCTAAGCGAGGAATATCCTTCAGAAATGAGCGAAACCGAGCTGGATCGATTCGCCGCTGTGGGAAATGCGTTGGCTGACGCTTCCGGCGAAGTTATCAGAAAGTATTTCCGGAAGAAATTCGACATCGTTGATAAAGATGATATGAGTAAGTCTCGATTGGTTCTCTGATTTTGTGATACATAATGGAGCTCTGCTCAGCTTGGTTAGAGTTATGTGGGTATCGAGTAAGATAGGGAATGATTGGTGATTGAAGGATTAGGTAGAACTGAGAGTTTTTAATTTGACAAAAAAAAAAGGTAGAACTGAGAGTTTTTAGTTTGACACAAAGAAAAGGTAGAACTGAGAGTTTAATCGAACTTTGATTCCTAAGCCTTGGTGGATGCCTCTCACTAATTTGACTTTCTGAGAGTCCAACGTTTGTTCGTATGTTTCTGAATTGGATCTATCTGTAGGTCCTGTTACAATCGCTGATCAAATGGCTGAAGAGGCAATGGTATCGATTATATTCCAGAATTTCCCTTCTCATGCTATGTGAGTTTCCCTTCAATATTGCTTCTTGACAAATTGACTCTTGTTCCTTGTTTTATGATAGAATGAGGTGAACTATGCTCTGCTAAACCCCATTGTCCTTAGATAAAGACACATTGATTGCTATCTTTCCTTAGGCTTCAGTAGATGAATATATAAGAACATCGAACAGTTCATGTACTTACCTTTATTCACATCCTAAAATGCTGAAACTTTAGATATGGTGAGGAGAAGGGTTGGAGATGCAAAGAGGAATCTGCAGACTATGTTTGGGTTTTGGACCCAATTGACGGAACAAAAAGCTTTATCACAGGTGCACTCTTTGTTCTAATATTTCGTCATTTTTTTTTGTCATATCACAAGAGTTTGAGGATTTGATTGTGCTATCAATTGCTTCATCTCAGGGAAACCCGTGTTTGGTATGTTGATAGCTCTGCTCTACAAAGGTAAACCGGTAAGACACCAGACTCTGGTATTGTTTGCAAGCTTCCCATTTTTGTAGTATCCATTACAAGCATTCTAATGATCTGATCGGAATTCATAATGCCTAGTATAATCTGTTTTGTGTTAATTGCAGAGGAGTTTAAGCATGCTAAATTTCTGAATGTGTTTAAGAACTCATGATTCCGAGGAGTTGCATTTTGGGCTTACTAACTGACATTGTTTATCCTTTCAGATTCTAGGTCTAATTGATCAGCCAATTCTTAAAGAGAGATGGATAGGAATGAGTGGAAGAAGAACTAAACTAAATGGGGAAGATATCTCAACACGATCTTGCCCAAAATTATCACAAGCATATTTGTAAGTTTGGTCCATTGAGCCATAATAGCGATACTTCTGTAGTTATCTTTTCAAGCATATAGACCTTAAAAGACATGTGATGCCTTAATAGTTTCGTGTTTAAAGAAGGCAAGCACTAATGTACTATTCTCATGATCACACTCTTAGATCTCACTTTTTTCTCTTCTCATATTTTGACTAGATACACCACTAGCCCACATCTTTTCAGTGGAGAGGCAGAAAAGGCATACGCTCGAGTTAGAGACAAGGTCCTTATCTATTTTTCTAATATATTCTTACATGGGATTTAGTTAAATTGGGATTTTTTTATCTGTTGGAGCATAGCATAGGCAAACGAAATCTAGATGAGACCTCCTTCTAAGAATTTGAAGAACAACATATATCACAATAATCAGTATCTCAATTTAGTTTTTTATCCAGCTAGTTTTCGTATGGGTTCCTCTGGATCCCTTCTTTGTTTCATTTCGATGTTGGTCAGAAGTTGATATAGATGTGGGTAAAATATCTCACATCGGATAGGAAGGGAATAAATCAATAATATATAAAGACCTAAGGGCACCCAAACCCATGAGCTAGCTTTTGGGAATGTTCTATCCAAAGGTCTTGTGGGTTTGATTTAGGCCCATTCCTATCACAAGTGAATGGCATGTTTGTAATCTGGCTTGTTAATATTTATTCTAACAGGTGAAAATGCCATTATATGGCTGTGATTGTTATGCTTATGCTCTCTTGGCTTCTGGATTTGTCGATCTTGTTATTGAATCTGGTCTAAAGGTAAAACTTATATTTCAGAATGACACTACTATAGTTACGTGCTACTATAATTACTTGTCAAAAGTAAATGCCTCATGTACCAATCTTCAACTGGTACTGTCCGTTTACATCATACTAATTGAAGTCAATGTTATTCTTCACCAGCCTTATGATTTCCTTGCTCTGGTACCTGTAATAGAAGGCGCTGGAGGTACCATAACCGATTGGAACGGTAATTCACTTCTGTGGGAAGCTTCATCTAGTGCAGTTGCTACAAGTATGTTCAATATTCCAAAAAAACTTTGTTTCTTGCTCTCAGTCACAAACTCATCTAAACAAAATATTACACTACCCCTCAATGTCGAACAATTGAACATCTTTATTTACTTTTTCATTTGTCACAGGCTTTAATGTAGTTGCAGCAGGAGATTCAGACATTCATCAGCAATCTTTGGAGTCACTTGAGTGGCAGTGAAAAGCTTTCACTGGTATGTTAACTCGCCTATTTATTGTGTCTTCATAACTTTTTTTGCCTCAAGACGACCATTAGGATCACTTCGTTCATATTTGCTTGTTTGATAAAAAAAAAAACTGATAGTGAGGTTATTATTCTGGTTAGAGCTTCAGTTTGATTTTTCTTGAAATAGGGAACCAGAGTTATTTTATTTTTGGCTGTGTTAAAATTGTCAAGATAACAGAATTAGCAATTTGCTAAAAATAGATCATTGAATATCATCAATGCTCATATCCTCCACCAAATTACAACATACTCCGAAAACTGGCCACACATATAACAACTCACCATTTCTCTCTTTCATGACCTTTTTTTCTCCTTCTTTTCTTCAACCACAAGCTATCCAACAAACTCCCTCATTCCTTCTTATCTTTGTTCTTCCTCATCCTTCTCTCTTCTCTCTCTCCTTCCCACCCAGGAGGGATGGAGATAAGAAAGAAACCAAACATATGCATGATTCCCGTCTTTGATTTTTGTCCAAAGCTTTCCATGGCTCTCCTTCTAGCTATTCTCCTCTTCATCTCAGGCCCTGCTGCGTCTGCAGTAGCTGCCACTGCTGTGGGACCTGCTACCGGTTTTAAACCAGCAGATGATATTCTCATTGATTGTGGAAGCAAATCGTCATCCAAAACCCCTGATGGAAGAGTCTTTAAGAGTGACCAAGAGACAGTCCAATACATAGAAGCCAAGGACGATATTCAGGTCTCGGCCCCGCCTTCAGACAAGGTCGCTTCTCCTATCTACCTAACAGCAAGGATCTTCCATGAGGAAGCCACCTACAAATTCCATTTGACCCGACCTGGTTGGCATTGGGTTCGCCTCCATTTCATGGCTTTCCCTAATGACAAGTCTGATCTCCAACAAGCTACCTTTTCCGTTCTAACGGAGAAATATGTGTTGCTTCATAACTTCAAAATGAGTAACAATAAGGATAGTCAAGCTGTTCTGCAGAAGGAGTATCTCGTCAACATGACAGATGCTCAATTTGCCCTCAGGTTCAGACCAATGAAAAGCTCTGCAGCGTTCGTCAATGCTATTGAAGTCGTATCAGCTCCGGACGAACTTATCTCTGATTCTGGCACGGCCCTTTTCCCTGTCAATGGTTTCTCGGGTCTGTCTAACTATGCTTACCAGTCTGTTTACAGAGTCAATGTCGGTGGCCCCTTGATCATGCCTCAGAATGACACATTAGGAAGAACTTGGACACCGGATAAGGAATTCTTGAAAGATGAGAACTTGGCTAAGGACGTTAAAACGACCACTTCGGCAATCAAGTACCCACCCGGAGTTACACCTTTGATTGCTCCACAGACGGTTTATGCAACAGCTGCAGAAATGGCTGATTCTCACACCATAGACCCTAATTTCAACGTCTCCTGGAATTTCCCATCCAACCCATCATTTAACTACCTTATTCGGCTTCATTTCTGTGACATCGTTAGCAAGTCTCTCAATGACCTGTACTTCAATGTGTACATCAATGGGAAAACTGCCATTTCTGGGCTGGATTTGTCCACTGTCGCTGGGGATCTAGCAGCTCCTTACTACAAAGACATTGTTGTGAATGCAACACTTATGAGCCCTGAGCTCCAAGTCCAGATTGGTCCAATGGGAGAAGATACAGGGACCAAAAACGCGATTTTGAACGGTGTTGAGGTTCTGAAGATGAGCAATTCCGTGAACAGCCTTGATGGAGAGTTTGGAGTTGATGGTAGAACCACTGGCATGGGGAAGCATGGTATGGTTGCAACCGCGGGGTTTGTGATGATGTTTGGAGCTTTTATTGGTCTCGGAGCCATGGTATACAGGTGGAAGAAGAGGCCACAAGATTGGCAGAAGAGAAACAGTTTCTCTTCTTGGTTGCTACCGATACACGCCGGTGACAGCACTTTCATGACAAGCAAAGGTGGTTCTCAGAAATCCAACTTCTACAACTCAACTCTTGGCCTTGGTCGCTATTTCTCCCTCTCAGAGCTTCAAGAAGCCACAAAGAACTTTGAAGCATCTCAGATTATCGGTGTTGGAGGATTCGGTAATGTCTACATTGGAACCCTCGATGATGGAACCAAAGTCGCTGTCAAGCGAGGTAACCCACAGTCTGAACAAGGAATCACTGAGTTCCAGACAGAGATTCAGATGCTTTCTAAGCTCAGGCACAGACACTTGGTCTCCTTGATTGGTTACTGCGACGAGAACTCAGAGATGATCCTAGTCTATGAGTTCATGTCCAATGGTCCATTCAGGGACCACTTGTACGGAAAGAACCTTGTTCCTCTAACCTGGAAACAACGACTTGAGATCTGTATCGGATCTGCACGTGGGCTTCACTACTTACACACAGGAACAGCTCAGGGGATTATCCACCGTGATGTCAAATCCACCAACATTCTCCTCGATGATGCTTTAGTTGCTAAAGTTGCTGACTTTGGTCTTTCTAAAGATGTAGCCTTTGGACAAAACCATGTCAGCACGGCCGTGAAAGGAAGTTTTGGGTACTTAGACCCTGAATACTTTAGAAGACAGCAACTTACTGACAAATCCGATGTTTATTCCTTTGGTGTCGTTCTTCTAGAAGCTCTGTGCGCAAGACCAGCCATCAATCCTCAACTACCAAGAGAACAGGTTAACTTAGCTGAATGGGCAATGCAATGGAAACGAAAAGGACTTCTCGAAAAGATCATTGATCCTCATCTGGCTGGAACAATTAATCCTGAATCGATGAAGAAGTTTGCTGAAGCTGCAGAGAAGTGTTTGGAAGATTACGGTGTTGATAGGCCAACAATGGGAGATGTTCTGTGGAACTTGGAATATGCTCTTCAGCTTCAAGAGGCATTCACTCAGGGAAAAGCCGAAGAGACTGAGAACCCTAAGCCCGCTGCAGTGACACCTGGCTTGGTGCCGGTGCCTGCTCCAGCTCCAATCACTCCCTCAGCCACCAGCGATGCGGCAGCTACTGTTCCGGTTCCTAAGGTGGAAGAGAACAATGACACAGCCGAGGTTCAGGCCGTGGATGAACACTCTGGAACAGCCATGTTTACTCAGTTTGCTAACCTTAACGGACGATAAATCAAACTGACAGATAACTAATTTAAAAAAGACAAAAAGAGTGCACCAAAACGAATTTATCGTTATAAACAGTAATTGAAATAGAAAAAATTTGACTTTTTAAGGTGATATATTTGTTTATTTTTATGTTTTTTTTTTTGTGTGGTCGGCCGGGAGATGTGTGTGATATTTCTATCTTTTGGTGTGTATTTTATCAAATATATTTTTTTTTTTGTATGAAGTGTAATTTGTGGGTGGATATGTATATGGATGTATGTATACTACTAAATGCTCTGGTGCATTTATCTACTTATCCTCCCTTATTGTAGTTTCTAATATTAGGGTACAAATACAACTTCCCATTGAAATATAGTGTGTGAATCTTTATCTTCCTACAAAATTTACACCACTGTACACAGAAAACAAACGGTACTGTTTTTGTTTTCTAAGAATTATTGATTTTACGGTTTGGTCTGGACATGTTTTTCAGATCAAGGATTAGAACAAATTCAGACCATTTTTTGCAAATGAATCTCCACTAAGATGTTTAAACATAACCTGGGGGACAATGTATTTGTCCTCCCAAAGTTCTGAAAACTAAAAATAAAATTGGGTTACCGAGTC
Organism: Cardamine occulta; assembly: GCA_028015245.1. NCBI lineage: Eukaryota > Viridiplantae > Streptophyta > Magnoliopsida > Brassicales > Brassicaceae > Cardamine > Cardamine occulta. The sequence continues at coordinate 672,396 of CM051388.1, read as the reverse complement.
TCGTATTCTATTGTCTAGCGTAGACTCTAGTTAAAGCTGTCACATTACAACTTTAGATAGCTAAATTAAGAAAAGAATTCAATCTTTTTAATTAACTACTGCGTTCAAGCTTTGATTCCTATTGAATGGAATTAGTGTTTGGTTTTAAGATCTCTGTTAGTTAATAAGCGTAGAATCTATTTTCCTTCATCAGATGGGTTAATTTGGTTCTAATGAGGGAAAGACATTAAGTTTTTGCATCTTATTATCGTAGAAACCTTATGATATTATGTACATAATCGTAAATGTTTGGATATCAAACTCTTCACGAGTGTTTGTAGGAGAGGAAGTATAGGTGAGAAACGATTAGGGTCTGCAAAAAATAAGAGAACCATGAAAGCAAAATAAAACAAAAAACCCTGAAATAGAAACCATTCCCTTCAATTAAGCAAATGAGTTCTCTTTTTCTCTTTCCTTCTGTATATATATAATGGAATAGCTTAAATTTTCCCACAAAAGCCAAAAAAGACCCAAATTCTTAGTTTGGTTTTTGTTTTTGTTCTCTCTCTCTCTTATTAACTATGGAAAACATAAGTGGGTCGGCCTTTGACATGGGAGAGCTAAGAAACAACCTTCCCAAAAAGTAAGAAACACCTGAAAAATTATGTCATTGATTATGTTACTTATAGATTTCCGGATTACTATCTAATTTTGAATTTTGTGAATGGTTTAAACAATAGGAGAGGACTGTCAAGGTACTATTCAGAGAAAGCAAGATCATTCGTTTGTATCTCAGATGTTAGATGCCTTGAAGATCTCAAGAAACCAACCCAACGTTTTGATGATGATGATGCTTACAAGAAGAGGAAGAAGAAGAATAAGCAATCTTCATTTTCTGCTGCTGTTAACAGCAATGTGACTTTACCAAACTACCCTTGTCGTAGAGTCTCTAGTAGCACCCATTGTTCCTCACCCTGTGTTGGTGCTTAGGAAAAGAAAGAAACACTTTCTCAATTTATCCAAATCTTCATTAATGGCCCCTTTGGTTTTTATTCCCAACCCAATACTCAAAACACAAACTTCAGTATGTGGGGCCATTCACATCCAATTTTGATTTTCTCTACTATTTTTTAATGTTTTGTGGTTGTCTTTTCTCTTGGGCGAATTATGTAGAATTGGATTTGTTGGTTCCAATTTGGGCATTTTTGTTTGGGACAGGGTTGTAAATCCTTTTGAATGTAATCAATCATACGCATAGAAATGAATAAGTGAATAAAAATAGAAATGAATCTAGAACATCAAGGTCATGAGGAAGGATTTCATATGTTTTCAAATAATATAAATTCTTTTGGAAATTCCTTTATCTCAAAGCATGCAACATAGTCATGACAAATCATAATGAGTAATTGCTTACGTGGCTTGGTTTTACATGATTCACGACATTAGGAGCGTGCTAGAGGCGCGTATTTCACACGGCGTTTCTTTTAAAAGCTGACGTGGTCAACTGACTATCTGACATTCTCTCTTTACCCATTTTCGCCCTTGCTTTCCTAATATATTAACGATCCTGCCATTCTTCTCCAATCGTACGCTGCTGAGATCCATAAGACTTGTTCTTACCCTGCTCCGCGAGTCATATGATTATTTCTGACTGTATTGTGATTGAGAAAAGTGATCGCAAAGGCATTTTCCCTCACTTTCTCGAGAAAAATCCGTCTGCTTCTTCATCACCTTCAGATGCCCAAGCAAAAAGCTTCAAGGAAGCAACTCAAGTCCTATAAACTCAAACACATCAACAGGACGATTCAAGGTACATCTGATTTCTTCACCCCAATATGATTTTCGTTCTTTTCCGTTAAACCTATCCGAATTTTCCGGATAATTGAATATTCAAAGGGAATCGTTCGATTTGGTTTTCAATTGAAGAGGGAGATGCTGTGCTGATGTGGTCGTCGGAGCCGAAGAAACCGTCGTACGTAGCGAGGGTAGAGGCGATCGAGACGGACGCGCGTGGATCGAACGCGAGAGTTCGTGTGAGGTGGTATTACCGGCCTGAGGAATCCATGGGAGGGAGGAGACAATTCCATGGAGCTAAGGAGGTTTTCCTCTCTGACCACTTGGACTTGCAAAGCGCCGATACGATCGAAGGCAAGTGTAAGGTCCACAGTTTCAATAGCTACATCAAACTCGAGTCCTTCGCAAACGATGACTTCTTCTGTCGTTTCGAGTATAATTCCGCCACCGGCGCTTTTGATCCTGACAGAGTCGCCGTGTACGTGTTTCTGAGTCTCTCTCTGTTACCATATTGACTTGTTTGGTTGAGCTTAGGCTTTTGAAAGTTATATTCATAAAATTGTTTCTGCAAGGAGAAGTAATCAGCTGAGTTTCTTTTGAAGGTTCTGCAAGTGTGAGATGCCGTACAACCCTGATGACTTAATGGTGCAGTGCGAGGAATGTTCTGAGTGGTAAGTGTTCACTTGCTTGAAACTCTCGTCTTTTTAATCTACTTGATGACTCACAAGTTGGAACTGCTCATATGTTTTAAGCGTATCTCATGAGTCCTAATGGATATGCTATTGAGATGAATGCGTCCGTCATGATTTTACTTCGCTCATGCTCTTCCTTACTCGTGTATTCTCTTATCTGATATTATGAAAACCGGTGATGAATGGGAACAATAATCTGGTCTTAACGCTTGTAACAACTGTGATAAGGATTCTAATGTATATGTTGCGGAATCTTGTTAATCGCACAAGTTCCTGATAGAGTCGCTGTTAAGATTTGGGTTTTTCTGCAGCTTCTTAGTCTATGACCTAGGTCTTTTACTCATGTTAGCTTGTTGTATGAGACAAGATGTAAAATGAATGAAATCATTGGAACAAGATATACTGAAATATCTTGATCCTGGAATTGTTAAGCCTAGTCCTTATGCCTTTGTCTGTTACTCTGTTGCCTTTGATGTAACAGCAAACTAACATTGGCTCAGGTTTCATCCTTCTTGTATAGGAATGACAATAGAGGCAGCTAAGAAGCTCGATCACTTCTACTGTGAAGAGTGTGCCCCACAACAGCAAAATTTGCTCAACTCTAATTCAACTTCTGAAAACGCAGATGCTAAGGTATTTCTCAATCTCTCATTTCAGCTAATATCTTTATTTCCCACCACAGTTCTGGTGAACTACAAAGCCTGGCCGGGCTTAAAGTAAAGACAATACAGAACCATTCCTGCCAACAATAATAAGCTCTTGGACTGATATACTAAACTAACTTAAGACAGAAAACTCCTGAACCCAAAGTAAATGTCTTTTTAAGGTCAAAGAAAACCCTTATTGATATGTTGTCCCAACATACAGGTGAATGCAAAGCGCAGCCTGGAAGTAACCAAGACGAGGAAGAAACATATGAAGCGGTCAGGCTAAAACGAACCTGTGAAAGCTATATATATCTGGGGTGAGTTGAGTATCATCGTGTAATTTGTAAAGGTGGTGTGTTTGGTTTCCCTCTCGAGTTTTTTATACTTAAGAACGAGGGTTTAGGTCGATGGCGTGATTGGTGACTTGTTGTGGTATAATCATGTGTATATTGTTTATGGTTTGATCTCCTTTAGTTGTCACATATGAAATTGAGTAAAATGGTTTGTTTAGAACACCAAACAAAGAGAGGGTTACTTATTTGTTTGTTTCGTCATTGTGAAGTCTAGGAAGAAGTGGTAAGTTTAGATGCAGCGATTCATATTTCATCCAAAATCCAGAAAGAAAATACTATTTCAGAACACACTTTATTTTCAAAACTGTAGTAAAAAAACACATGAATCAAGAGAAGACAAGTATTTATTTGGTTTATTATTCCAGAAAAAGGTATAAAAATATAATTAATTATGTAGATCACGACACGGCACTGCTACAAGTTGGACCTATCCCATTCATACGCAGTCAATTCTTAACACGTAGTGGTACATCATTGGCCAACTACTGTTTCCTCTTGGATAAGTTAGCTTAAAATAAGGAAAATATCTACCGGCTTCTTCGACTAATAAGTAATAATAATAAATAATGAGAGATATCTTTAATCTTTAAAAGAAACCGAAAGCTAATCTCCAAAGGGAAAAGGACATGTAGCATCTATACATACACCAATACAATCAGATTGCGTGTGTATATCTACTTTCTTAGCCCTTAGGGTTCTATATTAATCTCTCTCCCTTCCTCTCTTCTTTCTTCAATCGAAATCAATGGATCGTCTTCAGCTTTGTTTCTCCTTTTTCCTTGCGTTTTTCTTTATCGTCTCCGTTTCTTCAGGGATTCTCCCTGAGACGACGTCGTCTGATGTCAACGACGGCGATGACCTCGTGATCCGGCAGGTGGTTGGTGGAGCCGAGCCCAAAGTTTTGTCCTCGGAGGATCACTTTTCTCTGTTTAAGAAGAAGTTCGGGAAGGTCTACGCTTCCAGTGAGGAGCATGATTATAGATTTTCCGTTTTCAAGGCGAATCTCCGGCGAGCGAGGCGTCACCAGAAGATGGATCCGTCGGCGCGTCATGGTGTTACGCAGTTCTCAGATCTGACTCGGTCTGAGTTTCGGAAGAAGCATTTGGGGCTTAAAGGTGGGTTTAAGCTTCCCAAGGACGCCAACAAGGCTCCGATTCTCCCTACCGAAAATCTCCCGGAGGATTTTGATTGGAGAGATCGTGGCGCTGTTACCCCCGTCAAAAATCAGGTATATATATACAGTCGATTCGATTATGTATATTATTAGATCGAATCCAAGTTTTGGTTGATGATTGGTTACATGTTTAGGGATCTTGCGGGTCTTGCTGGAGTTTCAGCGCTACCGGAGCTCTGGAAGGTGCTAACTTCCTTGCTACCGGCGAACTCGTCAGCCTTAGTGAACAACAGCTCGTCGACTGTGATCACGAGGTTTTACTTTCTTTCTCTTTGACTTTGCGATGAGTTTTGTTGACTTTGGGATTTAAGATCATCTCATAAGAGTTAAGATTGTGTGTTGATTTATACATGCTTGATCAGTTATCAATATGTTTTACAAGATTTCACAGTATGTTGACATGATTATAATGATAAATCTCACTACATTAAATGATCTTGTTTCGATGATTCAAAATTTTAGCTGTTGCAAGCTATACAATGATTCCATGATCATGTAATTCTCAACTAGTTACTAATCTCTGTGAAACTAGTCTAATAAGTGTCATCTCTTTATGCAGTGTGATCCAGAGGAGGCAGGTTCGTGTGACTCTGGTTGCAATGGTGGGCTAATGAACAGCGCATTTGAATACACCCTCAAAACTGGAGGGCTCATGAGAGAAGAAGACTATCCTTACACTGGAAAGGACGGCCCGACCTGCAAGTTAGACAAGTCCAAGATCGTTGCCTCTGTCTCCAACTTCAGTGTTGTCTCCATTGATGAAGAGCAGATAGCTGCAAACCTTGTCAAGTACGGACCACTTGCAGTAGGCATCAACGCAGCCTATATGCAGACTTACATTGGAGGAGTCTCCTGCCCTTACATATGCGCGAGGAGGCTTAACCACGGTGTCTTGTTAGTCGGATATGGCTCGGCTGGTTACGCTCCGGCTAGGTTCAAGGAGAAGCCTTACTGGATCATCAAGAACTCATGGGGAGAGACTTGGGGTGAGAATGGTTTCTACAAAATCTGCAAAGGCCGTAACATTTGTGGCGTTGACAGTCTTGTCTCCACCGTTTCAGCCACCGTCTCCACCACCGCCCATTAAGCTTCTTCAGTAATTAATTTACTTGGGTGATTTGTGTGAGCGCTTTGAGCTGACTCTCTATTTCTCTATGTTTTATGCTTGTAAATAAAATGCATTCTCTTGAGCAAACCCATACAATGCTCATTAGTAGTCTGAGTTTAATTGAAAATGGGCCGTTAATATGAGCCTACTTTATATTAAGGATCAGTTAACTTGGGTCTAATTTATAATATGATCAATCAAGACTAGGCCATTAAAAATGGGCCTTTTAAAACTATGATTACTTTATATGGGCCTAATGTAACGCAGACCTTAGATAATAGCCTACGTGGAATAGCTTAATAAAAGTGTATTTGAAACGACGTCCATGTGCTGTTTTAACAACACACGCGTCCGTCATTACAATGGCTAAATGTGGGCCAGCTTGTGCCTTTAACGCGAATCTTTTTAGAAATACTAATTCTCCTCACGCGCTCTTTACCGCGTGATTATGTACGCGCCGGATTTTCCATACTATAAATCCACGCATTTTGCTCGATTTTCCACAATTAAATTTTTTTAATTTATACTGCGCGTGGGGGAATTTTTATCTTCTTCTCCCTTTTTTTTTAATGAGTTTATCTTCCGTCGCTTTTAAATTACTTTAACCCTCCTCTTTTTAATTGAAATTATTGTAAACCGTTATCATCAGTACTGGCCTACTGGGGATTAACCCCAAGACAAATAAATGTTGGAAAAAGTCCAATTCCTGACTTTATTAATATTTATCCACAAGCGTATTATTTTATTTTATTCCAAGCAAACACAACAACAAATGGGTTTTTGCCCCCTCTCTCCCTCTCTCTCTTTTCTCTTTCTTTGAAAAAATATATCTCCACAGGCAAATAAATAAATTTCATTGACCCTTTATACGGAGAGAGGGGAAAAATATATTCCACTTTAATTAAAATATATGCAAATTGCAGCGGGCGAGAGAACACCAATACTTTACTCGTCTTCGTTTGCGGTGAAAATGAAAGAGAAAGGAGCAAATTTGTAACCATCTCCTTCGTAGAATTTGTTCTGAAACTCAACCCAATGGAGACGCAGCGCGTGAAGGAACGCACTAAGTGTCTCCATCACCAGCAACACTCCCACGGTCGCGAATATGAAGACGATGATCCCAACCATCAGGATCAACACATTGTTGTAACTGTTTTATGGTTAGTTATTGCCAAAGACACACAAAAAGATAGAAATGTTAGACCAAAGAGTGAAAATTCATTACCCCCAAGCTAGAAGGAGGACCTTCTCATAGAAGACTGATGATAGCTCTGAGTGGGCAAGGCTGAAACAATAAGGATGGATGCATTTTATTAAGCCATGAGTATAGGCTAAGTAATTCATGTATAGCTTCTTCTACTAACTCTTACCTGAGAGCCCATAGACGCAGGTAAGATGCGGTGTTGGAAACAGCTCCAAGCACAAACTCTATGGTGTGAATCAGCTGATGCACAAATATTTCACTGAATTCAAACTCCCCGTGCCCATGAGAACCCCCGTGTGTCTCTACTTGAAGACTCTCATCTGTCTCGTCGAGAGGTGCGTATGACTGCCCTTGATGCCTCTGGGAGAAGGAAACCGTTAATTATGACCAGCAAAGCAAAATTACAACAAAACAAAAACAAGACCTTACTTTATATAGAAACTAATTATGTAAAAGGAAAGAAACTTCTCACAGCTTCATGTTGTTTCTTCAAGATGAAAGGCTTTGGAAGCAACATACACGGAACAGAAACAAGCGCCAGAAAGAGAAGCACAAGCTGGAAAGTGGGAAGGAAAGAGATGAGTGAAACAAAACGTATGACAGGCTTTTCAAAATCTCGTAACAGCAATTGCTATGCAGAGATTCTAACCTGCACTGTTTTCTGGTGAGGGAAAACTTGATTCTCTCCTAACTCATCGGTTGGGCTCAGGAACATGTATATCATTACATGATACAAATCTGCTTGAGAACCAGTGCACCACTTTATGATGATGAGGACCGAGAGATAGCCAAACAAGCTGTTCAAGAATATCATTTGGGGAATGAACTGGAACCTGCATGCCCGCAAAATTAGATGCTATGATGATGACTGATTTTTACTGTTTAAAGAACTGGAGAGAAAGCACGCTACGGTCTAAAATAATCAACTGAACCCACCATATATTTACACTCGATTTGAAGAATCTTGCATTGAAGTAGCTCATTATGATTCCAAGGTTCATTTGAGAAACTCCAAGAAGTATTGACATTTTCATCTTCAGTGAGTTTAGGAATGGCAGCTCGCTGCGGGTTCCATGCCACACAGGATCTAGACCAAATGGATAAGTGTCTCTGACCTTAATTAAGCCAATTGTTGTAGCCTCACTGAACATAGAACAAAAGGGGGAAAAAAAATTAAGGACCATGAAGATATTTGTCTGCTACTACTAATATGTTTTTTCGTGTCATTTATAAACTCAAACTTTTAGAACTAGTCTGCATGCCTGCAAGAGGCATCACGGCAATCATAGGCTGAGGGAGCAAACAATGGGAATGGTATAGAGAAGAACTCGTTGTAGATTAAACCAGTGTATATTGAGAAGAGTGACATCATCATAATGACATAACGGCCACCAAAAGCCATTTCCATAATATCCCCAAGTTTCTGTTGTCAGCACGCAACGATTGAAGAGTTAGCATCTAAAACTCGCACGAACAAAAATATCAACAACTAACCAAAAATGCATGATAGAGTGTCCTACGATTTAATATTTGCATGCAATTCCATAAGAAAACAGACAGCTAAACTATCAGCAGGTTCTACTGCTGAGACAATCTCGTGCTCACAGTTAGAACATAGATAACATCAATTGGGGTATTACCTGGCTGGAAAGTTTTTTTTCTCTCAATATCAAGTACATAGTTGCAAGCAGCAAACATATTCCATGCCCCCAATCACCAAACATAACAGCGAAAAGGAAGGGGAAGGTGACAATTGTGAATACACCCGGATTTGCTTCCTGATACTTGGCCACACTGCAGAGTGGTGATCATAGAAGAGTGATCAGTGGAAAATATGACAAGACTAAACAAAGCCGATATGACATTCTCTTATAATACCAAGGCTTTCTCCAATTTCCTATTTCCTAGACTGAGTCAGAAGCTCCAGAAAGATACTTACCCATACGCATCAACAATTTCCTGGATGGCAGAAGTAAATTTGTTTGTGCGAAAATAAGTAGGTGGCAACTCTTTGGTCCTCAGGACCTGGAAAATTGATCCAACTTGAGAATTGGAGTCAACAGCAGCACGCTGTAATGCATCTTGAATCTGCACGAACATACGCCATTCTACTTAAGTAAAGTATACAAAACCAGTAAACTCACTTCAATCGACAGTGCAACAAAACGAACAACTCACTTCTTTTGATGCAAAGACAGGACTCCAGCCCTCGGCCACAAGGCACTTCTTAGTCACATCAAGACTAAGCATGTTCAAAGTATGATAGATAGCTTTCTCTTTGCGTACCTGCAATGGAAAAACTTCACTTCATCTTGCATGGATTAGAATAGATGGGTCAGCACAGACTGCTCAACATCGACCCACATAGGAAAATACCTTGAGGTTCCATAGCTCAAACTTATCTCCAATGGTGTGCAACAGACTGTTACGGTGACCTAACCCTGCGTCTATGGTGGTTTTAAGCTCTGTCAATCGACCTGAAACCTGTGACATTGTGAAAAAATAAAACATGGTAAATAGTTTCTGCGTTTACAGTATCATCATTATATATATCCTGATGAAATTGCTAGCCTAAGATGCATCATCATATGGATGGTTAAACGACTTTAAAACTAACATACACACAATTCAGAACATCAAAACATATGTTCTTATGCATTAACTTTTATTGAAATCTGAGTACAAACAAATACATACCTCGGTCATCATTTGAGCTTGTCTTCCAAGGTCCTCACTGAAAGGATAACGATTGGCCCCAAAAGCTTCACATATTTTAAGAATTTTGCTTTTTGCCCTTTCTCCAGAATAGAAGACAGCAAAAACATTTTTCTCAGCCTGCAAATTTTTTTTGTTATAAGTTAATTTCGAATTGACACAGAAAAGAGTATTCTTTTCAAACGAGATCAGCATTCCATGTTTAACGAACTCTTGGCTCTGCAGATCGACAAAATATAGATAGATGTACCAAGTAGACAAAATATAGCCACATAGGCTGTTTTATATTTCAAATATCTAGCATGAGTATATAAAAGCAGAAATTACAGAAGGAAAGAGCACAAATGAATTTCTGTATCAGTATAAGAACTTGCTTCCTATGTCTAAAAGAACTTAAGAGGAAAGTAGAAGCATCTAACCTTCTCCCCCGAGTTGGGATCAATGACCGGCTCCTCAATGACAGTCTGGCGAATAAAGATATTGCCTCTAGTAGCACGGAATAGAATCCTTTCAAACACCATTGACTTTTCACGAGGCACTAATCCAGTGAGAAATCCAAGCTTTACTTGCTTTGTCGAGTCAATAGACTTCTCCTGCTTAGAAGGAACTATTGTAAATGTTGGTAACTAAACAAAAACTACCCAAAAAAAAGCAGAAGAGCAGCTGCGTCTATCGTACTTCCTGCAATAAAGGAGACTCCAGTAGATCTTCACCCGCTTGTTGTGATTCTATTTCTCTCTGTTGAGCCGTAGCACTTCTATGAGCAGAAGAAAAGAACTCACCAGCCTGAAAAGATCACATTCAGATCGGTATAGCACGAGATGCACATCCAGGGATTAAACCATAAGATCAGAAACCTAATGAAAATCCTCATAGTCTTTATCAAATATTACCTAGCTCGGGATAGCCTTAATACCTTAAGTTCTTCTTATGGTAAATAAAGACTTACAGACCAATAATTTAAAAGTTGATTACAAATTAAGTCATCAAAACATACTACTTGGGGCATAATCCAACATAAGATCTTCAAAAGCCATGAACTAAAAAAAAGGAAAACATATACCTTCTGAAGAACCAACTTGTACTCCATAAGTTCATTATAGGATCGCTGCAACTTGTCATTATTAGCATTGATTTCAACAAGTTCAGCTTCTAGCTCTCCAAGCTTTACCTAACAAGCCAGAAATAAGAAAAAAGTATCTCTGTGAGAAAATCGAAAGCATGACATGGTATATGAAAAGCACGTATCCCAATTTTACCTCTACATCATCCAAGTCAATATGATTTTCTTTCTCTAGCATTGCTTTGGCTACAACTCCTGCTTTTGACATTTGATCCTTGAAGAAACGTATTTTCCGTGCCATCTCTCCACATCTTTTTATCTAAACCCATCAAAATTGAGAGGCAAATAATGACAACTGTAAGATGTACTACCTTCGTATTACATTCCTAGACATTCACATAAGCATGAAGTACCTGAGCTGCGTAAGTACGTTGAAATGGGCTCTTCTCTGAATTAAGCTGAAATCAACATTAAAACAAAAACAAATGGTTTACAAGAAGAAAGACAAAAACCATAATTCCAGCATCAACTAAAAAACTCAAAACCAAACGCCAAAGTCAAAAAGATTAACAAGGGCAAAAAATACACGAAAACAAGCACAAAACAAGATGGCGATATTCAAATAACAGCTAGACATAGATGCGTCAACTCTTATAAATCATGAAAGAAAGCCAATGTCAACATCACCATCGAAGGTCTAATTTCACAGACGAATCATTCATCAGACCCGTATTGCAATGGTAAAGAGAAAATGCACATTCAAACCACGCCAATTACATATTGATGATCAAAGAGAGAGAGAAGAGGAGTACGCACGTCTTTGAATTGGACGAGGCCGAGATCCCCAAGGTAAGAGACGGTAAGATGAGCTGATTCCATGGGAACAATGAGTTGAACAAGTTGCATCGGCTCTGACCGCATCAGATCCATCGGCGGACAACAACCACCACCGCCGCTTTCCGCCATCGATTCTACTTCTCCGCCTTCTTCTTCGTCGATGAAACTCTTAACCAAACGAGAGAATTAGAAATTTGGATGTACGACGATAATGTCACAAAGACGAGGCAAACAAGGAGAGCTGTAATTATTTTTTAATTCCCATAATTGCCCCTCTCCATCCCGAAATTACAGTTCTGTTATTCATCTTTCAAGCCTGACTCGATCGATATAACAACATTAACACGGTTGGAACGGATAATATAAACCAATGTTCTAAAAATTGCTAGGCGCTAGTCGGGCGGTATGGGTGGGCCTTGCGCCTAACCAATAAATTAGAGATTAAACGAGGATTAATTGGAGATTAGTTTTAGAGTTTTAAGATTATTTTAATGTTTTTAAAATATATTAATTCATTATAATTAAATTTTTCTATAATATTGTTTTTAAAATTGCATTAAAGACATAAAAACATATTTTTTTTAAACAAATTATGATTTTTATTAAAATTTTGAACATAAGTTATTGTAAAATATCATAAAATCCCAATCTAAATGTCTGAATAACAAAAAAAAAAAAATTATCTGGCTTGAAAATGGTTAGCGATTAGGGCTAGTTCCGAGAGACTTAAAACGAGAGAATCGTAACTAGCGGGATTTTTAGAACAGAGGTATAAACCAAAATACAAACCAGACATAACCGATAAATCAGAGGAATTACGTTTCTTTTTCTAACTTCAAAGAGACAGTAGTAATTACTTATCATTAACAACACAAAATTCCAACACCCTCTTTTAACCAATTGGTGAGAAATCCAAGCTTTACTTGCTTTGTCAGCTAAACAAGAAATTAGAAAAACTGTTTAACTGTTGGTAACTAAAGTATTACGTTTCTTATTCAAAGGCAAAAAGAAAAAGGCAGAGAGCAAAAGAATTCAAAAATTCTCACAAGTAGATATAAACTTGCAACCAAGAAACAATCTCATAATCTGATAGTAAAACACCACAAACAGCTATATAGATGATAAAAAAAAAAAAAAAAAAAATAGAACTCAAAGTGAGCCAATGGATGTGGGAGTCTTGCGAGATAATGGATCATCACCGGACTTGAGAAGGAGAGCAGAGCAATCCTGATGCATCTGCGCCAATGACTGCAAGATCGCACACAGTGCAAATATTTCCTTCTTGACCTGGCACAAACCGGGCTGTGCAGTACGGACATGACACGTCCTTTTGTCCCCTGTAGATTGGTACATAAGTCGCACCGCATATCACAAACGGGTTCCTGAAATCATAGTTTATCTTGGTTTCATCTGTCATGTTGCGTTCAGCAGCTTGGATCACTTGTCTTGCTGTCTTGGCCTGACTCTCCAACGTTGGGTTTGTCTCTAGTAACCTTCTAGCAAAATTAGAAGCAGTGGCTAGGTTCTTCGCCTTGTAGCAAACGCCCATTGCACTGAGAAGAGCTAGTCGTAAGTGAGGAGTTTGGAGGTTAAAGTGTGTGAAATAAGCAGCGAGCTCTTGTTGTCGTGTCGGGTCACCTTTCATTTCCCTTCTCTTCAGCTCCATTTGCAGACCGAGGACATATTCTTTGACGATAATGATCAGCTCTTTGACCTCGTCGACTTCTCTTCTTGACTCAACTACAACAAGAGGGATTGTGTGAAGGATAGAGAGAAAGACACGCAGAGCCTCAGTGAATTTTCCTGCCGTTGTGGCTTTGTAACCGACCTTGAGCTTCTCTTCAAGCTGAGAGAAATCGTAAACCAAAGCTGGTGGGCCACGGACATTGGGACTAGCAGATTCACTCCAGCCACGCTCAATGGCAAGTGACACCACAGGAGAAGAAGAAAGTGCACGGAGATAGCTATGGCTTCCGGTAAATAGATCAAGGAACATCGATCTCAATGGAGTAAAGTTCTTTATGCCAAGCTGTCTATGAAGCAAACGCATTGCAGTGTCAAAGCTACCCGCTGCAGCCTGCTCAGCAGCAATAGATGACTTCTGGCTCCAGATTTGATTCACAGGCATGCCCAGAGTTGGCGTCACGAAAACTGATGAGCGTACGTTTGCAGAGCTCTTGGGTGTGTCAAGCTCCGGTGGTAATTCTAAGTCGAGTCCCCCCCATCCACCATCTTCATCGTTCTCATCAGCCATTTCTGCATCTTCCAACATTGCTTCCACGTCACCATTCTGTATCCCATCAACATCCACGTCAAGTTCCTCACCCCAAACGCCTTCAGCATCTTCTTCATCATCAACAACACCTTTCGCACCATTCTCCAGTCCTCCTTCAAATATTCCTTTCATAACTCTGAGAAGAGGCCAATCACCTCCACGCATCACAGGGGTTGGGGGCATTAGAAGCAACGGAGTTTTACCTTCAGGCAACGAGGGTAAGTTGTCTCCTAACTCACTTGCCAATCGCTCAACAACATCATGTAAACCATGAACTGAAGCCGTGATATAAGCAAGAGGCAAATGGCCAGCATTTTCAAGTATCTTAACACGCTCTTTAACATCTCCAAGATAGAGAGCATTGTGAAACTGACCCATGACATTGTTTTTCACTTCTGCAATCTTCATCAACTTTGACAGCTTCTCCAGATTTCCAGTAATAAGATAGAGAAATGAAAGCCTCTCAAAGTTCTTTGTCTGCTGGTAAGCAAATTCAACAATTCCAGCATTACCTTGGCGAAGAGCCTCCACCCCCAGTTTGTACCATTGATCTTTCTCATTAATCTCTGTAGCTGATGCAACAGCGACGCTGATGTTGCCACTTTCGAGAGCCAGATTGAATCGGATCCTTTCATCTTCAACGAAATGGAGGGCAACTTCAGGGAATCCTTTCTGCTGCAGATACGCGATCATAGCCTGCCCACACAGCTGGGAATTTCTTATCATGCTCATGACATGGTCGTACTTCTTTCTCAGCAGTGAAAGCTTGAAAATGTACTCTGTTGCAACAATCGTAATAATCCTGTTCTTCCCATCTCGATCCAAGCAGAAAATGATATTTGCAGTAACCTTAGTGATGTAGATAGGGACGTCCAGGGTTCTGATTATCCCACTATCGCCATTTGGAAGACAATACTTTATATGGTTCAGAGTTGTGTAGATGAAGACACCATTATCATCCCAAGCTCCACTTTTCACACGGATTGTCTCATGAAGGGTGCACTGGCGGACAAGCTTCTTGCTAGCTATAATGATAGTATGTTTGCTGAGCAAAGCAACACTCTCCATATCATTAGACCAAACAACGTACCTAACAAACGGAGTTTGAAGATCCTCAAGAACCAGTCTTTGCTGAAGGTCAAAAATAACCACTTTATCCTCAGATCTGCAAAGAAGATTTCCAGTACCAGCATAAAATATAGCATCAGTAGGTATTGGCAGGGTCCCCTTTTTCACCACCTCGTTCTTGAGATTCTTGACTAGCACTTGGTTTGTGCTTTTCTCAAGAACAGCAAACCGATTCCGGGCTATGAAAACTGCAGAACCACCAGTCCCCCTCTTTGCCTCTTGCACAAAGTCACTCCTGCCAATGCTATCTTTCGGTATGATGTACAACTCGTAAGAACCTCCATCCAGATCTGAGCAGATGAGCACTGCATTTTCTGTCGGACTGTAAGATAAAGTCCTTGGACTTTGGTTCAAGCTTGCAGTACCAGGACGTCGTATAGGGATAACTTGTGAATCTCTCTGTGTTGAAAACTCATAGTACCGCAAAAACCTATCCTTGGTATAGAATAAGGAATCGCCACTCAAAGAAAATGCAGGGCGTTCTCTCTCCAGCTTGAAGACGATCATCCCACTGTCATGTCCTGCCGCCAATAAATTCATCTCTGGGTGAACAGCCAGAATCCAAAACCTATCATGTTCGCGTCTGAAAGTCTGAAGTCCAGTTCTCTTGGTAGCATCCCAGACACGGATGCTTTTATCCTCCGAGTTAGAGACAATTATGTCCTGTTTTGCGTGGAACATAACCGATGAAACATTATTCATATGGCCTCTCAATGTATCCACCTCCCAGGCTTTAGTTTCTGCAATGATATTGAAAAGAAAGACCATCATTAATCTGAGATTTGAACTATAGAATGAAGGCATGTGTAAGATTTGCATATCAATGTATCATCCCTCATTGAATACCAAATATTTTGGACGCAAAAAAAAAGGTTAGGAATCTTAAATAATTACCATTCATCCGCCACAGCTTTACTTGGCGGTCATCTGCGCCAGAGACAATGAGAGGCAGGGAAGGATGAAAAGAAGCCCAGTTTACTCCTCTGTCATGACCTTCGAGCACATACTTGACTATAGCATCAACACCACCGAAAAGATCAGCATTCATCTGACTCAAACGCAGGAGATCATCAGCAGGGGATACTGTCTTCTTCCTAAGAGCACCAATATCCCAAACACGGACGGTCTGGTCCAAGGAAGCTGATACAACAAGGTCGTCTTTAGGATGGAAAGAAGCACACATAACGTAATGGTTGTGGCCAGTCAAGACAGAAATACAAGTCCGTGATTGCCAGTTCCAAATGCGGATAGTCTGATCATCACTAGCACTCACAATCCACGGGTACTCGTGGTGGAACTGCACTGTGCGGATATAATCAAGATGCCCAAGTAGAGTGAAAAGGCACTTGTGTGTTTTATAATTCCAGACCTTAATCTTGTAATCATCCCCTGCAACACCAAACGTTGTTAATAACATCGTCTACACAGGACAACTATTTTTGACAATTGCAATCAATAACTAGGCATATTGGAGCATCCAGAGAATCTTTCATAAAAGCACAATGTAGTTTGTGAATCCCCATAATTAAAGCATAAAAAGCACTACCAGATCACACAAACTAACTGTATCCCACAAAAGTATAAACTAAATTCTCCACTATCTGCAAATGATTTGTATATGATTTTAAGATAGTCTTTTACAAAATCCCCAAAATATGAATTACTAATCCAGAAAACATAAACAGATATATAAACTAAACAATCAACTGCAAAGAAACCAATCAAACCCAGAATCTCTCGGATCAATGAAACAAACATTACAATCAGAGACGAAGTTTTACAAGTGTAGGGAAAACTACCGATAAACAGAAGAAATACATACCTCCAGAGACGAACAAAGGCTGTGTTTTATGGAAATGAACACCACGAGCAGGTCCCTCATGCTCATCGAATCGATCGATCAAGGTACCCATACGATAATCCCAGAGCTGAATCACACCACTGTGCAAACTGGCGAGAATCCATGGTCTCTGGGTGTGGAAGCTCAGCCCCTTAACTCTGTTACTCTTTGTCTCGAACTTGGTCAGCATATTCCCTCGATTATGAATCGCAAGACACTACACAGAGACGAATCATGAAACCAATAAACAAGTAAGTGAATCACTCAAAATTAACCCCAAAAGATAAAACGCAAACAAAACTTCACAATTCAGATGAAATTGCGAACAGATCTAAACGTGCTAAACATTCAAAATCGAGATATTGGTACAATGAACCTCAGATCAGATCAGATCAGATCAGTTTGAAAGAGGAAGCGATCAAGCAAGTATTACCAGATAAGCGTAGGCGTTGAGGATGAGAGATTTGAGAAGGTTTAAGATTGAGAATGAGATCCCCAAATGAAGAAGAAGAAGAAGAAGAAGAAGAAGAAGAAAGTGTGATTCAGTTTCGCCGTATAGATTTGAGTCCCTCTCCCTCAGGTCTGTGTCGAATTCTCGTCGCGTTACCTAATTAACTGATATGAAAAAAATACTCTTTTTTATTTATAACAAAATAAAGATGCAAGTTAAACAAATAAAACGGAAGACTATTGGTTTGATGACGGCATTTATAAGAAATAAATCAAAGATGTTGCACTAAATACACTAGAACGCAATATTATTGGTCTGATGATGGGGTTTTTAATAAGAAAATAAAAGACACCAAGACTTAATATTCAAGTAAACAAAAAAAAAAAAAAAAAAAGATTATTGGTCTGACAACGGTATTTTCTTTCTATTTTCGTTTTATTGCAAATGCAGATAAAATTTAAAAAGTGTGTGCTTTAAGGCTTTAATAAATAAAAAATTATCAGTAGAAAATAAGATAATTGAAAGCAAAAAAAAATCAACAACATGCATTTTGAATGATGACAGGACAATGATATAGTTAATATCAGAATCCGAGATTCGTGAAATGGAGATCGAAGTGGAGAGGATGAAGAAGAACGTCATATCAATCGCAACTTGAAGAATTAAGAACAGAATTTCGATTCTTCTGAGGAAGATGGATCCCAATCACATTTATTTGGGCCGAATCAATCACAATCCTGATATGCTTTTTAAAATGGATCCAATATTGGCCCATGAGTGAGACCCAATTAAGAACCGCCATTTTATTCCAAAGATTTTTCTAGGTCTCCCTTTTTGTGTTTGGGACAAGGCATATCAAATCACAATAGAATTTTCCAAGAGTTGGAGATGGTAAATTAGGATAACATATATGTAACCGCAATGATAAGCAAACATTTTATTTTCTTTGCTGAAAAATTAATCACAAAAATCAGACACTTTTTTCTTTCTTTTCTCTTAAGCAACAATAAATACTCTAGACGTATAAATATACACTGAGATCTACAGGATTTGGACGGACATGATTGAAAGAAGTAAGAAACATTGTCAGGAAATGGTCCACGAACCCCATTGTTGGAATTAAGACTAAGACAAAGACAAGCAATATAATTAATACTCAGTTCACATAAATATCATAAAATCCACCGACTGCGAAGAAAATTGAGATTAAACTTGGTTGTAAACAAAAAGAGATCAAAGGTTCGAGTAAACTCTTGTATATAACAATTTGAATATAATACAAGGACAAGACATGGCATAATTATTGGATTTGGTTTGGTTATATAAAATATGAAAACGAATTTGAAGTGAAATTGGAGTCCATTGATGAATGATTGATGGTAGAGAGTAAATTCATTGGTAAAGGTCCCATGTATACTATTTTTATAAGGAATGTTTGAAAAGTGCACGGATAACCTTTTTCAAAAAGTCCAGTAGTACATCCATGTGGCTTAAGATTTTCAAATATTGTTTTTTTTTTATAATTTGGAGGTTCTTCGGACCTTATGCCCAGATTAATCTCCCTTAGATTCAATTTTCTTTTTGCGAGTTGGATGGCCAAGTGGATTCGAACCTGGATCTTAAGGCATGCACATACCCAACTTCAAACCACTAGAATACTACCACTTGGTTATTTTCAAATATTGTTTTAAGAATATACTATATAATTTCTTCAAAAGAATACAAAGAAAATATTTATGGGTAGCAGCATCTCGCCGAACTATTGGACTAGTCTCACTGACGTATCAAATCTGTCAAAATATTTTAGTCCGTACTGTGATTAACGAAAATTAATATTTAATATCTTTAATTCAAAGTAAAAAAAATAGTATTATTATGAGATCATGAAGTAACTAATAATACATGAAGTAACTCAGCTATTTTTAGCGAAATAAACTTTTATTCCAGTTTTTCACTTTTCTTCCTTTTCTTCTCTCTTAATTACTCTTAAATGTTACGTATTTGATGAACAACCGTACGATTCCACGCAGCAGTCTTAGCTATATTTGGAAACTTTAGTTCCTGATGTTGACGAGATCGAAATACGAAGCATCTTTGCTGAAACCCAAAAGAAAAATTCTTAAATTTGCTTTAGGCAGTAAAAAAATATACACTCGACGATTAAATTAATATGGAAATTGACATAAAAAAGAAATGAATAATAACGAGGGGAAAGATTCGAGAGAGATCATCCATATCTTCTTCCTCTAAAAGTGTTTTTTGTCGTCTTCTACCTCATAAATTAGACGACAAAAAAGGATCAGATCCACTCTTCTTATTTATGTCAAAAGTATTAAATGTTTATTATACTGAAAAATCATTTAAATCCGAATAATTTGGCCGACATGACCGCAAAGCCTTATATATATGAGTATGTTTTGATTATTGATTTATAAATAGTGGACTATTTATATCTACTAAAGGATCCATTAACAAGGGATCATGTCTCAATTGTTAATAATCTCAACGAACCAATATTTATAAGAATTTAGTCGTGAATATTGAACTTAACCGGATTTAATTTATTATACAGGCAACCAGTCTCAAGTACATACAGTGTTTTATGAAGATTGGAAATCGACTTTCGTTCAATATTTTTTTAGTTGTTTCAGTTGATAGTTGATACACCCACATAAATTTCAAAAATAAAATAAAAACACAACTAATACACCTCCATAATTTATTTATTTTAAAAAGGTAAAAAAGAAGTAGATATGCACATGGATGATGGAAGACAAAAGCTGGCATGAAGAGCTGGCCATTTGTCAAATTCCCCCACCTTCCCATTTATTTTATACTTTAATTTGTATTTTTTTCACTACTGTTATTTCGATTTTTGTCGTTTCTTTTTTTAGATGAACTATACATATATCAAAACTAGCATCTGACGGAAAAATATGAATATATTAGACCAAAAAGATTGTATTTAGAAACTTTACTTTTGTACTTTTTCTTCCATAAGAGTCATAGACCATACCAAAAAAGTTCCCACCTCTAGATCTTTAAGTATTTGGGTGAAACTAAAAGAAAAACAAAATAACTGACGGAGATTTCTTTTTGTTTTGTTTATAACACAACAATTTTATATTTAAAATATATGAATTTGAAAATCTTTTTACGTAAACTTAAAAATATTTCTCAAAACTTAACCGACCTAGTTAATTATTTGTAACAATAAAATTTCCGCGTATAGAATGCAGGCATGGCCACTTTAAGACACAATTAAATTTGGTTTTATTCAGAAAAATAAACACATCTCATAGAAAATAAATTCAATGGTAAGCAAACATTGAGAGTGTTTAAATGGATGTAGAAATAACAGCATCTAGAATGTTTCAAAAGCATCCCATTTTCACAATCTGTAAAAAACAGATTCTCTGTGAACCAGACTAAACCGGGTGGGAAACGTAAACCGGAGGAAGTCAATTTGGGCATTGAAAGCAAAGGAGAGAGTAGCTTTCAATGAAGAAAGTGAGAGGAAGAGCTAAAAAAAGAGACAAAGGAAACATAAGCTGCTTATCTATAAAGCCAACACATTATTCTTACCCTTTTGCCCACACTCATACCCCATCACCTCTTCATTCACTCACCCACTTCAATGTCTATATAAACTAACACTTTATAATACTACTGGTCCAAGGATACACTAGTTGAGAGTTTTAGAGAGTATTTTCAAGAAATTTCACAAAACAAAAAAAAAGAAAAGAAAATAGAAAGATGAAGATTTGGTGTGATGTGTGTGATAAAGAAGAAGCTTCGGTGTTTTGTTGTGCAGATGAAGCAGCTCTTTGTAATGGTTGCGATCGTCATGTTCATTTCGCCAATAAACTCGCCGGGAAACATCTTCGATTCTCTCTCGCTTCTCCTACTTTCAAAGATGCTCCTCTCTGTGATATTTGCGGGGTAAGGACCTAACCAAACTTCTTTTTTTTTTTTTTGCTATTTCTGAGATTTGTTTGCTTTTTGGTTGGTGAGAAAATGATTATTGTCCCTTTCTTTCCCGGAAAATTGTTTCAAGTTTCACCTACTTTCCTGGAAAAAATTGCTAGTTTCACACTATTTTTTAAGACGAATTTTAAATCACGACGAAAAATTACGTTTTCCAGAAACAGAGGCAAAGATCAAGATTACTAAAATCTAGATAAACTTTGGTCACTAGTCAGAATTATATAATCAACTAGTTGAATCAAGTTTCTTACAGTTTAAAATACTTGCTTATTTGGGAAGGTGAAGCCGTGAAGAAAAATATATTTAAATTAATACTTTTTTTGCTTTTTTATTATAAAAGATTAAAAAGCAATATCCTTCTTGAAAAATCTAGCAAATAAATTAAATAATAACAAAACACCAGAGTCTTCTTGATGATCTATTATTAAATAATATCACTTTTTAATGCATATGACAGGAGAGGCGTGCATTATTATTTTGCCAAGAAGACAGAGCAATACTATGCAGAGAATGTGACATTCCAATACATCAAGCTAATGAGCACACTAAGAAACACAATAGATTCCTCCTTACCGGCGTCAAGATCTCCGCTTCCCCATCCACTTACCCAAGAGCCTCCAATTCCAACTCTGCTACCGCATTGGATAGGACCAAAACCCGACCCAAATCAATATCATCGGGTAAGGTCCCGAGCTCGGCCTCTAGTGAGGTTTTAACGAGCTCTCCTTCAACGACCACTAGCAACTGCTATTATGGGATAGAGGAAAGTTATCATCAAGTAAGCGATTCGGGTTGCACGGGTACGGGTAGTATATCGGAATATTTGATGGAGACATTACCCGGTTGGAGGGTCGAGGATTTGCTTGAACATCCTTCTTGTCTATCCTTTGAGGATAACAATAACAATGACTCTTATAGGGTTTATGATGCTTCTTCACAATACCATCATCAAGGATTTTGGGAACAAAAACCCTTTTCTTGACCTTTTTATTTTTGTTGGATTATAGTCCTTTTTTTAATTGTGCTTCCTATCATGAATCTAAAGCAACTTGTTGTTTCCGTATTTTTTGCTTTTATTTGATCTTTATCTCTATCTTAATAAGAATTGTTTTTTTTTGTTTGTTACCAAAAGTTTGGATTTGGATTGATAACTTTTGACAATTGACTAAGGTCCCATATTATATTGGATGGTCAATATAACACACTACATTGGTTTAGTTATGTGAAAAAAAAGTTTCATTCACCATGCACCGATAATATACGAGAATTTTCAAAATTTAAAAGATGCATATGAATTTTGACGGTAAGGCACTTCTCCACTGACACCTACTGACTCTTGGGGCTTTTCTCTCATGGCATGGTTTCGTTTTTGTGGTCCATTATACTCTTTAATGTTTAGATTTTATTTTCTTCAATAGACTCAAGAAACTGATTTTATTCTGATTTTGGGGGTTTCGTGATTTTGATTTTCTGTTATATAACGTTGAATGCATTATCCTAAAAGTCTTTTTTTTTTTTGCTTTAATAAATTTCTTCATGATTTACGTCACATGAGTATAACGTGCATTTAATTATGTAAAAGAAAATGTATGCACATTCATATTATATCAGCATTTTCAGAGAAAAATCGTAGAAGAATTCGAAGATTGAGAAATCACCCAAGGAAGAAGAAGAAGAAGAAATTATGAAAATATATGAAATTGCAACGACTACCCAATTTCTTTCAAAAGGTATTTTTGAGTTATTTTATGAGTATATAATTAGTAATCATTGCTTCTTAATTTGTGTGAACACTTCTAAACATTGATCTTTTAAAAACAAAGATAATATTATTATTTAATTTTTTAGTATATAGTGATCTCGTAAATAAAATTTCTAGACCCCCTATTGATTTCCAAATATTAAAGTTCTTTAGGAGGAAAAAGAGTTTCAATTTTAGATTTTATAGAACTATTATACAGTCTTAGAATTATTTAATTTATTTTGATATAGAAGTCTTAGAAATACTTTCAAAACCTTTCAACAGTCCATGGAAACAAATTTTCAAATTATTACAATTAATGTTGTCCAACACATCTCCTTATTACACTCGGATTTCATAACAAATTTTTCAAATCATATTGTAAAGTTTACTACATTTTTTGTAGGTTCTAATCATTTCAAATAGACTTTTTTCCGAGAGAGGATCCAACTTGTTTTACGTGCCTTGCTCTTTATAAGAGATCACAAAGAACAGATACGAGAGATTGGTCCAATATTAATTTTCTGTTTGTTTTCCAATAGAAAGTATTGTCTTTAGAAATGAATCTCATTCGTTCTTTTAACATATAGGCAGAGAAGAGAAGTGAAAATCAACACGTATATATTTCAATTCTCCCCTTGTCTCCACTTTTTAATGATAAATATAAATACGAACATAGACATATTTGTACAAACAAAAGAGCCGAAAGCTAATTAAAAGAAAATCCCAACCTGTTCTTTCCTCAAAATATATAGCAACAGGCTTCAGCCACACTTCTTAGAAACCTGCAAAATCATGCAATTTATTCATATTTATAAATTTTCATAAAATCTATCTGATCCGTGTTTCAATAACAATTTACATTGGTCCATGACCAAAATAGAGTTCAATCCGGTTCTAACTAATCAATATAAACCAATAACGAATCCAAACACAGAACCTAAATGCTTAAATCGGTTAAGTTAGCTTTTACTTTCTACATCTAGAAAACCAAACTGAAATTTTGAGTTTCTGATATACAATTGTGATAGATAATAACACACAACTTTACCAAACTCATATTGACTAGATTTAGTTTCAAATTGGTTCCTATATTTTTTAAACCGAAGAAAGAACCCAAAATAGAATGTAACATAGCTAGACGCATTCACTTGCAGAAAATGTACCTTTGATTGGTCAAGAAGGAAATGCAAAGAGGCGATCAGAGATCTTTGTGCGGCAAATTGGGCATTCAGAGCAAGCAAGGGAACAGGATTTACATACTGTAAAATGAAACAGAGATTATAATATAATAATACAAATTGTGTTTTTATTAGAACTGTTTGATAATAGAAGAGAAAGGAGAGGTTTTATGGAGATGATGAAGTCGTGACTTACAGCAGAAATGACGGCAAGGGAGTAGAATCGCTGCAGTAGAAGATTCAAAACATACTTTACAAATGTGAGAGTTTGTGTCTCCATTCGCTTGCGATTTCATCTCTTTCTCCTTCATTTCTTGCATTCTTGCCTGTCTCGTTGTTACAAAATCTTGTTAATATATGTGAAGAAAGAAAAATAAAGTTTCAAAGGTACTAAATGTAGAAAACATATCTCGTTACATTTACCTTGAGACGAGCAACGAGGGGTTCCTCTTTTGGCGCCTCTTCCGTTTTAGCTACTACTACTACTACTTCAGGTTGTCTTGGTACACTAGAGACTTGTCTCTCTTTCAGGACCGCATTGCTTTGACTCTTCTCTAATTCTCTTGCAGGGTCAGTGCCATTGGCTTCAGGCAATGTACCATTGTCTTTCTTCAACTTGGCAACAAGTACCCACATGTTTGCCAAATCGTTTTCCAAAGCTTCCTCTCTTCTCTTTGCTTCTTCTGCTTTTTTTCTATACTCGTCTTCTATGAACTCTTTCTCTGCCAGTGCAGACTCTAGAGCTGCCTCTCGCTGTTTCCTTACTTGCAACTCCATTTTCAGATCTTCAGGGTCTAGATTCCATGAGTCAAACTCATCTCCACTAGACCTACTTGAAGAAATCCTTCCCTTTCTTCCTGACCTTGCCCCATCGTTATACTTGCGATTAACTCCATTCATGGGGTTACGCGTTTGACCCAAGTCTCTTGCTGCTGCTAATTCTTTTTCAAGCTTTGTGTTTTGTAGTGAGAGTTTTGTTACTTCGCTAGCCAGATTTTTCAGCTCAACAGCAGCAGCAGAGGCTAACTCTTTAGCATATGAAGCTTCTTCAGCTAGTTTTTGATTTTGTACTCGTAACCCACTGTTCTCTTCCACGATTTGCACGTGTTCTAGCTTCAACTCTTCATTCTCAATTTCCTATATACAAAACATAAACATGCATGTAAGAATGAGAAACAAAAGTTTATGTTAGTATCAAATGTACTAATCTATGTTATATGATATTTATTGATGAGCACAGATATTTACTGGGATACTTGTGAGAACTGAGAATGTATCTTTGTAAATTTACCTGCGATTGTATTTTCTTTTTTAGTTCGTCTGCATACTCTCCAGATACCACTTTATCAGAACAAGATGGTGAGGATTTCTCACTAGATACTGCATTCAAGCGTTGCTCTAGAAGATTCACCTTTTCATGTAGTTCTTTGTTCTCGATACACTGCATTGTTGGAGCAAGAATGGTAAGAAGCATTTTTTCGCAGAACAATGTTCAAAGAATGAATGAGATAAAAAGCAAGAAGAATGGAAAAAAAAAAAAAAAATTGTGCCAGACTTCAATACGAAAAAACATACTACCGACCTTTTTCTGTAGTTGTTCTTGGAGAATGCAATTATCTGCTGATTTTATCTGTGCCAGAGGTCGAACCAAGTTAGACATATGGTGAATTTAAGCAATCTTTGGATTTGGCTAATGTAAAAAAACAAGGTGGTACTTTCAATAAAAGAATAAATTTTCACCTCCAGCTCAAAGCTCTTTTCATTGCACTGGGTCATCAAACTCATAACTTTCTGAAAACAACAAAAGAGTATGATATCTTAGCTGATCATCGTTGAGTCTTGAACCAGTGACCTTGAAAGGGTCAAAGATCATGTTCTTGCAGTGAATGATATGTGGAGGTTACATACCTGTTGCATCTCAACCAATGATGCGTTGGCAATTGAAGCTTCACCACTCTCAATTATGAGCTGTTCTAAGGCCCTCATCTGTCTTTGCTTTTCTTGAATCTCGAGTTCCAGACTCCGTATCTCCATGCAATAATTTATTAGGTTAGTTAGTTAAGCTAAAGTTACATGCGCAACTTCAGGTAGACGGTACTACTATATTACCTGAGTTTGTGAGTTTTCCGGATCATTTACGGACTGATCCACCAAACGCTTTAGTGTGCTCGTACTAAAAGCTATCTCACCAGCAAGCATCTTAACTTGTTCAACCAGAAGGTCAATTTCATCCGGCGACATGGCACCCTACAAAAAGCCATGACCCACAACAATCAGACACCATTATCTGACAATCAACACAACCTTTGGGGTAATTTACTCACTTGAGTAAATTCTGCACCCGGCGAGTTCTCATCATTCAGCTTGCTAGAAGATCTCCGGTGGTTAAAACCTAAAGAAGCTTCTGATACAAGAGCCAAGGTGGAAGATGGAGATCCCAGATTATCATTTTCCAACAGCAGAGAATCGAATTTCTGAAAAGCAAAGAGAAACAGAATGAGCCATTGTGTTTTCATACAGCTTCTGAAATGTGGACATGCAGCAGACTAAAAAAAGGAAAAGATAGAATGTTAAATTACTTGGTCCAGAGACAAGAAGCTTTGAACAAGCCAAACAGAAACTTATTCACGTTAAAACATCAAAACCAACAATTTCCAAAATTTCTTCTGTTGGGCCACCTCACAATGGATAAATAACTAACCGAATCACTAAAAGTGCTTACTCATCTAAAATAGCAAGATATCATCAATTAGGTCGGATCACTGGTTTGAGCAGAAAACTTACATCATCTTTACCCGCAGAGAGACTGCGCTGGTGAGTGGGTATATCACCCAAATATCCAGGAATAGAATTCTTGGTAGAGACGAGTATGAGCTTGGTAAGCTTTTGGATTCTGCTCATTAGAGCTGCTTTGGCTTCTTCTTCTTCCTCCAATCTTGATTGCATTTTCACTTGACCTTCTTCTAACTGTTGTAATAAATGGATAGTTAATTCACTGCCTTTGGAACAAAGTAAGAAATATTCATGATAAAGAAGGTCAAGAGGGAGGTCAGAACCTGTTGCTTTAAGCTCATTAACTCTTCATGACTGACACCAACAAGCATACCCCTTCTAAGTTGATCAAGTTCTAGTTTGAGGGTTGAGATTTCTCTTTGATATTTCTTAATTAATGACTTCTCATCTATAATCTGCTTTTTAGAAATGAAAAAAAATAAAAATCAAGTAGAGATTCAAGCTAACCCCTTGAGTATATAGCAAAGTACATTATTGTAAAACAGGTCAAAATATCACCTGATTGCGTGAAGCATATATTTCTATACTCTTTGCCCTGCTGGCAAACTTCAATGTATTATGAGTTTCCTCACTACTACTCGACGCAGGAGTAATTGTACATATGAGCTATAACAGAAAAACAAAAAACTCAATTAGTTTCTCTGTTGTTATAATGGATTAGCATCAGCACAATGCTTAGTGCTAACTACAGGTAGTCAAATGAAACAGTTCTGAGAAAGTCAACCATGGAAAACCAGTATAGTGTGAAATGGGGAAATATTGCAACAGATACAGAAGAGTCTTACCGACACATGCCCATGACCACTTAATGAAGATTGTAGAAGACGAGTTAGCTTGGAGTCACGATATGGAATGTGAGTTGCCTTACCCTCACTAAGTTTTCCAATCACCTTCATAAATGAAACCACAAGAACTTATAAGTAGAATGCCCTATCATCTCAAAGTTTTTAAGTAACTAAAGAGGCTACCACCAACAGGCAAGAAATACAAAAGTGGCAACTGGCAACAGACTACTTATCAGAAAACCAAACCTCGATCAAGAAGTACTAGCACAATTACATCAAGAAAAAAAGTACTGAGAGTCCTAGTAAATTCACAAAGAAACTGCAAATTCCTTTCTGATTATCTAATGCTACCGATGGGATGTGGAAACTAATTGAATTGCTCCTGTAAGCAAGTCCAGCATTATTAAGTAACAGAGCTTCAGATGAACATGCCATCATTACATTTTAAGAAACAGATGAAAAATGGAAAGACAGCTCAAATTAAGAAAAGACACCTACAGTTCCAAGAGTTAGCAGACTCTTGTTGATGTATGAACCCTCCTTCCTCCTCAATCCAGTTGTTTCAGTTTTGGAACTCTCAGATCCAGCTAAGTCAATCAAATTCTAAACAAGAAAATATATGGTTAGATCACGTCTTCAAAACTAAAATGATCTTTTACAATAATTAAAAGAAAGAACCCTTACGAGTTGAGAAAATATAACTCCATCATATTCATCTCCAGTAGCACTACTTTCAACCATCTGCAAACAGATACAAATAGACTTCAAAACATGTACATTGCAAGGTCACTTGTAAGAGCAATAAGCATCATGCAGAGACATTGAGAAGAGGCTAATTACACTATGAAGACGTACCAGTGTAAATATAGTGTGACTTCTGCTGCTCAACAAATTGAAATTATTTGAACCAACATGACGATGTTCTGCAGTTGAGAACAACAGCAATAATAAGCATAGGTGGAAGAGACAGAGTTAAGAAATTCAAAACATGTTTCAGGGGTTGAATTTTCTAATAACCTTCCCCAGCTGCAATGAATGAGAGTGCGTGGCCAGGAGACAAAACAACTTCTTCCTTGATGCCCTCAACATAAGTACCCTAGAACAAATAAAAGCATTATGAATCAATATTTCTTTTCAAATGACATCATATTGATATCATGATTCTAAGCTAATTCGTTCACATTTATTCTATTCAGACCACAATGCTTATGTGTGTGTGAGAGAGGGAGATGGAAAACGCTAACCTGGGAATCCTCTCTAACACGTAAATTTTGGCCCGTTGGATCCAGTAAATCATTTATTACCTGATACAAGGACGGTAATCAGATAAACTGCAGACAGCAGAAACATAGAAGCACACATGTAAAACCAAGAAGATGATGAGTAGTCACACAATTCTCTATATTGTTATTTTAATTCTCAATGATAAGGCAGAAGAACAAGAAAACATATCCCAGCCTAAAAGTCTACTTTTCAGGACTTAGCGAGTAATATACCAAGGATGAAAAGTTCTACATACCTCATTGTATATTTCAAGATACGAAACACGGAGCAAGAACTCTCTTCCTGGAGTCTGAAATATAAAAACGTAGCCAATCAGCGAGCATGAAATCATATAAAAAGACGTGATAGTATGAGAAAAGACATGAACTCCGTTAGGACCACTTACATCCTGGATGATACTGAACACATCTTTTATTGCAAGCGGAATGATCCCAGGAGACTCTTGATCACCCTATGCATATTGCAAAAGGAACCAACGGCAAAACAAAAAGAATATAAGATATATATTCTATTTGTTTGGATGGATATTTGAGACCCAACTGTTCAGGCAGCTACTTCACTAAAGATAAGCACAGCCAATCTAAATGAAGACCTTCAAATTCCATTCACACGAGCATTTCCAATTCACACAACCATCAGCTATAATATAGGTAAATCCTTACATGCATTGTATGTGTCTTTCCACTGCTTGTAACACCATAAGCAAAAACGGTTCCTGTCAAAATTTCCAACCCTGAGTCAGAAGGTTTGTTGCAGTCCAATAGGTGTAAAGGATATTTCTATAAAGCACAAAAATTTAGTAAAGCTGAAGTTAGTAGCTATGTTCCTTACCGTTAACACCTTCCATTGCTGCCTTGACTACTGGTCTTGCAGCTACGTCATAAACGTCTATGGTAGTTGCTTGTGGTCCAAAAACTTTATCTGAAATCAACAAATTTGGAAAAACATTCACTCAGTATAATCAATTAAAACGAGCAATGGGGGAAAATAATTACTATGATTGCCACAATAATTGAGGTGAATCCAATACCAAAAGCGTAAGCAGTAAGTGGATTGTACTCATGCCTAACCATAGTATCAGCATCAGGGTACCACGCAACTTCATCTCCTCTTTGATACTCTCTATCACTGCAACCCCCAAATAAATCACAATTTCCAATTGAATCAATAGGAAACTGTAAACCAGAATAATCTCGGCATTATCAGCAATAGATCTGGTTCACGGCGATCAGATCTAGCATACCTCAATGGTCTAAAACGAACGGTGACGGAGATACTATCCCGCTCAGAGCTAATAGTTTCCTCCATAGGCTCACCGAGAAGCTCTTCTGATGGATAAGGAAGAGGCGATCCGATTCCGAAGCTCCCGGAGCCGATTAGCCCCGAGTCGGAGAAGGTGCGACTAGGCGTCATAGATCGGGAGCCGATTCCGGCGCCGGAGTTAACAAATGAAGAAGCAGAGGTAGAGGAAGAACGCGGAATGAGACGGTTGCTAATCTGAGAAGAAGAAGTAGAAGAAGAGGGACTTGGTGGTCTACGGTTAGAGAAGGGAGAACTGCTTCTAGTTCTCGATGACGATGAAGCCATCCACTAACCTCGAAACTCGAGGGAGAAGTCAACTCGCTAAACCCGGCGAGAAGAATCAACCAAACAAAACTTCCGAAGATGCAGAGAATGTGTCAGTGGGAGCTCACATGGCTGGAGACGCAATTAAGCACTGTAAACCTCTCTTCTCTATCTTCTCCTTCGTTTGCTTGGCCTTTGCTAGGAGATGATGGTAGACAGAGATGGTGAGACCATAGAAGAGAGAGATTGTTTCGTCTTCTTTAAGCGAAGTTGCTGTATGGAGAGAGAGATGAAGAGATCTATCTCTCTCCTAGGTGAAGAAACGAGGAGGCTGAAAATTCAGATTTTGAATTTTGTATTTTTTTCTGTGCCTTTCCAAATATACGCTATTTTAATTGTGGTAGTTGAAAATTATTTTGGCAGGAGAACGACAAAACAAAAACCAAAAAATTATTTAAGAATTAATTAAAGTACAAGTTTCTACTGTATGCTGAGGTGGCATTATTGAAGACCACAGGGCTCGCGCAGGTTCAAACGTTGTGAGCCAATGGTTTAATGAAAAAAGCGCGACCGGTTCAAATTGTATTTCGAAATTTTTTCAACCAAACGAGACGAGCGGGAATAACAATCACAGTAATTTCTCTTTTTACCCTTACACCTCTTCGTATGTAATTCTTAGGGCATCCTTATTGGTCATATTAATATGGGTGTCTTCCCACTTTTTTTCTTTTTTTTAATTAAAAAATATTATATTTATTAATATTTTATTGTCGCGACACGTGGCAAAAAGGGGTAGACACAGTGTCTTCCCACAGACACTCAAGACACCAATGAGGAGGATGGCCTTACAGTTTGATCAATCCATTTAAAAAGTCTCAGTTTATATATCTATCTCGATAAATATTTAGTTTACATCCACTGCGAACAAATTTGTCGTACATCCTTAAATATGAAATTCAAAACCATAATCTTAAGTTATTTGATTTCGTTACATATTTATCAAAAAAGTTTAGCCCAAATTTGTATAGACACGATATAGTCCAGAAATGTGTATGGATCGTTCCAACTTAACCAAAATAATGTATATGGAGTTACAAGCACGTATATATCTGCTTAGCTTTGTTAGTCCACTATCATATAAAATGTCCGAGTTGGGCATATAATATAATATTGTTGTTCTAATATAATCTTCAACTATTTGAGTGATAACTACAAAAAAAAAAACGTCCTTTCGAATGTATCACTTAAACCACAATATGAATGTGCGTATGTGTAGGGTGTTTTTGTTGTTGTCAACAATGTTTTTTTTTGTTTGTTAAATGAGTATCATAGTTATATAGAGATACTTTTGTGTGTTCGTCAAATTTTTCTTGTATGTAATTATGTTAAGATGTTTATGCAAAGTTTTTTTTTTGTTGTTAAATCTCGTTTATGCAAAGGTTGTAAAATATAAGTGGATAATATACATTAGTTAAGCAAAATTATGCTTAGCTTAGAAAATACAAATGCTTATATTATTAATATTGGATGCGACACAGTCATACACGGAGATTGATCTGACTTAAGTTCCGGTTCTACCTTTACCGCGAGACATTGTTTTGTAAATTATGTAACAACAATTCAATTTTCTGCATATATTTTAATTCTTGAACACACACAAAATAAATTAAAAACTACTAGGGCATGAGTCACGCGCACCAGAGGAGAGTGAATACACGCGGAAGAATAATTGGACGGTGAGGAACCGGAGGATTAGATTTAAACCCCCATGTGATCGTTGCTCCTTTCACTTGATACCGCTTTACACGTAGACGTTAACTGGGGGTACTACTGTAATTTAAGTCATTGACAACGAGTTAGCAAGGGCTAAATCCGTATATTCATAATTGCGCTGGGGGTATTAAAATCGTTTAGAACCAGCAACGAACAGATTGGAATATTAATTTTTATTTTGATTAACGCTAATTGACGTACTCACACCAAACAACATTAAAAATAAGATACATAACGTTTAACTATATGATCCAAAACCAAATTGTTTCATTTCATTTTTATTAGTAATTGAATTTAATCGAGTTTTTTCGGACGAGTATCCATTTTAGCTCGACATAGTGCTTAAGCAGTATCATGTAGAATCTTGTGTCTCCTAAAATAATACTATTAACTAATAGTAACTATTATTAACAATAATTATAACAGCAACGACAATAATTGGGACACGTAAATTTGGATAATGTTTCTGATTCCAACAGTAATAATATTTGAAAAAACAAAATCTACAAAGCTATCAGTTTCCCTCCGTTTCAAATTAATTATTGTTTAAGATTGTTTTACACATATTAAAAAAATATTTGATTTTTTTGTTTTATCCCTAATTAATATTTATTTGATTTTATTTCATTGGTCAGGACATTAAAACAAAAGAGACAAAGTTGAAAATTTTATCAAATATATGCATTGAAAACATAAAACGACAACTAATATGAAACGGAGGGAGTAGTAAATAGTTAGTTTCTTACTCCAATTAGCTGCAATTTTTAAAAATACTATTTACTAAAATATCAGTTGCGTCTATTACACATTACACACTCAAAATTTGTGTATTGTTTTTGCAAATTAGACGAAATAAGAATAACCGTCATGCGATAAATATCGAGTGCCTGCTTCTCGAAGCTAAGTAGTTGTCATAGCTTTCACTTTTTGAGCTTGATTGCACAGCTGGCTCACGTGCATGCTTTTTCTTTCTCACGTGCCATGTGGTGTGATCTTTAAATTCCCTTGACATGTCGAGAAAAGAAAAACAAAATACAATACGTGCTGTTAGTAAAAGCAAAAAACGTGGTGTTAGTAAATTACAAACTTTAACATACCTGAAATGGGAATTACTTAGGCTAGAAAAAGATCATATGTATATATATTAAATATTGAATTTATCTTCGTGACCCCATCTCTAATTTGTGTCGGTCCGTACCGATTTTTGTTTACTTTTGAGGAAAAGCGAGGGCCAAAAAGGATAGAGAATGTCATTTGAAATGAGTCATAACTGGGCCTAATTTGGCCCATTCTATAACGACCCGAAACAACCATGGTCCATGGCGCAATCTGAACCGTGAGATGATATTTACTAGAATTAGCACTTACTTACGGTATTAATTGTGAAATAATCACATTTGAAAGGGTTTTACAATAATAAATTGGGGAAGGTCAGAGAAGGCAATTACAGAGTGTGGCGTAATGGCGAGAGTAACAGTATCGTCTTCTTCATCGACTCACCTTATCCACAATCTTCTCCGACTTCCCAAACCACCGTCTTCTGTCTGTCTCTTCTTCAGACCCTTTTGCTTTTCCACTTCAATCTCTCTATCCAATCACCGTAACAAGCCTTGCCTTCAATCATTATCCTCAAAGCCGCTTCCTTCTCCTTCTCCTTCTACCTCACTTATAGCGAAATCCTCTTCTTCCGTAAATGAACCAGATTTCGGAGAAGACGAAGAGAGCGATGAAGAAGATTACAGCGCAGAAGAATACGAAGATGAGCTGGACAGTGGAATGGTTTCCATGGGAGGAATTGAGGATTCGGAAGGCTCTGAGGAGAGTTCGGAGATGGGTTTAACAGATAAGGAGGATAGAATAGAGAAGATGAAGAAGAAGGCTCGGGGCTCGGCTCTGAAGTTGACCATAAAGGAGAAGAAGGAGTTGGCTTCTTACGCGCATAGTTTGGGTGATAAATTGAAATGTCAGCTCGTAGGCAAATCTGGCGTTACCGATTCAGTCGTCTTCTCCTTCCTCGAGACTCTCGAGAAGAACGAGCTCTTAAAGGTACCAACTTTTGAACACTATTATTCTTGCTCTGGATTCAGCAAACTGTGATAGTGTTTTGTACTCAATCATAGACCTAATGAGATGAGTGGAATCAGTTTTCCCCCAAAACTAGCGGTTTAGGGTATAGGAGTGGATCAACTTTGTGGAAATTTGATGAAAATGTTGATTTTTAAGGTAAGAAATTAGATGAAACTGGAATCATTCTCCCTAAGATTAGGAATTAAGGGTATGTGGAATCTTGATTCTTTGTGTTATCTATGCTAGTTATGTTTTGTGAAAGGAATGTTATTGTTTGATTGATCTATGAAAATGGATTGAAACTGTGGTACACTCTAAACTTCTGAGGCTGGCTTAATTCTTATCTGAGCAGGTGAAAATACGCAAGACATCGGCCGATGAGCTAGAAGATGCGGTTCAGCATTTGGAGGAAGCGACTGGTTCAGTAGCAGTAGGGCAAATCGGCCGGACTGTGATATTGTATCGGCCTAGTCCCACCAAAATGAAAGCAGAGGAGAAGAAGAAAGAAGTTGAGAGAATGTCGATTAGAAGACGACAGAAGTACACAAACGCTAGACCCACTAGACCTTTTGTAAGTAACCCCCGGAAAAACAAAAAATGCATATTACTCTAGATTGTTTTGAGTTTTAAGATCATTCAATCTTTTGGTTATGGCAGAGAAGAGAGTATTCAGAGAGACCTGATGGACGTGGACGCAGAGGCGGAAGTAGAGTTGCAACGGCTTGAAATTTTTACCCGGTTTGTATGTTATCATCTCAAGTCATTTTCATTTTCTTCGAGAATACAATTACAAACACTCACAGTACTATAAGCCAAATCCTTCATTACTTGGAAGCTTTAGCCATGTTGTGATTCTGTGAACATGACATTCAGTATTATTTGTCTATCATGCTTAAATTTACGTAGACCCTCTGATCAAAAACGAAAAAAAAAAAAGTTTACATAGAGCCTCGGTGCTCAAGGTTACTTGCTTTTTGGGTGCATGGTAAATCAAAATTGGCCATTTATTTGCAACCAGGAAACAAATCATACTGAGACTTAAACTGACTTGATCTTCTATACCGTATATGGATTCAGCCCATCCGTATTAAGTATGCCTCCAGGTGATAGAAGCCGCCGTAGATACAGAACAAACCGACCCTGCAATGTTTTTAGTATTTGTTAAAAGATAATTCTGGAGGGAGATAGAATTTCTTATGAATACAAAATCTTTACCCATTGAAACCCGACGAGAACGAACCAGCACCCGAGTAAACCATAGCCGCTTCGTGTCACGAGCTGTGTCATCATCAACAACAGCAGCAATAAGAACGCATTTTACTATTTTAGGGCTGCTCAAATTTAAACTGTCTTAGAAAATTAAGTAGGGTTTATGGAAGGCTCTCTAATGTACCATTAGTGTGAGACAGCCAAGAACGAAGCTTGAACTCATCACCGAGCTGACGAATTTGAGATCACGTCCCGCCTGGTAAACAAATAAATAAAGTTTTAGCTAATCATATACCATTTTGTTTCAAGATTTAGAAAACTCGAAAGATTTATTCAATTAATTGCTTGCTTTTCAAGAAACCATGTAATCAAACAAGAGCTTGTAATTTACCAGCAATGTACCCTCGAGGGATACAGTCATAGGCAATACAGACAACGCCATGAAGAATGGTATAAGCAACCTATGCATCTGCAACAGTTCAAGAATCCGATTAGACCAACTTAGAATCGAAAACACAGGAAACAAATGTTGATTTGAAAAAAACCAAAAAACAGACCTCGGTTATGATGACTTTATCATGTGTGTAGACACCAGGAAACAGGCCTGGAACCGATGTTCCGATAACTCCCAAGACTAATCCAAGCGTGGCTCCAATAATCAGTAGAGACTTAAGCAATGTTCTAGCCTTGGGAAGGTTACGGTTCGCACCATATAACATTTCAGGCATAAATGACTGAGCCGTTTGAGAGAGTGGCTCACCCCATACATTGCACATCCTGTACGTCTGGGCCATCACCTATAAAAAACCAGAACTATAAATACACAACATCAACATCGCTAGGCGTAAAGATCTCTGTTTCGTATTGTACCTGATGAGCGGCTAAAACGTGAGTTCCCATGGAGGTAGCGCAGTAGATGATGAAAGAATAGAAAGCAATTTTGGAGAAAATGGAGATAAAAACAGGTGCAGCGAGTGCAGAGATCTTCCATAGTTCTTGCGGTGAAGGGATCGCGAAGGAGTAAGCATTGTAGCCTTCTTTGTTCAGAGAATCCATCATCATATAAGATGAAACAATCTATAACCATAACACACAATCACATTAATCCATAATGAAATCTTCTGCGTTTTCATTAACATTTGACAAGTTTTGGGTTTCATGGTATTACCTGAGAAGCAGTTGTTGCCCAAGCAGCTCCGGAGATACCTTGTCCAAGAAACAAGCATAGGATTGTATCTCCAAGACCGTTAATGACCGTTGCTGCTGCTAATGCCTTAAGAGGTCCCCATGAGTTTTTCATTCCAAGACTGAGACAGATTTTCACATCAATTAAGTAACAAATAGGCGAAAATTTGACACAACATCGAACGTTAAAGCTAATTAATAACAAGGAAAGTATAAGAAACCTTGCGCTTTGAGCAACCAATCCAACAAGGATAAACGGCCACGCTAAGCCTCGAATCTGCAGAACAGAGAGACTCCGGTTAAAGAAAGACATTATTCACCAGAAGAATAGAAACAGAGAATGATCAAAAGAACATGAACCTGAATATATGAATTAGCTGCAGGTACAATCTCAATGTTCTTCCCTCTTGTAAAAGCTGCAAAAAATCCATAACAAAAGTCTAAATGCATTTCACTCAAATATTACTTAAAGCGGAAACATATATTGTAGAAAGAATGTTTACCAGTAACAGCCCAAGGTCCGAATAATCGTGTGAGCAAAAGCATCATTAGTCCACAAACCAATCCAATGAAGAGCAGGATAGAGATTTGATGTTGTGCTTCTTTCTTGTCCTGCAAGAAAACAACTAACATTTGAGATGTTTCCACATAGGAAAAAGACAAAGTTGGGAGAGTAAAAAGTAAATAACCTGCTTGGCAAGAGAAGTAGCGACCATATTGGATGTAGCCACGGAGAGGAACATGAAGACGTAACTCATATGATCGCATAGCACTGTTCCCGGTCCTATTAAACCGGTAATTTTCTCAGACATCGAATAAAAATACACAATGATTACCGTATTCAAACTAAACCATTTAGCCAACACACTTAGCTGTGCCAGATTTATTCCATCTCTTTCAATTATGTCATTCCGTAGTTAATCATAATTCATGATTTTATGAAATCTTACAAAATTAATAATTTAGAGTTAGTTCTTTACGATTTGTCAGATTTAAAATTTTGATAATCTTATAATTAACGTAGATTCAAGAAAAGAAAACAAATTAAGTAATATATTGCAGTTGGGTATAGTTATGATATTTGTCTCCTATCTAGAACTAGAGTCACAAAATCACGTTTTGGTAAACCAAATCTAATGATAAGCTTGAAAATTTATTAAATAATAAGATGATGGATGGACACTGACCTAATGATAAGCATGTGGTCCAAAACTCTGTAATATTTTAAAATCTAAACAGACTAAACAAACCAAACAGTAGGAAAGTTCCTGCTTTCCCATTGGAGACCAGTCCGGTTCGATTTGGCTACTAAACCGAAAATATAATAATGAGATGTTAATTAGAAGAAGTTGAATGAAAAGCGTACCAAGAGCAGCGAGTTCAATGGAGCTTCCTTGACCGACGACCACCGTGTCGATGAGACTCATCAACGGTCCACAAATCCACATCCCCATCGCTGGACCTGTGAACTTGACGATCTCTTTCATCTGTTCCCATACGCTCTGTTTCACCTGATCCCCTCCCTTCTTCTTCTCCTCTTCTTCATCGAGTTCCCGATTACTTCCAACGCAGTTCCTTGTAACACGTTCTAATTTTATTTTCCGTCGAGTCACTACCAGATTTCCCTGGAAACTCGGACTGGTGGTGATCGCACCGAGTTTTCTCCGAGTTACCACCGATTCTGCGATCAGCGTTTGGTGGGATTGAACCGGAGTTAACCTTGGTTTGGGAAAGACCGGAGATATGAGAGTTAATCTTTGGGATTTGATTATCATTTTTTGTAGTGTTCGCCGACAGTCTCACCGCTATTAAGTTTTTTTTTTTTCTTTTTTCTTTTTGGCGCCTCGAGATTTGTTGTGGAAAACAGAACCCAACCAACTCTCTCTCTATACTATATAGAGACATCTGTCTCTGTCTGGGAAGACACAATGTCTTCTGCAATATAGCCATGTGTCGCAACGTGATTCGTTGTGACAATAAAAAAATTAATTTTTTTTGGGAAGACACAATTTCTTGTCTCTGCATTGTAGATGCTAATATGTTTACCACGTGCTGCTCTTTTTTCTTCAGAGAAATTACATATTATTATTAAAAACACCTATATTATATAGAAAGAAATTGTCAATAAAATATAGAACGATCATCACTTGTTCAATTATTAACCTGTACAATTGTTTAGTTGGTGTTATCACTGCATTTCTAGCTGTCAAAGGTCACTAGTGCATTTTATTTATGATATAATCTTATTACATCTATGGCAGAAATACATAAATTCTCGTAAAAAACAAACCACATCGTAGTCTTTTATTGAATTTACACTCAAATTTACAGCATCGTAGTTCTCGTGGTCTTTTAATTGACTAATTAAAAGACTATGGCAAGACTTGTATTGTTATATAATTAAAAGACTTTGAAAAGTATTGTTAATTTTAATGTGAATGTACTTAAAGACCAAGGTGTTGTTTACTTTTTTTGGTTTAAATCAATGGCGTTGTTGTTACGTTATTTCTTCGAAGATGTATATTCCAATATATTCTTTTTGACTTTCTCATTTATTGATTAAATATTTAAAGAGAAACAAGGATTTAAAATGACTCCATCAAACTAGGAAAGAAGTTTCTCTCAAGCTTGACTTCAATGTGAAGGCGAAAAATGATTTATATATTTGTTATCAATGGTTGATTCAAAATATAAGTAAGCAAACAAATTTAAAATTAAAGGACGAATACCAAGTACCAACTATAAGTCTACATATAACCCAAATAAATACATACTCCTATTTGTTTGAATTTCATATGGCAAAGACGATTTTTCCCCAAAAAAAGTGGACTTCTTTTATACATCCTTTTCTAGTAGTCACAATTTTTTTTTTTTTACATTTCCGACTTTCCACGCGATTTCTTCTCAATTTCTTGGTGAATTTCATGGCCATTATATAGAATAAAAGTATATAATATTCATTAAGAAAAAAAAAAGAAAAAAACGTCAGGTAAATTTCGACGTGAGTTGTGTTTTATTTCTTGGTAAGTTTGTTCATTCTATAAGAGAAAGAAATTTGATTTTTTTTTTTTTTGGGTGAACACATGAAAATATTTCTGTCCTCTTCCAAACCGTTAGTTGACTAGATAGTTTCAATCGTAATGTTGGTAAAGCCACTAGAATTTGAATTATTATTTTCAGTCAAATAAGTTCCCGAAAATAACTAAATTAGTTTCTCGAGTTTGCAAAGATTTAGATTGATAATCAAGTCCAAGATGAATTTTAAACCTTATTGAGAAATCATTTCCGAAAGCATTTGAATTATGGAATCAGTTTGTAAGAATGTTAACAGGACATTTATATGTGCAAATAACAATAGAAAAGGAATAGGAACCTTTGATGATGGATCACAAAACCACGTTGTTATTGGTGGAAACCAAAACCACATATAGCTGAAAACATCAAAGGGACGGAAGTACGGAACAAATGGCCATATACACACAAGTTTCTTTAAACAGACAAAACTAATGTCCAGAAAGAATCATCTACACCCACCAAACGAAGCCATTAGAATTTACAAGACCTCTATGACCTTAGTCGCGAGGACACGATCCCTTCTTTCGATGTAGTTGTAAGGAAACCAACCCGCTTTGCCTTTACATTCTCCTTCTGCCCACCCGCTGCTTCTTACCTGGATCAGTAAAAAGACATGTCAATGAGTCCCTCAAGACCATATATGTAAGTTTTAAGATTCTTCTTTCAGTTATTTGATATCCTAAATCAGGAAGTAACTGTATCTTATATGCTTTGATTTGAATGAATGTCAACCTCTCTGATAACAACATAGTCTCCAACTGATAAGCTGAGCTCAAAATCTGAATCAGCTTGATACGGAAACATGACCTGTGGGGAAAAAGATAGATAGACAAAGCAAGAGACTAATTAAGCTCTAGCGAATCTAACAAGACTGACATTTTTAAGTTCACTAACCTCTCCTAAGAAGTATCCCATGGCGTCTGATGTTCCATGATGCATTTGAGAAGCATTGATTCCATTATTGGCTTCTTCATATGAATGAGGAGGCGACAATGCAATGTTCTCTACTTGTGGAGTTTGAGGCGCTTCGATTCTTTGTTGCTCAAATCTCATCTATGCAATGAAACTATGTCACTTGGAAGATAAGAAAAGGCAGAAAGATGTGACCGATGGAGATATAGATATATATACCTCTCCTTCAAGCCGTTCAATAATCTCAAGGATCCTTTGATGATAATTACGCTCTGCTTCAACCTTTTCATAGAAACATTCAAGAGCAAGATAGTAAATGATTTTGACGACTTCCAAATTTCAACCACACATTTGTCTATGTTAGTACCAAAGTTATTAGCCGCTGAAGAGTTTGGTTTTGCTGTTGATCCTCGACTCCAGCCATGGCGGAAGCTGCTTCCTTCCCCAATATTGTCATATTTGATTTAAGGTCTTGTAGTTTTGCTTCAGCATATTCCATCTTCATTACTAGATCAGGATTACCGAGATTCTCTCTAACCTTAGCTTGCCGTTTCGATACTTCAATAGTCTGCGTAGGCTCAAGAAAAATATCTTAGTAAAAAACAACACAATTTGGTGTCAGAAGTTAGAAGAAGCGGTGATGCTGCAGGAGTACCTGAGCTTCAGCTTCTTGTCGCATCCGATCATACCGCTGAGCTAAATGTCGAGCATCCTCCAAAGGAGCTCCCATTACCATTGCCCTTAATGGCTCAGCGACCTAATAACTTCATCATGTAAAACTTAGCTATACTGCTAAAAAGAAAAAAAAGATTGCATCGATGGTTTTGAAACCTGAGTGCCAAGAGCCTTGGAGAGATCTCCACGCTCTTTCTCCATTAGATCCCGAGCATTTGCGAAACTTAGTGAAGCTCTTGTTAGTGTATTACCACTTGTACATGTATTATCCGAACCATATTTCCTGCTATCCTCACACAACTTTGTTCCTAATTGCAACAAAACTAATCAGAACACCAATAATATGAATCTTGAAAACAGAAACTCATACGACAAAATTCACCTATTTCGACTTGTTTGGATCCTGTAACGATGTATCCTTCTACACCACGAACAATGTCCCGTTGAAAATGCTGAGAAGAAGAAGAAGTAAAATTTCAAGATGGAGTTATATAAATATATAGTTGAAGGTGGAAAATTGAAAAACCTTAGCAGAACGTGTAGAGATATAAAGCTTGTCAAGTTTCTGATGCCGATGTAACTCTTCCTCGTCGGTTATTACAGTGTCTGAACCTCCATAACCACCTCCTCCCCCAAATTGTCTCAGAACAGCCTCCATTATTTATTACACCATAACACAACATATAGAATGATAGAAACATCAGCATTTCTTCTTAATACAACAAGTTCAAAAGCTAAATCAAGAACTCATTTCAACAAAGTAATTGTAAAAGAATTTATTGATTTCAGAGATCAAAGATTGTAATTTTCTATTACACAGTTCACACTATCGATTTATAGACCCAGAAGCCAATCTCTCCAGATTAAGAAAAAGGATCTAATTTCAACTGATAACTAAGAACGCGATTCATTCACTCTGAAAAATTGATGATCTTGAGATTTGATTTAGGGGTTTTTCGAATTTCAATTAAGGAAACCTGTTGCTGCCTCGCCACTTGTTCTCTGAGCTTTGAAGCTTGTTTTCTGATTGCTTCCATTTATAAACACTGTCTTGTCTCTCTTCGTCTTCTTCCTTTTTCTAATCTCTCTGCTTCAGATAGGAGAGAGAGTGTATGTTTCAAATCAAATCTACCGTTTGGTTTGGTTTGGTTTGGTTTGTTGTCAGAACATTCTTAACTTTTAATTTACTTTTCCAAGTCTCATTTTTGGTCTTATAACAAAGTAATCCCAATACTTTAAGAATTATCTATCTTGCACCCTAAAAATATATAATAATCTATATATATAGTAGCGAGGATCCTGGTTAAATATACAAAGTAAAACTGTGGTTTGACCAAAAAAGAAAAATATAAACTGCAATGTATCCTTTACTTTATTTCTTCAGCTTAATTTAGCCAATATATTGGGACCATTCGTAGTAGATGAATTTTGATTACTAGAATTGATTATTTGGACCGTGGTACATTAAAACAACTATTTTAGATTATTGTCCACTCTTCATGCAAATCTTCAGAAAGCTACGCAGGTGGTGTTAACCACGTTCTTTTTGTTGTTAGATTCTTTCCTAATAATTATCTTTTCAGTGCTAAATATGTTAACAAAAATTATCTTAATACGTCTCACGAACCTGTGTATGAATTAATCTGATTTTGTTAGAATATTCTCTCAACTGACAGTCTTAAATAATATTAATAGATATATATATATATATATATATATAAAAGTATAAGAAACTAACATTTGAAAAAGAAAAAACTATCAGATATACATTTTTTTAAAAACCTATCAGATATTTTCCATGGACAAAACCTGTATTTTTCTAACATTGGTATTTTTCTTTTCTTTTCAACGTCTATTTCCTTCTCTGTATTACCCTAACGGCCAAATTTATTGCTGTCTATTGAAAATCTTGTATTCGTCCATTGGTGGATTACAAATTCAAAATTCATATTGTTATCCTTATTGGAACATTGAATGTTGGAAAAAGATAGAGACTAGCATTGACTAACAATGTTTTCCTAAAAGATTTAAATACTTAAATAGATTTATCTTTAAATGCCCAAAAAGGGAAACAAATCTTTCATTTTTATTTTCAACAAATACTCAAATAGATTTATAAGGAAAAAATTATTTGGTTTTTATTTTCAACAAAATCTTGCATTTTAAGTATTATATATACCATATAGGCTGTATATGAATTGATAAATCAAATACAGAACGTACAAGAATTTCTTAATAACGACCTGAATTCTATAGTATTTTTTTCTATATATTCAAATAACAGCTATTCATGTGTGTATAACAAAGCAAAAAGCCTCTTCGCCATCTTTTCACTCTCTCTATTAGAAAAATAGTACAAGAAAAAGATGGATTGTTTGCTTTGCTCACCAATTTTATATATTTTTCTTATCTTTCTTTGGTATTTAGTTAGGATTTTGTTAAATGGTAGTCTTTCATTTCCGCCTGGTCCAAGAGGATATCCAATACTTGGAAATTTGAATCTAAGAAATGAGTTGAGCCATCGTGGTTTAGCTAAGTTAGCCAAACAATATGGTGGTATTCTACACCTTCAAATGGGGAGAATTCATATAGTTGCTGCTTCGACATCTGAGATGGCACGAGAAGTTCTTCAGGTAAATGATTTTATTTTAATGTTTTAGTTATCCTTTAAAACATTTTTAAATATATATTTGTAATTTTTAGTCTTATCCTATTATATTTTTTAGTAGATTGCCACCATCATGGAAGATACGTTTTAAAATCACAAAAATTGATAAAGTTAGACTGAAGTTCTTAAAAACACACACACACGTTACTATAACTTTCAATTATTCTTTAAAAAAT
The DNA here is from genome assembly GCA_028015245.1 of Cardamine occulta. NCBI lineage: Eukaryota > Viridiplantae > Streptophyta > Magnoliopsida > Brassicales > Brassicaceae > Cardamine > Cardamine occulta. The sequence goes on along the minus strand of CM051388.1, from coordinate 628,059 downwards.
GAGAAAATATTTGGTTATGTTAGGTTCAAGATGTGGTTTTCGCAAACCGGCCGGCTAATGTGGCGATTTCATATCTTACTTACAATCGGGCGGATATGGCATTTGCGAACTACGGCCCACTTTGGCGTCAAATGAGGAAGATTTGCGTTATGAAGCTCTTTAGCAGAAAACGGGCTGGATCATGGGCCTCAGTACGAGAAGAAATTGATTTGATGGTTGAAACATTAAGCGAACAAAGCGGTTCATCGGTTAACGTTGGCGAACTAGTCTTTGCTTCGACGCGGAACATAACGTATCGCGCTGCATTTGGTTCGTTCGCTCGCGACGATCAAGACAAATTTGTCAAGATACTTCAAGAATTCTCAAAGCTCTTTGGAGCATTTGATATCACAGAGTTTTTACCGTGGATTAAATGGTTTGGTAACCGTGGTTTCAACAAACGGTTAGAAAACGCTAGGAAATCGTTGGATGGGTTCATAGATAGAATCATCGATGCACATATCGAAAAGAAAAAGTCGCAAAAACAAGACCATGATGGCTTGGACGATGACATGGTCGATGAACTAATGGCGTTTTATAGCGGTGAAAATGGCGAAAGATCTAATGATTCTCAGTCTTCTTCACTTAGACTCACAAGAGATAACATCAAAGCCCTTGTCATGGTAATTAATTAATATTACAAACCATATGTTAAAGTTCATATTAATTAAGAAATTGAATTGTTTTAGGATGTGATGTTCGGAGGGATGGAAACGGTGGCGTCTGCGATTGAATGGGCAATGACGGAGCTAATGAAGAATCCTCACGAACTCAGGAAATTGCAGCAAGAACTCGCTGACGTCATCGGTTTGAATCGTCAATTTCACGAATCTGATCTCGAGAATCTTCCTTACTTCAGATGCGCGATGAAAGAGACACTGAGGCTACACCCGCCGATTCCGCTTCTCCTCCATGAGGCGGCGGCGGATTCCGTCGTCTCCGGCTACTCAATTCCCCGTGATTCTCGAGTCATGATCAATGTGTACGCAATTGGGAGAGATGGATCGGTTTGGAGTGAACCGGATGAGTTTAGACCGGGTCGGTTTATGGATAGCAATGCTCCGGATTTTAAAGGTAGTGATTTCGAGTTTCTTCCGTTTGGGTCGGGTCGAAGATCGTGCCCGGGTATGCAATTAGGGCTTTATGCTATGGAGCTCGCCGTCGCGCATATGCTTCATTCTTTTGATTGGAAGTTACCGGACGGAATTAGCTCCGGTGATCTGGATATGACTGACATGTTCGGTCTCACGGCGCCTAGAGCCACCAGGCTCATCGCCGTTCCGAGCTACCGGCTTAAATGTCCGATGGTGATTTGATCGGCTCTACATTACATTTTAAAAATGCATGTTGTTTTATATCAAACTCTTTGCTGGTTTCATGTGTTGTTATCGTTTTCTTTAAGTTTAATATTAAAAAAAAAAAACTAATAATTAGTAAACCTCAGTATCATTTGATTCATTTCTAAACTTCCAATGCAAGAAACTAATTATTATCCTTAAATAGGTATTCCTATCTATTGTAATTTCCTTTTAGTTTACTAAAATTTTATATTTATCCATTTTGTAAATGGAATTTAAAACATATCGAGAAGAAGAAATCAATTGGACAAGACGACGATGGCTTGGACGATGAGTGGTAGATGAATTAACAATTCAGCAAGCAATGAAATTCGATTAGGTTTTAGATGATTCTCTAATCTCGGCCGGTCCAAAAATACCGACAAAAAAAAAGTCATAACATCAAAACTAACTTTCGTTTTCCTAACACAAAACCCCTTGTGGTGGCTTAACGCCTTAAGGGATACGGATTGTTCACAAATATCCCAGAAGGACATTCATAGGCACTGTGTCCTCTCCCACCACAATTCCGACATATCATCACGGTGCAGTCTCTGCTCATATGACCCACTTGCCGGCAGTTCCTACACACAATGTCCTCGTACAGGGTTCGGCCGCCTCGGATCCCACGTGGTCTTCGGTCCCCTGCTACATCAGTTTTAGGGCATTTGATAGCAACGTGACCAGCCACGTTACACAGATAGCACACAGGATCGTCCCTACAATCACGTGCTAAATGACCAGTCTTCCTGCAGTTGTTGCAGGCTTTCTCGTTAGTGCAATCTGCTGCAAAGTGTCCTTGTTTGTAACATTTGTTGCAGAGTCTAAGGTCTACAGGAGGGAGCTGTCGAGCCGTGCAGTCTTTTGCTTGGTGTCCGGCTATACCACATCTGTGACAAATGCCTTCGTTGGTGCAGCTATTAGCCATGTGACCTGGTTCACGGCAGTTCCAACACAGCGAGTCTGTAGAGCATTCTGATACCATGTGGCTGCGGGGTTTTCAAAGATTAGACAATATTAATTAACCTAAATGGTACCGAAAAACTTCACCAATTAGATAAATCCACCTTGTACAAGCACCTTTAAAGATTAGGGTATGTTAGCCTAAAAAGTAGCAAGAACTCAACATAACAATCAAAACCAACTTAAAACAAGATACAAAAATGTAAAGATGGAAAAAAAAAAAAATAGACAAGAAGAGAATGGATAGTTACCCAGGAAGACCACAGTTGTGGCAGATAGAGACATTGGGACAATCTCGAGCAAAATGACCAGGTCGCTTGCAGTTATTGACTGGAAGAGAAATGAATGTAGGGGAGGAAGAAGCAAATTAGTAGAGCCTCTTCCTAAAACAAACTTGGAGATAAGAGGCAAAAGAGAGGGTCAAATGTATCCTATGAGAAATGCCATTTAACCAGAGTTTTAACAAGGATTGGTAGAGAAATGAGAAACCTGAAAGTTCCATGTGAATCTCTTCCATAAGGATCGTCACGGTATGAAAAACGCTCTGAACGAATCTTTTTACCCATTGGATTCCTGCTCCTCTTGTCTAAACTCATTCTCTCAACAAATTCCCAAACAACAAAATTAGGCCACAAAAATCGGAAAAATCATACATACGATGCGAATTCGAGATGAAAAGCACTTAGTAAAAGGTTCAAAACCGTCCAATCTATAATAGATGAACGCACTACGCTAAAACCCTAATAGCTGAATTTTGATTTTAACAACTAAGACGCAAAACAAAATCAACCAATATGTTCTTAAAGAACAGGAATCGAAACTCAATTTCACTGAGTAACAATCAGTACCTCAGACACGGCGGTGACTGGCAGCTGATCTCCAAGGAGTGGGTGTGCTCCCAACGAACTTGAGAGACGAGAATTTTCTTCTTTGCAATGACGTCAGCAATTGGTTTGTTAAGGAGTGGGCTTTCAAGACCCAATAATTAACTGTTTGAGCCCACCAGTGTTTCATCATCCTAAGCTACTTTTCTTTCTACCTAGCTATTTCATTTCTCTTTAGGTCATTATCTGTCGATATAGTATGGACAACTTGATACTCATCAAATATAACACACAACATGTTCTCATCTCCATACGTAGCGTCACTTGTACTGATCCACAAGGTACGTAAACCTATCAGTCAAATAATACATAGATTTCTAATATTATCTAATGCCTGCTACTTGTTAGCTAGACAAATCATAATATTTTTTCACTATTCTGTTAAATTAGTTGTAAAACATTCACATCGACTATTTTTTTAGTTGAAGTAGTATAGTCTCTAGAGATACTAAGTCTATTTAATTATTTTTATCGTATACCAGCCTTTTAGTGGAGTCTAAATTTCTCTCATAAGATTCTCGACCAATACTTTATAAAAAAAAAACAAAAAAAATCGACCAAGATAATTATCTTATATATTATGATGTAAGATAATTACATAGGGAACAAAAAATTCATGTAAGTGTAAAGATAAGATTTTCAGAGGAAAAGAGAGAAAATGATCAATAAAGGATAAGACAAAAATAAGAGATTTTATTGCTTGTGAAAATGGCAAACTCCCCCAAATATATACGTTATATTTTTCCATTTTTTTTACTTGAGATATGTTTTTTTATAACAAAACATAATGAATCGTAAAATTTGATATTTTTACACGCCTAACAGTTAACTAATTACGGTTAAGTTCGGTATGGATAGACCTCCAGGCTCCATCCGCCCTTTTTCGGTCCATGCTATGATATACGTACAAACATGAATAAATAGTATCATATTATCATGGGTCATACGTACTATAAATTTGTAAAGTATAAACACAACATTGGTGCCATTTTTTTATTTTTTTTGTTAAAGCATTTTATGTTGTCCTCTCAAATAAAATCGTACTATCAAAGGATTGGGTTCAAATGGATCCACAGTGTCGCGACACCATCTAAGAAAAAAGAATCCCGTCTAATAATGAATTAAACATTCAAATCATAGGTTTGATTCCTTTGTTATAATTATAACTGAAAATATGTTGTGTGTTTTACTGTTTCTAAACATTTCGTTTTTTTTTTTTGCTTTTCACCAATTGAATCCTTTAGTTAATTGGTTGGCTTTGTAAGGAGGCTAAGTATATGGATTTTGCTCATTTAATTTGAAGATGGAGATGATAAAGCTTTTTCCTTATCAGATCCATCTTCTCTGTTTTATCCTCATATTAAATCATACAAAGAACAATGGAAAATGAAAAATGAATTATCTGAAAAAGACAGGATTTTAACTTTCATTGTTTAAATAACTATTACGATTTAAATTTCAAAATGAATAACTGAATATTCAAAAGTTATTATTAGATTTCAATATATAGCTATACTCATAAAAAAAACATTGCGTTTTCCGATCACTAATTGAATTTTTTTTTAAATATGTTATGGGTGAGATAGTGAGTGTTTCGTGAACGCTAAAGGCTAAAATCATTTGCGGCGAGACGCTAGTAAATACATAATCGGTTGCGACGGTAGGAGAAAAACATAAAAGGATAATGTTTTCTTAATAGCCTAGTAACTCATATCGAGAAAAAGAAAAAGGTAACTCATTGAAAAACTGTGAATTCGCGTAAACCTACTTCCACTTGTTTAGCAACTTAACGCTTAAGCGCAAACCCCGATTCATGTTACAGACTTACAGTATTGAGTGGGTCCTACATCGTCACGAGATTCTGATTTTTTTTTATGTTTTTTTGCTTATGGATTTATGATACTGAGAAAGCCATCTTTATTATGCTAATCCCGCCGCTTAAACTATCCCTTTTTCCTTTCTTTTTTTTTTGGGGGTCGTCATACTATCCTTTATTCATCATAAAATGTAGTTTACATTTATAACGCTCATTGTATTCCTAAAGAGATTTTAGAAAAAGAAAGTAAAATATAATTTTGATTTTGGTTTATGTTCTAGCAAATATCAAAACAGTGACACCATGGGCTTGCTCTCGTGCTCACCCCAATTTTATTACTTCTTTGTTCACCTACTATTTATTTAACAAATCTTAGTTGATATATTTTTATTGATTAGATTTATAAAGAGTAATTAATGATTAATTAATTAGATTTATAAAGAATGATTAATGATAATATTACATGACATATTTTGATTGGTTAAAGAAATAGGAGGTGAACAATACTTGAACAAAAATAATAAATTAAAATTACAATTAAACAAATAAAATAAATAAAATAAATTTAGAAAATAAAATAAATTAAGAAAAATTATCCAATAAGATTATTCACATAATATTATATTTTAAAAAAATAATTAACTAAAACTAAATAAATAAAACTATATCTTAAGAGATACAACCCAGCAAACCCAAGGGCTAAAATTTTAAAATATTTAATTTATTTAATATTTTAGTTTTAGTTAATTATTTAAATAAAAATAATAACTAAAACTAAATAAAACATATAAAAATATATATCCTAACAGATAATAAAAAATAATATTTAGTTTTAATTTATTATTTTTCTTTAAATATAATATTATGTGAATAATCTTATTCGATGATTTTTCTTAATTTATTTTATTTTCTAAATTTATTTTATTTGTTTAATTGTAATTTTAATTTATTATTTTTGTTTAAATATAATCTTAGTTGATATATTTTTATTGATTAGATTTATAAAAAGTGATTAATAATTAGTTGATTAGATTTAGAAAAAATGATTAATAATAATATTACATTATATATTTTGATTGGTTAGAAAAATAGGAGGTGAACAAATATTGTTAGTCACATAAAGAAGTCGCTCACTCATAAGTCATAACCACCACCACTACCACCGCCACCACCACCACCGACGCCGATCGAGACACCATGAAATTACATTTATACCTTCTCTCATTTGTCTTCCTCTTCCGTCGGACAATGTCGTCGAACCAGCACGATTACTCCGACGCACTCTCCAAATCAATCCTCTTCTTCGAAGGCCAGCGCTCCGGTTACCTCCCAAAAGACCAGCGTACGACGTGGCGTCGGAACTCCGGTCTGAGTGACGGTTGGTCACACAACATCGATTTAACCGGCGGTTACTACGACGCCGGAGACAACGTCAAATTCAATTTCCCGATGGCTTTCACCACCACAATGCTCGCCTGGAGCGTAATTGAATTCGGCGAACTCATGCCTTCGTCGGAGCTTCGTAACTCCCTCGTCGCTCTCCGGTGGGGCTCTGATTACCTCCTGAAATCGGTTTCTCAGCTTCCTAACCGCATCTTCGTCCAGGTTAGCCCTCGGTTTAATGCCAATTCAATTTCGTAACTGTTTCTGCTGGTGAATGGCATTATTTAGTGAATATGCAACTATGGTGAGGGGTAATTTGGGGAATTAAATAGCTAAGATTTAGGAAACTGGTTCGTTTCGGTTGCAAACAGATGAAACTGCCCGTGAGTGGGTGTCTTGGTTGAACTCTCAAGAGTCTCTCTGCAATTACCTTTTTTTGTCGTTGCGTCACACTTTTTTTGGCCCTTACTTCTCTATTTCCCTTTATTTTATTTCTTTCTCAATTGGAATATATCATAAATTAATATCGATTACAAAAATTTAAAAAGAAAGTAGTTATTGTGAATAACAAAGTCCAGTACGTAACATAACCATCGGATGATTAATTTGTTGGCAAGCGTAATGTCGATTTAATTTTGGTTTTATATTGTGTGTGTGTCCGTACTTGGTACTAGTAAATACTAAATACAAAGATGACCCACTACTATTATTAGTTTTAATTGAAGGGTTTTTCGATTATGTTTCTGCCATTATATTGGGAACCTACAACAATAACTTTTGTTGACTATAGTTGCAACGAATGGATAATGATAATTCAGTAATACACCTACAAAATAAATTAGTGAATGGGTTAAAGAATTCTCAACACCGATTCAAAGGACGTTACATCTCATATATGATCATTTAATAATTAGAGTTGAGATGCGATGATAGAGACTTATTCCTCAGAATCATTCAATTTACTTTGTTCTAGTATTAGAGAAATCAGACATCACATATGATGTTGATGTTGTTTGGTATATTTCTTACTTTATTCATTAATAATTATCTTGATTTAGAGGATTTTAATATTAGTATTGATATGAAAACTAACTAAAGTAGAAAAAAATAAACAAACTTGTGATAGGTAGGTGATCCAATTGCAGATCATAATTGCTGGGAAAGACCCGAAGATATGGATACACCACGGACTGCTTACGCCGTTAATGCCCCGAATCCGGCTTCGGAAGTCGCCGGAGAAATCACGGCGGCCCTCTCAGCTGCTTCGATTGCTTTCCGGTCATCAGATCCAGGCTATTCTCATACATTGCTCCAAAACGCCGTAAAGACTTTTCAGTTTGCTGATATGTATCGTGGTGCCTATAGCAGCAATGATGATATTAAAAATGACGTTTGTCCATTTTACTGCGATTTCAACGGATTTCAGGTAAACAAAAAGTTTAATATTTGTATCACTAAAGAAGCTGGCAACAATATTTACTTATGAATAATTTAAAATTTTCTTGGCGATCATTTTTTTTTTTTATAACTTTTGGTATGGGTAGGATGAGTTGTTGTGGGGAGCAGCTTGGCTAAGAAAAGCGACCGGCGATGAAAGCTACCTTAATTACATAGAGAGTAACCGTGAACCGTTTGGTGCTAGCGAGAACGTCGACGAGTTTGGCTGGGACAACAAAGTTGGTGGACTTAACGTTCTCGTTTCAAAGGTTAGATCCAATTTCAAATTGACCTCAAAGTTATGTGATCGAATTGAAATTAACTTTAAATATACTCTAGTTAAAGTAACAGAAACACGAGTCTTGCACGTGCATGTAAAGGTTATGTTCTTTTTCTTTTCTTGTACGTGAAATCCAAAGTGGTCCGGTTAAAAAGCAACCCGGTATGATAACCTAACCGATGAAATTGAGGATTGATTTTAATTTTGGTACAGGAAGTGGTAGAAGGGAATATGTACAACTTAGAGGCGTACAAGGCATCGGCGGAGAGCTTCATGTGTAGTTTGGTCCCAGAATCTGCAGGAGCGCATGTTGAGTATACTCCCGGCGGTCTACTTTACAAGCCCGGAGGTAGCCAGCTCCAACATGCGACCACCATATCTTTCCTCCTCCTTGTCTACGCTCAGTATCTTTCTAGAAGCTCTCTCTCCCTCAATTGCGGTAGCCTTACCGTCCCTCCTAATTATCTCCGCGGTCTCGCCAAGAAACAGGTTAGACTTGCTTTGGTTTAAGTTTTTTTATATGATTGTTTTGCCTATATTTCACAAGTTTTTTTTTTCTTTTTTTTTTTTGATAAAGAATATTTCAGATTATCTGGTCTTGAGTTGAGTGATCTTTTCTGACGTTTGAGTCACTTAATCAGACTTTTATTGCATGCGGGGGGGGGGGGGAAATAAAAATGAAAATAATATTTAGGTTTCACGAGGTCCGATGCAATAAATATCTGCTTCTGTTTTGACGGCCGATGCAATAAATAAGTATCTATGGTTGTGACTTGTGTGAGTCTTATGATGGAAAATAGTACCATTTTTCATTTTAACGGTATAGATAAATTATGTTTTTTTGTCTAATGATTACGCCAAGCTATTTAGCTATATTTTTACTCCCTCTGTTTCACTTTATTTGTAGTTTTATGATTTTTTTTTTGTTACAAAATAAGTGTTATTTTGGATTTCCAATATAGTTTTTTGATAAAAATTTATATTTTTACCCTTAGTATTTAGTATAATAACCAATAAAAAAAATAGTTTGGTGTATTAATGAGGGATAAAATAGAGAATTTTATTGTTTTCTTAAATAGTGTGCAAAACCCTAAAACAACAAATAAAATGAAACAGAGGGAGTATTAATTTTTACTATTTTGTTTTCAAGATGTTTTTGAATAATGCATCTTAATTAGATCATTAGAATCATGTCGACGGAAAAAGTATTTATCAAGGAGTAATAATTTGTTTTGCTAATGCTGCAAATTCATCATTTATGTAATTGATTGGAAGTATTGAATATTTAATCGTTTTATATTTTGGAAACTGAAGGTGGACTATATTTTGGGGGAGAATCCGTTGGGATTATCATACATGGTCGGGTATGGAGAGAGATATCCAAAGAGAATCCACCACCGTGGCTCATCATTGCCGTCGATCGTGGATCGTCCAGGAGCCATCGGGTGCAAAGGCGGGTCGGTTTATTTCAATTCGACCGAACCAAACCCGAACGTTTTGATTGGAGCGGTGGTAGGTGGGCCCGGAGAGGACGATAAGTACGAAGATGATCGGTCCGATTTCCGCAAGTCCGAGCCAACAACTTACATCAATGCTCCTTTCGTTGGCGTATTGGCTTACTTTGCAGCCAATCCTGGGGTATAACTAATTCTTAGTTCCAAGAAACTGGGACTTCATTTTTGCACAAGTCTCTCATCTTGCCCAAGCAAAGAAGGAACAAGTATTAATAGTTCAGATTTTTTTCTTGCAAAAATTGATCTGAATAACTCATTCGGATTAGTTACCTGGTTATCATTTTTATTTTTCTTTCTATCAAATGTAATGGATATACTATCATATATATACATGTATACTGGTTGCAAAAGAAAACTGGTACACATTTTTTCTTTTTAATGAGAGATCTCATATGCATATTTATTTTTACCAACCTATAATCGATATATGAATTTCATAGTGGTAAAGAAAAATATATACTACAAAGTTATATATATATATATATATATACTACAAAGTTATATATATATATATATATATATATACATTCTCAGAACAAAGTGAAACATATATGTGTAGCTAAACTATTTTTCTACATGTTTTTCGTAACCATTATTAATAAGTAATTCCAATTTAGTATCATATTTTTTTTGATGCAATTGACCATTTTTTGTAGTGGTGGGTGAAGGAACATACTTAATTCCATGGATGACTTGTAAACCGGAAGCATGAATGATTCTTCCGCACATTATATATAAAAATGGTAAATCTACTCCTCAACAATATGGTACAAGTGATGCTTTCCCTATGCTGGGTTAGTAGAACTACACATTTGATTTGCATTCGGAGTAGCTCACATGAGTAAAATAAATGTTATATATATATATGTTAAAAATAAATTGATTATATAGTCTAAAGATTTTTTTTCCATACAAATTTTCTTTCGAATAGATTCTATATTACTTCCAACTTCTATGAGTTATTATGTCAATTTTTTTTTTTTTTTGGCATTTCAAGATAGATATAACACATTCAATACTAACTTGATTAATAATATCAATTTATTTTTTGTTTGTTGTGTATCCGTGTACTTATGTAATGATTGTAATCATTCCGTATTATATTTATAGGTCTGATTGTACAGATGATTCATTGATAATAGTATAGTCAACAAATTTATTATTGGATTCTACAAAATAGCAGGAAAATAATCGAAAACTACCCTGCAACTAAACCTAATAATAGCGGTTGGTCATAGATACTAATAAATGGAGGTACTAATCTAAGTATTCTTTAGAAATAAATTTGCTTCAGTTTGGATATGCTTGAAATTAAATATTTTTAAAATAGTATATAACGCGACAAATGTGGAAACTACAACGAAAGATGATGTGATAGAAACGAACAAATATGTGCTTTCTATAAAATGTAATCATACAATAAAATTAACAGAACAAAGGTAGACATTGTGTAGAGAAAATAAAGACCATGATGGCCTTATGGAACAGAACAAACAAGACACGGTAAGGTTTTTAGAATGAAAAGACCTTTTGCTGTTTACTTAGCTTGTTCTGTTTATAATGTACGCGCGTTTTCTACTGACCTATTAAAAAGTATATATGAATATATATATATATATATATAAGCTTTTGTCTTCAGATTGTTTTCTCAAAAAGGTACATAAGTTTTTACATGATAACCTTTTTATTAATTAGTACTTTTTCTTATCAACTTCGCCTTACTAATCATTTTAAGCTCATGATTCATGTTTTTTTAGTTTATGATATATTGGTTTTGCATGATTTTTGTTTTGGTGAAACAAGAAATGTAACAAAAATTACTTTAATTTTAAAAAGTTTATTTGTTGTTATTTAAATGTTAATTATTTTCTGGAAATAAATTTAACAAAATCCATAATAAAGAAGAGATCTTCCGGAATTTTTTTTTGCACCTCATCCAATTCAACAAAAATATCCAGCTTTCATTCCCCTATATTTTTACCCTCACATTTCCTCTTATATATGCTTGTAAGTTAATGATTTATTAGATTAATTACCTCTTTGTACCACAGCTGGCAGTCTGAAAAAGATGATCCAATCTGCCAAATCTATCTATAGAAAAAAAGATTATTACTAGAATACACCTTAATTATCTTAAAAATTATATAAATCAGAAAATATATATTAAAAACTTGTACTATTTTTTTTTCCAAAGATATTGATCTAAATATAATATCTAAGAATACAAATTAGGATTATATATAGTTTAGGATATATTTTTGAAAACAGCAGATAATTCGAGGTGTAACTAGAAGACTATTTTGAATATATATACTTTTTGTTAAAACATGCATGGATCCTTACCAAACCAATGCGTATTGCTTACTTATCGAATTAACCAAAATAAGCATATATATACGTAAACCAGAAGTTGTAGGCTCTATCGTGTGTCTATAAATATGAACCCTAAAGTCCCCAAATGCCAAAACAAGAAATCCCACCAAGTCCTAATAAATTTTTAGAAAAATGAAACCATCGATTTACTTTTCAACCGTTTTTATACTTCTCCTTCTCCTTCTACCAACGGCGACCCCTCACGACTACTCGGATGCTCTTAGAAAGTCAATCCTCTTTTTCGAAGGTCAACGATCTGGTCGTCTTCCAAAACAACAAAGGATGTCGTGGCGTCGTAACTCTGCACTTAACGACGGCAAAAACCTCAAAACCAACCTCGTAGGTGGTTACTACGACGCAGGAGACAACGTTAAGTTTCATTTTCCGATGGCTTTTACGGCCACGATGCTTGCGTGGAGCTCTATTGACTTCGGAAGTTACATGTCTCAGAATGATTTCAGACATAATCTCGTAGCTCTCAAGTGGGCCACCGATTATCTCCTTAAGACCGTCTCACAACTCCCTAATCGCATTTTCGTGCAAGTATGTAGAAACCCACAACGCGTCGTTTTTGTTTACAATTAATCATGCATCTGATTTTCACCATCTATGGGCATAACCATTAATTATAGTATAATATATTTTTATATTAAATAACTGTTTTACAAATTTTTATAATATTTTTTATTTAAAAAAAATTCTTGAAAACTAGGCATGGTCGGGTGTTTTTTTGTATAGTGATAATTACATAATAATTTTGTATTTATCAAGAATTTAGATATTACGGTAGTCGGAAGGAAATTAAAATATAAAACTCCAAGGTATGTTGATAAAGACAGAATTAAACTGGTGTATGTCATCACTGAGAAGAAGTAATCAATTTCTGCTGATTAACTTCTTCTTATGTAAATATCTTTTGGTAAGAAATCACGGATTTAAATGGAAAAAATACATAAATAATTCAAATGCATTCACACTAACAATATAGGACTGATATGGTATAGGTAGGTGAAGCACAAGCGGATCATCATTGTTGGGAAAGACCGGAAGATATGGACACGCCACGAACCGCTTACGCCATAGATGCACCACATCCAGCCTCCGATTTAGCGGGTGAAATCGCGGCAGCTTTAGCATCCGCTTCAATTGCATTCAAACAATCAAATCCTAAATATTCTAAATCATTGCTCAATAAAGCCGTACAAACGTTTCAGTACGCAGATTCTCATAGAGGTTGTTATACCGATAATCCGAAAGTGAAAGAAGCCGTGTGCCCGTTTTACTGTAGTGTTAATGGATATAAGGTATAACTTTTTCTTTCTGAATAGTGTTGATTGGTTTTAGCTTCATACAGATCATTATATGTTATTTGTATAGGATGAGTTGCTATGGGGAGCTGCGTGGCTGAGAAGAGCAACCGGTAAAGATTATTATCTGAAATACTTGGTGAACAATCGTCAAGCTTTTGGTGCAGATTTCAATTACTTGGAGTTTGGCTGGGACAACAAAGTTGGGGGTCTTAATGTTCTCATTGCTAAGGTTTGGTCCAATTTCTCTATTATATATGATCTTCAAACCACGAAGTAAAAATATAAAATCAAAATAAATTTGGTTAAACAGGAAGTATTTCAGAAGAATGAGACAGCATTAGCAGCATATAAAGATACCGCAGAGGAAATGATGTGTGCATTTTTGCCGGAAACGACAGGTCCACACATGACTTACACTCCCGGTGGTCTCCTTTACAAACACGGAAACAGTCAGCTTCAGAACACTGCCGCACTCTCTTTCCTCCTCCTTACCTACGCCGATTACCTCTCTAAATCCTCTCAACAACTCCATTGCGGTAACCTCAGGTTTCAACCCAATTCTCTTCGCCGCATTGTCAAACGACAGGTACATTAATTAGCTGCCCATTATGTAAAATCTCTAATATCATAAGATGATGATTCTTTTCATGTTTATTGTGTTTGTAACCGATACATATATAGATTTTCTGATAAAAGTTTTTAATTGTGTGTTTAAAAAAAATATATATATTGTAGGTAGACTACGTTTTGGGAGATAATCCAATGAAGTTGTCATACATGATTGGGTACGGTGAGCAGTACCCGCGACAGATCCACCACCGTGGCTCGTCTATACCGTCCGTTGCGTCTCATCCGACTTCTTTTGGGTGCGTACAAGGATGGAATATTTTCGCATCAGCCAATCCAAACCCCAACATTCTTATAGGTGCGGTTATTGGCGGACCCAACATAAATGATACATTTATTGGAGGTCGGAGAAGAGCCGGCGAGACGGAGCCCACAACCTACATCAATGCACCTTTTGTTGGTGTCTTTGCCTACTTTAAAAGTAATCCCAACTTCTCTTGATTTTCATTTCTTTTCCAAATTTGTAGCAAATTTTGAAAATGTACATATATTGATTCTTCAAATAAAATAAACGAACTGCTTTAAACATTTTTCTATTTTTTAAATGGGTATTTTACTATATTATTATAACACATACACAATGGTAAATTATAAATTAAACATTTTCTTATGATTTGTTCTTGTACAATTTACATTTGATTATATAATTTATTAGGACTTGGTGGGATTTCTTGTTTTGGCATTTGGGGACTTTAGGGTTCATATTTATAGACACACGATAGAGCCTACATGGTTTACGTATTTTGGTTAATTTGATAAGTAAGCAATACGCATTGGTATGGTAGGGATCCATGCATGTTTAACAATATATATATATATATATATATATATATATATTTAAAATAGTCTTCTAGTTACACCTCGAATTCTCTCTACTGTTTTCAAGCAAATATCTTAAACTATATATAATCCTAATTTTTATTCTTAGACATTATATTTAGATCAATATCTTTGAAAACAAATTATATTTTTCTAATTTATATCTTTGGAAATTAGTATAAGTTTTTATATTTTTCTAATTAATATAATTTTCAAGATGAATTAAGAGTATTCTAGTAATAATATTATAGTAATAATCTTTTTCGATCTATAGATAGATTTGGTAGATTGGATCATCTGTTTTTCGGAGTGCCAGTTGTGGTAAAAAGAATCCACATTTGTTTTGTTTTCTATGTTTAAGAAAGTTTCCATATTAAAAATGGGGGAAAGTTTATATATTTGCATGCATACGCATCGTCTCATAATATTCAGTTATCTCTCATAAACCCTAAAAGAAAAAACGATGAAGCCATTGATTTGGTCTTCCATAGGTCTCCTCCTCATCCTCCTACCAACGGCGATCTCTCACGACTACTCCGATGCTCTCACAAAGTCAATCCTCTTCTTCGAAGGTCAACGCTCTGGGATTCTTCCTAGAGATCAAAGGATGACGTGGCGCCGTAACTCCGCACTCAACGACGGCAAGAACCTCAACGCCGACCTCGTTGGTGGTTACTACGACGCCGGGGACAACATTAAGTTCCATTTTCCGATGGCTTTTACGGCCACGATGCTTGCCTGGAGCGCTATCGACTTCGGAAGTTACATGTCCCCGGCAGATCTCCGGGACAATCTCGTCGCTCTCCGGTGGGGCACCGATTATCTCCTTAAGACCGTTTCGCAACTCCCTAATCGCATCTTCGTCCAAGTACAGTGACTATAACCTGTTGTCTTTTATTTTACATATTTGACTGATGTTAAGTTTCATAAATTACCAATTAACAAAAATTGAATTTGTCTATTTCTCTTGTCTATTATTTTAAGTGTAATAACTAACTATATTGAGAATTTGATTTACGGTGTTTGTACTGACCTTTTAGGTAGGTGAAGCACAACCGGATCATCAGTGTTGGGAGAGACCGGAGGATATGGACACACCACGGACCGCTTACGCGGTGGAAGCACCACAACCGGCCTCTGATTTAGCAGGAGAAGTCGCAGCTGCGTTTGCAGCCGCCTCAATAGCGTTCAAACGATTTGATCCTAGTTATTCTAAAGCATTGCTCGATAATGCTTTAAAAACTTTTGAGTACGCCGATAAACATAGAGGTTCTTATACCAATAACCCTGAGGCTAAACTTGCTGTTTGCCCATTTTATTGTAGTGTAAACGGATACAAGGTAATCCCTATCATTCTCGACTCTTATGTAACATTAAATCGATCTAGATTGGTTTTAGTCTCATAAAAATCTTCATGTTGTCTCATATAGGATGAGTTATTATGGGGAGCTGCATGGCTGAGAAGAGCGACAGGTGAAGATTCTTATATTAAATACTTAGTAGACAATCGTCAATCTTTTGGTGCAGATTTCAATTACTTGGAGTTTGGATGGGATAACAAAGTTGGAGGCGTCAATGTTCTCGTTGCAAAGGTTGGATCCAATCCTCTGTAATTTAATTTTACAAGTGGCATAACATACGATATACTATTGTATATATGCTTAGATATAAAATGCATATATTCGGGTATACCAGTCTAGGACAAAACCTTTATTATCCCAATTTAAGCAAAACCGTTGAAGCAACTTGTTGTTGATATAGGAAGTATTTGAGAAGAATGTAGCTGCGATTGCACCCTACAAGGATACAGCGGAAAAGTTGATGTGTTCGTTTTTCCTGGAAACTGCCGGTGAACATATGAGTTACACTCCCGGTGGCCTTCTTTACAAACCCGGAAGCAGTCAGCTCCAAAACACAGTTGCATTGTCTTTTCTCCTCCTCACCTACTCCAATGACCTCTCTAAATCCTCTCAACAACTCAACTGTGGTAGTCTCAAGATCCAACCAGATTCTTTACGTCGCTTGGCTAAACGGCAGGTAAGTTGGTTTTTTCTTTTTTTAGCCAATACGTAATACACATAATCCGTAGCAAATATATATAGTTTGTTTTGAGAAAGTTCATGAGTTTCCATTTCAAAATGTAATGGTACATTTAACTAATCTGGATCGGTTTGATGGTAATAATGATTTAATATTTTTTGGTATAGGTGGATTACATTTTGGGAGATAATCCTATGAAAATGTCATATATGATCGGGTACGGTGATCGATATCCGCGACAAATCCACCACCGCGGTGCATCCTCACCATCTATCACAAATCATCCCACAGCTATTAAATGCTCGCAAGGATGGAATTTTTTTGCGTCACCAAATCCAGACCCTAACATTTTAGTAGGTGCGGTAATCGGCGGACCTAACACAAATGATAAATTCATTGGAGGTCGGACAAATGCAAGTGAGACGGAGCCGACGACTTACATCAATGCACCTTTTGTTGGTCTCTTGGCTTATTTTAAGGCCAACCCACTTTCATATGACTCGGCTTTTTTAAGATTTGCCAAAAGAAATTAACATGTTTTTTTTTCCCTTTTAATTAGGAATTGGATATTTCATTAATGCACCTCACTTTATTAGAATTTCAAAAACTGTTACGAAGAAAAAGAAATTCTATCTTGTTGACTCTGTTGATCAATTAAAATGCAAAAGACAAAAAAAATCGAGGGTGCTTTGTTTTGTATCAAAGTGTGAGGCTTTTCTGTAAATCTCAAAGATATTTGGCCTATTTTTTCAAGTTACGCGACTTGTATGCGAAACGACGTCGTATTTGGCACGAGTTAATTAACACAAAAACTCACCGTCGTTTCCTTTTAAGAGTCGGACGTCTCGGACTCGGAGATTTCAAAATTAGTTTACTTGTTCTTTTGTTCGTCCGAAATTAGGGATTTCTGGGATTCTTGTATCGATAAAGGTTAGTCATTTCCTTAATTTATTCCTTGAAATGAATTACCCAGTAAGTGATTGGACTTAATGATGCAATTAGGTGTACTTAGAACAATCTCCGTCTCACTGTTCGCGTATTTTACGTTTATACCATTTGATTCTATTCGTCCCTTATATTTATATATACCGATGTGGTCTTCGCTTCTTGTGTGTTTGAATTTTAGAAATTAGGTATTTCACTTTTGGCTGTGAAAAAAACGCAGACTTGGAGATTTCATGTTTCTATATTCAGTTCACATGGATGTAACCGTAGTTTTGTTATAATTAGTGATTGAAGTTAGTGTCTTCTGATCTCTTTTAGCTTCAATTTGGGATATTTAACCATCCCATGTCTTGGAGAATCTATGTTATGTCTGTATCCTCTAACATCTGTTATAACATGAAAGATGTGGATTTGCTTTGTAGCCATGACTGAAGGAGAAGACGCAGCAGAGGTTTCTCTTTCCGTGAGAAACGAGGAACATCTTTCTCCTGAATGTTTAGCTTGGGCTGATTCCTGTATCAACAGTTTTCCAGATGATTCAGATAACAATAGTAATTGGGGAACTTTTACAGATGCTTTAACTGAAATCATCGATATTCATCCCGAGATGTTTGTTCCATGTGTCCCGTCTCCAGACGTGGATATGACTGAATCCGAGTCTATTGGTCTACGGACCTTTGAACCAGAAGCTGATTCATTGAGCAGTAAAAATAATTCATTTAATGAAGAAGTCAGCGAGATTATCTCTTTGATAACGTTTGAATCAGACCCGTCAAAGAATTCTCTACAAGATCATTATTTTCCAGAGTCAATAGCAGAGATTGGAACCCGTGAACCGGTGGAGAATCCTACTACAGATCATGGAGTTGTTGAAAGAATAGAAGAAGATGAGTCTGTGAGCAATGGAGAGGCAGAAGAAGAACCAGAGTTAGTATCTTCTCAAGTCTTCAAGGATGATTTCATGAGCACATACATTCTAGACAATGTGGACGATTTTAATGTTACAGAGGATCCGGTTAAAGTAACACCACAAGAGATCTTCAAGGTGTGGGACCTGGAGATTGTGGGAGACGATGATGAGGAAGATGGGTTGGTGCTGCAGCTGAAGAAAGCACTCCATGATTCTTCCACGGTCCAGCCCCTTCCACAGCCACTGAATGTTCATGATCAAGTCGCTGCGGAGAAGAGAATTATGGATGATCTTATAGCTGGAATCTCGGATCTGTCACTTGCTGAAACTTTTAAGTGAAAGATGAATGTAAGTACGTATGTGTTTATTTGACAACAGAAACTCTCTTTTGGTTTACTACTCCGTAACTGGTACAAACCGGTTTAAGATTTCGAAACTCTGTTAGACCGGCACAAACAGGTATTTCCACGACCCACTTGGCCACCTGTTGTGCAATGGCTGCGATGATATTGCAGTCTCTCTCGACCGTTGATGTAGGGTTCACAATCTCTTAAAATCTCAATACTTAACCTCAGCCTTAAGAAAACGCAAATAATCACGTCCTCACAAGTCATCCTCTCTAAATGTAACTTTCCGAAGCAATCTTTGGCTCTAAACTCTATAAGGTATTTTTAATGGGTTTCTTGTCTTCACTCGTCATTCAAGAAATACTTGCGTCTTTCTAATCTAGAAGAAAACAGAGAAATTTTGATTACACATATTTATGATTTTGATGATCATATGTTATAGACACTTAGATTGATTACATCTCAATGGTTGAGACCAGCCTAACGAAACCTCTAGTCGAGTCCAAAGGGCCTGTAGGTGTGTTGCATCTTTTAGTTTGTTACACGTGGCATGTGAGATGATCAACGAAGAGGCACGTAGATACCGTGGTGAGCTCTCTACCGTCAAACTTAGACTTCACTAAACTGATAATCTCGTCAGCTATTAAATTATTTAAAATAATACGAACCTCATGATTTTTCTTTCTCTTATCAAATCACCTTTTTTTGTATATTATAAGCTGTTGCCACTATTTTTAATTGAATGTGATGCGTTCGTCTTATGTTTTCTGTCGTCGAGCTCAACATCATGACAACATGTCTAGTAATACAAGAGACATACAATTCAAGAAAAAAAAGTTATAAAGTAATTAATATTATCGTCCAAATTCCTGAGGCTTTTATACATTTTTCTACATGCTAATATGCTTAACTATCATAACATCAAATTAAAAATTCTAAAAAGAAATAATGTCTTGGACGAATCTTTACTATTTAGATACTTATTCCATTTATACCGTATAGAGCAAACAAAAATCAAGCAAACATTGTAACCAACGGGCATAAAAAGAGAATCGATTCCAAGCTTGGAGAAAAAAAACAAAAAAAAAACGAGTGTATTTTCTTGAATTGTGAGTAGTACAAGATTAGGGTCCAGGTGGCGGAATGTAATTGGCAAGATCACAAGAACCTCAAATAAGTGATCTGATGAGAAATATAAATCCAAAAGAGGGGAGAGTGAGGTGGTGAGAGATAAGGGTGGTGTCATAAGCTTTTACTGTGAGTCTCTCAAACAAACCAAAGGCAGAGAAAAGAGATAACGAAAAATGGCATCGACCTCACTCCTCAAGGCATCTCCGGTGTTGGACAAATCGGAGTGGGTCAAGGGCCAAAGCGTTCTCTTCCGTCAGCCTTCTTCTGCCTCCCTCGTCCTCCGTAACCGTGCAACCTCCCTCACCGTCCGTGCAGCTTCATCCTACGCCGATGAGCTTGTTAAGACAGCGGTTAGTTCACATATATCTTCTTCTTTGCCACTTGTCATATCTGCATGACTCGTAAAGGTCTTCTTTTTTTTTCTACCTTTTCCAAAAGGACCTTTACGAATTCTGTTCTGTTTTCCCCTTTGCAGAATCTAATAAGCAGAATTCTGTTCTGTTTTTCTCTTTTTTTCTAGTTAACTTTACTTTTGTTTGGTTGGTTCTTTATACAGTTTAGATTTTTTTTTTAGTTTCTGTTTCGGCTTAGATTGGTTATACTATGATTAAGAATGTTTTTAGTTAATCTTTGTTCGTGTATAGAAGAAAAATGTAAAATAGTTTGACTTTTTCAGTTCAGTTAGACGAAATCGGACAGTTATGAACAAAGAAAAAAATGCAATTTGATTTGATTCTTTTGATTTTGGGTTGGAGTAGAAAACAATTGCGTCTCCGGGACGTGGAATCTTGGCGATGGACGAGTCGAACGCGACTTGTGGGAAGCGTTTGGACTCGATAGGGCTAGAGAACACGGAGGCAAGCCGTCAAGCTTACAGGACTTTGCTGGTCTCTGCACCAGGACTCGGACAGTACATCTCCGGCGCAATCTTGTTCGAGGAGACTCTCTATCAGTCTACCACCGAAGGCAAGAAAATGGTCGACGTCCTCGTCGAGCAGAACATCGTCCCCGGCATCAAAGTCGACAAGGTAAACTAAATGCATACAATAAAGTATGTATAGACCAACATGGTGCTTCATTTGAAGAATCTAAAAGAGTTTTCTGTATGGAATTAGGGTTTGGTGCCACTTGTTGGATCTAACAATGAATCATGGTGCCAAGGACTAGATGGTCTAGCGTCTCGAACTGCTGCTTACTATCAACAGGGTGCTCGTTTTGCCAAATGGTACAGAGTAGTACTCTCGATTCTGATTTTATTTGCCTCAGGCCGGTTTATACTGATATTTTGTCTACGATGGTTGATTAGGCGTACTGTTGTGAGCATTCCCAACGGTCCATCTGCTCTGGCCGTCAAAGAAGCTGCTTGGGGTCTTGCTAGATACGCTGCCATTTCACAGGTAACAAACAAACAAAGCTTTTCCCCCAAGAAACAGGTCAAATCGGAATCTTTCAAGCTATTTACACTCGAATTGCATTTTTTCAGGACAGCGGTTTGGTGCCGATTGTGGAGCCAGAGATCTTGTTGGATGGAGAACACGACATTGACAGGACATACGATGTAGCTGAGAAAGTTTGGGCTGAAGTTTTCTTCTACCTCGCTCAGAACAATGTCATGTTTGAAGGTATATTTTCGTTATAGGGGGCTTTTCTAATTATACAACTTGTAATATCTGAAAATTACTAAGGTCTGACCGGATAAATTCACCATCTTCTTCCCCAGGTATCCTCCTGAAACCGAGCATGGTGACTCCCGGAGCTGAGTCTAAAGACAGAGCTACTCCTGAACAAGTTGCCTCTTACACCCTCAAGCTCCTCCGCAACAGAGTCCCTCCCGCCGTCCCTGGAATCATGGCAAGTTCTCTCCCTCTATTCATGTGATTTTACAGTTCAATATCCGCAAAAACATTGTTCGATTTGATACAATAAAAAGAATTTTAATTAGGAGGCAAACCCTAATATTGGTTGCTTGAGGTAAAAGTAATTTTTTTCTTTTTTTCATTTTTGCAGTTCTTGTCCGGAGGACAGTCAGAGTTGGAAGCAACACTGAACCTGAACGCGATGAACCAGGCACCAAACCCGTGGCACGTGTCCTTCTCCTACGCACGTGCGTTGCAGAACACTTGTCTGAAAACATGGGGAGGCAGAGCCGAGAACGTGAACGCGGCTCAGACCACTCTCTTGACCCGTGCCAAGGCCAATTCGTTGGCTCAGCTCGGAAAATACACAGGTGAAGGTGAGTCCGAAGAGGCAAAGGAGGGTATGTTCGTCAAAGGCTACACCTATTGAAGAGATGATGCTGTGAAAAAAGAGATGAAGGCAGATGTTAAATAACATTTGTTTTTGAGTTTGGTTGTTATTATCATGTCAAATCATTATTTTCTTTGCTTAATTTGCATTAGCTACTTCTTTTAATAAGTTCTGTTATATTGAAGTTATCCATCTATCTTGAGCTTAAAAATTGTTTTCTAGAAATATTCCATAATAAACAAGACTGCGGTTGAGTAAACAGATAGAAAAAAGAGATATGTGCAAATATTATTCTAAGTGTAAAGAACTCAGAAAAACATACAATCATTTCAGAAACTCACACACTCTTCTTCTCCCCCTTTGTTATAAATTCATTTCAGCAAGCTTATTCCATGTCCTCTTTGTTCTCTTGTCTGATTGCAATGTCTTTTAGCTCAACAAGCCTGACGTCTTCATTCGGGATTTAAATGACAACGGAAGCATTTTTATTCATTTTGAAAAAGTTGTTTTCATAAGACACATGAGATCATGCCAATTAAGCCCCACGGGCCTTTTCATATTCTCTGGGCTTGACCTTATACCTGGCCCAATGTTTCGTTTTCTTTATTTTATCCTTCATTGGAACTGTGGGCTATATATGTATATATTTTTCCAAAGGATTTTAGAATTAGAAAAAGGGAAACCAGAAAAAATAAATATTCAGAATTTCAGATATTAGCTTACATTCCTGTGAGACCTTAAGCTAATTCCATTAAACTAAGATAATGCACAAACAACATAAACCTTCCCTCTTTAACAACAAAGCTCGCGTACACCAAACAAACCCTGCAACGATCTTAGAATCAAAAGGAAGGCAAAAAAAAAAAAAAAAGATAAGAAATCTCCGGTTCTTGAAACTTTTTACAATCTTCTTAAACTGATTTTTGTATCAGAGTAAAGTCTCTCTCTCACTCTCACCTGATCACTTCTCAGACTCTCGTTTAAAATGTCCAACTGGTACAACGCCTACAGGCTCGTCATTGTTTTCGTTATTTACATCAATGCCCTGTTCATTGAGAAACAAAACAAATTGAGAACACAAAAAGAAAGAAAATTTCTAGAGACATGTAGATAGAGGGATTCAAGTACTTGGTTATTTGATGCTGGCTCATGTACTCTTTGCGGGTTAGCATTTAGATCAATCATTTCGTCATCAACCTTGCCATTAGTGTCACCATTTGCATTTGGAGAGACTCTTTGGTTCTGCAAGTTGTCCCTCGTATTGTTTGGTTTAGGCTTATCGCCTGGAAACTACAAGAAACATTAAACACAAGATAACAATTAAATCAAGAAATCGACTGAGAATGATTGTCTCTGCGTGAGAGAAAACACAGAGATGATTCAAACCTGGATTCTCTGTCTTAGCAAAAGAAACCGCCCGTGTGTTCTCTTGCCACCAACATGAACTACCATGTCACATTGCAGACAAAGGGAACTACCGTCTATCTCACAGTAAAAGAAGGCTGTTCTCACAACGCCAAGGAAAGAACTAAAAAATGAGATTTCTCTTCTTGTTTTACATATGGAGAGTGTGGAAGATTCATTGTAAACAGATCATACCAGGTGCATTTTCGCATATATCACAGCATGGGGCATTGCTTGGTTCGGCTAAACCAACACGTACATGCCGGCTAGCTAGCTTGTTGCACATATGAACCTGAAAGAAAAAAACATTACAACGTTTTGAATCATACATCAAGTTAACGCATTTCCGATCAAAATCCATTAACTACTCGGAGCTAATGCAATAGAAAAGAATTAACTAAGGACTCGAGAAGGACTGTAAAAGTGTTACCCTTAAGAGTCATCTAACTGAAGTAAGGATTAATCGCAAAGAGCGGAAAATCGATTATTTTCTTCTCCAGAAGTTATACTAAATGCAAACTCTGGAGACAAAACCCTTCCCTGCAATGTACATCATAGAGTAGAAATCATTGAAACCGCAGCAACAAAAACTTGAATCCCGTGTAGTCAAACATGAAAATTCATCAAGAATCCACCAAATGAGAAGAGATTTTAACTTTTTGAGTTCTTCATTCCACTTAAAAAGATAAATTTGATGTCAAGAGCCTAAGAATCTAAAGAGCAAATCTCAAAATCTATTCTTTAGCTCAAAAAAGTTCTCCACTTTCTTAGCTTATCGGAAAATTCAGATCAACTTAATAGATAAATAAGGATGATACGAGTGACAGATAACAAAGACTCGATCTTTCACCAACACATCAGAGCATAGCCAAAAGATAAAGAGAAACAAAAAAAGCTTTTTTTGAAAAAGAGATTACTTTTTCATCGCAGGGGCGGCAAAGGGCAGCTTCATCGGCAGCGCAAAAGACGATAGCGGCTGCGTTCTCGCAAGCATCGCACAAAATTCGCATCTTTCGTCTTCAATCTTAGAAGTCTTTTTTCTTACTCTATTCCGAACAATGAATCTCACTTTCAAGACAAAATCTTTAGCCAGAACTCAGATTGCGATTCTAAGTGGAATATGTAGAAATTGTGATTAAATTAACAAGGAAGTAGATTAAGGGTTAGGATTACGCGTTGGTATCAAAGAAGAAGATGATGAAGAAAAAAGGAAGAAAAAGAAGGAAATTTTTTATGATTATTAAATCTCTCCTTTTAAATCTTTTCTAAGATGGAGGAGGAAGGAGCTTGAGAGACCCCATTAGAGCCTATCAAATCCACGCGCCGAGAGTTTTAAATATGCCTACTCGCTGTTCCAAGGCAAAACTGTTAATTACTACCTTGGGTCATTTCACTAGTTTTTTAAAAAATATTAGTTAAAGGGAAAAGTTCATTAAAATAGTAATCGCCTAACAAGAAATGTAGTATGATTAGGCGAAACTATTGGGAAGACCATATCTTTAGTGGATATGTTTTTGAAATTTAATAAGATTTATGAAAGTCCATTAAAACACAAAAAGGAAATTATTTCGACTAAATGGGACCCTAATCGTGAAGACAAAAGACTCTATGCCATCTGGAAGGTCATTGATGTGTCTCCCTGAAACAGACTCGTCGTCTTGTTTCCTTCGTTTAGGTGAATCACTCTGTCACTGTGATAAGTTTTCTTGTCATTCAACTACAATATTATATGGATCTCTTGCAATTAAAAATTATATGACGGATATTTTATCTTCTTTTTTTTTTTTGCAGGCAACTGAAAATTGTTTTTTAGGTAATAGTGGTGCAATAGATTTAGGACGTGTGATTATTTAAGAAATACAATATAAAATAAAATTATTAAAAAAGGGGAAAAAATAAGAGCCACAAGAGGAAAAAAAAAACAAAAAGGTGGGTGGGCCAAATGTCACCAGCCATTTAAAATTGGTGGTCGAGAAGTAGTTGAAAGCAACTCTCAAAACTCTTTTCGTGGCCTTCGTTTAAAGTTGGTTTATTTCCTTGCCCATTTTCAGATTTAACTAAGATCTTTGACAATTATGTTAGATTTTTTTCCCCCCCAATGAGTCCTACTTAAACGAAAACAATTCAACAGAAAATCTTGTTTTATGACACTTCGCATTTGTAGAAATTTACAGAAAAGTCTTGATGGTATCCCTATTTTAACACATAACTACATCCTCCGGTTTAATTGAGTTCCTTATTTTTAGATTAATAGATTAATAACGAATCTATTAATTTAAGACAAACAACACCCAAATTTAAACATGGCATAAACATTTCAGACTATTTTATAGCTTACGTTATTCAGGGATCTCCATGTATTTATTAAACCCAAGAAACGCCCAGGAAAATTACTATATCACTAATAAACCACAGAGCATCAAAACTTGACAAAATATTTGACAAAACCAAACAAAAAACTTTGGCATAAAAAAATGGGTTATTGCCTGATTTGCCTTGTACCTGGAGTGGTGGTGTTGTACGGACGTGTGATTGAAGCAGCGTCATTTCAAAATTTTGGGCTTTAAGTAATATTGGGCTAGATATCGTAAATATATTAGGTCTTAAAACCACAATGCGCAATATATTATCCATTTCTTAAATACCTAAATGTTTGAAAGAATATAAGCCCAAAATTTCGTAGAACGAAAGCATTCATAATTTAGGGACTAGGGTCACTGCATATAAAGTCAAATAACATCGTTTTCCATAGATTCATGAAGAAAATGCGAAATTAAGTAATAGGTACCCCTGTATATGCATGTCAGAGAATGTTTTATAGGAGTATTCTTTTTTTTTTCTTCTTATTAAACGAAGAGAAAACAGTTTTTTTTTGTAAGTGATGATTATGATTGTATGAACAAATTGGTAAAACTTGTGGGCGGAAGAGAAGGTCTCTTACTATCCAACGGATAAAAAGTAGAGGTCCAGGTGGCGGAAAAGTGTTTAAGGTTCCGATAAAGGTAAAAGGGGCAAAAGGGTCATTAAGTAGATGGTCTTTGGCAAAGAAGAAACCGGCGAATAAGTGCGAGAATGAGCGGGACCAAATCAATGTCGATCGGTGCCAGTGGTGGTCCCTCCCCTCCAGCAAGTTAGTTCTGTAGTAGGAAGAGTGAGTGTAAGAACAATGTCATTTCTCTCTCAGTCTATCTATTTTTCTCAGTGTTCCGAATCACTCCCTTCCCTGACGTTCTTGTTTATTCTTCGTTTCTCTCAACTGTGAATTCTTACTACTATTTTCTTTGGTTACTATTTTCCTTTTTCAAAATCAGATGTAGATCGAGATTTACATAGGAAAAATCTTAGGATCCTGCATCATGGTTTTGACAGTAAACTACAAGTCCCTTTTTTTGTCCATTTTTTACTGACATTGTCGTCTGTCCAAGTGAAGACTTTTGATTACAGATCTTATAAGTTATTTTCTTTATGTTTGATTTTGCGTCTACTATATATTATAATCCCGGTCACTTTTCGTATTTAGAATTTGTTCAGAGGGACAAGTGTGGTCTGTGGGACCATGCATTACCTCTTTTATCGATTAAACAATGGTTAGATTAGTAAAACGTGACTTATTCTTCAAGCATAGTGGGTGACCATTACAGATAAAAGTCGGTAATGTTTTTGTTTATCTTCTTTCAGTTGAGGTTGATCACCTTCTAAGTAAACTGTCTTGTATTATATTATAATAATAACCAAGTCTTATCTTGTTCTGTGTGTTTGGTTCATTGAATGTTCAACGGTTCCTCTTTCAGCAGAACAGAGAAGCTTTTCCTTTTCTAGGAGGCATGTTTCATGCTTCAATCTCTTAGTTAATAGTTATGGTTTGGTTAGAGCATATATCTGAAATTTTTCCATTTATTTATGGTTGTGTTTGTTGGAAAGATATTATTCTTTTCAACTTCTTTCAGTAGTCCTGAAAATATATTTTGCTGAGACTCCAATCTTAGAGGTCTAAAGTTTCCACTATTTCAGGAAAACAATGTTACACTGAAATCAAGCCAATGGTAGCACTTGCTGAAGAAGAGCACAAGAAGATGGAGAAGACACAGATGTCTGTAGCCCGAGAAGAAAAGATAACTGTTCTGGTGAGATTGAGACCTCTAAACGAGAAAGAGATTGCGGCTAAAGAAGCTGCGGATTGGGAATGTATCAATGATACCACCATATTGTACAGAAACACGTTGCGCGAAGGCTCAAACTTGCCTTGTGCATATTCATTTGGTAAGAAGACAAACACTTGTTTATCATCTTCTATATATTACAACTTCAAACTAATAGATAGCCTCCTGAGTCTGAAAATATCCCACCTTTCATCCAAGAATCATATTCTTCTGAATCTATAATCAGATATCAGTCAAAAATACTCCTATTCTTTCAGCAGGCCTTGATATTCTAAACTTCTACTTCCTAATGGACTGTTTGATATTTTGGTAACAGATAGAGTCTTCCGAGGTGAATGTCCCACCAGAAAAGTGTACGAGGATGGAACCAAGGAAATCGCGCTGTCGGTTGTCAAAGGAATCAATTGTAAGCTTCCTTTGCTGTTGTTCTGCTGATGTACACATTGATGCTAACTTCTTTAATGATTGACAGGTTGTATTTTCGCATATGGCCAGACGAGTAGCGGAAAGACATACACCATGACTGGTATTACTGAGTTTGCTGTGGCTGACATTTTTGACTATATATTTCAGGTACAGCCCTCATTACATGAGTTTTTTTTTGTTTCCAAAGTCAATGCTCGTATTTATTATGTACTACTCATTGGTTCTGCATACTTCAGCATGAAGAAAGGGCGTTTGCCGTGAAATTTTCAGCTATAGAGATCTACAATGAGGCCATACGAGACCTGCTTATCTCGGATGGTACATCCCTGAGGCTA
The DNA here is from genome assembly GCA_028015245.1 of Cardamine occulta. NCBI lineage: Eukaryota > Viridiplantae > Streptophyta > Magnoliopsida > Brassicales > Brassicaceae > Cardamine > Cardamine occulta. The sequence continues at coordinate 599,332 of CM051388.1, read as the reverse complement.
CGAGACGATCCTGAGGTTAATGAATGTCATTTCCCTTACATAGCGCTTTAGGTTTGTAAATATGTCTCTGACTCTCCTTTCTTATTAGAAAGGGACCGTTGTTGAAAAAGCCACAGAGGAAACTCTGCGAGACTGGAACCATCTCAAGGAGCTCTTATCTGTTTGTGAAGGTTATACTCATAGTATCCATGGACCATGATAATAATGTTGTTTTGCCCCATGGTCTAAAACTCAGATTGTTCTTTACATTTTTGCAGCACAGCGTAAGATTGGTGAAACCTCATTGAATGAGAGAAGTTCCAGATCTCATCAAATTATCAGACTGGTTAAACTCTTATCTATCACTGGATTTAAGATACATATTCTCTCTCACTTAGCTTCTTGGTCCTTGACTGTATTGTTAATTTTTAGACTGTTGAAAGCTCTGCTCGTGAGTTCTTAGGCAAAGAAAACTCCACCACCCTCATGGCAAGTGTGGTATGCTCTCATCTCCAAAGCTAAATAAACAACCTTTCTTTATAATGGATCTTGAGGTATTTTGTTTTTCTAATAACCATCTTCATGGTCATCCCCCTTTATGTGCAGAATTTCATCGATCTAGCGGGAAGTGAGCGTGCATCACAAGCGATGTCAGCTGGTGCAAGACTCAAGGAAGGCTGCCATATCAATAGAAGTTTGTTGACTCTTGGAACTGTGATCCGTAAACTTAGGTGTGTAAACAATACATCCTTCAACATTGCTGTCTTTCACATGCTTAGTAGATAATCGAACCACAGGTCTCTACACTTGATCTAGTAAGGGAAGACAAGGGCACATCAACTTTAGAGACTCCAAGCTCACTCGAATTCTACAGCCATGCTTGGGAGGAAATGCAAGAACCGCCATCATCTGCACTCTGAGCCCAGCCAGGAGTCATGTAGAGCTAACTAGGAACACTCTCTTGTTTGCATGCTGTGCAAAAGAAGTTACCACAAAGGCGCGCATAAATGTTGTCATGTCAGACAAGGCTCTGCTCAAGCAACTACAGCGTGAGCTTGCGAGGCTCGAGACCGAGCTGAGAAACCCTGCCTCACCTGCCTCAAACTGTGATTGTGCCATGACTGTGAGGAAGAAAGATCTTCAGATACAAAAGGTTTGTGCTCTTTCATAGATTTCCTTTTCAGGTTTGGTAAGACATTGGCTGGTTTTATAACTGTGAGATGGGTTAATGCTGATTAAGGTTTACTGTGTTATGCAGATGGAAAAGCAGATGGATGAGTTGAGAAAACAGAGGGATCTTGCTCAATCCCGGCTTGAAGATTACATGAGAATGGTTGAACATGATGAGGCATCAAAGGTATTGGTGGTTCTTCCTTCCCACAATCTCACTTTATGCAACAGATAATTCAATTGCTCAACACCTTTTTCTTCTGTTATTCCTCTGTTGAAGTCTGGAACACCGCATTTCGGCAACCACACAGACAAGTGGGAGGATGGTTCAGTATCAGAGACATCAGGCGTGGTCGATTTAGACACAAGGAGTTTCATGTCGACACCGCTTTCAATATCAAGAGCTTATGCTCGGTCTCATTCTGACGAAGATGATCTCGATGAAGAGCTTCCTAGCCGTTCAGAAGATCCATCAGAAGAATATTGCAGAGAAGTTCAATGCATTGAGATTGAGGAATCATCCACAGTCTATGATAACCACAAAGACAAGAGAGCAGAACCTGAAAACGTTTTAGGCCGTAGTGAAGATGCTAATTGTGAAACGAGTGTAGGCCAAAACATCAGTCTGAGAAGCTGGAGCCGCAGAGATACCATGCCAGGCACGAGTACTCCCCCTGAAAACCTAGGGACATACTTCCTTGGAAGACCAGAGAGTCGCAAGATAGTGTTTCCTGATTTAGAGTTTGGTTCTAGTGTTTCCAGGAATGATTCTATGTCATCTTTCGGGAGCGATTCCACTGGGGCTCAGAGCATCAGAACGCCATTGGGAGAAGAGGGAGGTATCACTAGCATCCGCACTTTTGTTGAAGGGCTTAAGGAGATGGCTAAGCGTCAAGGCGAGGTAAGTTCAAAAACATATACTAATCGATTCTTTTTTGAAGTTTACAATTTTCAAGTTTTGTTTTATCAGGTCTCAAATGCTGAGGATTATGGTAAAATGGGGAGGGACATTAGTCTGAACTCCATGGAAGGAGAATTTGAGAGACAGCGGCAAGAGATTCTGGAGCTATGGCAAACCTGTAACGTCTCTTTGGTGCATAGAACATACTTCTACTTGCTTTTCAAAGGAGATGAGGCGGATTCAATTTACATTGGAGTAGAGCTAAGAAGACTTTTGTTTATGAAAGATAGCTTCTCTCAGGGAAACCAAGCTTTGGAAGGAGGAGAAACCTTAACATTGGCTTCAAGGTTAGATCAATTTGGCGTTTGTATATAGCGTTTGCCATTTGTGGTTGCAGTTTTCTCTAAGGCCTAGTCTTTTTTTCGTGGCGTTTTGGTTTTGGTAAAGTCGGAAAGAGCTTCACAGGGAGAGAAAGATGCTGAGCAAGCTTGTGGGGAAAAGGTTTTCAGGAGAAGAGAGGAGAAGAATCTATCACAAGTTTGGGATTGCGGTTAACTCCAAACACAGGCGGTTACAACTTGTGAACGAGCTTTGGAGCAATCCCAAGGACATGACTCAGGTTGTGGAAAGCGCAGATGTTGTAGCGAAGCTTGTGAGGTTCGCTGAGCAAGGCAGAGCCATGAAGGAGATGTTTGGTCTGACCTTCACTCCTCCTTCCTTCTTGACAACTCGGAGATCGCATAGTTGGAGAAAAAGCATGCCTACACTTTTCTAGCTTCTATTTCGCCAGTGACATTTTACTTTTGGGTTTCTTGTAGCAGAAGCCTTGTTTGTATATCTTCTTGGTTCCTTTGTTTTGTCTTTGGATTCTGAAACAGACAATGTTGTCATTGATTTTCTATCTTCTATCAACTTCTTTTCTTTTGACCCGTCATAAACCCTATACAAGATGATTATCCTCATAGTATGGGGAGAAACTTAATTGTTAGGTATTGACCAAGTTTTCACCGGACTATCGTGAGAGGATATATATGAAATATAAAGTGACCAGAGGGTAAAACCATAAAGTGATTCTAAGGATTAGATATGAAATATGAACCATTTTGCAAGTTTAGCACATTGTTCAAACAGTAAAACCGATTCTTACAATATTTTCTATAAGAGTGATAATAGACCCCCAAATAAGTTTTGAATCACTACAAAAGAGCAGAAGAACCTGAAGATTCACAAATGTAAGATTGCCCCCAACCAAACACAACATCATACCATACAACTCAAACATTGACGTCTGAGGTTTTAAAACACATTCATATGCTCACAAAATTCTATCTCCATGAATCACAAGATCAGAGCCTAACAGCTACACAATCCATGATGTGAAAATTCCCACCAAGCACAACATCACACCACTCAACTTTACCCCAGATCTCTCCTCCTTGGCGTCTTTCCAGTGCGATTTCCGCACACCAAATCTCTGTTTTCTGCAAGAACACAACCAATTTCCCACCGCTGTAACTCGCAGCTTTCGACCACTTACAAGCCTCAGGCAATAACCCTTCCAAGCCTTTCACAACTCCCCAAGATCTCTGCATTGGATCATAAGCTCTCAAACAATTCCAACGAACATCATAGTAATACAACACATCCTCTACAACACACGAACTCGACCACTCCTTAGAATGCAGAACCTCATCTCTCTCGCAAGTATCTTGATTTGGATCGTAAACGAAACTATTGTACAAAGTCCTCATGTAAATCTTACCTCCCATCTCCACACTGCTAAACCATCTCTTCCCTTGCTCCCAATCTGGCCTCGCCCGAAAATTCCAAATCTCAGTTTCTGTATCAAACACCATCATAGTTCTTGACGGAGATTTCATTGGCGAATGCGTATCTGATCCTCCGATTACATAAATCTTCTGATCAATTAACTCTGTCACCGAACTAGCAACGGCCTTGGGCATGTCAGCGAGACGATGAGCCGTGTGAGATCGGCAATCGATAAGCGAAACAGTCGATGTGATCGTCTTCCAATTTTGAAATCCACCCATCACAAAGATCTTAGAACCAACGCCGATATAGCTTCCATGTAGAGGCATCGGAGGGAGCGAGGGGATATGGACCAAACGATGATCAGTGTTGCCGGAGGGGAGTTGTTCTCTGTTAGGTTTCCGGCAAAGAGTAAACCAATGGATATCACAGGTTTGATCTTTGGAGATTGCAATGTAGAGACATCGTTCTGTGCATCCGAAGAAGGATCGTCTCGCGTAAAGCTCCGACGACGAGACGAGTGACCGGAAACGCCTGGAAACTTGGGAGAGAGTTAGGTAATAGCATCTCGGCACACGCGCGACGATATCGACGACGATTTCTTCAGGGAGTGATGAAATCAGACACGGCGGTTCCGGCGGTTGCTTCTTCGATGCCCTAATTGGGGAAGACATCTCCAGATATATTACTAAACTCAAATGACACAATTCGACGAAAGCACAAAACAAAAACCCTAATTATGTAACCGTTTTGGGGAAGGTGAATTAAATACAGAATCGGATTGTAAAATGAAGAGAAACGCCACCGATCCTTTTGTTTCTCTCTAACTAAGACGGTTGGAAATTTTGAGTTTTAACCGATCCAAACCGACAAAGACGGTTCGGTTCTTCTCTTAATTGAAAAAAAACAACACACATTTGGCTTCCGTATTGGGTAAACAGCAGAGCGTTTTATAGAGAGACGGGGTTTTATAAGATTTGGGCATTTGAGACCTCTTGTCCTTGAATAAGCCTTTGTCCTTTTCACGACTCAAGAGTTCCTACATAAACTTCGTGAAATTATTTATTTGTTTGTATAAAGCATCAATAGGTCTTCTTCTGTTTGTTGAATTTCTTTGTTTATTATTTCCCTTAAAACGTTTGATTCGATAGATAAATAAGATCATAAATAAGAGAAGAGATTGGTTCCACACATTCGTCAACCTCTCAATGAATATTTTGTACCACTAAAAGCTTGGAACTTAGCCTCCTTGTCTTCCTTCTCAGCCTCTTTCTCTTGCTTTTTATCTTTCCCAACTCCAACCTAAGATACAGAAATCACCATTATATGTCTATTCCATTTGTTCTCTCCTTATCCCATTTGAAGATTATAGTTTCAAACCAGTTACTTACCTTTGTGGTCTCTTTAGTAGACCGGTTTACATTTGAACCAAACACAAGTTTCCCTTGAGCTTGTCGCTCAGCCTTCTCTGAGCCACTACTACTACTACTACTGCTTGCTACAGAGTGTGATTTGCCGTTACTGTTAGCACCAACAGGTCGTGGTTCATAGGATAAAGGTCGTCCATCCAAGCGTCTCCCCGAACCCGTTAAAGGATTAAACTTTGATTCTGGTTCAGCCACGGCAACCTCCTCAGCTGCATCAAATATGCACAGTCAATACAAAACACACATTAGAATCTAAAGACTCGGAGCGAAATATTTAACTCCAACCGAGATGATTTTCAACAAACCTTTTGCTTGACCTCTACCTGCAGTAGCTGCTACAGGTCGTTCAGGTTCTTTGTAATCAAGGGGAGGAGCAAAATCAACCTCACAATCAGTTTCAATGATGCTGATCCCATTAGAAGGTTTTGCCTCCACTATATCTATGAAATATTTCTTATTGTTGTATGGAAGCATAATGCTATCTCCAACCGTTAGACATGAATAGTTCCTCAATGCGGTCTCCAAGCTGCAAACCATATAAATTCCAACGAACCTATTGATACCGTATTCGCAAAGAAAATAAGCCTAGATGGAGACCAAACTACAAGAGGGGACAAGTAAGTCAGGCTTACATGGCTTTCGGGTTAGATATATCGAGAAAGTCTGTAGTGTGGGGTTGTAGTTTAACATAGGTTCCCTTTGGAAGAGTGACATTTCTAACTCTCACAATGTCTCCTTCTTGCAACAGCAAGTTCTGCATCATCTGCAGTAACAAACAATCGATCTTAAGTCAGAAGATCTCGAGTATTTCTATTTGGAAACTAAACCAAGAAACTGTATCTTACCCAGTAGGGCATGTAAATCATGCCTTCTTCTGCAATGAACTCAAGGACTCCGCAGTGGGAAACTCTATCCGTTGAAGTATTACGAAGCTCAAAGAGCATTGGATAATCAATATGCAAAGAGGCTGTAGAGATTCAACCTAATGTTAGTACTCTGATTAATTAATCACACGGAATCCAAAAAAAGAAGCTGGGAGCATAACACAAAAGAAGACAACATACCCAGACGATCAAGGGCTGATGGAGGCATTATAACTGGAATAAAATTTAAAAACTTGAGCATTCTATAACATTGACTTGGAAAAGAAGCATTATTTATAAGATAAAATACTTACTCTTGTCACCACTTTCAATTTGAGGCTGTGAAAAGAAACAATGAGCAAGATCACCAAGTAACAAATCAGGGTATAAGACAGTAGGTAAGCAACTGAAAATGGAACCTTGTCAATAAAGGATGATGGATAACAGCGGTAACTCTGCTCGAAGGTTGTTCTATGATAAGCGTATCCATCGTAAAACTGCATTCGCAGAGATATGAATGCATAAGATGGAAGAACAATACTAGTTAGAATGGAGATTAATGATTCAACAAATAAAGAGAAAGCTTACCATATTTTACTGGTAGACAAATAGAGTTAACGCAACTGTCAAAAAAGAAGACCAATTTGGGTCATTGGGCAGAAATAAGCAGACATATAAACGAAACAAATTAACACCAAAGTATAAAAGTCGTAATTCTAAGAAACCGAATCAAAGTTTCAGCTCACTAAAATTTGCTAAGACCCAGAATTCGATTCTAGCGATCATCTACAACATACAACTCTTGCGTACAATATACTACTACCGTTCAATTCCTAAAGTCTTGAAAAGTAACCAAAAATTCAATCGGATCTACCAGTGTGACACCCAAAACATACAAAAATCCGATCATAATTGTCTGTGTCGGATTAAAGTTATGTTTTACGAACCAAAACGGAGCCATGGAACTAGAGACGGATGAAAGAGAGAGGGAAGAATCAATTGGTCGCGTGATTCCCCACAAGTAAAGTCGAATCATGTGCACGCCTATCAATCAAGTCCTTGTCGTGGATTGAAGAGTTTAGGCCTTAATTTGGGCTTTATATTATTAGTCGGATGGGAACGAGGCAATTCTGTATTTCGAATTGGACTAATAGACATTCAACAACTTAACCAAATAAACGAAACTAATACAAAACCAAAGCATTTTGATAGTTGGAGAGAATTGAAACTAACACTAGCAAAATATTTCATTCAAAAATTAGTTGTACTTGTACCCACTCCCTCGCTTCAATTCATTTGGAACTGTGTTATGTCAACGAGGATTTGTAGTTTAACAGACTCGTGTTAATAATAAATGATAAACAAAAATAGATGATAAAACCCAATCTAAAAGAAAGGAATCAAAGAAATGTTGATAAACAAGATGAAACCGAGTTTTCTGGGATTTATTGGAAATGATAAAAATAAAATAAAAATAGGTGTCTCCCACAGTTATTTTACTGGGAACAGAAGAATCCGTCACGGTCTCATTACAAACATAACACAAGGGTGAAAACGAACAACACTTTGATCTTGTGTGGTTTTTGTTCCGAGGAAACAAGCTACAAGGAACACAAACCACTGTGTCTCTACTAACCTGACAAATAATATAAGAAGATCTCGGCTCGACGAAGAGACCGACGAAAAAGGGAAGAAAGAATCATGCGGAGTTCAAGAACCGCATTCTCTTCTCATTCGGCTCTGGACTGACCAGCTCGGGAGGACAAAATGATCCCCACGATCAGACCGTATAGAGCCAGAGCTTCGGCGAAAATGAGGATAAGAATCATACCAACGAAAAGCTTTGGTTGTTGAGCATTGGCCCTGTGATCAAACAACAAAGTTGCTTATCAAAAGGATATAGTATGAGGGCATACACACACAAACGCTCTAATACACTAGAAATACGCCATGGCCAAGAACATAATGAGACATCTGACAAAAACATGTGATGAACTGAAATCTCTTTTATTATAGATCAAGAGTCAGTGAAATTGATTTGTGACACTAAAGTCAAGTTATTCTGGTACCTAGGGGAAATGCTTCTATAAAATTGAGACTTTTAGCAACTTATGTCATAATGTGAATCTGCAAAGAAAAACATGGAGGATCATACCTGACACCAGCATCACCAACTATACCAATGGCCATTCCAGCTGAAAGGCCAGCAAGCCCACAAGCAAGACCAGAAGAGAGATGGGCATATCCATCGAAGAGGTAGTAAGATTTAGCCTTGGGGTTAATCCCGGTACTGATGATAACAGCAATAATCAAACCGTAGATACCCAACACACCAGCCATAACAACTGGGACAATAGACTTCATTACCAACTCTGGCCTCATCACACCCATAGATGCAACACCGACACCACTCTTTGCAGTCCCATATGCAGCTCCCATGCCTAGTTAAACAGTAAATCCACCACGTCAAGCAAAAAAAAAACACAGAGATACTCTACTCTTTAAGATCACTATGCTTTACGCAAGTAAATCACCATGTCTTGGATCTGAAGGAAAAATATAATTCACAAGGATAAAAGCAACTCAGCTAATTCGATGGTAATTAAGTAAATATTTACTTCCCCAATTAGTATCAGTCACGACAATCACAAAGCCTGATAGATCCAGCAAATTTCCCTAAGCTAATTTTGCTATGACAGGAAAGAAACAGATCAACAATACAGATCTAGGCTAAAAAAATCTCAGATCATCATCACCAGTAGAAGAAAAAAAGGATTTGACTCTAAACGAGCGTAAAGATCCTTAAGAAAATGATCCACTGCTTAAAGATGATGAACTAGAATTTTAGAAAAGGAGAGACATGTAGTTCAGTGAATATCGCAAAGCCAATTCAAATCCACGGGGAAAAATAAGGCCCTAGTATATCAATTTCAGAGCATTTATAAGAGAAAATTGCAGATCGGTGAACTTCTCAGGGCCGATCCAAAGCACAAAAGCAACTTTGAGAGACATCATGAGAACAACAAGCACACACACAAGATCAGCGAACAATTCAAAGAAAGAAAAATGGAGATTTAGAGGAGCAACGATTTACAGGAGAAGACGAGCGCTGCGGCAGCGCCAAGGAAGCCGAAGAAAGGTGCGGTCTCATCGCCACTGAAGGTAGACATCTCAGCCGATTCTGGATCTTAAGATTTGTGCTTCCTTCGAACGCCGGAATCTGATCTCAGATCTCTCTCCAGGATTGAGTTTCCGAGGCTAATAAGCCTGATATGTATATTACAACAGCGAAGCGCACACGTCGGGATCTCAATCCGGGTCTACCCGTATTTTGACACGGTTCAGTGGCTTTTTGTTTGGCCCATATCCGTTAAGTAAACTTTCCGTCCGAATTGTAATCTGCGAATCGTTAATTAAAATTTTATTTGAATGAGTTGAACTATGTAATTTAATGTACATCTAAGAAAATCTGTGAATTATGGACCCAAAAAATTAACTGAACAAATGGCTTTTATAGAAGACTATGCAAGATGTGGTAGTAAAACTGTAGTAGTTGTTGTCTTAACTGTGAATTTCTAGCGGAACATGGTCACAAAACCAGAAAATTTGATAGATAATAATATGAAATTGATCTAGAACATGGACAGAAACTACTGTTAATATTAAATATCAATCCATCAGATAATAAAGACAATTAGCTCAACGCTTAATCACTAACAATAAATATAGAAAATGTAAAAGGCCTAAAGTCAGACATAGCATATTGTGATCGAAGGTATTTTGTTACATACTATCTACTTGATTTTTTTTTCTTCAACTACAATCTAATATCCAAAACTCCATTTTTTTCTACAAAATAAGTGTATTAAAAAGGTAACTTGTGTTTTGGTGATGAGTTTCGAACAGAAACGTCTTTGCACTGAAGAGGTAATATGGATAGACGATAATACCCTCCTCCTTTTTTTTGTGTAGCACCTGCTATGAGGGGTGTATTAGTAAATTTACCAAGAGTATGTCGCTCTTGTTCCACTTCCCACCTCCTTTGGCTCCCTCTGAGATCTTTCTCAATTTCCGTTGCTCGTTTCTCCTAAAGGCTCCACGAAATCCGTAAGTTTCCGATCATTTTCTTGATCTATCGGTTAACTCGAACTTGTCAAGTTTTCTCTAGGTTCCTTTTCCTCAATTTTCATTTTCCCCAAATTTATGTTTTTTTCGAAGCTTCAACTTGAAATTCCAAGTCTAGACTGGTTATTCATCTTCCGCTAATCTTACATTGTTTTTGTTCATCGTTTGAATACGCTGATGGGAAATGATACGATTTCTGGAGTGGATTTGGTAAATTGTATGTGTAGTGGGGATTTCAATCTGTGACAGAGACCAATGATTTTTTCCCTTAACACTCACGATTTTGGAGTTTTTTTTTTTTTTTTTTTTTTTGCTAACTCTAGATTCTAGTCTTTTGTGTCATTTGGTGGATTAGATGATCGAATAAGGTTTGGATGAAAATACAAAAAGCTTAGATTTTTAAGTCCACATCTTTTGGATTGCTCATCCAGTAAGTAAAAATCAATTGTGAGTTCTGGTTCTACATGCAAAACTAAGCAGTAGAAGTGAAGTCTTTATAGATTGTTCTCGGTGATGAGATCAAACTTCTCTTCTTATAGATTGATTGGCGAGTGCGGATTTTTGCTGTGTGCTACTTTGTCGTATTTCTCTTATGATATCAGAGGATTAATCACAATGTTTGATATCCTTTTAGCCATTGCGGTTGAAACTTTTTTTTTCTGTTAATTTTGAAGTAAGAAGATGGAGAGTGGTGGGCAATATGAAAATGGGCGGTACAAGCCAGATTTCTACAAAGGGACACAGTCTGTGGTAAGACAAAACACTTAAAGCAGATCAAAAGTCAACTTTTTTGTCAGATGTTTTTTTACTTTGAATGAAAGCTAAGCACAAACTGTGTGTACAGTGGAATATGATGCCTCAGCATCAGATAAAGGAGCAACATAATGCATTGGTGATGAATAAGAAGATCATGTCTATTCTTGCTGAGAGGGATGCTGCTGTCAAGGAAAGAAACGAAGCGGTTGCAGCCAAGAAGGAAGCATTAGCCGCTCGGGATGAAGCACTTGAGCAGCGGGACAAAGCTCTCTCTCAAAGAGATAATGCTATTATGGAGACAGAAAGTGCGTTAAATGCTCTTCAATACCGTGAAAACAATCTCAACTACATTTTGTCCCGTGCTAAGCGTGGTGGTTCCCAAAGTTGTGCAACTGAAGAAAGCCATATACCACACCCTTCCCCTATATCAACTATTCCACCTGATGCAGCCAACACGAGACCTGCCAAAAGGAAGAAAGAGAGCAAGCAGGGAACACGTTCAAAGGGAAAGAAAGTGGGAGAGGATCTCAACCGTCAAGTTGCTTCTCCGGGAACGAAATGCAGAAAAGATTGGGACAGTAATGATGTCGGTTTAAACCTGGTCACATTCGATGAGACGACAATGCCAGTGCCCATGTGCACTTGCACTGGGACTGCTCGTCAGTGTTACAAATGGGGAAATGGTGGGTGGCAATCATCTTGCTGCACAACCACTTTGTCTCAGTATCCGCTACCGCAGATGCCAAACAAGCGGCATTCTCGAATGGGCGGTAGGAAAATGAGCGGAAGTGTCTTCTCCAGGTTACTTACCCGTTTAGCTGGCGAAGGGCGCGAGCTTTCCTCTCCGGTTGATCTTAAGGACTATTGGGCTAGGCATGGCACAAACCGCTACATCACTATCAAGTAGCCAAGATTTATGGGTCACTAGCCACTATATATATCAAGTATGTTTCTCTCTTTATCCCTTTTGCTCTTTTCCCGTTTTAGTTTTAACAATTAGGATCAAAAGCTGAATGAAAGAATGAAGCTAGGCTCTTTGTTGTCTATAGTTCCGTTAATGCAAATGTTTAGTATTTGTTTTGACTTGGTTTGATGTTTTATGTCATTAATAATAAAGTCTACAAAATATCTGTTTTGTATTACGATTTCGAAAATCAAAATCTTAACTGTAATATCACAAAATCTGAACTACTTGAACAAAAAAATAGCAAGATTTTTTATAATTTGTTATATTAGTCAGTACTCAGTAAGCTTGAAACGTTTTCTATAGTGGCTCCACATATCTTCCACCCAAAGAGAAAAAAAGAACATGGACCTAAAGTCAAACACCAAGGCCACTAGCGAACCATCGCTGCAAGCTCAGCCACGAAGGCGGTGGCTCAACAGCTCGAAAACATTTTTCAATGTTCCTAACCCAAGGATCACTAAAATATTTCTCATAAGCAGTTTTGTTATGTTTTTCTCGGGGATTGCTTTTGGTTTTGAATGGATATTTCATGGTAAGAACCATGCTGGATTCCAATGGATCATCTACTACGCCTTGTCCCTAATCTTTCTTCCTGCTCTCATATGGCTCGGTCTCGGTAGTATTATCATCGCTGTCTCGTCAAGCCACGGGGCAATGCAAGTTGCTAGCTTGGCGGTAGAAGAAGAACAGTGTGTTAATGGTTCAGCCGGTAAGAGTGGACATGAAGAAACTGAGGATAACAATCGTCGGAGTTTGGCGGTTGTGGTTGATTCGGATAAAAACAAGTGCACGGAGAAGGTATTTGAGGATAAAATCTCAAAGCTCAAACGCACCGTTTCATACCCAGTGCATAGCCAAGTAAGATCATGTCGGACTAGGTGAGTCTTCCAATCACCATGAATGTTTTTTTTTTTAGATTTTATTATTTATCGCATTTCTAAGCTTATTGTTATTTTCATATGTAATGCGAAAGTCTAAAATAATCGTTTTTTTCTACACCAACCTAAGTCCTAAATGTAAAAAACGTCAAAATTCGATTCTCGTTCGAGAGGACCCATCTTGGTCATGGAACTCGCCACGTGTCATGGTGAGTCCAATAATGGGGATAGTATAACTGGGTCCCACATGTAAGTCAATTGTCATCCAACGGCTGTACTAGAAACCACGTGGTTCGATCGGCGGAATTGTCGCGAAGTTTAGTTTGGTTTGAAATTGAAGATAAGCTACAAGTGCAAGGTCCACTTGGATCTATTCACCTATGCAGACGAATATATATCTCTTTTTGTTAAAGTATAACCTACAAATTTAATTATTTTATGTCCTACTAATTCAGAAATAAATATATACGGATTTTCTTCAGAGATTTGGGTTATATTTTACTTCTGTAATAATCATATCATACCACCTCTAAATTTAAAAAATATGAGTTTGGGCAAATTTTCTTCTTTCTTTTCAATTTTTTTTTCTCTCTTTTTGTCAAGGTTGTTGAACTTACTCAAGTCTCAAAGAGAATTAATAGTAGGTGGATTAAATGTGATTACCAGAGATTATATTCGTTTTATAGGAAAAATGTAATATTCTAAACTTTCGATGTGCGACCAATGGTTATGGTCCTATGGATGTTTTAGGCTTTTAGCATTTGCCAAGCATTCTAAATATGCCAACAGAAATAGACAACATGTACAAATGACTCGCAAGCAAAGAAATTTTTTTTTTGTCTTAATTTATTATGCAGTTAAAAGATTGTTTGTAAAATTAATACTGTTCAACAAAAAAAAAATCTCTTCATGTTCAAGAAAAGGTCCCACTTACTCTTTATCTCATAAATTTGTTTGGCCCACGTTTAGATCGGTGGATCAATTCCATTGCAAATAGTCATATACAAAGTACAAACTGTACATCGTCATGCAATTTTATTTATAAATCGTGGTTTGATTTTCAAAACGTGCAACCTAGTTTCGGTTAATAATTATGTAGTCGTTGTTCGGTTTCTGTTAATTAATGATTTAATGGTAACACGATCATTTGTGATATGACTAATACTTAATCCACGTGATTTACACCTTCATTACGACACGATGTCTTCTAATTTATTTTGGAACAATGAATATTTATAATAATAAAAAAAAAGACACCTTTCAGCTTGTTATAACGATAAAAAATACTATGAATTAAAAAGAAAAATCAACTAATAACTCTACGTGAAATGTTAAGCCAAGTTGTCTTCACTAGAATGAAGTTTTGGGAAGACTCGGATCAGTAAATAATTTGTCTTATATAGACACTCAACAAAATTTGTTATCCAAAAAACTTGTCGTACTTCATTTCACGGTATATGCCTATCGAGTTGTAAACTGTATTTCCAGGATAGTTCATGTTTTGTTTTATAAATATTATTTGTACATCGATGAATAAAATACTATAATCTTATAATCAAATAATGATATGTAGATATTTATAAGAAAACATGGAGGGAGGTGGTTATAAGAGTCAATATTTGTTGTGTGGTGGGCCATGCAGTTAAAGACAAATTATTGATGGGCGAAATTTAAACCTTACAAATGCTTTTTAAAATTATATCTAACCATTCGGACACTTTCTAGTTGGGTAACAAGTTTATTTTGATTGTTTTTCCTAACAAATGGATTCAAAATAAATGTATTTTACTTTTTTTAATACACATAATATTACAAATACCAATCTATTGAACACCAGAAATGAACCTACCTGTATTCGTCTATATATAATTAATCTGCACTTTTGGAATTTGAATAATAAGACTTGGTGTAGACAAAGAAATCGGGAACAAATCTTTCAATATGGCGGTCCATTACATATTATTCTAACAAATATAACAAGTAAGAGGCGGAAAAGGAAATACAAAGAATGGCTTTTACATTGTGCGGAGACAGAATCTTTCGTCTAGACAAAAATGTCAAATGTGGTCGGAATACAATTGAAACTCAATCCATATTCAAATCATCAAAACTATATCTATCATAAATGATTTGAACTTCCATTTATCACCAGAATTACACTATGATTCCTACAAATTTCATTCACTAAAAAAAGAAAACACTTCATTCCACTTGTGAAACGTTAATTGAACCTACAATATATTATCTTTTTTGAAATGATCGTAGGTTTGAATATTTATCCGCAAAATAGCCGTCGATATGTTCATTGTAAAAATACGATTCTTTCCAATTCAGAGAATTTTGACTTGGATAGTTACTTTAGATGGTGTGTTTATTATCCATATCTAATATGTAGATGTTAAATACATATTTGATACTGATTAGGGTCAGATATTGACTAAGAAAACTGACATAAACGGCTAGGAAGAACACATAGGAGGGTCAAAATAGTAAAGTTTAGGATAGAATTGCATTAAATAGAAAATGTTGGGGGGAGTGGTAAATTCACGCGTCTTGTAGGGTGTTGTCTTATATTTGCTCGCTTCCTTCTCATGAAACCCGTGTTCTTTGTTAACTGAGACTCTCTTGCTTGCTTGCTCGTGTCAAAAAGAAAAAAAAGTCGTTGTCCCTTTCGAGTTTTTACTATTTCCTCGAGAAAAAAAGAAATTAAGGGGAGAGAAAATCGCGGAAAAAAGAAAGAGAAAATGGGCCTGTGTTTTTCCAATATTTAGAAAGAGAGAAGGGAAGATTAGATTGGTTTTTTTAAATTTTATTTCAACGGTGTAAGAGAGAGAGAAAAGAGTTGTCTTTTATTTTTCTTTCTTTTCTTATAGGTTTATCGCCATTTGCGCCATTGATTGATTCAATTCAACTGCGTTGAAGTAGAGGTAACCTTACCACTTGCATTTGCAAAGCTCTGAACCCTTTTTTGCATTTACGGAATGTATCCAAATATTCACTTTAATTTTCATCATTCTCTTTCTCCGTGATGATAGGTTTTATTACCCAAAGCTTGATCTTTTAGGGTTTCTCTGGTTCTATCTTAAGAGTGGTGAATTCGACTGCATTATCCGATCTAAATCGCTGAAAATGGGTGATACAGAGAAGTGTAACACTGATATGATCCATAGACTCCATTCATCTCTCGGAACTTCATCTTCTTCCATCCCCAAACAGCCACCGAATCAGCAGCTCGACATTCCTCATTTAAACCCTAATTTCATCCGCTCTTCTCAATTCCCCCAACTCTCCAAGCCTTTCACTGACAGTGGTAAACGAATCGGCGTTCCTCCCTCTCACCCCAACTTAATCCCACCGACTTCTCCTTATTCTCAGATCCCGACGACCCGTCAACCCGGTTCGCAGAATTTCAACCCGGGTCCTCCTAGTCATTCAAGGTCAATGTCACAGCCTAACTCTTTCTTCTCTTTCGACTCCTTACCTCCGTTAAGCCCTTCTCCGTTTCGCGATTCTCTGTCGGCGCAATCAGATCAAGATGTTTCCATGGAGGATAGAGATTCCGGCCCTTCGTTGCTTCCATCTCCCTTCACGAGATGTAACTCTACCTCTTCTGCCTCCTTAAGAGCCGCCGGTGAGAGTCTACCTCCGAGAAAGTCTCATAGACGCTCCAACAGTGATATTCCCAGTGGGTTTAATTCGCTCAATGTTCAGAATTCGCTGTCTTTGATCCCTCCAAGACCATTGGAGAGGTCTATTTCTGGCGGGGATTGTGCTGATTGGTCAAAGTCCAATCCTTTTGTGAAGAAGGAATCGAGCTGCGAAAGAGAAGGCGTCGGGGAGAGAGAAGCCATGGATGATCTCTTCTCAGCATATATGAATCTTGATAACATTGATGTGTTGAACTCCTCTGAAGCTGATGATAGCAAGAACGGTAATGAGAATCGGGAAGATATGGAGAGCAGCAGAGCAAGCGGGACCAAGACTAACGGTAGTGATACAGAAGGAGAGAGCAGCAGTGTCAATGAGAGTGGCAATAATAATAATAATAACTTGAATTCTTGTGGTGAAAAGAGAGAGAGCGTGAAGAGAAGAGCGGGCGGAGGAGATATCGCTCCTACCACCAGACATTTCAGGAGTGTTTCAGTTGATAGTTGTTTCATGGAGAAGTTGTCTTTTGGCGACGAGTCACTAAAGCCGCCTCCTTCTCCTGGAACTCTGTCACGGAAAGTTTCCCCTACTAATTCCGTTGATGGGAATTCGGGTGCTGCTTTTAGCATTGAGTTTAAGAATGGTGAGTTTAGTGCTGCGGAAATGAAGAAGATCATGGCAAATGATAAATTAGCTGAGATGGCCATGTCTGATCCTAAGCGTGTCAAAAGGTATATATATTGAATATTGTCAAGTAACGTTACCCTTGTTAACAGAGGGGTTTCCGATGTTTATGCAATGATCCTCTTTTCAGAATCTTGGCAAACCGTCAATCAGCAGCACGGTCAAAGGAGAGGAAGATGCGGTACATAGTCGAATTGGAGCACAAAGTGCAGACTCTTCAGACCGAGGCTACTACATTGTCTGCTCAGCTCACGCTTTTGCAGGTGCGTGGTCTACAATGTTATAACAGCTCCTAGATTGGTCTGGTTTTCTTTTAACGATATTAGTTGCTGCATTTTCCAGAGAGATATGATTGGGTTGACAAACCAGAACAATGAGCTCAAGTTTCGTCTTCAAGCAATGGAGCAGCAAGCGCGACTTCGCGATGGTACTCTTTTCTCTTAAAATTATATCAAATTCTTTTGGTTATGATATTATTAACATGACTTTAGCCTCTGATTGAAGAAATCTCTGGTTTTTATTTTTTGTATTCTAAGCCTAATGGAACAACTACTAGATCATATATGCTTTAAAATCTCAATCTTTTTGCCATTGACGAATGTGAAAGTGATGGTTTGTTTTCCCCGTTTTTTCCGTGGTAGCTCTGAACGAAGCACTGAATGGAGAAGTCCAGCGACTGAAACTGGCAATAGGTGAGACCAGCCACAAGGAATCTGACAGGTCAAAGATGCAATCACTAAACGCTGAGATGTTCCAGCAACTCAACATAAGCCAGTTAAGACAGCAGCCACAGATGCAGCAGAACCAGAATGGAACCATGGCAACAAAACCTGAATCAAATGAATAGAGCAGAGAAGTTGGTGGTGGCTGGATCAAAGAATTGGAGTTTTAGTTTTTTAAGTTACATATAAATCAAACATTATATTTTATTTTATGTGCAGAGTCAGTTGAATTTACATATATCATATAAGGCGTAAGTCCAAGAAATTTAATTTTACAGTTGTTATCTTAGAAAGAAAAATTCAATTTATGGTAGATATAGGTATGGATGAATATGGTTGTAATGGAGGCTCATGAGATTGAGCTTCAGACAAAGAGATTCTTCTCTGTTTGTTTTGTAATATTCCGTTTGGATTCTGTCTCTTTGGTGTTTGTCGGTGTTACAATTTTATTTGGAAATTGTAGCTAACGGGCTGGGCCTATATTTGGCCCATTAAAAAGCATCAACCAATGTCCACTTCCACTTCCTTCCTAAAACCCTAACTGGATTATCAATTTATCACTCACTTCATTTTCGTATACCTTTAGTATCTTTCCCGCGACGACGGAGCTAGTCCGCTATGTCTGATGTAGTGGCGGTTGATACGAGTGTTGAAGGAGATGCAAAGCCGTCGTTTCCGGTGCAATCATCGGAACAGTCTACAAAGCAGTTCTCAGTGTATGAAGCGACGTCGGAAGAGCTTATAGAACGATCAATGGCTCCAATTAAAAAGGAGTTTCTATGTCCTCCTCCAAGCCGTAACGGGAATCAAAATGACGCCGCCGATGTTAAGGCGCCACAGTCGGGCTTAGTCCTGGAGAAGAAATCTAAACGACAACTCAAACGGGAACGCCGCGAGGTAATTGATTCATCCAGTTTTTACAAGGCTATTTGTTAGGCTTCGTACATCGATGCTAGTATAGCTACAAATCTAGCTATTGGTTAAGAGTGGAAGCTGAAATTGGTTAATTAATTTAGAAATTGGCCTTAATCCAAGTGAACCTGGCGTGATCTTTCTTGCAGAAATCTGCCATCAATCTGTGTCCGCAGGTTGCGAGAACTGAAGATGTTAATTCGTGTCAGTATAAAGAGAAATGCCGGTTTAATCACGATATTGATGCTTTCAAGGCTCAAGTACTCACTTATCTGATTGAATATACTTTAATTTCGTTTGATTGATTGCAGCTAGCTTGGATGATAGTGAGAAAGACATTAACTGAAAAGATAATTTTTATTCTTGTTGTTAACTGCAGAAACCAGATGATATAGAGGGGCAATGCCCATTTGTGGCCTCTGAGATGAAGTGTGCATATGGATTAGCATGCAGATTCTTAGGCACTCACAGAAATGTTGCTGGTAATTCAGATGGGAAAGAAAACTCAGAGTTGAACTATTTTAACAAAGATACTCAGAGGCTTCTATGGAAAAACAAGATGACTTTTGTCAAAGCAGATGCAAAACTTGAGTCCCTCGGTCTGTTGGTATGTCTTACAGCGTATTATATATTTATTTAATTCCATGATTGTTGTGTTTGTTCTGTTTCGCTTTGCATGAGACATGAGTGGTTTTTCTCTTTATTTTCTCATACAATTTCTAGGGGCATGCCAAGAAAAGCAATGTTGCTGAAGAAAATAACGCAGAAATAACTGGTGCAAATGGCGCTCAAGCAACTGAAGTAGTGGTTGACTCAACTGTCAGTTCTGAGCCTACTTCAGAAATGACAGAACCTGATGGTGTTCCTGGACCATTAGAAACTGAGGATGTTCGTCCCATGAAAAAGGCAAAATCTGAGGACCAAGAGAATTTCAAACCTGTAGACGTTTGTGGAGTTAATGATGGTTAGTAGGCTTACATCTACTTCTCTATTTTTCTAAATACCATTTTGAAAATGCCAATTAACTTTTTTCTAGACTGTCTCAGATGGTTGCATAGTTTGAGTGCTTAAAATTATATAGCTGTATATCTTAGATATGTATTAAAGAGTTGACATAAGAAGGGTCTAGGACAAGAAAATATGCTAATGTTCCGTTTAATTGTATTGATACAGACGTGAAAGTGGAAGAGGAAACAGAAAAGAATGGGTATTCTACTTCAAAAGCTGAGGTAGAAGATGAGTATAGCATCAAAATTGTTGAAACTGATGGTAGTCTAAAGTTACACCCTCGTGAAAAGAAAAAGCTTATTGATTTTAGGGATAAGTTGTACCTTGCACCACTAACAACTGTGGGCAATCTTCCCTTCCGAAGACTTTGCAAAGTGTTGGGAGCAGATGTGACTTGTGGTGAGATGGCTATGTGCACAAATCTTTTGCAGGTTAGGCCACTAATTGCACTCTCATTTGTGCGGACAGAATAATTAATCTTTCTTTTCGTAGTAATGTGAAAACCTGCAAAATGATTTATTACAGGGCCAAGCTTCGGAATGGGCTCTGCTTAGACGGCATATGTCGGAAGATCTGTTTGGTGTTCAGATTTGTGGTTCTTTTCCTGACACGATGTCGCGCACAGTTGAACTTATAGACCGAGAATGCACGGTTGATTTCATAGACATCAACATGGGTTGCCCGATAGATATGGTTGTTAACAAAAGTGCTGGTTCAGCTCTTCTCAACAAACCATTACGAATGAAGAATATCGTGGAAGTCTCCTCTTCCATTGTTGAAACACCTATCACTATCAAGGTAACTGCCTAAACATATATCATAGTTGGGTAAATGCAAATCAGAAACTAAATCGCCTTCCATATGAAACTGGAACATTGTGGATGCAAATGTGTTGGTACTGTAACCACTACTTACTTGCCCTGTCCTTTTGGGTGCCAGGTACGTACGGCATTCTTTGAGGGTAAGAACCGGATAGATTCATTAATTGCAGATATCAGGAACTGGGGAGCCACTGCAGTGACAATTCATGGGCGGTCAAGACAGCAACGCTATAGCAAGTCTGCGGATTGGGACTACATATACCGGTGTACCAAAAATGCTTCCACAAACCTACAGGTTATAGGAAATGGAGATGTGTACTCCTATTTAGACTGGAACAAACACAAGTCTGACTGTCCTGAGTTGTCTAGCTGCATGATTGCTCGTGGAGCACTGATCAAGGTGTGTATGACAAAATAATATCAGCTTCTTCCTAGTAAGTTCATTCTATATTCTTATTGGGCTTTTGACTTGTGCAGCCTTGGATATTTACTGAAATCAAAGAGCAACGACACTGGGACATTACCTCCGGAGAAAGGCTTAACATCTTGAAGGACTTTGTACGTTTTGGTCTTCAACATTGGGGATCCGACACAAAAGGTAAAAACACACGCCATGGAATTGAAAACTATGTTTTGTTTGATTGGTCTTTCCCTTGTGGCTAAAGCTCTGCCGTTATTTAAACCTCTTAAACAGGAGTTGAGACAACTAGGCATTTCTTGCTGGAGTGGCTAAGCTACACGTTTAGGTACATACCTGTCGGTTTGCTTGATGTGATCCCACAGCAGATCAACTGGCGTCCACCTTCTTACTTTGGTCGTGATGATCTCGAGACACTCATGATGTCTGAATCTGCTGGTGACTGGGTGCGTAACTCTCTTCTCCTTCATTCTGCTTTCCTACTTTAGACCAAATGAACTCAAGTTTGATTTAATGTGCAGGTGCGGATATCGGAATTGCTGCTTGGAAAGGTTCCAGAAGGCTTCACGTTTGCCCCCAAGCACAAATCCAATGCTTATGACCGAGCTGAAAATGGCTGATTCTAGTCTACCACATCTTCTCTAAGATTAGATCACTGTGATGACTGGATGAACAAATTGATATTTAATAGTTCTAAATAAAATATTATCTCGACTTTAACGGGTTTAATACAGCAAATCCGATTATTTCTTTGAAAGTAGAAAGCTTTCTTGTTATTTTTCTCACGTTCTAAAGTCAAAATAAACTTTTAGAGTTTCAACTGGTTAAAGACGTTATTTTCAACGTATGTAAGTAAAATTTACAATTTGTGGAACTCATACAAGAACCGTTATTGAAGTATATTATATGGTTTGAAGATTCGAATTCAGTAAAACTACAGAAACGGTTGAAAATTATCAAAAAACAAAGGGTAAACCTATTGATTATAACAAAAAATGTGAGTGGAAGGAAATTGACAAATGACAACTGCACCTTCCAAGAATTTTCCAAGAAAGAGTTAATCCGTACGGAAAGGGACAATATTTAGAGATTCTTCTTTTTGTAGTTTAGTCATCCAAACCTCTTGGCTTTTTATTTTCTTCGTCTCTTCATTCATGGATTGGCTGGACAGTCCACTATGTGAAATGTCCTCTTTTAACCGGGTCATATTCATTGCCTACGAGCCTGGGATCTTTTAATTTTAAAGAAAGCTATACACTTGCTTTGACGAATTTCAACATTTAAAAAAAAAAATATAAACTTACTAATAAAAAACCGAATGATTTGTAATAGTCTTTGCATGTGGGTGAAGTCTATACTCAGTTTCATGGTTTTACTCACTTGTGACTCCTTTAACCAATTGGTTCGTTGTGTGTACATATTACAATCATCAAGTTCGATATTATTGGTATGCTGAGGCTGGATAGATATTATTGGTACTTGTGGATGCAATTTATTCCGAGCATAAAATTGGTATATATGAACCAAAAGATATTCTTGAGAGACAGAGAGAGAAAATTAAAAGTCTGTAGGCAACAAAAGAAAAGGTATGTGCATTGAGAAGAGTAGTTGCTATCATATACGATTTGTGGCTCGAAGGAAAAGGAAAAGGAAAAGGAAAAGACAGACGAGTAACTACATTTTATTTAAAAATTTAAATACATTAATTGAATTCCAATGCATATCATTATTATTATTATTTATAGGACCAACTTATAATTACTAGAGACAAATATGCTTTTGCTTCACCTAAAGAAGTAATCCACTCAAAATCTGTCTGCATATTATACTTTAAAGTCAAAACTCAAAGTAGGATTAAAAAAACGAATTAAATTAAAATAACCGAGTTAGTTAAGAGTGGTACTTTTATGTGTAGGGTTTGGTGTTCAACGCTAACAAATGTAATTTTGGGCGGATTTAACTTTTTTGGAAGAATGAATATTTTGAATGTAGAGTCGTCTATGATGATCTTTTGTGTTGCGATTTGGATCGATTTATTTGTCTGTTATTCGTTATTTATAAATATGTCCAGATGTTATAATTAATATAATTAGTTAGGTTATAGAAAAAGAATGAGGATGGAAATTTTTAATTTATACATCACTCGCATACAGTGCAAAAAGAAGTAACATCCGTGAGGAAAATCCATTAAAGATCCATAGAAAATCAAACAATTCTTAGTTTCAAAGAACTCGAACGATCCATAGATTCAAACATAAAAAAGAATTGGCCAATATTCAACTTGCACTAATCATCTATTAGTGCAAGCCACCACTTATCAGCTCACTAAAAAGAAAAGAAAAAAAAATTCCATCGAATACAAATCCCATTTAGGGAGTTATACCTCGCAAATTAACGAACTAAAAACCCGAGATTTACATGATCCGTGTAGAGAATGATCTTTTAGGAGGTTTTAGTCCGGAAAAAAACACCATTTGGATAACAAATCTTTATCCAAAGGCGAAAAAGAAAGAAAGAAAGAAAAGAATCTTAGTCCTCATCATAATGTAAAAGCCTCTCTCTATTTCTATCTCATCTGATCATGGACGTTAGAGAGAGAAAAACAACTTCATCACAAGGGATAGTGAGTCCTCCCATGTCGTGGCGGAAACCAAACTCTTCCTCTGCTTGTTGAAGAAGGATAAGAAATTCGGGATGAGTCAAGAAGGAGATTGGTACGATGTACCTCGTACGCTTTTCGCCTACGTAAACCGGGAAATGTCCCTTTGGTACGTCAAGAGGGAGACCTTCTTCGTCGTAGCATTGTTTCTTGCCTAAGCTTGAGCATCTCTTGAGGATTTGCTTTAGCATTGCTGTTTGTGTTAGCTTTGAAGATCTCCTTACCGCCATTGTTTAGTTTTAGTGTGTGTTTTTTTCTTGACGAGAGTGAGAGAGTGAGGAGAAAAATGTAAGGAGAAAGGAGAAAGTTTTTGATGAGAGAGAGGTGGCGAAAGGGGTTATTTATGGAGGAGGATGAGGATAGGATGCTAAAGCAATAGTATTAATATTAAATTTCTTAATTATCCGAAATAGTATTTGATAGCTTTATATGATCAAATGATTATCTCAATAATCTAAACAGTTGGTTAGTGCCGTCTTGGAAGACTCTTCTAAAACAATGATATATATTTCAAATGACAATTCAGGAAGCGGACTAATTGTTTGAGGAAATTATAGCCTCTCCTTCTTTTTTTTTGTCAGGGAATTATCATATGTATTATCACGTACTACCAAAAAACAATGGAAATTATACTTTTAATTTAGAAAATTAATAAATAGAATTTAGAGCTATTTAGTTTAAGAAGGAAGATGACGGTAATTTGGATGTTTTAAGTATTAGTGAACTAGTATCCAATATCTTCACATGCATATGATGAAGAACTAGTTATATTGTAATCATAAACATATATATATATATATATATATTTATAATTTTGGAAATATATATATATAGAGTTATTTTTAAGGAGCAGGAAAAAAGCAGGAGGAGGGATATAGAGAGGCATGTGACAGTGTGGGATCCAAACCCATTGGGATTTAATTTCATTGTTGGTCCTCCCCAAGACACTATGGTCCCTCTTCTCTCTATTTCAGTAGTTATTATCATAAATAGGAAAAAATATCAATGTGGTAACTAAATTTTGTAATTATGTACGAAGAGGTATATAACTCTGTACTATAAGTACAAATTTTATGTACTCCTTAATCTATTTAGTTAAGTATACTGTATAGTCGAGTATGTACCCAATTCAATACATGTGCATTTAATTAATTACCTCTGTAGTTTATCAAAACTTTTGTTGTTCAATCTTTAAAAAACGCGCGACCGCTAAAATTTCAGTTAAGGTTATTAGATTTTGACTAATCACAAGACTAGCAGCCAAAATGTTAAATCAAATCTAAAGTGGACAAAAATGTATATAGTGAAATCAATCCATTGTCTACACCAAAAACGATATCACGGGTTTAGAAACATGATGTGTTATATTTTTAGATAATATCTCTTAGAAAGTAGTACTAGTTAAAGGATTAATGCTTCACCTTTGATTTATCAAAAATTAAACTAAAATCTGAAAACTCAAAAACTCTATTCAGAACATAGAGTAGACTAACCACGCGATTTGAAGTTACCATATAGTACATTTTGTAATAGAAAAATCAAAAATATATATATTTAGGTAGCCGGATATTTTAGAACCTAAGGCTTGACAAATTGCCAGATTCACAACTGTCATGTGATGAACTCCAAAATGTAACCAATAGATATCAATCTAATTATCTTGACCAACAAACAAACTATTTAATTACAAACATTTAGTTACAAAACATCTATTTTTGAGAGCACACATTCTCACAAATGCATTAAAAAATGCAAAAAAATGAGTAAGATTCGCCTTGACTCTTGTCTTCAAGCGACCGTATATGTTTACAAATATAGTTACGTGGTTATTGACAATGGGCATTTATGAGATCTTTGTTTCTGGTCGTAAAAGGTTAGGGACAAAGAACATGTTAAGTCTCTCGATCTCGAGCTTCCCATCTTTGTTGATTTTTTTTATGCTCCTTTGTCTAATCCATTGCGTCGGCCATAAAAAAGATTGATGATAATAAATACTCTCTCCCTTTCTTAACAGTGGATGTTTTAGAATAAAATTTTATTTCACAAATATAGATGCTTCAAATATTTCAGTATATGTTTTGAAATTTAATGCAAAAATTATACAATACTCTTATTTTGTTTCTTTAGTTAGAGTAGAAATAAATGGAACAGCTAATTATAAAATTAAGAGTATATTAAGTGTTATAAAAGAGTTTTTTTTTTTTACATATGTAGAACTTAATGAAACGAAGAAGTCAAATAATGAATGTTTCCATAGACCCTATAATGTGATAATTAACGCCGGTTACTTCATGCACACGTAACTCCAAAGTCTGGAATTCTACAAAATTCAAGTTGAATCTTGTAAGTTACATCCCAAATCTATCACATCAACGAACAAGTGAATCAGAATCATGTTATTTTCTCTTATCGACCACAAAAATGGACAGAGGGAGAGAGAGAGGTTGCGGTCGTTGTCAGGGGAGAGAGACTAGCATGTTCTGCGAACGAGATTTGTTGAGGAAATAGTGAGTGAAAAGGAGAAGAGGATTTAGGAAGAAATGACGAATATGTGAAGGGACAAAATCGGATTACGGAGTGATAAAGACATGTCTCTAGTATCGACCAAGCACATGAAAGCCCCATGTTACTCTTGCCTCTTCCTTCCCTCAAAACTGTCCTCTTTTGTACCACTTTCCATTTTTACAGAGCATTGCAGCTTTTTTTAATGCAGGTTTTATTAGGCTTCAAATCTGTCTGCTTACTTTTGGAAATTCTTGAATCTCTATTTTCTACTTTCACGGCGAGATATCAGATTCCATAAACCTTAATTTGTCCTGTCCTGTTCCTAGAGCTCTGTTTTTCCACACTCTCTTTATTGCTTAGTTTCGATAAACCCTTTGAAAGTGAACAAAAAAACTATTGAGAAAAGTAGACAATCATGGTTTTAGTACGTACTTACTCAAAAACTATGTCAAGAAAGTTCCATGATGTATGTTTCGTTTCGTTTAGGAAGTAATTGAATATAATTTGTATATTCACGTTTCAAAGTCAAGAAAATTATAGGTGGCGAGATCTGAAGTGAAATGTCATTGGTCTTTTCATCACATGGGCTGCAGCAGAATTGGACCCAGCAAATTATGAGATCAGATTGGCTAATTTTTCTTGTACGATGATCGACAGTTGAATTTCAAAAGGGCAACATCAGGAAAAAAAAAAAAAAAACAGAGTGGCACCTAGAGAAAACGATCGAGACGGCAAAAGATAGGGCTTAAGCTTTCGTTAGCCATCGATTAATATATCTGCTAAATGGAAATTGCCGAATAGAGGTAGGGTTTTGAGGTCGTATTCCTACTTAATTTGGCATGTGACCAACCATTTTTAATGAGGCTTAATTTCTTCTTCCAGGGTCCCCCTCCTCATTTGTAAGCTTTGAATCTTTTTTTTTCTGTTTCGGGGGAGGACAAAACTGATCATTTGGAGGTTATTAGTTTCACATGGAAAAATTGTATATAATGCAATGAATGTAATTTAAGATTAGAATGACGATATAATAGATTCGGTTAGGATCCTAGAATGTTTAATTAACAAACGAATATAGAAGTTTATTCAGTTTAATACGCTATAGCTAGGAAATAATATTCTACACATAAGCCGGTAATAAATCAGTCGTATGTTAAAAAAAAAAAAAATAGACGTTAAAAGGTTGTTCAATGATAAATCAAATACACTCTCATTCTCGTTGGTTGCAAGGAACGTAACTCTCTTCTCTTATTATGATGGATGATCTTTGCTCTGTTGCTTTGGCACTCTTTTTCTTAAAAGGTATTTGTTTTCAATGTACTGTACTAGTCCCTTTTCAATGAAGAAAATCAGAAATTATATAACAAACAAAACAACATTTGTAACTAGAAACATGTAAATGGGTAAACTTAGCACCGTTTCCACGACCCTCGTTACAATGGTGTGGAGACAGAAACAAGTGTTACTAATTAACAAAAAGGGAAATCATAAATTATTTAAACAAAAGAAACGTTACAAAGACGGTGCCACCTTCCCCCACGCGCATCTCTTCCTAAACCTAAAGCTACGAATATTTCGGCGGGTCCATTCTCAACGAGCGCGTGGCACGGATCTATTTGTGCCCATAAAGTAAACGAGGCGTTTGGGCTTCTGGACCAATTTGGTGTTTCTTATTTATGTTTAAATACTTTTTTTTATTTTTTTTTGTAGAAGAAAAAAAAATTCCTAGTTTTCTCACTATTACAGACAGTTATTACTTATTACTAGGAATCAGTCACATAACTCTTCTTTGAGGGTTTTTTTTTTTCTTTTTTTTGGAAAATTACTCTTCTTTGAGGGTTGAACCCCCCCAAAAAAAAAAGACTTCTTTGTGAAATTGGAAATAAGTGCAAATCCTGCCGTTTCACTGAAATCTGGACGAAATGTTTGCTGTCCAAATGACACATGTTGTATAACCTTTTTCTTTTCTTTTTGCAAGACATGCAATGAATACATATATTCATACTATAATCATGTAAGATGTATGTATATTCCTCTCATTGAAACAATTTACAATTATTTCCAGGGGAAATTAGCCAAGAATATCTACATTTCTCCAAAACAATTTGTATAAAAAAAATGGCATGTTATTGTAATTCATCGAATCTGAGACGTGACTGTAAAGAACAAAGATTCATGACATGGTATGGTTAAGCCGCCCATAGGATGATCAAACCCAAACTCTTCCTCAGATTTACTCAACAGTTCTTGAAACAAAGGCTGGTTTAGGTATGAAACCGGCACCACATATCTCTTCTTCTTCTGACCATTCTCTCCAACGTAAACCGCCATGAATCCTCTTGGTGTCGAAGATGATTCCCTTCGCTTAATTTGCTTAGCACCCAAGAAACTTCTCAAAGACGCCATCTTTTTTTGTTATGTTGTCTTGAAGCTTGATGGTTTAAGCTTAACTGTTTTTTATTCTTGGAGAAAGGTTTGAAATTTATAAATTGGATATTTTTTTAGTTTGTGAATCAAAAGGGTTTTCTGTTACTTCTTATATAAACGAATAATTTGAAAGAAATTATCATAAATTAAGTTTTTTTTTTGGAGTTTTTTTTCCATTACAGAGCACATGGCTTTGGATTGAAGATACTAAACCAAGAACAAATCAATAAATGGTGTTTGAGAAGTTAGTGTCTAATGATGTCCTACATGATAACTTCATTGGGGCTTATTGTCTCAAAGATATCACATGCCAAATCTCTCTATAGATTATGTAGGGACCTGAAGTTGTGTACCTAAAGAACCACAAGTCTCTATCACTGATTAAGTCATAACTTCTTCTCAATGATAACAAAAGACAGGACCACATGACTTTGATTACATACAGACAAATTCACAAAAGGCTTCAAAATTTCTGTGGCAAGAAATGATTATTTGACTAGTTAAGCGTCTATCTAACAAACAGGTGGTCATATTGATTTGCGTCTTCACATCAAAATCATTAAGATTGATCAGTAGAGGTCCCTTACTTATCATACCGTGGTCCGGCAAAGCCATGTGCTTGTTGGTGTTAATTTATGAGCTCAAACTTTTCTAAACCAATAAAAAGGTTTATCTTCAAGTAATGTTCTTATCTATATATACTCATCCTTGAGTCCTTTAAGCTCTGCAAGCTCTCAACTTTCCCAGTGAAGCATTATTAACCTTTCAATTCAAGAAACACACAATTCAATCCATGGCGATCAGGGTTCCTCGTGTGCTGCAATCATCCAAGCAGATTCTTCGTCAAGCAAAACTCTTCTCATCCTCTTCATTAAGCTCTCTTGATGTTCCAAAGGGTTACTTAGCGGTTTACGTAGGAGAAAGAAAGATGAAGAGATTTGTAGTTCCGATATCTTACTTGAACCAGCCTTCATTTCAAGATCTTCTAAGACAAGCAGAGGAAAAGTTTGGATTTGATCATCCAATGGGTGGCCTCACAATTCCTTGCAGTGAAGAAATCTTTATTGATCTTGCTTCTCGCTTCAACTGATCATGACTCACTCAAATAACCTTTTCCCATTGATTTTGTACATTTTTGTTTTTTTTTTAAGAATTAGTTTTCTTCAAGAGATGAGATGACTTAGAAACATCTCTTTCCTTGAAAGTGAAACAGAGACTTGTAACACTCTTTTTCCTCACTTACAGTGAGTTGGACTCAAATCTAATCAAACCCCTTGATTCATCAAATTAGTCATCATCATGAAAAATCTTAATTTCAGTTTTCAACTCAGCGAGGAAACAACTCACTGTTGGAATTATAATTTGAAGTTTTCGCATTATGTTCTAAAGAGGAAGAAGTATCCGATACCATCTTGCTGTGTGCGAAAAAAGCAGGCTTTGAAGGTTCTGAAAGAGCAAGAGTATGTCCATCTAACATCTGAAGAACCGAAGCCATGCTTGGCCTCACTGCAACTTTCTCTTGGACGCAAAGAAGGCCAATGTTTATGCATCTCAAGATCATATTCGATGAATAACTCGACATTGTCATTAAAATCTTGTCCGCAAGATTCAAAGCAAAGCCTTCCTTCCAATTTCTCCATGCCTTAACCAAAACATTAGAACTCAGTGTGTGAATGTGAATTAACAGTGATTGATCAAAGCTCAATGTTTTTTTGCATATAATATACTTACAAAGCTAAGGAGATCTTCCATGTTGTCCTCATTGCTGAAACAACTGTTTTTCTTACCACTGATTATCTCAAGAACCAAAACTCCGAAACTGTAAACATCTGTCTTAAACGAGAACTGTCCATGCATTACATACTCTGGAGCCATGTAGCCACTGTGTAAACCAAATGACTGGTCATATTCGAGTTTGATGAGTAAAAGATAAATGTTAGTTTATACTACTTCAAAGTCCCGACGATCCTATTCGTGTAGCGTTGAGTCGTGTGGTCGATGTCGAAAAGTCTAGCCATTCCAAAATCTCCGATTTTCGGGGTCATTTCCTCGTCTAACAATATGTTACTAGCTTTAAGATCACGGTGAATAATCCGTAGCCGAGAATCTTGATGAAGATAAAGAAGTCCACGAGCTACCCCTCCGATGATTTTGTATCTAATTTCCCACTCCAATTCCTTACCCTGGATCGGATCTATACAATCATTTCAGAACATCATACACACAAAAAAAACAGTTCAATGGTTTTCGAGAATATGAAGAAACTTATACCAAAGATGAACTTGTCAAGACTAGTGTGTGGGAGAAACTCATAGACGAGAAGCCTTTCAGTTCCTTCTATTGAGTAACCTAAGAGCTTCACAAGATTACGATGTTGAAGCTTAGCCACTAATAAGAACTCGTTCTTGAATTCGGTTTCACCTTGTTGTGCATTTTTGGACAACCTTTTCACCGCTATTTGTTCTCCATCAGAAAGTACGCCCTAATGTTTATATAGGAGAATGTTATGATGATCATTATCCCCAATAAAATGCAAAATATAACAGCTGATTCTTCTTAGGTTTGTGAGATTACCTTATAAACTGCTCCGAATCCACCTTCTCCAAGTTTATTTTCAAATGAAAAATGACTTGTTGCATCTTATAATATACTGAAATCAATTTTCATGGAATCCGTGCAATTATTTTCATCTGTATGTAAAAAAATGAGATAAACCATGAATTGATAAAAGGAGTTAGAAATCAAAGGAACACTGAAACAGAGGAAGACGGCAAATATCAAAGGAACACTGAAACAGAGGAAACACAGGGGGGAAAACATGTAGAACAGAGCACATGAATAATATCCTTCTATGTCCGAGTTTGATAGCTTACATTCATTTTTGTGTTTTGAATTGTTTATCTTCTGCTTCTTCTTCTTCTTCCTTCTCAACCTTAGTAAAACGGCTAAGAATACTGTAACTAAGACAACAACAACAACTGAAGCAGCAGCAAAGATCAAAGCTTTAGGTACACCTCTGTTTTTATCCCCTGAACAAAAAATCAAAGCATACCTAATATATCAACTTGTAACAATATTAAGATCTCCTCATTAGGAAATTATGACATGCTCTATGGTCTGATTCATATCCTAGAGTTCAAAACTTTCAAATCCATAAGAAGTAGCAAACCTTGTGCGACAGTTGTCGTCTCATTCTTTGGAGGCCGTGATGGTGTTGCAGCTGGCACTGAGCTTGGCTCATCGATGTCCACTGGATCATAGAATCTCCAGGGAGCATAAGCCAATATACAGCTAGGAGACAACACATAACTTCCCATTTTCATATCACAACAGCTCGGAATCTTCGCAATACCCTGAGACAAACAATACGAACAGTCCTCTTCCGAAATATCCGGCGTGCACTGAACAAGACCGTACAATGTCTGAAATGAAGGCCCGCTTGTTTCGCCGACAACAAAATTCTTCTTGCTTCGATCAATCGCAGAGGCTCCGTCTTTAAGCCCTTCGAGTAAACCCCTTAATGATTTCTCCCATCCATCGCGATCTCCGGTGAAGTTTCTTGTTCCGGTTATGCTTGTTTGAGGGAAAATCTCCAATCTTTTGAAGATTGTCCGGTTTGAGTACCTAACCGTACATTTTTCATACCAAACAATCGCCTCTTTCTGAACCGGACACAACGTGACAAGTCTTTTCCCCGCCATTGCAATGCAATTGATGCAATCCTCAGGTTTGACATCGCCTCTACACTGTGAGATTGAGTTGACTTTCTCATCGGAGTCTCCGAATGAGATGTTGTAAAATCCGTTACCGTTCTGTGGGAGAGATGATAGAGAGGAGATGAGATGGTCGAGGTTGACGGCGTAAGGGGTGTTAACGGTGAAGTTGCCTGTGACGTTTGAGCAAATTTGGTTTAATGGAACCGGTTGCGACTTAACGGTGAGGCATTGGATTTGGATCAAGAGTGAGATCAGAGGAAGAAGAAGAGACGACATCTGGTTTACTTCTGTTAATCATTGTCTAGATTGTTAGAATGGGAGATAACACGCCATGAGGCATTGACCTTTGACTCTGTTCATTTTCTGGAAATTTTTATTTATAATTACAACTTTTTTTGTTTTTTATAAGCACGGCTGTTATGAAAATGCGATAATAATTCATAGAATCATGAGTTTGTTAATCGATTTTAGGTGCCTGTGTCAATGTCATCGAGCGGATTGCACGTGTATATATTATTGTACTGAATTTGGGTTTCATATACATTATTCAAGTTAAGAGTCAAAATTATGTTCTAATACACAAATTCGCCAGCAAAATAAAAAATACTTGTGTTTTTTTTTTGTCAACAAATAAAATCAACATGTTGTGAGAAGTTCCCCTAAATTATAAATTTATAATGTTGAAGGGGAAAAATTAAGGATTCAGGCAAATTGACAAGATGGGGCAATATCAGAAAAGAAAGGAAATTACATTCAATTTGTCCTTTCTGGAACCACTCTTTCAACGACAAAGAGTAACAAAGTAGTGAGTAATTACATTGGGTTCTAAATATCTTCTAAATCTAATAACCTAAAAAATGTATGGTACTTGTGAATTGGATCTAATTATGAAGCTGAGAAGTGATAGTGATAAAAGTATGTTCAGGACAAGGGATGGTCAAGCCGCCCATTGGATGATCAAACCCAAACTCTTGTTCGGATTTACTCAGTAAAGCTTGAAACGAAGGCTGGTTCAAGTATGAGATTGGCACTATGTATCTTTTCATCTGGCTTTCCCCAACATACACTGCAAGAAACCCTTTTGGTGTTGAAGCTGACATTGATTGGCCTTGAAAGATCTTCTTTGCACCCATAAGACCTCGGAACACACCCATTTTTGTTTGTTCTGCTGATTGGCTTGTTATTGTTAGATGAAGAAGTTGGTCTGCTTGGGATATGAAAACAATGCAACATATATGTACACAACCAATTCCCTCTGGTTGATTAAAACCGTGGGCTTCTCATACAAGAGTGGGGCATGCAGAAGAAGAACTCACATGGCTCTGTCTTGATCTTGAAGGTACTAAACTGTGGACTGAAAATGAAGTGTGTCTGAAAAGCATTCACGGCACTAGAAGACTAGCAACTATGAGTGACTTGGAATGGTAGATAACGTACGTGGGACCCAGGGTCGGATCCAGCCAAAATTCCCAATGGTGCAAAAATGCTTCAAGGTGGAATTGAACCTCTCATTTCAAATATGGCACGGGTGGATTCTAAACCAAATTGCCACTTTAACTAATCCTACGTAAAAAATTTAAATATCTATATTTTATATTTTCAAATATCTATATTTTTAGATATAAAAAATTATCTTGTGCTTTGGATCCTCCCCAGGACTGGGACCCCAGTGTTGTGTACCTACAAAGCACCAGAAAAGTCAAGTGGCCAAGTGGCTTTACGTAATCAATCTGACTAACACTCGCGACCCTCCGTATAAGCCCTCAGGACTTTGTCCTGCAAGTCGTTGAGAGGACAGAAAAGAAAACACAGAGAGCCCGCCGTTTTCTCTATTGCACCCAAACTGTGTCGTTTTTTAAAATGAATCAGAATCATCCCGTTCGTGGCAACATGATGTTTCTCTCTTTCTCAGCAAAACTGTGTGGCGTTCATTCTCTTGAATTTCAGGTTGCTACGAAATTTGATTCTCTCGAAGAAGAAGAAATATGCGAATGGAAAATAAAATTCGTTCCGAATTCACAGCTAATCCTCAGTACTCAATACCGATACTTCTTATGTGGTTGGGCCCTATTCAAATTTTATTAACGAAAAAGCCCAGGATACAATTTCAACCAAAGGATGTCGTTTTCTTTTATTTTTGTTTACATTCTTCAAATAAAATAAAATAAAACAGGTTTTCAATTTCAACCGATGCATTATAATTTATGAATCAAAATATTTTGGAGAATTAATTTTCTGACAAATCAGAGAACATTTTGATTCATAAAATTTTCTGACAGATCAGAGATTATTTAAAAGCAAATATATATGTGAAAAAAGGAAAATATACATGTGGCATTTTTTTGTAGGGGATACCCACAATACCATTTGCAATCTCATATAAAAAAAGATGGATGGAAAGTATATGTTTCAATATATAACGTATCTAGTGAAAGCTACTTGGAGTTGGAGGGGGAACGAACTTCTAGAGTCTGTTCTTTTCTAATCTCCTTTACTCTTCTCTCGTAAAGATGGTATACTATATTATATTCATTTTTGAAAGGCAAAAATACTTTTAGTTTGAAACGGACCGCCTAATCGATAATAGCCGGCCGGATTTGACTTTGAGGTGGCGAAACGGCACCATCTCGCCAGCACAAATACGCCGACCAATGACGGAAGAACACAGAACGATCAATTATCAACAAGTGTCCCCATGACTTTTCATGTACGACTGCCGCGTCATCACAACTCAAAAGAGGGTAAGAGGCTCTTGTCAGATATGGAAAATATAATTATATATCACGACTCGGTTACTGATTTTATTTTTTATCCGAATAATAAAAGGCCGGCATGTAGGTATTCATACAAATGCTATTGCTCGTATCATACGGACCACATAGTAGATTAAGTGGTGAAGATTGTTCGATGTTCCACTTCTGTTTTCTGGGGTTTGCTTAGTTCGTCGGTCTCTATTTATAATACGTCACGATCGTGTGTTTTCATGATTTTATGGAGTAGCTATTATATATATATATATATATATATATATATATATATATATACCGAAAAATAATTAATACCGAAAAATAAATTCAAAAAGTCGTATAGCCATATGTTAGTTTCAATGAGATATTAAAAAGGAACCGACCATTGTTTAAAAAAGACACAGACATTATGACTAAATATCGTGTTCTTTACGATGTTCTTGTCGGTTACTGAAGTGAAATAGCGAACCTAACACGCCCCAAGGTAGTAACTGTGAGCTTAAAATTGTTTGAATTAGGCCAACCAAACAAAATGTTTGAATGAGATTTTTTTGTTCAGGTAATCTGGTTTACATCTCAATTTTTAAAGCTAATCGCAGAATATATATATATATATATATAATATAACTGTAAGTACGTTCAAAATGAGGTCTTTGTTAGAGGACACAAGAGGGGAGAATAAATTATTTTCATTTTAACCCCAAAAAAAAACTGTTAGGTTAAAATCGAAATGAGTAGATTAGTACCGACCAACACACTATAATTACGTCATTGCAGTTTCTCTAGAAAAATATGTACCATATATTTCATTACAAAAGGTTGTGGCTAGACTTATTTCGTCTCTATTATATCTCTGCAATCAAAGAAAAAATATTAACGGAAGTTCAGTGAATATTAAATTAGTCTTAATTTTATAATGTGATTAATTTTTAATTATTTAAGTGGGAAAGAAATACTAGACTGTTTCAAAGTTATAGTTTAGCTAAGGGATATATGGTTAATATAAGTTTGGTGGTGACGAATCCACAAATATAAAATGAATTGAAATTAGATTTTAATAAACTTCTCAGCGTTATCACATATAAAGAACAGGCAAGTCCGAACCAAACCAGAACACAACACACACACTTACACTTGTAGTTAAGGAAAAAGTAAGTTTTTTTGTTTGTTGTTGGTGTGTGTCAATTTTCTGTTCTTTCTTTTCTCGTGCTTCCATCACGAGATCTCTCACACGAGTCTCGCGACTCAATCAGAAAGTAAAGAAAAAGAAAGAAGAAGCGTAGATTCCATAAATGGACATGAGAAGCAACTACCACCAGCAACATCAACAACAAGTACTTGATGGCTCGGACATAGTTGAGCTCGTCGAAAACGAGAAAGTGTTCAGCAAGTTTGTAGAACAAAAGTTTCAACAGTTAGACCAAGACGAAGATGGTAAGCTCTCCGTGACTGAGCTACAACCCGCCGTTGCTGATATCGGCGCCGCTCTTGGTTTACCTGCTCAAGGCACTTCTCGTGATTCCGATCACATCTACTACGAGGTAATCTTCTTTTCTTCTTTCTTTATACTTTTAATATTCGTGTGATATATGGTCCGACTAATTTGCAATTACTTATAAGCTAGCATTTGTTTCCCCTAAATTATCGATCTTTGCATTTGTAGTTCATCATGTAATCTTTGGTTTTTATCCGATTGGTAAAGACCAACGTCATCCACCCCTAGTTTCAGTCAGAGTGAGTCCCCGGGACATAATACCACTAAGAAATTTTTTTATTTTTTAGCCGGCGTACTGCTAATTGCAAAATTATAGCATTTAATACCTTGTTTCTTTTGTATATATATCTATATTAGAATTATATATATCTAGTTCTAGGAATTTTTTTTTATCCGTATCCAAAAACCAAAACCTTTTCTGTTGGGTGTAAGCTCTTGCATTTTTTTCTACTGTGAGAAGGAGTCGTATACCGGAGGAGTAAAGGTGCCCGCTCTCGGCATTTTATGCATAGATTTTTATGATATTTCGAATGGTCATGATAGTCTAAATTAAAATCTTAAAATACGAATGCCTAATGCCGACAATGTTAAAAAGGAATCTCGACATTTTTACTATAGTTGTTTAAGTTATCTTCTTGCTAGTTGAACCTTATATTTTTATATCATTTAAAAAATGTGTGTATCGCGTTAGACAATTATAGGTAAAAATAAATAAAAACTGTTGTTTTAAAATTAATGATAACTTTGGTCGGTGACCTTATCCTCCACCATATATCAAATTAGCCCCTCGTGTCGCTATTCTCGCTGTCGTTTCAAGCTTGAAACATCACTTTATGAATCCTCACCTACTTATTATTTATTGAATTACCGTATGAATATTGACCAACTGGCTCTTATAATATACTGTTTATCTATACTGTCATGTAAGCCAGTTTTTTTTTTTTCTAATCTAACATTTTATCCGTCAGTTTATGATAAAGGCTTTATCCTTTTAAATCTTTTGGTTGGCGTCACCATCTTTTTCCTTCCGAGACTTTCGTGACCCTTTTTTAAAATACAATATCCCACTTTAGAATTTCAGTTGTTTTAAAACCCCTTATCTATGGCATATTTTATGGCGAAATCAAACATCCAACAAAATACATACTAATATCACAAAGATTATATTTAGTGCGAACCAAAAACAAAGAGACATTTTTTATCGACATGGAAAACCCAAAACTAGGGCGTGTTTCGGATGCATGAATCACGTGGATTAGTTAATTTGAGAAAGAGGACATCGATTGTAGTTACTGAGTAAGCTTCGCTTGTTGAAATATCCAAGAAGAAGTAAATCCGAGTACGAATCTTCCTCTCATTGGATACAAACAATATCCAAGAAGAAGTAAATTACTTGCCGTTAGATTTTGTCTTTGGCGTATTTAAAGAAGAGACAACGAGATTAAACCAACAAACCTCTATCTGTCTCATCCGTACATTTATTTCCATCGTTTCTAACGTTATAATAAACCTATAACAGGTCTTAAGCGAATTCACTCATGGAAGTCAAGAGAAAGTGAGCAAGACAGAGTTCAAAGAAGTGTTGTCGGATATTTTGTTGGGTATGGCTGCCGGTCTGAAACGCGATCCCATCGTCATTCTCAGGATGGACGGTGAGGATCTCTCGGAGTTTATCTACAGTCCTGGATACGAAACAGAGATAGTATCTGTCTTCTCAGAGCTATCCAGTTGTGAGGAAGCATCACTCTGTGATTGTATTGTCAAAGGTCTCCAGTCTCTTTCTGTTGATCATGGAATGCCTCCTTCCAACGATCCATGGGTACTTACTTAATCTACCGTTATTTCTTGATGAAGTTGGTTTTGAAACATTTTTTCTAAAGCTAAGTTCTTGTTTCAGGTATTGAGCAACATCGTAGAACCAATTGTCGAGTCTTGTCTTGATGAAGACGATAAGAGAGATAAGAGCGTCTCTCAGGAGAGATTCTTGGAAGCATTCAAGAGAGTCGTGGAGAGAGTGGCTCAACGTCTTAATGAACAGCCCGTGATTGTCGCTCACAGCGAGAACACCTTCGATGGGAGCGGCATCAGGAGGCTCTTGTCCAATAAATTCGAATTCGATAAGGTAAATTTTCATACATATCTATATATATATTATGTTAGCGCAACAAGAAGACAAGTCTTGAAATAATGATAGCGAGTCACAAGTCACGAACCGGAACGCTTTTGGCGCAGGCACTAAACGTTGCCTTGGAGACAATTCCAAAAGACCGTCACAATAAGGTGTCCAAAGAGTATCTACGAGCTGTACTCGACACTGTTGCACCATCTGCGACTTTACCACCAATAGGCGCTGTGTCCCAGGTAAGTAAAATTCTTCTACTACCTAACATATCATTTTTAAGATCTTTAGTTACTAGTGAAATTTTTTTCAACGACATTGATTAGTCAACTTTGATTGTTTTAAGATGGATACTATGATAATGGAAGCGTTGAAGATGGTGAATGGAGATGATGGAAAGATAGTTAAGGAAGAAGAGTTCAAGAAAACAATGGCGGAGATATTGGGAAGTATAATGTTGCAGCTTGAGGGTAATCCAATCTCGGTTTCATCTAACTCGGTGGTTCATGAGCCGCTGACCTCGGGTACATTTCTGCCACCACCTCCGACTGAAACAGAGGAGCCTTCTAATTAATCATAGTCGTTTAAATGGGAAGAAGCAACAACAAAAATATATTATGGTTTTGAGTTTTTACCCCCCGAAGTTTTAGATTGTTTGAGAAAAACCGCCTTACTTTCCGATGTTGAAGAAAGTTCCCCTTTCTATATTCTAAATAACGGAGATATAACTCTGATAAAAGAAACGGAGGGGTTTTATTTCTCAACAGATTGCAAGTTTGGGGTTTCCTCGTGTGGGTGTG
Source organism: Cardamine occulta (assembly GCA_028015245.1). Lineage (NCBI taxonomy): Eukaryota > Viridiplantae > Streptophyta > Magnoliopsida > Brassicales > Brassicaceae > Cardamine > Cardamine occulta. The sequence continues at coordinate 559,818 of CM051388.1, read as the reverse complement.
GTGATTAAGCTCATGCCTTCGTCTTCTTCTTTTTTTTTTTTTATATCATGGGATGCAATGTTCTATTTACTCTGTTTTTTTTTTCCGTTTCAAATCATTTATGTTAATTACTGTTACCTTGGCGAGTTAACAAAATGCAAACCAATAATCTCCCAGTCACGTTGATATTAATTTGCATATGGTCATAGTATGGAAAACGTTAAGGAACAATGTAGTAAATCAGCAAGTAAATATAGTATTAAATTTATCAAATGTTTTTATTTAATGAGTGGGTTATATTAGTTGTAGTCAGAGAAAAATGGCACTTAAAGTCTAATATCCAACCAGCCTTTGAATTTGTGTAATCTCCTTAAATGAAGAATTTGATTACAAGAGCTTGTCTAAAAGACTAAAACAAAAGGATTGAAGTGAAAATCGGCAATCTAATAGATGAAAATGAAATTCTAGTTGTTTTAATGAATGTAATTAATTATGGTCATTAGTAGAAAATAATGATTATTTTAAACAAGGAGTTTCTGGAAACGCAAAAGAGGACCAAAAAGGAAAAGTATCGAATTCGCTGCAAATTCGTGCCGTTTCTTCCCGATTCTCGGAATTTCCTGGGAATCAAAGGCGTCGAGAGAGGGAGGGAAAGGTATGGCTCCTCATGGAGATGGATCAATTGACACCGAGAAAGCTGAGGTTGCTCAATCGGAGAGTCGTCGTCCGATCTCCACAGTCGTCTTCGTCATCGGTACTTTACTCTTTCTACCTGTATCGATAGCGATATGATGTTATTCGATTCACAATCGATGGATCGATTTCTTCTTATTAATTTTGTTATCTGATGGAGCTGCAGCTATGCAAGCCGAGGCTCTACCTTTGGTCAACAAGTTCGGACTCGAAGAAACTACTGATTCGCCGTTAAGAGAGCTCCTTTTTCTCATTTTGCTTCTTTGAATTTGATCTCCATGAATCTGTCACTTAAAGTCAGCTCTTTTTTTTGCAGGCTTGGTAAAGGATTGCCTTGGATTCTGTATCATGGCGTGCATAATGAACTTCGAATCAATGTAGTTTGCCCCGGAAGAGATGCAGCTCTAGGCAAGTTTTGCATCTATGATGTGATAGTAGCCTCTGAATCTCTCTGTTTTTCTTTCATGAGCCTCGGATTTTAGTATGGTAGCTTTGGTTTTTCAAGTCGGCTCATTGTTTAGTATGAGCTTGTTGATGGAATGAGCTCTACAAGTAAAATGAGCTCACTTCTTTTATGCTACTAGTATGTTATCTAACTGAGATTTCTCACCAGGGATCGATAGTGTTGGAACTGTTCCAGCTTCTCTCATTACTTTTGCTTCTATCCAAGCATTACAACCTGACATTTTAATCAATGCCGGAACCTGTGGTGGCTTTAAGGTTTGTTTACATCTTATGTACCCTGTCTTGCAAAGAACCACTTCGGTTCTTTCTTTCTAGTTCTTGTTGAGAATGCGGTTCTTGATAATATTCTGAACTTAATTCGATCTATATTTTTCTGAAATTGGAGTGGCATCGTGAAAATCTCTTTCTCTCATACTCTATTCCCATGCTGTGGAATTCGATTTCTTTTCATGATGACTGAACATATTCAGGTTAAAGGAGCCAACATAGGCGATGTATTCCTTGTATCTGATGTTGTGTTTCATGATCGAAGAATACCAATCCCGGTATGTTCTTATTCCTTTTTTTTTCCATTTAAGTGATTCCTTTTTTCCCGTTTCACCTTGCAAGTTCCTGAGCAATGTTTTGTGTATCTCTTTAGATGTTTGATCTGTATGGAGTTGGTCTTCGTCAGGCATTCTCAACACCCAATCTCCTCAGTGAACTCAATTTGAAGGTATATAGTAAACTCAAGATGCAACTCGGATCTTTTAACTATTTCAGTTTTCACAACATCAGAAGCATGTTCAGAAAATGGGGTGTTTCAGATTGGCAGGTTATCTACTGGTGACTCGTTGGATATGTCCACACAAGATGAATCCTTAATCATTGCCAATGATGCTACGCTAAAGGACATGGAGGTAATGTGATGTTAACAGCTCACTACTTACTGAATCTAGCTAGGAAGAAAATCAAAGAAATCCACTGACTTAAAACTCTTTGGGCTCTGGATTGTTCAGGGTGCTGCTGTGGCATACGTGGCTGATCTTCTGAAAGTACCAGTTGTGTTCCTCAAAGCTGTGACCGATCTGGTGGACGGAGATAAACCGGCAGCAGAGGAGTTCTTGCACAACTTGGAAGTTGTGACCGCTGCACTAGAGGAAACAGCCACTAAAGTGATCAACTTCATCAATGGGAAAGACTTTTCAGACCTTTAACTTTTGTTTTCTTCTTGGATAAACCATGATTCTTAAAAATGCCTTGATGCAAATTCACTGATTTTCAGTGATTATATTCCTTGATAATAGACTTTAAATTTTAAGACGTTCTCTTCTTTTTTTATGTTATCAAAATTTTAGTTTTTTTTTTCTCGGAGATCGAGTTAAACAAAACAATGTCAGTTTGACTAATCTAAAGATAAATTATTGACCGCAAAAGTAATAAAACCCCCCCGACAGTCACAAATATACAACAGAGTAAAATTAATTCATAACCGAGTCACTTGTGCAACCTCAAAGACACATAAACGGTGAGATCAGAGGTAAAGAAAAAATGAGCTTTCTTTCCCGATTAGCATTTCCGGCAAAGCTCATCGGATATCATTGGAGTATTTCTATCTGTTTAGCTTATACTACTCCAGACGGAAGCCGAAGAACAAGCTGCCCTCCGAAAACACTGCAGAAGATTAACAGAAAAGGTTTAAACTCTTGAGTTATATAAAGAGCTAAATAACTAAGTGAAAGACAAAAACATTTACCTTTTAACGTAGTAGTAACAGAAATCTGCCAAGATGAAAGTTTGAACAATTTCTGAGATCAGAACCATTGATGGCCACAATCCATAACCCAATGCTACAAGCAGCCTTCCCCGCGTGTCCAAAACCTGTTTTGAACACATTAGACATTGTATTCAGTATTCAACATTGTATCAATCCAATCGAGTCTAGGAACTCCTATTGGTAATCTCTATTTTCTATTGAAGGCCAAAACTAACCTGTAAAACCCAGTGGGCACAGCTAAGGAACCTTGCTACTCCAAGTGCAAAAACATAATGAGCTGTGAACGGTTCAACAATCTGAAACAACCAAGTAGATGCGGATTAGAGAGTAAAACAAATGTGTCCCGTTCTCAGTTCTCAACTTGTCATTGTTAAATAAAGTTGTGACCTTTGTGTTCTGCATTACTCGTAGCTGAGGCAACACTGAAACAGCTTCAAGGTATACACATAATGCCCACGAAATCCTGTTTATTATGTTGTGAGAGGTCGATGGATGAATCAACACAGCTAACACTACACAGGGCACAAGCTGCAGGAAATAAAAATCCGATCAATTTTACTGCGAAACAAAAAAAGGTTACTGACAAGAACTCGAGATGACTAACCACATAATAGAGAGCAAAGTTGTCTTTGTCCTCCATGTAAGTAGCTCTTAACTTATAACGGATCATAAATATAACCCAGAGAGTTGTTCCCAAAGTAGCCAAATCCAGAATGGTATGTATATCATATTCCATTACAAAGCTGCAATACAGCCTAACAGTGAGGAATATCGCTGTAAGCTCCTGAGATTTCAGTGACAATCCTGCGAAATCAAAACCCTAAATTGCTAAGTGAATCCTTGATTATAAAGGTGATGATGATCATACAAACTAGGAACAAAAGCTGCTTCTGGGAGCAGATAATAGTGGTAAACCAATGAAATCCTGATCAAAGCCCGAATATTTTGACGCAATTATGAAGAATAAACGAAAGAATTGTGACTTTGACAAGTAATTGTGCTAAGAACAGATGAATACAAATGATCAGAAGATAAGGGACAGGACTTAGTTGAAAAAACCCTAAAATTGGATGTGATAAAAGACAAGTAAACAAGAAATATAGAACAAATAGTACCGGCACAGGTCTTTTCCTTCATTAGCTTATAGATGAGAACACAGATCCCAATGGAATGAACAGCCTCAGCGGCAACGAAGAGATTGTCGTGATCGTGAACAATGAATCTGAGCAGAACCAAAGCAGCCATGCCAGTGACCACCGCGAGAAAAGCCTTCACCTTTGGAGGCTGCCTCCTTACCCATGACGACACCGCGTGGATCGTAGTCTTCGTCGCCTTCATGCTTCCCTTTTTCGCTTTTTTTTTTCTTCTGTCTTTGATTTTCTCGGTAAAGTGAAAAAAGTAAGTTCTTTTATGAGAGAATCTGATCGATATAAAAAGTCTGGTTTTGGTTGACTTGCTGATAATGACTAAATTACCCATTCACACATCATTGTGGAATCTCTTACTAATGGACCGTGAGTCGTGACTGAATCCATAACTTTAGGCCCATAATCGTATTTTTCTTTTAACTAAAATTAATATAATCAGAATTGCATTTTTTCCCCTTTTATCTTTATATAAAATATGTTTATTTACGCACGTTTAAACTTAAATATATTAATTATGAAAACAATTTTTTATGTGTAAAATAAAGTTGAAATTTTAATTTAAATATAAGTTTTTTTCATTTTTCCTAACAATAAAATATCATATAATAATAATTTCTTATAAAGTGTTAAATTTAAATTCTAAATTTGTATATCAAAATCTCAAATGATATTGAATCATTGACACATAGTGTCTAATTTAGTAAGTTATAAAAATGTCATGTATATTTGTATAATAAATGAATCAAACTTTTTTTGTATAATTGACTTTTTATAACAAGATATATAGGTGCATTAAAAGATATGTTTGTATATTGATAAAATGGCAGGAAGGATTTAAATTTTGCAATTGTGTTGACAAAACAAAAGTGAAAAAATAAAATAAACTTGAAGGTTGCATTTTAGTATATAAAAGGTTACAATGGTAATGGGCCTAATGGCTATGTGCACATATATCTGGTCCAATTTCAGATAACAAAAGGCCCGGTTACTTGGTTCCATATGTAAAATGTTTGACTTTGACTTATCCGTGACTCTAGTGGGTCCAGAGGGATCCAATAACCGAGCCGCCTCTCTAAGAGCATCTCCAAAAGAAACCTCAAATCCTCAAATTTGAGGTTTTTTGTTCTTCAAAAGCAATTTCAAAACCTCAAATTTTGAGGTTTCATATTTTTTTTTATTTTAGTCCTTTTAGTTATCTATTTTATAATTAGTTTTACTAACTTATTTGTTTATCATTTTAATCCTTAAAAATCTTTTATAAATTTAGTTTTCACATATTAAATTATTAAATAAACATCTTAAAGTGAAAATAAAAATGTTAATATAGAAAATAGTACATAACATTGAAAGCAAGTTTTACACAACAATATTACATTAAGCAAATTTAATACAAAACAAAAAAGTACAAGAAAATAAAATTACATAAACACAAAAATATTACACCATCATCACTACTTAAATTGATTGAAAATGAAGACATTCCTTGAGATTGTTGAGATTGTGATGTTGGAGAACCGGCAATATCATTCCCAGTATTAAGAGTATCTAGGACACCGATGTTGACATTGTTTGTAAACTTTGGGATATCCTTCATCAAAACCCACACATGATCAAATTTAAAACTTTTTTTTAGTTTTGGATCTTGTACCAACAATTTTTTGGCCTTTTCCATCTGTAGAGTATTTAAAACATACAAATTTGTCAAATATATAAATAGATAAAATATATAAATAGATTATAAAGATAAATTGACTTACAATGTCAAATTTGGATGCACCACTTGGATGCATATTCTCCACTTGGATCACACAACTCTTCAAATTTCTAACAGCGTAAATAATAACATTCATCCTACCCTGTAAAGATCTAGTGCTTCTAAGTTCCCAACTCTCATTTTTTTTTCATTGTAACTATTTTCTATTTTTTTCCATAATCTCCCCAGAGATTGGTTATTACTACCAATGGGATCTTGTGATATTTCTAGATATACACGACATAACAACTCATCTTCATTTTGAGTGAATGATGAGCCTCAATTTTTTTCAAAAGATTTTCTTATCTTCTTAATTAGTAAATTAATCACTTCAAAATGCATTGGTTGATCATATATGGGAGCATTATGGGAACAATGTTGTTTAATAATTTAGTATTGTATTTGTAATTTGTAATTTTATTTTTATAATTTTATTGTTATAATTTAATGTTTTATTAATAAATAATGTTTATATTAATTTTAATGTATGTTTTATTGCTATTTATAAAAGTTTTAAAATTTTTATGAATTATTATAAGTAGTAAGGACTATAATGTAAAATTAAAAAAATTGAAAGTTAAATTTGAGGTTTTGCTTTTGGAAGCAACCATCCTTGAACCTCAAATTTGAGGTTTTGCCAACCTCAAATTTGAAGTTCTTTTTGGAGATGCTCTAATATTCATATAAAATTTTACGTGAGCAATGCATAAAAATGTACACCACACTTTAGTTCCTAGATCAAATTAGTTCATGTAATCCTCGTATGAAAATTATTAAATATACTACACATTTGCGCAATACGACACTTATGAATTAGCATTAGCAGCCATTACACCGCTTAGTAGTCGTCGGAGGTACTCCCTCAAGATCAAAATTAAGGTCGTTGAAACCAGTCGTGTCATTAATTAGGTCAGTGTTCTTATTATCGTTAGAAAACTCCAAAATCTAGGAATCCAAAAATCCCAATTTTATCCTTCAAATAAATGATCTCCTCATTGATCGAACACCAAAAGTTATAACTTCCCTTTGTCCCATATAGAAATATATATATATATGGTATATATTGGGTATAGCTTCAATTTGGGTATGAATTCGAACTCGTTGCACCCATGTTGACATTGTCAGAGGCTCATTCAGATGAAATGTCTCCACATTTTGTTTTACTTTTGCTAGATCTAAGTAACATTTATATTATTTGCTCACGATTTCACTTCATTTCAAACCATCCGTACAATTTGGACGTCAACCTTTTGTGTTTACTTCTAGAAGTAGTAAGAAAGTCTTGGTCCACTGGTCCTTTACATTCAATATATCTCTGCCAGTTTATATGTACAATGCAGTTGTATGCTCAGAGAATATGTCAACATCCGGATCTGGGATTAGTCGGGATATTTTACGTAGGCATATTTATGGGGCGAAAAAAACATTTTTCTATATACATAAAACACAATTTTCGATTCAATCAATGTGGAACCATATACAGTTCACATATTTATCGCATATCACCTAACAAAACTCACGCCATGTGGGACTATATCCTTGGTTGCCCCAATATTAGATCTTTTATTTTCTTGCTACATTTGTTTCTACCCACATTTATGGTTGCTAACTTAAGTTACGGTTTATATTTTGGGTTTTTATACATACAATTGTTTCTAGTCGTAAATCTTTTCAACGTCTATTCACCAATTGTTACTAAAAGAGTAAAAGTCCATGTATGCTTCAATATATATATATATATATATTGTTTATTCTTTTATATTTTGTAATTGTTATCTCTATATAAAATAATTCAACATTTCAATTATTTCTCGCAGTAATTATAATTTATAACTGTGCATGTAAAATTATCATCTTTTCGTTTATGTTTAAAATTTAAAATTTTGTTTTGCTAAAACACACAATAAGATTGTGTGTGCCTTATAAGTAATATATTTAACTAAAATACATAACAAAAAGTTAAAATAAAGCAAATGCAAAAAAAAAAAAAAAAAAAAAAAAATTAAGCTCCATATATTTTGATATTGGAAAACGAATAGTACTACATAATAAACATCTGTTTTTGTTTAAATTAGCGATCATATGTTTATTTTTTCAAAGGGAGTATAGTCGCTATACCCCGATCGACTACACTCGCCATCTACACAATTACGCTATTTATTACATGTTTTTACATTTAAGAAATAATTGCTGATAACCCTTTCAGCAAAAAAAAAAAAAAAAAAAAGTTAATACCGGAATGCAAGTATTTCCACTGTAGGCATTATACCGGAAGATGAATATAATAAGTTAATTAATAACTTTCAACTTTAGCCTCTTATGCTACAACTGTCCAAAGCCACTGTATTAATGGGCGTGGATGAGTAGGTAGAGCTTTAATATGGCAATCGACATAATGATATCTTTCATATATATATATATATATATATATATATTATTTTAATGTTAAATTTATTGTCCAACGCAAACAAAAAAAATGTACAAATATTTTTCAAAACTAGAGAAGGCTACAAAAAATCAAATCAATTCGGCTTAATCTCGAACCAACGTCGGAGAAGTGCGGAACTTTAACATATAACTTGACTAACCTGATACAATAAAAAGACAAAAATTCATTCGATTTTTTTTTTACTTGGCATTGTGAGTTTTTAAACACAGTCCGGACTAAATTTGATCATTTATTCCTTTGTATATAATATACATGTCTCTCAACTCGAAAGTCGGACTAGCTATTGGGCTATCGCATGCACCATATATGCATCATGTCAATTTTGCGACATCATGTAGTTGTAATTTCGCATCAATTTTACAAGAGCGTGTGAGGATTTGAGTAACAATGAAGAGTGGTTGAGAAGTTTTGAATTATAAGTTTGATCAGTCATTTGTGCAAAAACAACTTATAATAGATTTCAGAGAAAATTCTGCCGATTTGAAGATATTATTTCACATTTGAATTATTGGCCACGTAGTGAAATTCATAAAAGTGCAATGCGTTCTTACTTGTTTTCAAGTTGCTATATTTTTTGTCCTTTTTAAGTAGTGTTTAATTGTTTGTTGACTCTAAATTGTTTTTACACTACAAGAAAATACGCTATAACAGACAGAAAAATCCGTCGGAAATCCGTCAAAAATTGTAACGGATTTCCGACGGATTTCAAATCCATCAGAAATAGTCCGACGGACACATTCCGATGGATTTCCGACGGACATATTTCCGCCGGACACATTTTAGACGGATTTCCGACGGATATATAATTTTATTAATAATATTAATAATAATTAATTTATTATAATTAATATTAATTTATTGTAATTAATTATAATTAATATATAAAATTAATTCAGAATAAATATAAATTAAGATTTAAAATTATAATTATAAATAAATTATAATTATAAAATTTTCATTACAATTAAAATTAAAATTAAAATAAAAAATAAAAATAAAAAATTATTCTTCTTCTTCTTCTTCTTCTTCTTCTTCTTCTTCACTGGCGAAAAAATAAATGTTTGCCGGTGTTTTTCGAAAATATTTGGAACATTCGCGCCTATATTTTTTGCTATTTCCGACGGATAGCAAAAAATTTAAACAAATTTAATTCACGCGGGCAATTTACGCGGTCAAATTTTCATTTTCCGTCAGAAATCCGTCGGAAATTTCTGACGGATTTCCGACGGAAAATGAAAATTTTTAATTAAACTCATATGCAACATATTTAACATATTTGATATATAGTATCCGTCGGAAATCCGTCCCGACGGATTTCCGACGGGTTTGTGGTTTCGTGGTCGTTTACGATCCGTTTCTTTTGAAATATGTTTGTAATATGATTTGTTACTCATTTCAATGATAAAATACTAACAAATACCTTGTTACATATTAAATATACCAAAATTAGAAATTTTTTTTTGTTATGTTTATAAATCATCGCTTAAGTATATGTATCATTGTCTAACATGTAAACATGATTGTATGAATTTTTCTAATTTTGGTATATATGATATATAACAAGGTTTTTGGTATTATATTATGATTGAAATGAGTAACATAGCATACTACAAACATATTTCAAGTTAAACAGATCGTAAAAGACCACGAAACCACAAAACCGTCGGAAATCCGTCGGAAAACGGATCGTCAAATTTCTGATGGATTTCCGACGGTTTTGTGGTTTCACGTGTCTCGTTCTAAGGTTTAGTCTGACATATGACTTGACAAGCCGAAAAAACAAATTTCGTCAAAAATCCGTCGGAAATCCGTCAGAAATCCGTCAGAAAATTTCAGACTGATTTCCGACGGAATCGTCAATTTCCGACGAATTTCTGACGGAATCGTCAATTTTCATATCTATCGGAAATACGTCGTAAATTCGTCAGAATTTCCCAACGGATTTATATTCCGTCGGTTTTACGGTAAATTTCTTGTAGTGTTATGATAAAAAAGAACAAATAGTAGTAGGCTTTTGAGCTGGCTGCTTTAATTGAAGGGCCTTGCCAACTTCAAAGACGAAGTAGATTGATGAGAAGTATTAACTTGTTTCTCCATCTAACCAAATGCCAATAAATTAAACCTCCTCTCTCTGACCAGTATCGTTAGTTTGTTACTTTTTTTTTTAATATACGGTTCGTTATATACAAATAGATTACATGGGTTATTTATAAAGATTAAGAATTTGATGTTAGCTACGAAATTGATTTCCGGTAAAAGAAGTAATAAGGAGTGGACAAGAAGTACTACAAGCCGACATGTAGTGTGATTATCTATTTTTTTTTCCATAAACATTTAAGTTTATCTTCCAACCGTAATGTGATTCGCTTCAATTTCGGGTTGGTGGACTGGAACATAAACGCACTAGTTAATTCATTTTCTTCTTTCTTTTTTTTCATATTACAACTATAGAGGGTGTGAGAAACAAATAGAAAGTTACAGTATATGCATGCTCATCCTGCAATCTCTGTAACAAAATAAAATAAAATTAATAACCGTGTTTGCTGATCAAAAGGTTTCGTGTGGCAAAAGTTCTACCCATTTTTATTCAAAAAAAAAGTTATACACATGTGTCTCGTGCAATAACGTTGATGAGGGAAACAAAAAGTAAATTTGAATGGCGTTGTCGTATTACGGAAAAAAAAGTCAATATGTTTCAACCACCCAGCATGAAAATATCATAAAGTACCGAATATAACAACAATAAGATGGACCATGACATTAAATAAATGACACAAAATAATAGAAACCGCCGAGTCCAATTATTGTTGGTAAAAAAATGAAGGTTAATCAGGAAGTAATAATTAAGATCCATCTTCAAAAAAACCTTTGGTGAGACCATTATATAAACGAGAAGAAGTCTGGGTATAATCATATCACTTTCTCCCCTAATTATCTACGTATCATATAGTTTCTTTCTTCTTATAAACTTTTATATTTTCAGCAAACGGAAGAGAAGTGTGTCAGAAATCTCAGAGGGTGAGAATCCCAATGAGGATCTTACCCGAACCTCGAGGTTCGGTTCCGTGGCTACTCTTCCTCCTCGTGTCTGTACTCTTTTCAGCGACTCTCTCACTCGCTCGTGTCGTTGAAGTTGTCGGTTACGCCGAGAGCAAGATCAAAACCCCCCATGCATTCTCAGGTAACTTATACTCACACTAAATAACTTTTCTAATATATATATATATATATGTCGTTCATCATATTTTGTGATCATTTGATCAATGTGTGATGTTATCTGTTATAGGACTCCGAGTGACGATCGAGTGTAAGGTGAATAAAGGCCATTTTGTTACAAAAGGTTCCGGAAACATTGACGACAAAGGAAAGTTTGGTCTTAATATTCCTCATGACATTGTCTCCGACGACGGAGCTTTAAAGGAGGAGTGTTACGCTCAGCTTCACAGTGCCGCGGGAACCCCTTGTCCGGTTCACGACGGCCTCGAATCCACCAAGATTGTGTTTTTATCCAAATCCGGAGATAAACACGTTTTGGGTCTCAAACAAAATCTAAAATTTTCACCCCAAGTTTGTGTTTCGAAATTCTTTTGGCATATGCCTAAGTTACCTCCTTTTAAGGGCTTTGATCATCATTTCCCTTTACCTCCACCTTTGGTACTTCCACCGTTTCCTAAATTCAAGAAACCTTGCCCGCCAAAATACAGCCCACCTGCGGAGGTTCCCCCTCCGGTTCCGGTTTACGATCCGCCCCCAAAGGCAGAGGTTCCACCACCTGTCCCGGTTTACGAGCCACCACCAAAGATAGAGCTTCCACCGCCGATTCCTAAGAAGCCTTGTCCACCTAAACCGCCCAAGATAGAGCACCCACCTCCGGTTCCGGTTTACAAGCCACCGCCAAAGGTAGAGCACCCACCTCCGGCTCCGGTTTACAAGCCTCCGCCAAAGATCGAGCACCCACCTCCAGTTCCTGTTCACAAGCCACCGCCGGTCCCGAAGAAGCCATGTCCCCCTAAGCCGCCGAAGATCGAGCTTCCACCGCCGGTGCCAGTCTACAAACCACCGCCGAAGAAGCCTTGTCCACCTAAACCGCCGAAGAAAGTTGATCCACCGCCGGTTCCAGTCCACAAGCCGCCGAAGAAACCGTGTCCGCCTAAACCACCGAAGATAGTGCACCCACCGCCGGTTCCAATCTACAAACCGCCGCCGAAGATAGATCATCCACCAATCTACAAACCACCGGTTGTGATCCCGAAGAAGCCATGTCCTCCGCCGGTACCAATATACAAACCACCGGTTGTGATCCCGAAGAAGCCATGTCCTCCGCCGGTACCAATATACATACCCCCGGTGGTGATTCCGAAGAAGCCATGTCCTCCGCCGGTACCAATATACATACCCCCGGTGGTGATTCCGAAGAAGCCATGTCCTCCGCCGGTGCCAATATACATACCACCGGTGGTGATTCGGAAGAAGCCATGTCCGCCGCTTCCACCGCTTCCAAAGTTGCCGCCTCTTCCTCCTAAATACATGCACCCCAAGTTCGGCAAATGGCCTCCGTTGCCTCCACACCCTTGAGGATATATTAATAATACGTAAACTCTTGTATAATCGTGTTGCCTTTTTTAATATTATCTTGCATGTTTTATATTTCGTTTGTTTGCTTTCTCTCTGAGTTATATATGTATGTAGACTGTTTGTTTATTTCTTCCAGCAATAATATTTCGTAATGATTTCAGCAATACATATCGTAATAATTCGTTTCTCTTTGACTATATATGATCAATTTGAAACCACAATACTTACATGTATATAAAACAGAATTTGTTTGTAATATTTTAAGATGGGATACCATAGTATATATACTTAAAAACTATCTTTTAAAATAAAATGATAAGATAGTCGATATATAAGCTTGAAGAGTGGAGAAACATTAAATGGGGTTTAGGCCTTACAGGGCCCAATGTGAATTATTCACTGGGTATTATAAATTTCTTAAAAAGTAATTGCTGGAAAAATGAAAAGCGCGGAAAAAATAAATTAAAATCCAAAAAACACCAATTTTCCCCTCTACTCTCTCTCTCTCTAGGGTTTAAGCGCTCTGGAACTGGTATTCTTCACTGAGCTCTATCAATGGCGAACCCTAAGTCCGTGGATCCGTCCCTCTGGTGGGATCCGTTTAGCTCTCTTCTCAACGAAATCGAGAACGCATCTCTCTCTGATGACCTCCCTCAACCCATCGTAATATCCCTCTCCCACATTCAGATACGTATAGTGGTGCTGTTTTGGTTTGCTAATCTCAATTTCAGGCTAAGAAGTTGGAGGATAACCATGCATGGTTCGTCGGAACTCTGTCGATGTTTAAGTCTCCGAGTGGGAAATCAAAGGAAGCTTTGAATTCGGATGTAGTCAAAATCAAGGAGCACCAATTGTTGATAAAACCTGAATTCAAAGAAAAAGCGCTTCGAGTCAGCTCTTATCTGGTTTGCTTCTTTTCCATTCTTCAATTTCAATTCAACTCGAATTAAAAAGATAAATGTTATGAGTGGAAACTGGATGTAGAGAAAGGAAATGACCGTTTTTATAAATTTCTGAAATGTTGGCCAGAATCTAGATGAAATCCAATCATACATCCTCGTCGAAAGATATATAGAGCAGGAAGATGGAACAACTGACTCGGTAGATCAAGATTTTGTTGACGTGGTTAGTAGCTTCCTTTGAAAATTTCAGAGTTTTCATTTTGCATATAAATCAGGTTTTGTTGAATGAATAGAATCTTGTGGAATGATCTATGAGCTAGAATTCATAAGTTTTCCAAGATTGTTTCCAGTTTTTTCGGTTAGGAGATCTCTTTTTAATACTCTGATTGTGCCTTTCGATTTAAATTACTCACTAAAGAGTTCAAGAAATATTCATCGAATATGCTAGCATTTTTTCTGTAATTTGTTACTTTTGTATTCTGGACTTTTCGTTATTATGGCCACATCAATAGCATGAAAAGACCAGCTTTTTTTCGTTTTATTCTCTCTTGTAAGTTCTATAGCTCATTACACCGTAATTGTTCCTGTCCTATATTCTACCCTATGAGTGTTATTTCATAAGAAGTTTTCACCCCTTTGTTCTTCAGCTTTCTTGCTAACACTTTGCTATCCTTCTGTTCCTATGCTATTTTTGAAGATACTGCTTCAGTATTACATAGAGCGTCAGTGCCTACTAAAGTGTACAAAGCGTATTCTCATACGTGCATGTAAGTCGTGATCGTGTTTTATTCCATTCTCTCCTAGTTTCTAATGTCTTAAAAAATTTGTTTTCTGTTAAAGAAACAAAAGATTATTTTCCAATGGTCTTGTCTAGAATTCAACCCACACTTTTGTCAGTTTCTGTCTTGTTTTTCGACTGATTGTAGTAGTTGTACAGTATATGCAGCAAGAGAGGAAAATACTATTAGGGAGGAAGCTGTAAAGTTGATTTCAAATGGGCTTGAAAGACAACAATCATCAGTTCTTGAGGACCTTTTGTCCTCTTGTTTCCCACAGCAGATGGTATGTGTCCAGAGTCCTTGCCATTCTTAACATCGCATTCGATCTATTATCACGTAGGACCTTAGATTCCATTGATTTTAGGTCCCTGCTTCTGTCATACCCATTAACTCTGGATTCTCTTGTAGGATGTCAATCTATTTACTTTGTGGGCGGAGGAGACACTTATTGAGGACAATTTGGTTTTGGATATTCTTTTCCTTCTTTATCATGAATCATTTTGCATATGTAATGGAGAAAGATGGAGAAAACTGTGTTCTTTCTACAAGGTATCTCAAGTCACTAGCCACATGCCTGAGGCCGGTTCCAGTTTTCTGTAACCAACCTTATTTACTTATTGGTGTTGTGTTGCAGGGAGTTCTTTCAGGTTCCTATAATTTTAGCAAGCTGGCAGTGTCAGCTGAAGCAGATCATTCTGCATGTCGTGTAAAAATTCAGTTGTTGATGATTCTTATAGATACATTGGATATGGAGAATCTGTTGCAAATGGTTCACGACGGAGTACCTTTCAGGTTTGTTTAACTAAATCGCGAGGAACGCTGCACAGATAAAGTTAAAATTTCTTCAAATAGGATACAAAACCAGCAATTTGCCTTATCCAACTTTCTCCTGCATATCTGTGGATATTGCCTAAAGGTTATACTTTTCTTATAAGGTCTGGCACTTGTCTCTTTTCCGTTATTGATGTCCAAGAGATGGATGCAACAATCTCTAGCCTCAACACTTTTGAAGTAAAAGACGCAGGACCTCTTGTCCTTGCATGGGCAGTCTTTCTGTGTCTTATTTCATCACTTCCTGGGAAGGAGGAAATTCCTTTCCTGATGGTATGAAAGTGAGAATACTTCCATTATCTAGTCAGAGGACACACAGTTCACGTATATGTATTTAATCTTACTTGATTACCAGGAGATTGATCACGTGAGCTATGTTCATCAAGCTTTTGAGGCAGCATCCTTGAGCTATTTCCTTGAAATCCTTCAAAGTAACGTGTTGAATGATTTTGATGTAAGTTACCTTAGTGTGTTTTCTTGAGATTGACACTTATTTATCAATCAAATAACGGTGTGAGTTCTATGTCACCAATCCTCTGCAAATTTTGTTCATCTTATCCTTCCCTATGTTGATTCTATCATTATTTTTCACTCTTCCCAGGGCCCAGTCTCTGGTTATCGTAGTGTCTTGAGGACATTTATTTCAGCATTTATTGCGTCTTATGAGATCAATCTTCAGGTAGAACTGCTGTAATTGTAGATCATAAATTATAAAATTATATGAAGTGTTTCAAAATCACACTCATCCCTACATTTTTGGCAGCAGGAAGATGCGACCCTCGAGTTGATACTGGACATTCTCTGCAAGGTTTATCAAGGAGAGGTAAATTATATATCATGCATGTTGTCGCTAACTTTTTCCTCTATGTTACACATCCATAAATGCTCATTGCGTGCCTTAAATTTTCAGGAGTCCCTCTGTAGTCAGTTTTGGGATCGAAAAAGTTTTGTTGATGGCCCTATCCGGTGCCTTCTCTTTGATTTGGAGAGGGAATTCCCATTCAGAAGTGCTGAATTCATTTGTTTCTTGTCCTCCCTGAGTGAAGGAAGTTGGCCTGCTGAATGTGTGTAAGTAGTAATTTGGACAATATACTTTGTACGTTTATGTACTTTTATCTGGAACTTTTCTATCTAGACTTGAGAAATGTTCTGCATAAATGCAAGATACTCTGTACACATCA
This sequence comes from Cardamine occulta, assembly GCA_028015245.1. Classification (NCBI taxonomy): domain Eukaryota; kingdom Viridiplantae; phylum Streptophyta; class Magnoliopsida; order Brassicales; family Brassicaceae; genus Cardamine; species Cardamine occulta. The sequence goes on along the minus strand of CM051388.1, from coordinate 543,307 downwards.
ATCTAAGCTTCCTTTCTTTACTCACTGAAGATTTTTTTTATTTTGCTGGTTGTTAACCATCATCCCGCTGTAATCTGCTGTGCTCCTGGTGCAGGTACAACTTTCTGGATAAATCAGTCGGGATATCAACCTTATTTGATATTACTAGTGAATCTCTAGCGGATGATGCCTCTCAACTTGTTGAAACTTCCCGGCCGTTGCATATTCCAGGTCTTGAAGGTTTAGTTATTCCCAGCAATACTCGTGGGCAAATTCTGAGAATAATCAGTGAAAATACTGGCCTTGTGCGTTGGGAGGTAAGTGATATCATTATCATATTCTTGATTTGAAAACCATATTCACAAAGAAGACTCCTCTAGTGTTATCTTTTTTTTATGGTTTCATTGCTGCTAATTGGTTTAATTTGAGATATACTGATTCATGAAATACATTTTCCTTTTCAAGTATTCAATATCTGGCATAACAGTGTTAATCATCCGTTTGGCCAATGGACTCTACACTGGTAACAATCGTGAAGCTTTTGTGACTCTAGAGCTGCTTCGTCGGATGGTGACATTTAACAAGGTAACTGCATTGCTCCATCGTCATTTTTATCCAGGTTTATGAAGTAGGGATTGCTTTAGTATTGCATGATATAGACTATGGCCTTGTCTTCCTTTTAATCAATTCTTCTCTTGACCATTTTCTCAAAAAAAAATTGAATTTAAAGCTCTATGTTTGGACGTCTCTTTTGTCATAAAATACGCATCCTTATATGCCCTTCTCTGACCAGGTTCTGTAAATTGATTTCAGGCCGTATGTTTCTCCTTACTGAATATAAGCCACTTCTTTCATGTTCACGAATCTTATGTGAATGGGAAGATGGAAAGTGATGTGAGGTGAAGTATTTGCATTTTATTTCTTTCTTACATGTGCTCTCTTCTCAGAGTGCTTGAAATGAGATGTTATCTTTGTATTTTTTTTCAGGGTGATTGATATAATTTGCAATTCAGTCAGAAGCTTGACTTTTGACTCTGGCGGTGCTGCTGTGATGGCAATGGCTATTGATATCTTAGCTAAGCTACTGCGAAGGTAATTTTGTGATGCTTATTCTTTTGTTGTCTTGGTTATCAAATATTTTCTTCGGTATTCCTTTTCTAGTCTTGTGCAGTATCTTGTCATATGATTTAGTTTAGAACTTGGTATCAATTCTCTCTGGAACATTGATAGCTAACTATATTTTCGCTTTGAGCAGTTCCCCGTCAAATGTTGCTCCTATGGTCTTAAAGACAAACATATTTGACATGACTTCAGGGTCAGGCGTCCCAGCCAGTGGCTACAATATTTCATTGAGGTTGGACCGCAAATCTCACTTACAATGTCCTCATTTTCTAGTTAGTTCATTTTTAAATATATCGTACCCATAGTTATAGAACTTTCTAGTTTGTGATTATTTGACGTCATTCTTGCTCTTTCCTTTGTTTTAAATAAACAAGCGGGTCTTGGTCGCTCTCTGGGAAACTGGCCAAGATGATCTTGATTGACTGCGAGAAGAATGATACAAGCTGCCCATTGGTTATATCAGGCAAGTTTGCGGCATAATTTGTTGAGAGCTTGGTTCTCTGTATATTACGTCTGACACCTTTATCACTAATGTTATTTGTTTCTATATCTTTCAGTTCTGGAATTTACCATGCAACTTGTGGAGGGGGGACTAGAGAATGATGTAGTTTTTGCTCTAATCGTTTTCTCGTTGCAGTATATTCTTGTTAGTCATGAGTATTGGAAATACATTCATGGAAATATGCGTTGGAAAGTGACACTAAAGGTTTGTCGTTAATTACTAACTATAGCTCGCCCTCTCTATCTGCTACCTACTGACAGAATGGTTGTTAACTTGGTAATTAGAGTCAGTGGATTCTTAGCATGCTTTTTTTATATATCTTCTGTTTTTTTTTTCCGGTTTCCGCAGGTTATTGAGGTGATGAAAACGTGTCTCAGATTCAGTAAATTCTCAACAAAGCTGAGGGATGTTCTCCTTAATATTTTGCTGAACGATGCTTCTGTTCACAGCGCTTTATTCCGAATCATTTGTACGACTACACAAACTTTAGAGGTTTGGATATGCTTTAAAATAGTTGTTCTTCTACTTTCCTAAGGGTCTGATATGCTTTAATTGATTTTCTGATATGTTTCATGGTGACAGAACCTTTGTGTAAACCGTCTTATTGAACCAGCAGAGATTGAAGGATGGCAACTTGCCATAGTCTCTGTTTTGGATGTTTTAGACATCACACTCTCCCAATATTCTGAGGTAAAAGCGTTGTCTCGCCCCTGACCTTATTAAAAGCTTTTGCAAGTACGTCCCAGAAGAGATAATAGCCATTGTTCACTTTTTCTAATTGAAGATCTTTTTTTTTTTAAGACCTTTGATTAGACTCTTTACATTTTTAGTTTTGCAAACATAATGCAAACTCATTGAAGATTGCTTTGGCTAGCTATAATGTTTTGAACATCTTTTTCTCTCACTTAAATGTATGTGGTTGGTCATACTTGTTTTCCTTCCAGTCATTGTGGAAGTTGATACTTTGCTTTAAGTTGTTGCAGAGTACACATTCTGGTCTTCCTGTGTTTCATCAAGCCATGCTGTCGTCTACAACAAAACCAATCCCAGTTGTTGCAGCTATCACATCAATGATATCTTATTTCCGCAATCCTGTATAAACTTAATCCAAATTCGCAGAAGTCATGCTTTAACCAATCACATGTCTAAAAACCATATGTTTCCTGCAGACTATACAGATTGGTGCTGCTAAAGTGCTTTCAAAGTTATTTGCCTTGGCCGAAGCATCACAACTCAATATGATAAGCAATGCAGGCTTTGGTCTAGACGATAAACAGGTTAGATTTATATCTTTCTTATCTGTTATCTCTTTGTATTCATGTTGTATATTCTGCTGTCTATATGTAAGAATCAATTATATTTTTCTTTTTAGATTACAGATTTAAGAAATTCGGTTAGCCAGATCGTACTTGATCTATTGGGACCAAATGAAGATCTAGTTGTTGCCACCATGAAACTACTAACTGTTGCAGCAAGATATCAGGTTGCTTCCTATTGTTTCTTTGAATTTCTTGTCGTAGGCCTTTGGGGCTGTTTGTGCTACGCAATCGATCTTCTTAAAACCATTTTGATTCTCCAGCTCCATTTTACCGAAAAGTTGTTTGATTTTAATTTCTTATTTCTTCAGCCTGCTCTTTTAGTTGCTATATTTGATTCAAACGAAGACTCAGATGCTGGCAACGTAAAGAATTCAGAAAATGATGCTTCTTCAGTTCCTGACTGGGCTTGTAAATCTCGCTTGTTGCACACTATCCTGCAATATGTACAGAGAGCAACCGATTTTGTTGATAGGTACGTCAAAAGCTGAGTATTTTTCATTCTGTCTTCTAAATACACTGAAGTTCTATATGAAATCTTCTAGATGGCCTGTAATATTTATGCTGATGCACTTTCTACAGATACACAGATATATTACTGAGTTTACTGGATTTCCTGAAAACCCTTTGGCAAGAGGCTGTGCCATACGCAAATATGCTGAAACCGTTTAAGGCGTCAAAAATTTTGTGGCAGCAATTTTCCAACATTATATCACAGGCGTCTAAGCTAAAAGATTTGACAGCTGGAAGTTTAGGCAAGGAAGAAATCTCTAAATTGTTTGTGAAATATCAGTGTCACTCTTCTGTTTTGGAAATTATGGCTTGCAACATGTTTTTGAACAAGAAGTTGCTGTTTGCGGAGTCACTTAAGAAACCATATGCAGAGCCGAAAGGGAAGACAAATAATGCAGTATCTCCACCCAAATTAATCTGGGCAGCTGATTCAGATCCCAAGGATATCTTTTCAAAATGGTGTGACGTATCTGTTTTGGATGGCCTTATCCAGTCAATTTCTTCTTTAGATGGTGAAAGTGAAATAAACTTCCAAGCAAAGGCATGCATTTCTTTGACCTGGTCTTCTTAATATCATCGAGATTTGTGGTCGTGCATTTGTTCCTCATTCATCTTCTGTCTGGTATGCATGTTTTACTTATAAAGCATGAGCAGTAGAGTTTCACCACACTTTCCACCTTTTGGTTAGTTGCTCCATCTTTCAGAAATAGTAATTGAAGTTTTAAATGTTGCTCATTTTCTGCATTGATAGGTTGCTGCTGTTTTACTTATTGTGCATTTGATTGTGAAACTGGAAACATCTGGCGCGGGAGCATTGTCTATGGTTTTAGTTGGGAAGATCAAACTCATATCAGAAATGGTATGTTCCTTTCTTTTGGTTTGATCTATATCTTTGGTCCTTTCAACACACTTTCAAGGCCTTTTCATATCTGATTCTGATGCCTGTTTAACAACATGCTTACAGCTTTGTGCTCAGCCTGCTTTTTTCTGGAGTTGTTGGCACAATATTCAAAACTTGGTTATGGGTAAGACCATTGTTTCTTACGTTTTTACTGAGCTTTTCCAGCATGTCTTTGCTAATTTCCAATTCAGTAACGTAGTTGTCTATCTTAAATCTACGGTCAGCATGCTTCTCAGGTTATTAAAAGATTTAATCATACTGTTGTGTTTGACTTATAATTTACTGGGTTCTATCACTAGGGGAGGAAAGGAGTTGATGCCTTTGATTCTCAGCGATCTATACTGTCATCTGCAAGGAAAACTTGAGGGTCGTGATATCCCAACTGGTCCATTTAAAGAGCTTTTCCAGTTTCTACTCGAGTCGAGCTTTTGGGAGAAATACAAACAGAAGACCAAGGACACAAATATGGCTTTGGGGGACAGTATCTTGTTTGACACTCAGCAAATACGGACGGAATTAAGTATTGATATTTGGGATTTCTCTGAGTGGAAGACATCTAAAACTACGGCAGAGGAAATGTTGAGTTACATGCAGAGGGCAAACTCAGTGGTGTTACTCTCAACTTCGCAGCTCTCTGTTTTGCATGCATTGATTTCCGTCTTGATACTTTATGAGGATAATGTAAGTTTCTTTGCTCTAATTATCTTTGCTAAGGCTTGCTCTTTAATATGACTTATCTCATCATAATATAGTTATGGGCTAGATTACCCTTGCTTTCCAGCATTGAATGTTTAGTTGATAACTGACTCAAACGTACTAGACTGTAGAAATGCTGTATACCCCTCTTTTGGGATCTTAATTCATGATATAGATGCATCTAAATAGTACACCTTATGTGCAGTCTCTTGAAGAAAGTGCGGCTGTGGAAAGGAAAGTCCCTTCGCGAGTCACTCTTTCAAGCATTGATGAAGTGTGCCGAAAATTCTGCACCACGGTTGATTCACTTGCCTCTCTCTGGGATGCACCTAAGATTGTGTCTGATATTCTTACAGCACAGGCAGACTTGCTATCCCACCTCTTGAAATCCGCAAAGAAAAATCTGTCATTATCTATTTGTGCACTTGTCTTGAGAAATGTTGGGCCTGGCCTCAAAATCCTTGGTACTTTGAGGCATTCAAATGTTATATTGAAGAAGACTATAAACCTCGTGCTCGAGGTGCTGCTCCTGGTTGTGGATTTTGGTTCAGACAGCTCAGACTCTACTGGCATGGGACAATTGGTGCCAGCCAAAGATTTTGCAGAGATATCTGATATTACAATTGGATTATTACCCCTTCTCTGCAACTTCATGGGGAATCCCGAGTACTTGACTCTCTGCCTGACCACGGTAGACTTGATTCTCAGAAATTTTTTGACGCCAGAGACATGGTTCCCTATTATACAGAATCATCTCCCCTTGCAGTATGTTATTCTACAGCTTCAGGATAAGAAATCCACGGCATCTGTTTCAGCAATACTGAAATTTTTCTTAACTATTGCTCAAATTCATGGCGGTGCTCAGATGCTTCTAAATTCTGGATTTTTCTCGACTCTAAGAGCTTTGTTCATGGAGTTTCCGGATGGAATGTCTACTTTGATATCTGACAATGAAAAGGGTTCACTGCTAGAAAAGACAGAAAAACCGCAGCATATCTGGGGAGTTGGTTTGGCTGTGGTTACTGCCATGGTTCATTCTCTAGGATCTGTTTCTGCGGGTGCTGATATCGTAGAGAGTGTCATATCTTACTTTTTCTCTGAGAAAGGTTACATGATCTCATACTATCTCGCTGCACCGGATTTTCCTTCTGATGATCGTGACAAAGTGAGACCACGAACTCAACGGACATGGACTTCCCTTGCTTACCTGAGAGAAACCGAGCATACTCTCCTTCTGATGTGTGCATTAGCAAGCCATTATAGATCGTGGGTAAAGATTATGAAGCAGATGGATTCTCCATTAAGAGAAATGACGATACATCTCCTGGCTTTTATCAGCAAAGGCGCTCAACGCCTCAGAGAGTCTCAGAGCCAAACATCAAATCTGTTAAGCCCTCCAGTAGTGAAGGAAGAGTTTGATTCCTGCAAAAGACAGTCATTTATCAACAGCAAACATGGATGGTTTGCCCTAGCACCTTTAGTTTGTATAGAGAAACCCAAGCTCACTGGTGTATCAATCTCAACTGCTCTAGTTGTCAGGGGACAAACGACAGAACATCCTGGATCAGTTCCTCAATCACACTTTTCAGACTCAGTTGCAATACAGATTTATAGAGTGGCTTCTCTCTTGTTGAATTTTCTGTGTTTACAAGCAGAGGGTGTCGTTAAACGGGCAGAGGAAGTGGGATATGTGGATCTTGCTCATTTCCCCGAGCTTCCAGAGCCAGAGATTTTGCACGGTCTACAGGTACGATAAGTCAAGAACAAGAACACTTGTATACACTATACAGTGTATATTTTTGTCTTCTCTGCGTGTGGTACTAGAATTTGTATTTTAAAATTGCAGGACCAATCCACCGCGATAGTGGCTGAGCTTTGTGATAATTACAGATCCAAAGAGGTTCCTGATGAAGTAAAGAAGTTGTGCCTTTTGCTGCTCAAAACGACAGAGATGTCGTTATACTTGGAACTCTGTGTTGTTCAGGTTTGCAGGATCCATCCTGTTTTTGGGCGCGTGGATAACTTCTCCAAAGACTTGAAAAAGCTAGTCAAAGGTAACAACTGTTTCTTCCCTTCCCTTGACAAGGCTTATTTTGATCATCTGGGAATTACCCCATCAATTTGATGCTTGGTTTTGGTGCCTTTTAATACAATGTAGTAGTTGCAAGAACATAAAAAAGTGATAATTGCTCTCTTTTTGTTTGTCTCTCTCGATCAGCTGCCGAAGCGCATGCGTACTTAGAACCGTCCATGGATTCACTCAAGAAAATAGCTGCGTTCCTGTATTCCGGTTTGCTATAGGGAAGAAATTAACATGAGATTCCAGAGAACCGGGCTTGAGCCTGGTACGTATGGTTTAGATTCCTTCATAATTTGATGCGAGCGATTGTGAACCGGGCTACTGCACCATTGGTATATGACTATTTGTTAGTCAAATATTATTATATGCTTTGTATAAAAATATATTCTTCTTTTTTAAATGACTTTAAAAATGTTCGGCTTATGCTGTCCACTCCTTTTGTGCCGCTCGTTGCTTCCATTTTTAATCTCTGACCTCAACAAATTCTTTTGATTGGTTCTCTGTCAATCTAGACCGCCGAAAGTGCACCTGCGAATAATCGTGTTCAACTTTTGATAATCACTATTCTAGTTCTTTCTGATTTTTTTTTGGTTTTGTTAAAAGTTCTCTCTGATTTTTGAATCTCACTGCTCTCTCTTGATCGCGTTTCTTCTTATCTTACTAGAAAATTCAAGAAGAAAACAAATCTAGCTGTCGTGTGATTCTTGAATAAATCTTTGAGAAGTATGCATGTACAATACAATATTAATAATAGTATGTTCGTTACTACTACTAAATGTTAGTAATACACTTACAACATCAATTTGTAAATATATATACAGAAAATAACGTTTTTGTAATATAGGGTGGTTTGAAAAGGTTTCAGAGAGTAGAGACACGTGTGGCACGTTGCTCCAGGGGCATATGCCAAGTCTGAGAGGATACTCTCATCCTACTTCACGCACTGACTGACCCCTAATTAACCGGTGGTCAAACTTTAACTTAACCACGGTTTACATTGTGGAACCGTTAAGATCTGTCCACGTGGCGACGATCTTAATCTGTGAGATATTCGCCGCTTCCCTTGCGCTATAAATCCAAACCTCACCGCTAAATCGTCTTTCATCCTCAAGAAAAAAAATCAGACGAGATCTGAGATTTGAGTAGTAGAGCAACAATGGCGTTCCCTAAGGTTTACTTTGACATGACCATCGATGGGAAGCCGGCGGGAAGGATCGTGATGGAGTTGTACACCGATAAGACTCCGAAGACGGCAGAGAATTTCAGAGCTCTGTGCACCGGAGAGAAGGGAGTTGGTCGTGCGGGGAAGCCACTTCACTTCAAGGGATCTTCGTTTCACCGAGTGATCCCTAATTTCATGTGCCAGGGAGGAGATTTCACGGCCTCGAACGGAACAGGAGGTGAGTCGATCTACGGGGCAAAGTTCGAGGATGAGAATTTCGAGAGGAAGCACACAGGTCCTGGAATCCTGTCGATGGCGAACGCAGGTCCCAACACGAACGGATCTCAGTTCTTCATCTGCACCGTCAAAACCGATTGGCTCGACGGTAAGCATGTGGTGTTTGGGCAGGTCGTTGAAGGCTTAGACGTGGTGAGGGCGATCGAGAAGGTCGGATCTTCGTCTGGAAAGCCATCGAAGCCGGTGGTTGTCGCCGATTGTGGCCAGCTCCCTTAAGTTAGCATCGTCTTGGTGTCTCTGCTTATGGTTTTCTTAATTACTAGTCATAAGTTTCCCCGCAGTTTGATCACCTTATTAAGGGAACACGTGCTATTTCTCCACCAGAAGTATGGTATAGCGTCACATCAAGCCCAAATTATGACTCCAATCTAAATACCCATCTAGATAAAATTTTATTCCTATTTATCCATTAATTGAAAGTTCGAGACTTATCATTCCATATAACCATCAAACCACTATATCAAACTATCAAACCTCGACACTAAACCGGTTTTATAACCTGATTGAAACTGAAACCCAACAACATCAATCTCACAAGACCAAAAAAAAATCTTCTTTTTCTTCGCCTCTACTTTTGACGTTTCTTCCTTTCCACAAGACCAACTACTTCTGCTTCACTTCTACAGTAAACCGAATTTAACCTTATTTCAATCTGATTTCAGCTAAACTAAACTATTTCCAGATCAATTTAAGAAATTCCCAAATCAGAAATCTCAATTCTCAAAAATTCTCAAATTCTTTCGAACTCTATCAACATATAAACTTCAAATCAAGAACAATTGTTAGTGTTGAATCCAAAATCGAGTTGAGAGGTCTGAAACCAATTAAATAATCCAAATTGCGGTCGTGGGTTTTCGGGTATAATCTGGATCGCTGTATTACCGAGTTCAAATCCAGATTTTGAATCAATCCTCGACCGATTCAGTTGCTGTTACCCAGTTTCCGGTGACGCTGATTTCACAAAGCCCTTTCCTTTAGAGTATAAATGGGAGAAGAGAGGCTATGGAGATCTCTTAATGCTCGCTCATCCTCTTCATCTCAAGCTTTTAGAAACCGACGATTGTTCAATCACAGTTCTAGACAAGTTCCGGTACAACAGCATTGACGGAGATTTAGTAGGTGTCGTCGGAGATTCATGGGTTTTGAGACCTGACCCTGTTTCGGTGACGTGGCACTCTATCAAAGGAGTTCAAGAAGATTCTCACGAAGAGATAATCTCAGCTCTCATCAAAGACGTTCAAGCTTTAGATTCCTCAGCTCCAGTTACAAGTTCTTCTTATTTCTACGCGAAATTGATCGCGAGAGCAGCGAGGTTAGCTTTAATCGCCGAAGAAGTCTGCTATCTCGATGTAATCCCGGCGATTATAAACTACTTGAAGAACATGATCGAGCCATGGTTAAACGGAACTTTCGAACCAAACGGGTTTTTGTATGATCCTAAATGGGGAGGTGTGATCACTGAACTAATCAAAAACACAGCATCGTTCCAACTCCAAAAACTCAGAGCCACTTGCTCAACCATGACTCGATACAAAACCAACAAAGGAAAATCGATTGGTGAGAAGCCAGAGCAAACCTGAGGGAGTATGAGAGGCGGAAGGGAGATTATCTTGGTGGTGGTCGGAGAGGACCGGAGGGGAGCTTCACAGACAGCAAGCCATATGAAGCCTCACGGTCGACGAGATGACAGATCCAGCAGGGGATGGTAGACAAGCTAAGATTCCCAATCTGTAGGCACTTACGAAAGGCGAAACCAAAAGGACCAATATCCAGGAGAAATTGCAGTCAGGCGGTTTTGAATCCGAATTCTCGATCACCGATCAAACCCAGAAATTAAAAACTGAAAGGAGATCACTCGCCGGCGGTCAAAGCTCACCGACAACGTCATTTTATTTATTATATATTTTATGTATTTGTTTTTATTTCATTTTGTTTAATTAATTAATTTAATAAGTAAATATAATTCATTTTTTGGTTTAATTCGGTTAACAATTATTTGTCAATGGTTAATACTTGATTTCGAAATTGTAAACCAATATAAAACCATGTTAATGGGGAATTAGTGTTCGAACTTTAGTTGAAATGGGGATCTAAGTATCGAACTTTAGTTGATATAGATAACTAGATTGATCAAAGTTCGTGGATGGATATCTGCATCAAAGGTATAGTTTAGGCTTTATGTGACGCTATATCATACTTCTGGTGGGGAAATAGCGCGTGTTCCCCCTTATTAACTATCCATAAATAATGACATTGTTATGTTTTTATCATCGATCGTACCTCTACTCGAGACCACAGATAACTTTTAGTGGGCCTTTTAAATTATTGTCTTCGTACTCGGTATATATGTAAACGACGGCCCATCAAGTCAGGCCCAAACAAAATTTCAAGTTGAAACAAATTTCAGGGGATGTAAAGAAAAGACAAGTTTGATTAATTAAACCGTAATCGTTATAGAAATGATTGCATCTTTGTAAATTACAAGGGACAAGTCATGTTGCAGCCAGCAAAGACGCATATGCTTAATTCAGATTTCAGAATAAAAAATGTGAGGAAGCCAAAAGAAGTCAATACGTGTGCAAGACGTCCGCCCATTTTTAGTATATCCCAAAATAAATCGCCTAAAAAAAATAAATCAATCAAGTTTTGTTGTTAATGATTTATGTATGAAAATTAGGAATCAGATGCGAGCAAGTGTGTTAAATCTCTTGATTTAAGGTAGTCCGCGAAGCAGCAGATTAATTTAAAATGAAAAGTGTCCTCTGTAATAGCATGAGTGTCGTCTGCGGAGAGGAGGGGGAACTTGTCTTTCTCTCTCCCAATTTGAATTCAGAATTCACACCTCAACGCAAAATTCTTGCGATTCTCCTTCCTCCTCTTCTCTCCCTATATCCTTTAAATCCATCTTTTTTTTCTTTTTCTGGGCGATTGATTCGTGATGATCAGCAAATTAACAATCAGATAACAACAACCAATTCAGACGGAGAATTGCCTGAATTGGATTGTATCTTTTCTGATTCGAAGAAGAATGTTGTCGGACAATGAGATTGGATTGGTATTAGCTGTGTCGTCGAGTGTATTCATAGGTTCGAGCTTCATTTTGAAGAAGAAAGGTCTCAAGCGTGCTGCTGCTAATGGCACCCGAGCTGGTTCCTTTCCCTTTTATCTGTTGCTTTTATTCTTTTATTTTCCTTACCAATTCTTTAAGATTTTGCCGTAATATTATCTTGAGTTTGCTACTATGGATTTGATTGAGAATGTTTCCATGGTCTGATGACTTGCTTCGTGATGCAGGCTTTGGAGGTTACACATATTTGTTAGAGCCACTTTGGTGGGTAGGCTTGTTGACAAGTGAGTTTACCATTTCTATCTTTCCAATGGACTCTCTTTTAGGACTGGTTCACATTCATTCTAATAAATTTGATTTGTATAAATCAGTGACTTTTGGAGAAATTGCAAACTTTGTGGCTTACGTTTATGCACCCGCTGTTCTAGTCACTCCTCTTGGTGCATTAAGTATAATCATCAGGTTTTTTTTGTATGTATGTACATATTTTGGTGCTTTCTCATCAGCATTATCTGACTAACCCCTTACATTTATCTCCCTGATTCCTAGTGCTGTTTTGGCACATTTCCTTTTCAACGAGAAACTTAGGAAAATTGGAGTTTGGGGATGTGTTTGTTGCATTGTGGGCTCAGTGACGATCGTCATTCACGCACCTCAGGAGCACTCTCCCAATTCTGTTGAAGAAATCTGGAAACTAGCAATGCAACCAGGTTCCTCTTTTTCTCCCTTTCTCTTACAACACAAACTCTCTGTCTTATCTAACATATTTCGTTTCTCCTTTTGGTATGAGACAGCTTTTCTAATTTACGTAGCCATATCAATGTCGATTGTCCTGGCTTTGATTCTCTACTGTGAACCTCTCTGCGGCCAAACCAACATTCTAGTTTATATCGGCATTTGTTCATTGATGGGTTCTCTCACAGTAAGCATCTTGCATTTAGTTTCCACCTCTATTTTCCCCCTTTTTTCTTTCTTCTCTAAAGGTTGTTGTTTTTAAACAGGTTATGAGCATTAAGGCTGTGGGGATTGCGATAAAGTTAACATTGGAGGGGATAAACCAGATTTGGTATCCAGAGACTTGGTTTTTTGTCATGGTTGCAACAATCTGTGTGGTTATGCAAATGATTTACCTCAACAAGCTAAGAAGAAACTTGTACTTGTATCTGTGTGGTTAAAACTAGTAATATGTTTTGTTTCACTAGGCGCTGGACACATTCAACGCAGCAATAGTTTCTCCAATCTACTATGTGATGTTCACAACCCTCACGATTGTTGCTAGTGCGATCATGTTCAAGGTAGATAGACTTTAACTACACAATTAATGTTCAAGATTGTCTTATGAGAGAAAAACTGTTGAATGTATTATGTCATTTTTAAAACAGGACTGGTATGGGCAAAACACAGAGAGCATAGCCTCTGAGATTTGTGGATTCATCACTGTGCTGACAGGAACAGTTATACTACATGCCACGAAAGAAGAGGAACAAGCTTCTCCAGGAAGAATGAGATGGCAAGATTCAGGGAAGAGCTTTGACGAAGAACATCTGACAAGTTTGTACAGTCCTGAGTATTAGGAAGCTAGAAAGATTAATCAACCTTTTGTCCCTCAAAGTTAACGAGGTTGGAACATATCTCTGGTGGGAGGAAAGAATGTAGCTTTATGTATGTGTTTACTTGATAGTTTTCTAATAGTCACATTTTTGTGGCTTTATGTCTATAAAAGTTAGTCCATTGTGTAAGAAAAATATAGATATATTTCCCATTATTGTTGACTTTGATTATTCCAATTTTGAAAGAGATTACTGTTTGATTCAACATTAATCCATGTCCTTGTAGGAGAAGGAATGGAAAATAAGATAATCCTGAAGAATAAGGGATAATAAAACCCTATTTGATGTGATAAATTTATAGCCGTCGGATCAAAACCCAAAAAAAAAAAAAAAAAAAAGAGTATTAAAAAGGAAGTGTGAGATTCGGTGAGGTGGAAAGAAGCAGAGCCATTCACACAATCGAGCAAAAGAGAGAAGAAGAAGAAGAAGAGAAGAAACAATCAATCATGGCGGCTGCTGTATCATCTGCTTGGGCAAAGCCCGGTGCTTGGGCTCTTGAAGCTGAAGAACACGAAGCCGAGCTCCAGAAACAAGCCCCTCCCTCCAATCAGACTGATTTTCCTTCGTTAGCCGCTGCGGCCACCACTAAAACGAAGAAGAAGAAGCCCCAAACCATATCTCTCGCCGAATTCGCTTCCTACGGCTCTGCTAAGCCGGCGCCTGCTCCTCAGACCGAGCGCCTCACTCAGGCTGAGCTCGTCTCCCTTCCCACAGGTCCACGCGAACGCTCCGCCGAGGAGCTCGATAGATCTAAGCTTGGAGGCGGTTTCCGGAGCTATGGTGCCAATCGTTACGGAGACGACTCTTCCAATTCGAGGTGGGGTTCGTCTAGGGTTTCCGAAGATGGGGAGAGGAGAGGCGGTGGCTTCAATAGGGACAGGGACTCTGCTAGAGATTCGGGTCCCTCGCGTGCCGATGAGAATGATAACTGGGCGGCCGCAAAGAAACCAATTGGTGGAAACGGATTTGAGAGGAGAGAGAGAGTAGGCGGCGGCGGCGGCGGAGGATTCTTCGAATCTCAGTCTCAGTCAAAGGCTGATGAAGTCGATAGCTGGGTCTCCACTAAGCCATCGGAGCCCCGGAGATTCGTTTCTACCAACGGTGCTGATAGATTCGAGAGAAGGGGAAGTTTTGAATCATTGTCTAGGAACCGAGATTCGCAATACGGCGGTGGTTCGGATTCGGACACTTGGGGGAGGAGAAGAGAAGAGAGCGGCGGAGCAAACGGCGTACCACCACCGAGCGGTGGGGCAATCTCACGACCGAGATTGGTGTTACATCCCCGTACACTTCCTGTGGCGGTTGTGGATGTTGTGAAGCCGGAATGTCCGGTGACGGTCACAGTAGAGAAACCTAAAGGTGCTAATCCTTTTGGGAACGCCAGACCTAGGGAAGAGGTTCTGGCTGAGAAAGGCCAAGATTGGAAGGAGATTGAGGTGAAACTCGAGGCTGGCAAGTTAAAGGACGCCATTGAGAAGCCTGATGAGAGGTCTCCAGGGAAGATTGGGTTTGGTCTTGGCAATGGCCGTAAGGAAGACGATCGTACTGAAAGAAGTTGGAGGAAAAGGTATCTACTTTGACTACAAAACTTGGTTGATTTGTTTCTTTACTTTGCTAGCTTATGTGGTTATGATCATCTCTTAGTGTCCGTGGGAAATATTGATATGGGTCTAAGAAATTGTGAACTTTGTGAGATATATGGATTCATATATGCTATAATTAACAGTAGCTCTTGATGAATATGTATCATGGATCAGTACATTATTGTAGTAATTAAAAGGTGAGATTAGTTTTTAATTTGCAAAATTTTGTGTCGTTAGCTCCTCTCGGTTATGCATTCATAGTAAAAACTACAATACTACATGGAAGTTGATGTGTCGAAGTAAACCTCTTCCTTGGCTGAAAGATTAAAGTCCTCTTTTTTTTTTTTCTTTTTCTTTCAAAACTCTTGTTTTTTTAATTAGTGTGGTAGAGTACTCTGGAAGTTATAAACTTGTAAGCATGTATCTTACTCGTGGATTATTTTGTCTTTGAACATTGAAGCACTGAGCAATCTGAGGAAGCAGCTGTAGAAGAGGCTAATAAGGAAGAGGAAGAAGCAGCTGTAGAAGAGGCTAAGAAGGAAGAGGAGGAAGCAGCTGTAGAAGAGGCTAAGAGGGAGGACAAAAACTAAGGGTCAAAAGGCATATTTTTGGATTGAGATGAGAAAAGTTGAGTTGTTGTGTTGTTTGATTTGGACGGTGTTAAAGTTGTGGGGAACTCAATAGAAAATTTTGGTAGGGTCCTTGTTACCTCTCTTTCTCTGTGTCAGTTTTCTTTGCATACTCTGTTGCAATATTTAGGGTTTTTGGGTGTTTTTATTATGAGTTGTACAATTAGTTATTGGTTTCATCGTTTAATCTTTCATCGAATTGGAAGGATTTTGCTAGGCAGTCATCACTCGTGCGTGTATTGTTTATTATTTCTTTTTAATTGAATGTTGATCCACCAACATAGAATTTGAACAAAGATACAAAAATGATATCTTAAGACCAATTTCATCATTTCCAACCCAAAACAACGAACAAATTGCTTAGAGTCAGCATTATGCTCACAAATAAAAGTAAATTTGATTTTCTAAGAAATTTTGTTCTCAAATATTCTCCTAACCAATCTATAAACTTGTAGATGAACCTCAATTATACACATGAACCTGAAGATATCATTAGATTTTATTAATAAAAAATTAGTGACAAATCCACTCTTTTGATTTGTTCATAATTTTGTTGTATCATTTTATAGAAGAAGATCTTGCCTAGAAAATTTTCTTAAACTCCAAGTGCTGAAGCAATATATATATATATATATATATATTCTTATTTTCAGTTGGATACCAATCCTTGATATGTTTCTTAATTTTGTGATTATGGAAAGCAGATTAATAACTTTTGTCGTACTCTGTTTGAGCGTGGCCGTCACGGCAAGTAGCGATTCCTACTACAGCAACACGAAGCCGGCACATCTGAATGAGGAAAAAGTGACACGTGTCCAATTCTATCTCCATGATATCATCAGTGGCCAAAACCCCAGCGCCGTCAGAATTGCATACGCCAATCTCACCGGCAGCGCAGATTCGCCGGTGGGGTTGGGAAGCCTATTCGTGATGGACGATCTGCTCACCGTCGGGCCGGAGAAAGATTCCAACGAGATCGGAAACGGTCGTGGGATGTACGTGTCCGGGAGCAAAGATATGAGCAAATTCACGATCGTGATGTACGCCGATTTGGCGTTCACGGCAGGAAAATTCAACGGAAGCTCGATCAGCCTATTCTCGAGGAATCCAGTGGCGGAAGAAGCCGGAGAACGAGAAATCGCGATTGTGGGCGGCCGTGGGAAATTCAGAATGGCGAGAGGTTTCGTGAAAATCAAAACGCATCAGATTGACATGAAGACCGGTGATGCTGTTCTCCGATACGATGCTACTGTTTACCATTATTAACCAATCACCAACGTTCAAAACTATCTACAGTGTATTTCTTTTAACATCTATGTGTGGATCGCATAATGCTTAAGATAAGCGAAACACATGTGTATGATCGAATCCTATCTATACTCTATCCAAAGTTATACACACAAAAAATAAAATTCAACAGTTATTAAAGTTTATAATGAAAATGATATCAAAGTTTTCGATAAAGTAAAATAAACTAATATCAAGATGGGACGAATTTTGTTAAATAAAAACTGGGCATGTGTCTCGTATCTGCATAACTAATAAAAAAATAAAACATTATTCCAAAAAGAAATCAATCATCTTTCATAATCAAAAATAAAACGTGTTCACCAAGACAGTCGCTGAGTTGCTTCCCAAGAGAGTGATCTGCGTTTGGAAACCTCGTAAATCACCTCAGCCTAAGCACGGTGATCCGGTGTGGAGCGCCGGTTATCTGAAAGACAATTGGATCGATACGGATCTTCCTTCGACCAAGTTTGAGAGCAATATCAAGCATTTGAGCCAGCAGCAACCGGCTACTTCCAGGAAATTCTTTTACAGGGTGGAGAACACTGTCACACCTCAGTCTGATTACCCGATTTTGTGTGTGAAACCGGTGACAAAGCGGATCCATTGCTACGCCAAGGTATTCATCATCGAGTGCGTTAAGAGAGGATGTGCTGACAAACTGCAGATCTTCTCCTCGGATTTCATTGATAAAGATTTTGTGGATGCTTGCGTTGGCCTCACATTTGCCAGAGCTGAAGGTAAGGCTTGATGAGAAATTACCAGAATTCGTCTAGAGACTTGTATATCTGTTTTAAGGAAAAGAATCAGCACATGCCTATATATGTTATCTTAGGGTTGCTTGTGTAGTGTGTATTATTATTAGTCTGTTTTTTTTGTGTGTGTGTGTGTGTTTGTGAGAGAGAGATTTGCTGATTTTGGATTACTAAATATATAATATCCTGATGATACAATTGCCAGAGATCCAAAATCTGCAGTGCATTTGTCTTTCTAGCTCTTTATATTGCCAAGTATAAACTCTCACAATATAAAATGCAGTGAAGATAATGACAGACAGAGTAAAGTCAGAAAACCATTACAAAAATCCAAAACTGTGAACACACAAGCATAATCCAATGAATCAATTTTACTAGAATTCATATCAGTAGCTAATGACACAATGCATGCCATTCCTTTTTATGCAAATAAAGGAGCCAAACCATCTATTGGAATGAAATCATTTTTGGCTTCACTACACCAAGGGCTACGAGATCAGATCGGATCGGACAGTACTATCACCACTGCTTTTTGCTGTCAGGAGATATTTTACATCTCTGGATCGAGTAGCAGCATACAGGAGTAAGCCAGCAGGACAAAGAAAGCGATCCCATAGCAAAGCTCCATGCCACATTTGCTAGCTCTTGTGCCATATTTGCTACATGTTGAAAGGGCGTGCTAGTGGCATTGCTTCCTTCCACCAATCTTTCCATGAAAGGTGAATTTTGAAACCTAGAGAATCAAAGACAAAACACTTGGGTGGTCAGGTATTATATAAGAAAATCATATCCCACATATATTATTTCCGAAATGAACAGAACCTCTAACAGTTAAAGCACATAAGAATTTACTCGCAATAAACCAAGATCTAACAAGGCAAAGCTACCCCTGATAAGCATTATCGGTAGCTGTTATGCACAAATTAAAAATCCAGAAAATTCCACAGACTCTCTTTTAATTAGTTTTTTTTTTGTTAAAGATCTCTCTCAGTTAATCGATCTTAACGAATGAAAGCCATAGTAAATAGAATCTATCTCCTACAATAAGGTACCTAAATCACATCAAATCGAAACTGAAACAATAGATTGAAAAAATCTTTATCAAAAAAAAAAAAAAAAAAGATTGAAAGCACTTCACTGAAGGTGAATGATTCGTTCGTTTAGTTGTTTCTTTTCTATTGGTTCCTCGTTGGTTCATATATATATATTCACGAAAACAAGTTTTTTTTTAACATGTGCATGTTTATGAACTTTGAGCTGAATTTACCAAATCTCTATGAAGAAGAGCATCAACAGCATGGGGAGGTACATATGACAAATAGTCAAAAGAAGAAGTGAAGAACCATGTTGACACCGAAGCATAGCTAGAGCACCAGCCGGAATATTTTCACCAAAAAAAGTTATGGCTAAATATTTACACAAAAAAACACCGAGATGAGTAAATAAATTCGTTTAAACCCCACATAATTGTCTAAAGACAGTTTAACCCCTTTATCTTCTTTACGATTATGTTCATTATCAACAGTGTTTCCAGCTTCACATACTAACAAATTACTAGCAATCTGATTCATCTATTCAATCAAACAGGGAATGCCAGTTTGCAATACACCTGGTGATGGATACTAGATACATACAAATATTGGTTTCAAATCTCAATTTATGAGGTCATAGTCGTCTTAATTTACTACACTATAAGGTAAAAATATAAATCTGGTGAATAAAAACAAACGTGGAAAGTGGAACAGTAAATGTGTGTTGACCAGTGTGAAAAAAAAGAAAAGTAATTGACCAGTTGAAAGCTTGAAATATATGCTGACGTGGGTAATTTCTTCAATGTTGACTGCACCAAAAAAGTATGAAAATTAAAGGAAAAATGATGGTTAGCTACACCAAGTATTGGCCACGACATAACTATACATGTCAACTATTTTAATGTTCTCAAAACTATATGAAATATTGACTTCGCATAGTGACATATACGAAATATTATGTGTCATGTGTGCAACATCACAACCATCACTTTTTCACTTTTCCGGTGTAACGGATGATGATTCCGGTGACCGGAAAAACCCGACCCGATTTGTTAAATATCTATTTTTAATTCAGTCAAATATCTAATCCAATTAAATAATTAAACCGGGTCAAATTAAAATTAAACCAATCCAAAATAAAACTAAACCATTGTTCCAATCCAATTGAAACCCAAAATAATTAAATCAAAACCAAACATTTTTTAAAAAAACCCCTCAAAGTACGATTCACATTTCTTTTTTTTCTCTTTGTTTGTCCTTAGGGTTTGTGAGAGAGGAAGCTTTCACCAGTTGATTCCAACTTCTGAAGCTGAAATTGAGATCAAACTTATTCTTCTAGTGCTGGTTCTCGTTTCAATGAGGTAATATTTTCTAATTTCTGTTTTATGGGTTTCATGTATGTCGTGGATGTTGTGTTTACAATTTAGTTTTCTAATTTATTGTCGTGGAATTTCACCGGAATCATCATCCGTTACACTAGAAAAGAGAAAAAATAATGGTTGTAATGTTGCACACATAATACATATTACTTCATGTATGTTACTATGCAAAGTCAATACTTCGTGTAGTTTTGAGAACATTAAAATAATTAACATATGTAATTACTACATGCTGTGGACAATAGTTCGTGTACCTAAGAATCATTTTTCCAAAATTAAATGATCTCTATTTTCAAACTACCGTCTTCAACTCTTCATTAATTTTGACTAGCTTTTAGATCTAAATCTGACGGCTGATATCCCTCCTGGAAAACACCCCAACCGTCCAGATG
This sequence comes from Cardamine occulta, assembly GCA_028015245.1. Lineage (NCBI taxonomy): Eukaryota > Viridiplantae > Streptophyta > Magnoliopsida > Brassicales > Brassicaceae > Cardamine > Cardamine occulta. The sequence continues at coordinate 523,006 of CM051388.1, read as the reverse complement.
CAACGGCTATCTGGGCCAACGATCCATTCTGTTTCCCGAAAAGGATAAATTATATAAGCCTTAACACATGCTGGCCCATTTTTTAAGTCCTCTATTTTATTTTTCTTTGCAGCACAATTTTATTTTACATTTAGTTTTTTTTTTTTAAAGTTACAGATTATTTTTTCTTTTATTAATCTTAGTTACGGATTCGCTTTGGAAATCAACGAATATTTATGTTTGATAATTATCTGTATCTTTTGACCAAAATATAATAATATTGTATCTTTAAAAATTGATTATTAATTATTCTAAAACAAATCGAAGAAATCAAAATTTAATTAAATCTTATCAGCTAGATTTTTAAGTTGATAAATATCTTGCTCAGATATAAGATTTCAAATTGTAAAATAAAAAATAAAAAAACGAGCAAGTAAATAAATGGTAAATATATTTTTAACAAAAAATAAAATAAATGGTAAATATCCTATATACATATAAATTAAATACCAAAAAGGAAAAAATAAATATGTTACATTTAAAAAAAAATATGTTACCTTTTTTTCTTCTTGAAAAATAGACTAATGTGGTGACGTGGCAGTCATACCCTTGCCACAGCTCTCCTACGCATATAAACAGTGGCTGCGTGGAAAGAGATATGAGAGGCGTGAAATTTCTAGGGTTTCGTTTCACAGAGCTTTTGATATATTTTTAGACGAGAAAGAGTGATCAGAAAATGAGTGGCGACAACGGCGGTGGAGAGAGGCGCAAAGGCTCCGTGAAGTGGTTTGACACCCAGAAGGGGTTTGGCTTCATCACCCCCAACGACGGCGGCGACGATCTCTTCGTTCACCAGTCCTCCATCAGATCTGAGGGATTCCGAAGCCTCGCTGCTGATGAATCTGTCGAGTTCGAGGTTGAGACCGACAACAATGGCCGTCCCAAGGCTATCGAAGTGTCTGGACCCGACGGCGCTCCTGTCCAAGGAAACAGCGGTGGTTCATCTGGCGGACGCGGCGGCTTTAGCGGCGGTGGCGGAAGAGGTGGAGGCCGTGGATCTGGCGGTGGATATGGCGGTGGTGGTGGATACGGAGGAAGAGGAGGAGGTGGTGGTGGCCGAGGAGGCAACGACTGCTACAAGTGTGGTGAGCCCGGTCACATGGCGAGAGAGTGCTCTGAAGGCGGTGGAGGCTACGGCGGAGGCGGCGGTGGCTACGGTGGAGGTGGTGGCTACGGTGGAGACAGAGGTGGAGGTGGATACGGAGGAGGAGGCCGTGGAGGTGGCGGCGGTGGAAGCTGCTACAGCTGTGGTGAGTCAGGACATTTCGCCAGGGATTGCACCAGCGGTGGACGTTGAAGTGAACACCGGTCCGGCGGTAGAGAAGGGTGAATCGGTCATCTCACACATGATTGTGTCGTCGTCTCGTCGCCGTCTATCTTTTTATTATCCGCTTTTTTCTTATTATGATGGGTCTCTGTCTTTGTTAGTTTGTTTTCAGGTCTTTTCTTAATCTCTTGATGGTTTCGGATTTGGACTTATTGTTTATGCTATTTTATGGTTTATGGTACTTGTGGTGGATTGGCTTCTACTCTGTTTCAAGTGTTCATAAGCAAACAAAATTATTCTGGGGTTTTTACTTAATCGTTTAAATCGTGAGATCTGATACTGATGTTTGAATGTTTTATGGATTTTGAAACGATAGATTGGGTCTTGCCCATTGATACAAAATCTATGGTTCAAAGATGCATTTAATGGCATTTAGTTCGTGGACTGGATTGAATTTAATACCCCCATTGCAGTCTCAATCATCTTTACACCTTCTCGCATTTTACTGTAGCTTTTCGTTATCTTATTGGAAAAGTAAATTTAAGGGGTTTAGCTTATATGTGGAGATTTATATCAATTTTAAATCCTTTTTGCTGTTACTTTGAACCCGGAGTGCTCTTAGAATGTTCAGGGGTCCACACCCAAAATTCCACGTGCGTACCGCTAAATGGAGAACCAGTAAACCGGTTTAGTTTCGGATCAGCAACCCAGTTGGGGCTAGCATAAATAATCGGTTTCGGTTTGATTTGGTTCAACGGTTCCGGCTCTCTCTCTATCTCTCTCAAGTTTGACACACTCTCAAGTAAAGTTGTTGGCTTTACTCGTTCAATTTTCCTCGATGATGGATCGAATCCTGGTGTTGATGATGATCCTGGGGTTTTTCCTATGTCGTTCAGGTGACTGATTCTGTTTAATTCCTTGTTTGTTGAATAATCTTTACCCTATTTGATTCGATTGATTTCTGTTGGCAGAAGTTGAGTCGATTTCATTCAAGATCACCAATCGTTGCCGGACCACAATATGGCCCGGTTTGCTCTCCGGCGCTAACTCAGCGCCACTCCCTACAACTGGCTTTCGTCTCTCCAGAGGAAAATCCAAGACCGTCGAATTACCGACGTCTTGGTCCGGCCGCCTCTGGGCACGAACCTTGTGTTCACAAGATCGGAGCTCCGGTTCTTTCGTCTGCTTAACTGGAGACTGCGGCTCTGGGAAGGTCGAATGTTCTGGCTCCGGAGCTAAACCTCCTGCAACGCTAGCTGAGTTTACTCTCAACGGCACCGGAGGACTAGATTTCTACGACGTCAGCCTCGTCGACGGCTACAACCTCCCCTTGCTAATCTTGCCCAAGAAAATCGTGGTCGGAGGATGCGGAGCCACCGGGTGTCTCGTGGACTTGAACGGTGCCTGTCCCAGAGACCTAATGCTGGTGGCGCGTGGGAAAGGGAACAGCGTCGCTTGCCGGAGCGCGTGCGAGGCATTCAACGACCCAAGGTATTGCTGCAGCGAAGCCTACGCCACGCCGGACACGTGTCAGCCTTCAGTTTACTCGCTCTTCTTTAAGCACGCATGCCCACGCGCTTATAGCTACGCCTATGACGATAAGACCAGCACTTACACTTGCGCCACCGGGGCCGATTACGTCATCATCTTCTGTCCTCCGCCGTATACAAGGTGAGATACTGACCCTTTTGCCCCTCTGTTTGAATTAGTAAGGCTGGAAGATTCTCTGAGATTATTATATGAGTAGGAATCTAATATGATTATTATGGACTTTAGCTTGTTAGTTAGTCGTTATGATTGGCACTTAAGAGGCTTTTTACTGTTTTAAGACCTTACATTCAGTTTAAAATTGAGTTAGCGGTTGGATTGAAATCAGCATAGATTGGAATTAGGAGCTTCATGATTGGAAATGAATGTAAGCATTTCTTAGCTAGTGTTGTATTGTTTAAAACCGGTTTTACTAGTTGGAATAGTAATTCGAAAAAGATTGGATCAAGGAGCTGCATTGTTGAAAATGTACGTGAGCTTAGCAAGTGTTGATTAGGGTTTATGTTTGCAGCGAGAAGCTGCTAGGATCGAGGAAAGATGGGGCAACGTTGCCGCTAGTAAACAAGAGCATGATATATTTGCACATCAGCTGACCCGCCTCCTCAGTTCCGTCTGTATACATTTGCTTGAGGTTACTATTTGTTTTCATTTTCCTCTTTCTTATTTTAGGCAGATAGCAAATTCATGTGTAGAAAACGAAATAAAAAAAAAAGCAATTACTAAGGTAAAATGTTGTAAATCTTCTCTTGTTTTGCATTCCTTTTTTCTTTCAAAATTTGTTTGTCCTCCTGCTCTTTCTTTGTCAGTCAGAAGATAGAAATCCATCTTGTGTTTTTACGGGATTACAAATTCAAATACCAACAAATACACTCATCTGCTGCTAATTTGCAATATCGTAGGTAGGTCTTTTTGTTTGGCCGCAGAAAGAGGGCACAATGGTCAATATATAAATACCTCAGCGAAGTAAAAAAATCACCACTTTAATAATGTTTAGTTTGTCATTTACCTCGCCGAAGTTAAAAATTAGGAGTCAAAGACTCGGTCAGGGCTCAGCTCTCGATAATGGTAATGGTATGGGTAAGTTCCTCAAAAGACGAAAGCCAGAAGAGAGTTTTTCCCGTGTTTTTCGCCATATACATGCTATCGGAATCTTTCTTACACGTGTCATGATCATCAACGGTCAAAATCTCACAAGTCACAACTACACCATTACCCTTAAAAACCCCTTCATGATCTGTGTTTTTCGTTTCGTGCGTAATGTTGTCACATCACCAAATAAATATGCTTTTGCACAGTTGTGTAGGCCCCATTTTAGCCCCAAAGCTTCTCATCTTTTTTACTCCGACGCGGGCCCCACCTTTAACCTTAATACGGGCCGAATCTCAAGGCCCAAATGAAACTCGTTCGTGTGGGCTATTACACTCTTGTCATGGCTTGTTTTCCGTTTCTTTGAATCAAAAAGAGTTAAATTGACGAATAAACACAGAACAAATAATGATATCCGAAACCATTTGGTCTTATCTTCTCTACTTATTATTACTTGTTTTTAATTTTAAACCATTTATAATAATTGCATAAGAGAAAATTTGTCAGGTTTTCAGGCCAAAATTTCAACCAAATAGCTTCACAGTTTTCCTTTTCTCTTCTTTTTGACAATATCAAAGATCTTCACTTGTCGTTAGACAGTGAGTAAGAAGAAGAAGAAGAAGTGTAATGGATCTTTCTACTCGTCGCTGCTCTTCCACTCTCACATTGAGCTTCGTAGTTCTGCTCTTAGCTTCCAGAGGTAAAACCATTTCTCGGTTCTCTGAAGCTAGTTACAAGATTTCTTCCAGTTTTCTGATATGTTTTTTTTATATATATTAATCATTTGGTTTAAGGTTCAAATGGGTCAACATTCACATTCGCTAATCGGTGCGGCTACACCGTTTGGCCTGGAAGTCTTGCGAACGCCGGATCACCAACTCTCTCCACCACTGGATTCGAGCTTCCTAAAGGCACCTCACGCTCTCTCCAAGCACCTACCGGTTGGTCCGGTCGATTCTGGGCTCGTACCGGTTGCAAGTTCGACGGTTCTGGCTCCGGTACTTGCACAACCGGAGATTGCGGCTCTAACCAAGTCGAATGCGCCGGACTTGGCGCCGCGCCGCCTGTTACTCTCGCGGAGTTCACTCTTGGCACTGGCGGCGACGATTTTTACGACGTTAGCCTCGTTGACGGTTACAACATCCCGATGATTGTTGAAGTCGCCGGTGGATCTGGACAGTGCGCTTCCACCGGCTGCACTTCCGATCTTAACCGTCAGTGCCCAGCTGAGCTGCGTTTCGGCGATGGAGACGCTTGTAAAAGCGCGTGCGAAGCTTTTCGGAGTCCTGAGTATTGTTGCAGTGGCGCGTACGCCACACCTTCTACTTGTCGGCCTTCGGTTTACTCCGAGATGTTCAAAACCGCGTGTCCTCGCTCGTACAGCTACGCCTACGACGATGCTACCAGCACTTTCACTTGCGCCGGCGGAGATTATACGGTGACGTTTTGCCCTTCTTCCCCAAGGTAATAGTGCCCTTGATTTTCTCACTTACTATTATATTATTATTCTTTTGTCTCCACAATTTCTGAGTTTTTATATTTGAAAATTTGAAACTTTATGTGTTAGTGGGTGTCGTAATAATGAATCTTAGGATCTCCTTGCGTCAATATAATGAAAGATTTTGAGTATATGTTTATTTATTGTTGGAAAAGCCGAAGTTTGTTTCTCTTCTTTTCATAAATCACCATTTTGAAAGGCATAAAGATTCTCTTTGTGTTGTTAATAACGATTAATATAATCGAGAGAGTTTGTAGCAAATGTTCCACAAAAATTCCAAATTTGTTTGCCAAAGATTTGACATTACAATCTTTTTTTATTCTTTTTTGTACACAGTCAGAAATCGACGAGCTACTCCACACCAGTGTCAGATTCGTCCTCGACCTCACAAGGTTCAGATCCTGTACCCGGTTCGGATACGGGTTACACGGGACAGGGCCAACAGGTTCAGGGTCAGGGTCAGGGTTATGGGTATGGGTCTCAGGGTAGTGGGTCGGAGATGGGTACGGGAGAGACCATGTTACAGGACGGATCATGGATGGCTGGTTTGGCCATGGGAGACTCAAGTAGACCAGCCGGCGCTTCATTGGCAATGCTATTCGCTGCATTTACCATTCTACCACTTGTTTTTCCGTTTATTTTCTTGTAGCATCATCATCATCTTAGATTTTGGTAGTCGTTTTCTTAGCATTCCGTTGTTTAGTTTTGTTAATACTCGCTGTCTATCGCGCAGTTTTGCGTCGAAGTGGGTTTTAGGGTTTTGCATTGTAGCTTTTGTGTGTGTGTGTTCTTGTTTTCTCAGCTGTCTCTGAAGATTGTTTCATGTTTGAAATTGTGAGATATGTTTTGTAATATAATGAAGGAACTATCTTAAGTGGGTTTTAGATCAAAAGCGCCGAAGTAATGATTCATTAATTAGGTTTATACGTATTGTGCCTTGATATTGGTTGGTATATTTCTTAATTCTGAGAGTTGGTAACATTTAAGTCAATGATATTTTACCCAAAAAAAAAAAAAAAGTCTATGATAATGTCGCGAGTGCCAAGATGGGCCTCACAGTTAATGGCTGTGTGATGTGAATGATGCCACTTTGCTTTTTTAAGTTACTTTTGCAGGGATTTATGTTTGATTTGATGTCTTGATATGTCATATAATTTCTTTAAAAAAGAATGCCCACGCCACAAAGTCTCGTCCCTCTTTTGAGCCGTTTGTTACTTTTGTCTCCACTCTCCACTAATACATTCAATATGTTTACGAATTGAAAATTTACAAAATAACAAATGATATATTAACCTTTTATATATCTTGTTGATAATAATAAGTAAGCTACCTGAAGTATCTTAAGAGATAATCTTAAACATAAGCTGTGTTAGATTTGGAGCCTAACATGTTTGGTCTCAGTGCCTCGAGAGAGTGAGAAAGATGAAGTAACCGTTTTACCTTGGTAAATGATGCCGACTCTATACTCTCCCAGAAAGCCGAAGAAGCTCAAGGAGCCATGTTCGTCGGTCATTGCCTTAACCTCACTGCTCTTCCATTCTGTAAGCTTCTGATCCACCACATCTCCGGCCGGAAGGTTTCGGAATTTATCGTCAGTGAGGCACATTTGGTAACAGCCGTTTGGGTGAAGTGCGGTCCATAGCATTATACCGTTCACCGATGGGTGCGAGAATCCTTCACGTAACACTTGCTCCAAATAAATCGCCTGAAAACAATACAAAAATTCCGGTAAATTAGAACCAAAGTATAATCAATTTGTACACGAACTAATATATACAAAGTCATCATAATACTAATCTAGTGAATGGGATCTAAAAATTGAAAAAGAAATTTATCCCACCTACTTTTTTTCTCTGCATAATAGTAGAGGACTGTTTCGCTTTCAAATTTGTTTTAAATAGTTGGATTTTCGAATGTTGCCACCGTATAACTTTGTCCCATAATCAGATTCTATTTGCGGCAAATATGGAGTATTTGTGTAAACCTGAGTGCGGTGGTCGAGGCTACTGCTGATATCAATCTCGGTAAGCCAGATTGGAAGCTCCAGCGTCGCGAGTTTGTCGAGGATGGCTCTCATCAGCGCCACGTTCGGCGTCGTGAAGTGACCTTCGATCCCGACTCCGTCCATCCGTACGCTGCCGCCGTCGTACCGTTGAAGCTCCCTCACCCTCGCAATGTATTCGTCAACCGTCGATCTCTCATCGCTGCAAGTCTCCACCACGTTGAAATCATTCAAGAACAGAGTTATCAGATACATTAAGTAAATATCATTCATTTATATATATGGAGTTTAGTTAATACTTGTATAGTCAACAGAATCTTAGTATAAATACTGTATTGTAACAAATTAATTCAATAAGAAGAAAAATGGTTTACATAACTCTTTCTGTTATGGTATCAGAGCTCTGAGCTCAGCTCAGCTCTTTCTTCTTCATTCATCTTCTCCGATCCTCTTTCTGAAATTTTCATCTTCTTCGTCTTTGACCTAGATTCATCGGATTCTATTCCGGTCAATCATTTCTAAGTCGAACAATTGGCTTTTCCTTCGCTTATCATCTTCCGCTACGCCATTTTCTTCGATCTGAGATTGTAATCTTCGATCCAGAGTTTCTTCTTCCATATTTGATCGATTCGAGCTTAGATCTTACCTAATCTCTTTGGATTTGAGCTTCGGTGCATCAATGGGAAAACGCAAGTGTAATTCCAAATACCGAGCTGAATCTCTTGAATCGGTAGATGCAGAGTCTCCGATTGCTGCAGCTGCTTCTGGATCTAAGATCTATGATAAACAACCTTTCAAATCTACTCATCGTCCATTTGAGGTATCTGATTCACCTGATAATCTCCATAGTCCGTATCATTTGATAGGATCTGATAATCCTGGTTTATCGCTAATGTCTGAGCAATTAGATGGTACAAATTATGGAACCTGGATGATAGCTGTGACTATGAGTTTAGAAGCTAAGAACAAAATAGGTTTTATTGATGGATCTATAGTGAAGCCAGAAGAAGATGATCCTTATTGCAAAATCTGGTGTCGATGCAATAGTATGGTGAAGTCATGGTTGCTTAATAGTGTATCTAAGAAGATCTATACTAGTGTATTGTATTTCAAGAATGCTGCGGATATATGGAAAGATCTATACACTAGATTCCATAAGTCTAATCTGCCAAGGTTATACAAACTGCGACATCAACTTCATTAACTCAGACAAGGAAATATGGATTTATCTTCTTATCATACTCAGACACAGACTTATTGGGAAGAATTGTCTAGTCTTCAAGTTACAGTATGTACAATTGAAGGATTATTGGCTGAGAGAGAGACTAATAGAGTCATTGATTTCTTAATGGGATTAAATGAAAGTTATGATCATATTAGAAGTCAAATCCTGATGAAGAAGACTCTTCCTACTCTGTCTGAAGTGTTTAATATCTTGGATCAAGAGGACAGCTAGGATCTCATCTTCTCCACCTATAGAACCCACAGCTTTTCAGGTTTCTTCAAAACCATATTATGGTAATCAAAAGTCGAAGCCTGTTTGCTCTCATTGTGGTAGAATTGGACATACTATTGATAGGTGTTACAAGGTTCATGGATATCCTCCTGGCATGACACCAAAAGGGAAAGTGCAGTATCAAAAACGTGAACCTCAGTATCAACAACCTGCTGCGAATATGATCCATAATCTGCCACAGCCTGAGATGAGTAAGGAGCAATATTCAAGTGGTTCTCTGTCTTCTTCACCACTGAATCAGAATGCTTCATCAGTCACATCCAACAATCAGATTACTCAACCTCTATCTCAAGAGCAGATGCAACAAGTGATTGCTTTCTTTAGTTCTCAGCTTCATAACCAGAGTATCACATCACCACATCAAGATGGACTTCTTGCCACACCTTCAGCCGTACCATCCACTTCTAAAGTGTCTGGTACATTTCTTCCTCTTTATTCATTCTCTGTCATTGGCATGCCTTATATTTTTTCTTCTGGAAATGTTATAGTTCCTAAGGATTCATGGGTGATAGATTCAGGTGCAACACACCATGTTTGTCATGATCGGTCTCTTTTCACAACAATAAAACCTCTTTTCAATACCTTTGTCACTTTACCAACTAGTAATTCAGAGAGCATTGTTGGTATAAGTCCAATTAAACTTAGTGAAGAGATTATATTAAAAAATGTGTTGTTTGTGCCAAGTTTTCGTTTTAATTTGTTGAGTGTGAGTTCTTTAACTGTAGATATAAACAGTATGGTTAGTTTTACTTCTACTACATGTTTAATACATGATCTTACTCGGGCATTGATGATTGGAAAGGGTAGAAGAGTCTCAAATCTATATGTCTTGGATTCAGGTTCTTTGCTTCCTGCTATTTCTTTTACAACTGATAAGATTGTTTGTTCTAGTGTTGTTGATCCCAACATTTGGCATGCTCGTTTAGGTCATCCATCTATGTCTAAGGTTGATTTACTATCTGATGTATTGTCAATTAATAAAACTGGGAATACAAAATCTTTTTGCATTGTAACGTCTGTCCTCAAGCAAAACAGAAAAGATTATCTTTTCCTTTTGATAATAAAATCAGTGTTGAACCTTTTGATTTGCTTCATATTGATGTTTGGGGTCCTTTTTCTGTGATGACTCATGAAGGTTACAGATATTTCTTGACTATTGTTGATGATCATAGTAGAGCAACCTGGATTTATTTGCTTAAGTCAAAATCTGATGTTTTAACCATATTTCCTGACTTTATCAAACTTGTTGAAAATCAATACAAAAAAACAATCAAGTCTGTTAGGTCTGACAATGCTCCTGAGTTATCTTTTGTCAATCTTTATAAAAGCAAAGGTATTCTTTCATATCATTCTTGCCCTGAAACACCTCAACAAAACTCTGTCGTAGAAAGAAAACATCAACACATCCTTAATGTTGCTAGGGCTTTGCTCTTTCAATCAAACATTCCTCTTTCTTATTGGGGAGATTGTGTTCTTACTGCAGTTTTCTTAATCAATCGTTTACCATCTCCTCTTTTGGATAATAAATCACCATTTGAAATTCTTACATCAAAAGCACCTGATTATCACTCATTGAAAACTTTTGGATGTCTCTGTTACAAAAGTACTTCTGTGCAGTCTAGAACAAAGTTTGATCCAAGAGCAAAAGCCTGTGTATTTCTGGGTTATCCCTCTGGTTTTAAAGGTTATAAATTGCTAGATCTAGAAACTAATAGCATTTCCATTTTCAGGCATGTCATCTTTCATGAAAACATATATCCTTTTACTGATTCTTCTCTTTCTGATCCAGTAAAAACTTTTTTTCCAAGTTCTGCAAACAATAATGATGATTCACATTCTGTGTCATCATCTTCTGGTGATGCATTGCCTATGGCTCAATCACCTTCTGATGTTAGTTTGCCTTTGGCTACTACATCACATCGAATTCGTACCAAACCCACTTATTTGCAGGACTATATGTGCCAATCAATTCATTCCTTTTATCCACTTAGTAATTTTTTGTCTTATGACAAACTTTCTCCTATTCATCTTTCTTTTGTCAATTCCATTATTCTTAGTTCTGAACCACATTCATATTTTGAGGCAAAGAAGTTCAAAGAGTGGTGTGATGCTATGGATATGGAATATGGTTCTTTGGAAGGTCTTGATACTTGGATAGTCTGTTCTTTGCCTGAGGGGAAGACAACAGTTGGTTGTATATGGGTTTTCAAACTCAAATTGAATCCAGATGGTAGTCTCGAGAGATATAAAGCCAGACTTGTTGCTAAAGGTTACACTCAACAGGAAGGAATTGACTTTGTGGATACTTTCTCTCCTGTAGCTAAAATGGTGACAGTCAAGAGTATTCTTGCTTTAGCTGCTAAAAAGAAGTGGTTTTTACATCAACTAGATATCTCTAATGCTTTCCTGAATGGAGAACTAACAGAGGAGATTTATATGGATTTACCTCCTGGTTTTGCAGACAGAAAGGGTATCAATCTTCCTCCCAATGCAGTTTTACACTTGAAGAAATCAATTTATGGTTTGAAGCAGGCTTCTTGGCAATGGTTTCTCAAATTTTCTACTACATTGGTTAATCTTGGTTTTGAAAAGATTCACGGTGATCATACTCTGTTCTTATGTTCATCATCTGAGCATTTCATTATGGTGCTAGTCTATGTCGACGACATTATTGTTGCCAGCACTGATGAGTATTCAGTAGCCACATTTGTGGAAAAGTTGAAGAATTGTTTTAAGCTATGAGATTTGGGACAACCTAAGTATTTCTTGGGATTAGAAATAGCCAGATCTACTGCAGGTATCTCTGTATGTCAACATAAATACGTTTTGGAGATGCTTTCAGATGCTGGTTTAATGGGCTGTAAGCCATCATCCATTCCCATGGATCCCAGTATAAAACTTCATGCTAAGTCTGGTGATCTATTACCTGCGGCTAAACCATATCGTCGATTGATTGGAAAGCTGATGTATCTAACAATCACACGGCCAGACATATGTTTTGCAGTCAACAAACTATGTCAATATTCAGCAGCTCCTAGGAAACCTTATTTGCAAGCTGCTCACAAGGTGTTACAATATTTGAAAGGTTCCATTGACAAAGGTTTGTTCTATCCAGCTGATGATGATTTCCAGATGAAAGCCTTTTGTGATGCAGACTTACAGAATTGTTTGGATACACGAAGATCTGTTTCAATACTGTATTGTAACAAATTAATTCAATAAGAAGAAAAATGGTTTACATAACTCTTTCTGTTAAGAGTTGCCAACGAGTCAAGCTCACGCGCCACCGCGAAGAACCCGTACGACGCGTTCTTCCCCAGCCGGCTCTCGTAGAAGTCAAAGTGGAGCATCTCGTTGCTCACGTCCCAGTGCACGAACTCTCCTCTGTACCGACTCATTAGACTCCTGATTCGCCTGTTAACCGCCGACCGGAGATCTTCTCCGGTTAGATTAAGAACCCAATCGGGAGTGTATTTCGGATCTTCCCAGAAGATGTTGTGGCCGCGAGCGATGATTCTGTTGGCTCTGACGAAATTCATCATCTGATCAGCGAATGTGTAATTGAGGCTGCCTTGGTCGGGCTCCGTCGCGTACCATTTCAGTTCGTTCTCAAAGACCGTCGCGTCGAATCTCTTGACGAACCACTCCTACGAAAACAGTATGGCGTCGTTTTTGTTTCAAGAAGCAGAGGTTCGAAAGCGACATCATTTCAGAGAGTGGCTTACTTGGTAAGGAATGTTTCCGAGAATAGTTTTGGAGATGGCAGATCCAATGGGAAATTCTTTAGAGATCTGTTCTACGGTGACCACTGCTCCTTCAACGCTCTCTCCATTTTCTTTGGACACGTGAATCGTCACTGCTCGTTTTCTCGCCTGAAACAAGTGTTATGGTTATTATATAGGGGAAACCACATAATGACTCCAGTTTTAGATCTTGCATTTAGAAATTTGTGTATGGTTACGGTATTAATGAAGTAATCTTGGTTGTTCCTCCATTGCTCCTGCGTGAAGGGCTGAAGAGAGGCACTCTCCACTTGTAATTGGATCTTACCATCGTCATTTGATATCTGCATTATCACACATTTACAATCTTGAGATCATCTAATCATATCTTTTGAGCATATATATATATATATAGGAATCTACCTCAAAGAAAAGGAGGGACAGTTTAGAAGGAGAATCCAGAAGGAAGCCGCCTTTAAGAAAAGACCAGCAACCTTGTTTGGCAGATACAGAACCAACGCAGTTTAAAGTGGCTTTGTCTGTTCTCAGCCTTGCTCTTACACGAGCTAATGCACCACCTGTCTCTATCTTTACCCAAACTGTTTTCCAAATCAGTCAGACATTTATCTATTGACGTGTATATATATATATATATCATTTTAGTGAAAGAATGAAATACTTAACTGGAGAAGCAATATATGGTGTTTTGTGTGAGATTGTGCAATATGTAAGCTGGTGAGTAACGAGCACCAATGCCTGCGAGAGTGTCTCTGCCTGATACGGAAGCTTCATTGTCTTTCAGCATTCCTCCGTTGTAAAGTGGCTTCTCTGCCTCTGCTTTACACTGCTCATATCCGTTGTATATATTGATAGAAGAATCATTATTCACATACATATACTATCTATCTATGCGCAATTACATATCTCTTGATATTGAAATAGTTCAAAAGCTTTAAACCTCTGTGTAGGCAGTAGAATCGTAGAAAGGTCCATCTGTACGTGAAGATTAAACATCATCAAGCTACAATTTTGCACATATATGTTTATTAATATATATAATCTACCATTTGACGAAGAGGCAAGAATGAAGGCGGTAAAGAGAGAAAGGGCCCAGAAAATCATCCATGAATGTTTCATGATTCAAAACAAGAAGGCAAAATCTTGAGATACGAAAGGGAAAAGGAGAGAAAACAGGGGAACGAAACCAAAGTGCCTTTGATGTGATTGGATGGGAGGTTAGGTCATTCTCTATTTGGGAGAGTTTCATTCAGAGAGGGAACAATATGTCAGAGAGACAGAACCTATTAAGTGAGTTCACGTGATGTTGTTGCTATACGCGAAGTGGGTTTTGTGTCATGTGAAGTCGTGCTTTTATATATGTATATAGCTACTAGAGTGCCACGGGCGGATGCTTTGGTTACAAGTTTATACCCAATTCCTACCATTATTTTCTAGTCTTTTTGTATGCGTGTGAAAAAACTCTCATGCGACGCTTTGGGCTTTAATACGCTCAGTTGGTATTCAGAAATGGCTTTTATTGGGCTTTCTTTGAAGCCCGTTCCAATCTCTTGGACTCGGAGTCTGGCATTTTTCTATTTTTTTTAAACACGATATTATATTTTTCTTCAATGTGATTTTTCCTTTCGTAATATTTTTTGATATTTTCCTTTCGTAAATGTTATAAGAAACTATACCAATATTTTAATGCTCATGAAGATAATATTTATACTACTTAGAGCATGTTTATTAATGAAACTCTTTGAGTATCAGTTGAGAAAATAATATTATTAATATTAGAAATGGGTTAAATGAGAGATGAGCTGTATCATTGGGGTGAGCTTCTTAATACGGTTTCAACTGGACAGCTGTCAGCTTGTTAGAGACATATATATTACACCCTCTCTCTTTCTCTTTCTCTTTCTCTCCTCATTCTTCTGCTTTGGCCACAATAATGGGAAACACATCTTCATGCGCACCGTTGATCATATCATCAAACTCATTCTCAGGAGTAGACAAAATCTTAGCTCCTTTCACCGGAACTCTCGATGTCTTCTCAAAACCCATCAAAACTTCCAACATCGTCTCTCAACATTCCAGCCATTTTATCACCGACTCAACTTTGCTCCAAATCGGTCAAAGAGTCATCGTCGTGTCTCCCGACGAGTTCTTATGGCCGAGACGACATCTATATCTCCTCCTCCCGACAGACATGCTCTTCTCTGTCTCACATAACAAAAAAAGTTTCCAGGAAACCCCAAATCCACAAACCCCACTTGCAATTTCTCCCCCATCTCCCATCGCTCTCTCCTTGGTTTTCTTCGGCTGTGAATTGCAAAATCCTTGTTCGATTTACTCCGAAATCTCTGAAAATTCCTGCTTTTGGGTCATTTTAGGTAAGAACAAGACAAATCTCTTGAATGCAATGTGAGGTGAGGATCATCACAAAGACGAAGAAGAAGAAAAGGACAGTTTTTATCACGAGAATGGTGGCTGCAGCGATTTCAACAACTGACCTAAGAAACCCACCTCGAGATCGACCTCAATCTGTAACCAACAATGGCGGACAAAGAAGACCCAGAGGCAAACAATATTTTTACATTTTATTTGTAATTAAAAAAAATTATTTTTTGTTAAAAAAAAATTAATTTTTTTTTTTAGATACCCATTGAGTATCACCATTAAACATACAAATTATTACAAAATCTTAATGAGTCTCCTACATTAAATTAATCATAAAATTAATACTAAAAAAATACTCATGATACTCAAAGATTTTCATTAATAAACATGCTCTTACGATCATCTATTATTGGATCACCTTTGGACGGTACACGTGAATTAGTTTTAAAAATTTAATGAATTAAAATTGAGAATTGTGGTGGCGATCTTGGATCATCTTCGCTTCGCCGCTTGGGCGGTGATGGTGGTCGTCGTCACTAATTACAGTGACTAGTAAACAAAATGTTCACTTTTTAAATCCAGAGGCGGAGGAGCTTTTTTCTCTCTCTTTCGACGACCATGGCGGCGGACGACGGTGACCCCACCAAATTCGCTGCAGTCTACGATTCGTCTTCTCCGTCGCACCCTCTTCTCTCTAAACCCTCTACGTCCGCTCTCGGTTCTCCGCGTCGAAGTGATCCCGAATCCGACCCGACCCAGTTTCTTCAGATCTCCTACAACTTTGGCCCCAGACCTTTCAAGGATATTCCTTTCCTTGTTCTCTTCAATCTTCTCGTCCTCTCCACCTTTGCTTTCGGAGTCTTCTCGATTTTCCATAGAAATAGCGATCACGGGAGCTCCTCTTCCTTCACCTACGATCTTACCACTAGCTCCTGCGTCAAAAATTCTACCTTTACGAAAATTTCGGATGGGTATTGGGCTTCTTCGAGTGTCATGTACGGTGTGGTTTCTTCGTCTGATCCAGTCTTTGACAAAGATTTGATCTGGACCCTCGTTGTTACGCTCATTTTAAGCGTACCCTTCTGTTTTAGCGTCGTGCTTTTGCTCAAGCAGATAGTTTATGTTTGCTTACCTCTCTTTGTCCTATTTCCCATCTTTTTCAATCTCTATTGGTTCGTCGCTTGTACTCTTAGCTCTTTTTGTAGTGATGCCATCCCTCTACCTTCCAGAATCCTTGTCCTTGTCTTCGTTTTCTTGATCATCGGGATCATTGTCTGGATCATCGTAGCTAATTGGCACAGAATTGAGCTCACCATCCAAATCATCGGTGTTGCATCGGATGCCTTGTCCAAAAATTTGAAGCTTTTTGTTGTCTTGCCGTTGCTGGCACTCGGGTTACTCCTCTACTATGCGCCTATTGTGGTGTTCTTAGTGTTTGCGAGGTTTAATGGCAAGTTTGTGCCGCGAGAGTTGGATGGTGAATACTTTTGTGAATGGAAGGAAGATTCTTGGGTTCCAGCGTATTACGCGCTTGCCATTTTAACTATGCTCTGGTCTCTTGCTGTAATGGTCGAAATGCAAGTCTATGTGATAAGTGCAGCTATTGCGCAGTGGTACTTCTCCAAGGAAGACTCAATGCCTAAAAAATGCATCCGGAGCTCTTTGAGGTGATTTGCCGCAGTTTCTTTGTCTCTTTTTACTCTTGTGATCGATGATTTTGCGGTGCAGTGTTTTCTTAGTTCGAAATATGCTTGTTCGATATCAATCTCGAACTGCTTTGTCCATTTTAGGACTATTTCTTGCCGGTTCTTGTTTTGAGGTCTCGTAGTTGTGTTTCCTCGTAAAGTGTACTTCTTGTTCCAATCCTCACATCCAAAGTATCTCTTGCTTGGGCTTGTTCTCGAGTGTTCTGTAATATGTATTGAAATCCATCATCTCATCTTGTTTGTAACTTCGGATGTGAAAGGCGATGGAAAATTCTGAAAAAACATTATAGTTCTTAGGATCCAATACTGTATTAGCCTGTAAGTCTGATGTGTTTTCTATTAAAGCATGTCTGACTCTCAACTCTTTTTTTTCATATCTCCATCTCTTCAGGAACGCATTTGGTCAATCCTTTGGTACAATATGTGTATCAGGACTTCTCATCTGCATTGTTCGTGTGGTCCGGGCAATTGTGGACAGTGCAAGAGAAGAGAACCCACAAGGCATAGTGAACTTAGTTCTCCGTTGCTGTGCAAATGCCTTACTTGGAGCTCTTGACTATCTCAACAAGTTCACCATCAACTTTGCTGCGATAACAGGCGAAGCCTATTGCACCTCTGCGAAAATGACTTACGAGCTCTTAAGACGCAACCTGCTCTCAGCTGTTTTTGTGGAAACAGTTTCCACAAGAATCCTAACCGGAATTGTCTTTGTCCTCTCAGCCGCATATGCAGTGGCGGTAAGTATTAGCCGAAATAGGTTGAATTTGCGTTGATTTATAACTACTAATTGTGGGTTTGATGATGCGCAAAAGCAGACATGGGGTGTGCTGAAAGGAGTGAGCAACCTGGGCGTAGATTCGTACTTGGTGGCTATACTGGCTTGGCTATTACTGATAGTGGTCTTGGCTTTCTTTGTACATGTGCTTGACAATGTGATCGACACAATCTATGTTTGTTATGCCATTGATCGAGACAAAGGGGATGTTTGTAAGCAGGAAGTTCATGAGGTTTATGTTCACTTGCCTATCAGCAGAAGCACAAGATCTTCTCTCATCCCAAATGATCTTAATGCATAGCAGAAAGCATGATCCAATGTCTCTGCTTGTTGTATTCGTTTTTGTCCTTTTTTTTTTTTAATATATATATATATTTTGATTACAGCATTGTAAATTCTTGAGTAGAAAGAATCTGGTGAATCGTGGTTTTGTCTTGTTGGGGTTTATATTGACGTTTTGTAGAGTTATAGGGGTAATCTTGAATAAAAAGACTTTAGTTGTAGGAATTACTGTAAGGTGGTGTCAGATTCTTTTATTTATTAATTTAGTAGCTTTGCTTTGCTTTTTATCATAAATTAAATACAAACTAGGGGCTAAAATGAAATAAACATAAAGTACGAGGGTCTTAAAGGGGAAAGTAAAAAAAATAAAGGGCTATTTAAAGAAGCTCTTGTGACGCTTATCGGTCTAGAAGGCTAAATCTTGCAAGTCCTGACTTTCTCTCTACGATAGATTTGAAGCTTTCGCTCTACTTTATTTCGACACAATGGTTCTAGAGGTGATTTTCGAATCTCGATTTGCTGGTTGATCTACATGTTTGATGCTTATTCATCATCACTTTGGTTGATGTTTTCTTGTTGATTTATGCGTAGGCGACTATGATATGCATCGATAATTCGGAGTGGATGCGAAACGGAGATTACTCTCCTTCTAGGTTACAGGCGCAAACCGAAGCTGTTAATCTTCTTTGTGGGGCTAAAACCCAGGTATAATTTTGGGACCTAACGTAGGTTTTTATCTCGATTCGATTAGGGTTTTTGAGGGTGTGATTTAGGGATCTTTGGTTTGCAATTGCAGTCGAATCCGGAGAATACAGTGGGGATTTTGACAATGGCAGGGAAAGGAGTTAGAGTTTTGACAACGCCTACCTCTGATCTTGGCAAAATCTTGGCTTGTATGCACGGTAATGTCTCATGAAACTTTGTTAATTAAAGCAATTGCAAATTCTGCTTCTTTTTTTAGGCAATTACTGACATCAATTTGCTACTTGCTTGCTCCATCTTTTCAGGCCTTGGTGTGGGAGGAGAGATTAACTTAACAGCAGCTATCCAGATTGCTCAGCTAGCTCTTAAGCATCGCCAAAACAAGAATCAACGCCAACGGATTATAGTTTTTGCTGGAAGGTACTTTATTTCTTGTGTGCCTGACTATTTTTGTTATAGTTACTTATCTGATGTTTCTGTTGTGCTTCTACTTTTTTTTTTAGTCCAATTAAGTATGAGAAGAAGGTCTTAGAAATAGTTGGGAAAAAGCTGAAGAAGAATAGTGTATCCCTCGACATTGTCAATTTTGGGGAAGATGATGATGAGGAAAAGCCTCAGAAACTGGAGGCCCTTCTTTCAGCTGTGAATAACAACGACGGTAGCCACATTGTTCATGTTCCATCTGGAGCCAATGCTCTCTCGGATGTGCTCCTCAGGTACCATCCATTTTCTTCTTCGACTCAACTTTTCTCTAGTTTATGTAGATTGTAAAATGGAACAGTTCAAACATTATCCAGCTTGTGAATGCCATTGCATGTGGTTTGGTGTGTTTAGGTCTTTTGAGCTTTCAAGTCTTGTTTTTTATCAATGCTGCAAAATTTGGCTGATACATCATCCAATCAAAGAACAGTGATTTGATCTGGTTCTGTTATCTGGATCAGGTGTTGTTCCAGAATGTTTGTTATTGGAATTTTCTTCATAGTGTGTTAACTCTTAACTTTTCTTGCAGCACTCCTGTGTTCACTGGTGATGAGGGCGCAAGTGGGTATGTTTCTGCTGCAGCTGCAGCTGCTGCGGCAGGTGGGGACTTTGACTTTGGTGTGGATCCAAATATTGATCCAGAGCTTGCTCTCGCCCTTCGGGTCTCCATGGAGGAGGAGAGAGCAAGACAAGAGGCTGCTGCTAAAAAGGCAGCCGATGAGGCAAGTCAGAAAGACAAAGATGGGGACACAGCTTCTGCCTCGCAGGAGACAGTTGCTAGGACAACAACTGAGAAGAGCGCTGAGCCAATGGTTAGTTGTTACTCATTTAATGCGCTGCTATGTTTCTATATTGAGTATGGCATTCTTATATAGCCACAGGCAGATAGATTGTTTATAATGGACAACCTTTAAACTATCAAAACATTTGTGGCAGGATGAGGACAATGCATTGCTAGATCAGGCAATTGCTATGTCTGTAGGTGATGTTAACATGTCAGAAGCGGCTGATGAAGACCAGGATCTGGCTTTAGGTAAGTAGAGCTGTGTGGTAAAATGGAACAACTTTCAGAAGATAAATTGGATACCTTTAGGTGTTTTGATGAAATATTCTTATGTTTGTCTTGATCCATGTGCAGCTCTGCAAATGTCAATGAGTGGAGAAGAATCAAGTGAAGCTACAGGTGCTGGAAGCCTCTTGGGAGATCAAGCCTTCATATCGTCTGTTCTGTCATCGGTAAGCTTACTTGAATCATAGTCAGGATTTTTACAAGCAAAACGAAAAAAAAAATTTTTGGGTTTTTTTTTTTGTATAAACACACAGCTTCCAGGGGTGGATCCAAATGATCCAGCGGTGAAAGCTCTGCTAGCGTCTCTGCCAGATGAATCAAAGGTGCGTTTTTGTTGAATTTTACATGTTTTGTTAGTTTGGTAAGGAAGAATCTGATAACGTATGATTGGCTAAAATGGGCAGCGTAACGAGGAGGAAGAGAGTAGTAGCAAAGGTGAGGATGAGAAGAAGTGAAGAAGAGGAAGCTGTTCATGGCCTTGAATAAGATATAATTCCTCCCTCTTGTTGTTTGATACAGATTGGGACTTGTGAAGTTTTTATTGCTCTTTTTTGAATTAATCTCTATGCCTTCTGAGTTTATGACCTTTTTCTCTCTCTTTGGTTCTTCTATAATGTTGTTGTACGAGTCACACGACCAGTTTCCTTCTTAATATCATTGGGCTTTGGGTCGATGGGCTTATAGAAAGTAAGCCTTTTTGATTACCGATTTCGACTGGACAACTTGGTACAACTCTTCATTTTTAAAAATTCATAACATTTAAAAAATAAATTTATTCAAGCTAAAGGGACTATCACTTAACCAACTCTTCATTTTTAAAAATTCATAACATTTAAAAAATAAATTTATTCAAGCTAAAGAGACTATCACTTAACATAATTTAATAAAATAATAAGATAATAATTTTTTTTTTTGAAAATCCTATGTAATTATATGGTCTCATCAATATCATAAATCAATAATTATATAAAACTATAAAATATAACTAAGATAATTTATTGAAATATGATTCTAGTGTTATTTGTTTATTCATAAATTTATATTTTTGTGTAACTCATCTATAAATTTGTCATACTACATAAAAACATATGGTATTATCTTTTCAAAATATTATTAAAAATTGCATATACAATAATTGTTTCCTAACATATAACTGTCGCTAAAAATATTAAATTATAATTTTCAATTTTTTACTTTAAATATGAATTATACTTTAAAATTATGCAAATCTCTCTATAAATTAATAATTATTTATCGATAAATTTAATACCCTCTCTAAATTAATAAAATTTTCCGGTCACAACATTATTAATTTATAGAGGTTTACTGTATATGATTTTATCTCTTCAAACTCTCTAATTTATAGATAAAATCATAACTACCTTTTTCTTTTTTTCTCCGGTCAAAACATCTCAAATTTCTGGCTATTTTTTGGTGTAGGTTTTGTACAATATCTTTGTTCACGTCATTCAATATTTTCTTAGTACTACTCATGATGATTTTTAAGCATTCCGAAGATTTCGATCTTGCCAATTCCTTTCTATTCGCCACTTTGGGGTTAGTTGGCAAAGATAACAAATATGAACGGTGACTATTATATAATGAATTCTTCTTCATTTCTAAAAATTCATAACATTTAAGCAGAAAATCTTAACCATCATAAAAATATATGGATCCTGCATTTTTTTGCAAATTAAAATTTATAGTTTTAGTCAACTTATTCTGAAATCAAACATCTATATAATATATATATATATATTCAAAAAATAAATTTATTCAAGCTTAATTTGAATATATATCAGTTATGTCGCATCTGTTATATTGATCGCTCGTAATTATTCCTTGCAATAATCTATTCTGAACGTTTGAATAAATCTGCAAATTGCAAACTGTAATTTGATCATAAACAACTATACTTCACAAATGAAACTACTAAATATTTTATTTGTCTATAGAAATGAAGTACCAAGTTACACAATGCGATCGTTAAGACTTTTTAGGGGAACTTAGTCACAAGTTTTCTTTCTTCCCTTTTAGAGCAAGATAGGGAAAGACAAAAATAGTCACAAGACTCACAACTATTAAAAAAATAAAAATCTAATGGAAGCTTCTATTGCATCTACCTAACACCTTTGAAAAATTCGTTTTATAAAATAAAAAACAACAATATATATATATATATATAAAATAAAATAAAATAAACAAGCTTTTAGAAAGAAGAAGAGACAGGTGCGTCTGTCTTCTTCACTTGTGTGGTCATCTTTTGTCCTTTTCTCCTTTTTCCTTATCTTCAGTTCTCACCACTCTCTCCCATCTCTTTCATTTCCAAATATCCTATCGCATGTAAATTGTTGATCTTAACTTTAAAAAGAATCCAGCCACTAAAACTGTAAATCTCGATGTTCAAAACTAAGAAAACATTTAGATTATTTAGACTAGATAGATTTCGTATTTTTACAAGATTGTTTTCTTATTTTAATATGCTTCATTAGTTAATGCTAGCTGTAGCCAGAGAAAAGTCTAACTGATTCCATTATTGTTAAGTTCAAAATGGTATAAGCCCCAGTGCCGGTGATAACAGTACTTCTGGTAATTTAATATTGGTAATCATTTGTTTTCTTAAGAGATCTACTGGCTGAGATCATACAAATATCTGACCTTTGCATCAAAAAACAACATGGAGATCATATCACTTTTGGAAGCTAACATGGCGTAAATCATTATCACCAAAATATTAATCCGTTTTAACGAACACATGCCGACACCGGTTTTACTAAGCATCTTACAATAGAAGAATGTTTTACTTTACGAGCCACTCTTTCTAATTTCAAGCATGTGGCTACATTCAATGAAACGCCTATATATACATTTTAATATGCATGTGTCATGTGTGTATTATATGCATGCATGTGGGTATATGTGTATGTTATGCATGTATGTATATGTGGATAGCATCGCAAGTGGACAAAAGATGAGGAAAGGTTGGTATATAGGTTGGTAGGGAGATGGGTAGTGAGAAATAAATAGAGTTTGGTAGAAGAAAGGGTCCATTGGTTGTTGCTTCCTTCATTTATGGTTTTTATTTTCTATTTTTCTTTCCTTTTATATCTAACATTTATTTTTCTCCTACCTCCTCTCTTCCAACTTATCTACTCGTACCAGATTTACTACAAACCTCACTTTCCACTTGTCATGAAACATTTCGATTTTTTTTTTTAATTTCGTCTTCTTCATCTCTTTATAATCTAAGTATTATGTGATCAAGTATCTTGCCATACTAATAATCTGTTTCTTTTTATTTGGCTTTTCTCCAACATTGTATAAGGAGTTTTTTGGGCAACCTATTAACCTCTAAATTACTTCATAAACTAATCTCAATCGTATAAAATTAATGATCATACAAATTACTATACGATTTATTTAGATATCTTCTAGGGGTGGGCACAATTACCCGTTACCCGTCCGCCCCGCCCGTACTAAGCGACATTCGTCTAAGTCAAGTAATAAGGCGGGATTTTCAACTACTTGCAAGTAGCGGGGCAAGTATCAAGGGGATTTTTTGTTCGTTACTTGCCTTACTAATTACCTTACGTTACCCACCATAATTACTGCAATTACCCTATACCCGCTACCGCCACAATTACTCGCAATTACCGCCTCTATATCCGCTACCCGCCACAATTATTCGCAATTACCCATCCCTATACCCTTACCGCCACAATTACTCGCAATTACCTCTATACCCGCTACTATTACCCGTAATTACGGTTACCCACCCGTTACTCTCAAAAAAAATGGGTCAAATGGGCAATTTACAAGTAAGTGGAATTTTAATCTTTTCTTGGTCCTTTAAGCGAAGCAATATCGGATTTTTAACTACCCAAGAAATGAAGCAAAATTTTATGTGCCTCCCTAATATCTTCATCAAATAGAGGTCGAGCTACAATCTCTATAGCCATAGGTTTAAACGTTTTAAGCTATCAGATTAATAAACTCTACTTGATTTTTCTGTGGAACCGAGAATTCCTATATCAGGTGTTTAATAATTTTTGCAATCAAGTTTCTTTGTAAGAAAAGTTTTGGCTAAGAAAAATATGTTCTATGGTTGAAAACATCAACAGTAAAATTTCTCATACAAAGTGAAGATTTACCTTCAAATTTCTCTAGGCAAAATTTTTGTACAGTTAGGCCTAAATTTGAAATTATTTCATCTCCAAGCTTCTAAAACCCAAAAGAGAAGTGGTCTCTTTTTTTGCCAACCCTAAAAAATCAAATCCATTGCTGGTGTCACTCCCCTTGATACCTCCGGTGCTACCTCCAACTACATCGCATCTCATTCTACTGCATCTGCACTCCATGCCGTTTATCATCCCTAAGCTGCACTTGAAACAACGCGGCGTTGTTGACTTTCCGTCTCCTACCAAGCCTTGACGACGATCAACAACATCAGGAAGACTGATTCTGAGGTCAAGATTCAAATCTGGGAACTTTTCTTCAACTGTGCGCTCATCTTTTTCCTCTTTGAACGTAAGCATTGAGATTTTCTCTGATTTTCCGGGGAAACTGATACTATCCTGGAAATTTTCAAGCTTAGGAGTAGAAGAGGAAGAAGTGAAGGAGATATTAATGGTGTTACTCATAATTGGTTCAAGTTGCGTAGGTTTAGAATCTTGAGAGGCTGATGATTCTTGGATTGTTTTATGAGTCGTTGGATCAATCCCTCTATTTATAAGCTTTCTTCGTATATGTGTGTTCCAATAGTTCTTAATCTCGTTATCTGTTCTTCCCGGTAATCTCCCGGCAATAAGCGACCATCTATCAACAGAAATAATATAATTTAGACTCCAAGATTTTTATAGTATCAATTTGTTAAAAATATCCCTAGAGACTATTTATATAATAAGGTACTCACTTGTTGCCAAGAAGGCTATGGAGCTTGATGATGAGCTCGTCCTCTTCCTCGGTGAAGTTTCCACGCTTAAGGTCAGGCCGGAGATAGTTGATCCAACGGAGACGGCAGCTTTTGCCACAACGGAGAAGGCCGGCGGCTTTGGGGAGAGATCTCCAGCAGCCTTCGCCATGAGCTTTAATGTAAGCTATGAGCCTCTCGTCCTCTTCTTTCGTCCATGCTCCTTTGTTTGTATGAGCTTTCTCACAACACGGTGACCTTCCCATACTTTTTGTTTTGTTTTGTTTCTTGTGGTTTAGATCTGATTTCTTGATGTGTTGATACCAAATCTTATATATAGGCAATATGAACAAATATTGTTCTTGTTATTTTATATATATTGGAGATTGGCTTTTAGCGAGGGTTTTGGCTAAAAGGGTATAAAGGGATGAAGTTGTTTTTTTTTGTGTAGTGGAAGAGGATTGAAGCATTTGGTGGGGCACTTGGATTTTTGGGTTTGGTTGAAGGTTCAAAGCTTTGGTGTATAGTTTATATAGGGTTTTGACTTAAAGCTATAGAGGGATATACGCTTATATATATATACACACACAGACACACAATTGCTTCTAGATGATAGAGGAGGAGAGAGAGTTGAACTTATAATGGCTTCTAGATGTGAGTTGGTGGGATGGATTTGAATGAGTAGTGTATGGTGGCCTTTCATTTTGGTACAATAAGTGAGAAGCTTGACATATATGGCATCATAGTCTTTTGAGAAAGCTATGACGTTTTTATAAACATGACAACAATTTAATATTTATAACTTAAAAAACATCTATCAATATTTCTCTTGTTTATACTTTATACATAATCGCTACTGCATATACATAATCAAAATGATTTAGCAACCTTGTTTTGTATATTTTCCTTTTTCCTTTGCAGTTTTTACTAAAGTTTGTCAAAGGCTTTTACCGCTAGGTATAGGTCCAAATAAAATTTTGGTCTAACTAAGAAAGAGGATACTTAGATAATTTGGTAGAGACAATGAAGAGGGGGTAATAATTAAAGTTGTGGAGGTAGGTGGTAAAGTTAATGAGTGATTTTGGACAAGTGCGGGTCAACTATAGCCTCTCAGGTTTGCTTGCACTGGTCAACAGTCTCTTCTCTAATATATAGACTGCACTGGATTAATTATTGTTTTAAATCATTAATATATCTTATAGATCTTAACCCAAATACAATCACTCGCTAAACAAAGCATTATCAAATAACTAATTATATGCGTGGGTAGGGTGACTTGTATGTGGTTTTAATATTTATCTCAAGTGACAAGCACTCCATGTTTAATATATTTGATAATGCTCATGTCTCTTTAATATTCACTATAAAAACAACACATCAAGAACCACCAAGACAAATATGATAAACTATTTGAATAAAAGAATGCGCCTTCTAGAATCTTGACTTGGAATTTTTTTCTCTAACCAACTTCTTCTTAAATTTTTTTATTAGAGACTTGAAAACCAAGACAACAAATACTTTTTGGAATAATATTAACCTTTAACTAGACGGAATATAATATTATGACACTGAATCGTATCTGTTGTGTATACTTTCTTAGTATTCGATATTGTAGTTTTGTAATACTGTTCGTGATTCGTATGTCAGAAAAATAGTTTTATTTTATTTTATTTGTTTGTTTGCTGAAAATGTCAGAAAAATAGTTGAACAATAGAGCACATAACATACAAGTGAATAGTAGAATGAATAAATAATTATGTCTACTGTCTATGTGTGTTTCCCCGTTTGTTAAAAAGAAAAGTTGAACTAAATTGTGAAATTTGGTAAGATAGGTGGAAAATATGAGAAAAATGATAAATTAATGGTTTATTGAAAAAGATGAAAAAAAACACGAAAAAGAGAGAGTAGTTGAATTTCAATTTGTTTAATCTATTGGTATACAATCACTCACCTCATGCATGATGATGGTGCTCTTCTAGAAGGTTAAAGTTCTCAGCTAAAGGCCAAGATTCTTTAAACCGGCAACAAAAGTTAAATTCATTTACATTTGAATCAAATCAGTCCCCAAATCCCCTTTTTCACATTCACCAAATTTCCTAATTAATTAATTCCTCACTCTTTTATCTGTAAAAAAAAAAAAAAAACAAAAAGAGACTAACAATTAGTAGTATTGTTACCTGAAAACCCAGATGCATAAAGACTACTACATGCAAAGCGTTATTAAACATCATGAAGATAGTTGTTCTGCTAAATTATTCCTTCTACTGTTTTTTTTTTTAAATAGAAAAATATTTGTTATTAGTACTAATGGGATTGTAAATGGCGTGGATGAAATAGCGAGATATGCGATGACAAAAATACATATGTTTGTCAAATATAAAATAGAAGCGATATAATAATATATTGTAGTAATTAATTTGTCATTTTCTTGAAGTAAATAAGATATTAAAAAAAGAGTTGGATAATTATATTATTTAGGTCCGTATGCGGTTGAGGACGTGGGATTTGGTTAACCTTCCACTTCTTTTTTTTTGTTCTGTTTTTTTTAATAATAGTGTATTCATTTGCTTGATATTTTAATTTTAACTTTGCGTATATAAAATCACCCGATAGATTTTACTGATCACGACGACCAAAAAATATGTTCTGTTTTGTTTTCATGAATCTTAACAATTGTGATAGATTAATACGGGATTCTAATAATAAAAAAAAAAACTAGTAAGGATTCTGAATTTTAGCAGAGTATGATGGTAGTAGAGTCTGTTTCCATTACGAGACGTGATAATAAGGTGGATGGTTGGTGACGGTGAAGGCTTACTAATACAAAACAAAAAGAATAGAGAGGTCCCAAAAAGTGGAAAAGAGATGATTTTGAAGCCCAACTCGATAGCCTCTTGACCCAAGTGTGTTGGGTTGGGCCTAAAATGGAATCAATGAATAATAAGCGAAACGACAACGTATGAGGGGGTGGAGTGAACTCATCACACGTAGCGGACCGCCGTGTCAGCTGTTGTAAAAAAGAAAGAGAAAACGGTATCGTATTTGGGGCTCTCGTCTCGTCTTAGTGTATAGGCGATATAATTTGTGAAAAGCCCTCTTCTCCCTTCCCTGGTTCTCTCTCTTTTCGATTTAGGGTTTTCTAATTTGCAAATTAGATCCTCCTTCATCGCTCTCTCACAATCCCAATTTGGTTTTTGATTTCGAATTCGTTGATTTCTGAATAGCTTCCGCTTGAATATTAGGGTTTCTACGATCGGAATTGGATCAATTGTAGAGGCGGAGATGCGAGCGAGTGTGCGATCAGAATCAATCTGATCGAGCAAATCAGAAACTCGGGGTTTCTTCCTTTGTATGGAAACTCGGAGCCGCAAGCGGGCGGAGGCGACCTCAACTGCCCCATCTTCTTCTTCTTCTTCTTCACCTCCCTCTGGTCCCACCACCCGCAGCAAACGCGCTCGTCTTTCTTCTTCCTCTTCCTCACTCACCCCTGCTCCTTCCTCCTCCACCACCACCCGCTCTCGTTCTTCTCGCTCCGCCGCTACTGCTCCTGCTCCAGCTCCCATGGACACCTCCACCGACTCTTCTGGATTTCGCCGTGGTGGACGAGGTAACAGGGGAAACGATAACACTAATTCCGACAAGGGAAAAGAGAAGGAACATGACGTTAGGATTAGGGATAGAGAAAGAGACAGAGCCAGAGAACAACTCAACATGGACGCTGCCGCCGCTGTTGCTGCTGCCGCTGACGAGGATGACGACAATGACAGTGAGGATGCCAACGCCGGATTTATGCATCCCAACATGAGCTCCGCCAGCAGTGCTTTACAAGGCTTACTCAGGAAGCTTGGAGCTGGATTGGATGATTTGCTTCCTTCTTCCGGCATCGGCTCTGCTTCTTCTTCCCACTTAAATGGCAGGATGAAGAAGATACTCTCTGGCTTGCGTTCCGAAGGAGAAGAGGGAAAGCAAGTCGAGGCTTTAACCCAGCTCTGCGAGATGTTATCCATTGGGACCGAAGACTCATTAAGCACCTTCTCTGTTGATTCCTTCGTGCCTGTTCTTGTCGGTCTACTCAACCATGAAAGCAACCCCGACATTATGCTTCTTGCAGCCAGGGCTCTTACCCATCTATGTGACGTTTTGCCCTCTTCTTGTGCTGCCGTTGTACATTACGGTGCTGTTTCATGCTTTGTGGCCAGATTGCTAACCATCGAGTACATGGACTTGGCCGAGCAGGTTTTCTATCATAGCAAATCTTGAGATTTTGTTTCATTTACTTTGAATTTGAACACATATCTGATGTTTTTATTTTCTCATCGTATTCTAAATGTGTTTTCAACAGTCTCTACAAGCTCTCAAAAAGATATCTCAGGAGCACCCAACTGCCTGTTTGCGAGCTGGTGCTCTTATGGCTGTGCTCTCATATCTGGATTTCTTCTCCACTGGAGTTCAGGTGGGTAAATCTGTAACTTCTCTTTTATGTTTTTTTATACATGTTTGTCTAATGCACACACTGCTTGGCTTCTTGTAGCGTGTTGCACTATCCACTGCTGCAAATATGTGCAAGAAACTACCTTCTGATGCTTCTGATTATGTTATGGAAGCTGTACCATTACTGACAAACCTACTTCAATACCATGATTCAAAGGTAAATGACTTTCTCTTTGTTATAATATGGTATTACTTAGTACCGCTCTTGGCCAAGTTATTTTCCATAATTTGTTCATATGATGGCAGGTTTTGGAATATGCTTCTATATGCCTGACTCGGATTGCTGAAGCATTTGCATCCTCTCCTGAGAAATTAGATGAATTATGCAACCATGGCCTGGTGACTCAAGCCGCGTCTCTTATTTCCACGAGCAATTCGGGAGGTGGGCAAGCATCTCTTAGCGTGTCAACATACACGGTATGAGTAAATGCTTTTGTGTCTTCTATCTATCTTGATTCCCAAGATGACATTTCCACCATATTGTGCACAGGGGTTAATCCGATTACTTTCCACCTGTGCGAGCGGGTCACCTCTTGGATTCAGGACACTACTTCTTCTCGGTATTAGTAGCATTCTTAAGGATATTCTGTTGGGTTCTGGTGTCTCTGCTAATGTGTCTGTATCCCCAGCACTGAGTAGGCCTGCAGACCAGGTACTGATTTTTTTTGTTGATGACGTTTCAGTTCAATGTCTTATTGAAATAATACTAGCTTTATATGAACGACATACACTAAGATGGGATCGATCTCTTGGGTTTAGGATAAATTCTCTACTTGGGCAATAGTTACCTCATTTTTCTTTGTGTCACCGTATTAAACTTAGGTGTTTGTATAGTGGATAGATCATAATCTATATACAGGTCTCTTGAGCTTTACTTAAGTCGGAGCAGCTCAATGCTATTATGCTAGATATGGTATAAAGAGAGGCGCTTCATCAATGTGCTCTTGAATTTATTCTTGAGTATGATCATACGAGGTCTTATCTCTTGAGAAATGATTTGAATAATAACTTTTTCTTTATATCTCAGATTTTTGAGATAGTCAACTTAGCGAATGAGCTCCTCCCTCCATTGCCAGAAGGAGTCATTACTCTTCCTACTAGCACAAACACTCTTATGAAAGGTTCATGCCAAAAGAAATCTTCTCCAAGTACTTCAGGAAAACAAGGAGATGTTCAAAAAGTTTCACCTAGAGAAAAATTACTTGGTGATCAACCTGAGCTTCTGCAGCAATTTGGATTGGATCTTCTTCCAGTTTTAGTGCAGGTAAATTTTCGCTTCATTTGCTACAAAATAATTTTCATTTTACCTACTGCATTGTCTAACTATTCTTGCTTTCTTTTGCAACAGATTTATGGATCTAGTGTCAATGGTACTATTCGTCATAAATGCCTCTCAGTTATTGGAAAGTTGATGTATTTCAGCTCTTCAGAAATGATTCAATCTCTAATTGGTGACACAAATATATCGAGGTATGTTGTTTATGATAGATTTTATGTTTGACATGACACTGTGCAACTTCTTACATTTTTTCCTATGTAGCTTCTTGGCTGGTGTCTTGGCATGGAAAGATCCACAGATCTTGGTTCCTGCTCTACAAGTTGCAGAAATTTTGATGGAAAAGCTTCCTGACACTTTCTCGAAAGTGTTTGTGAGGGAAGGTGTGGTTCATGCTGTAGATCAACTCGTCTTGGTTGGTAAACCTTCTCATGCACCTACTGATAAGGAAAATGACTGTGTGCCTGGATCTGCACGATCTAGGCGTTATAGACGGCGTAGTAGTAATGCCAATTCTGATGGAAACCAGTTGGAAGAGCCTAAGAATTCTGCGTCCGTTAGCGTAGGTGCAAACCATAACTCCCTGGATACTCCTACAGCTAACCTCATGCTAAGGGAAACAGTTAGTTCCTGTGCTAAAGCATTCAAAGAAAAGTATTTCCCGTCTGATGGTGGGGATCTTAATGTTGGCGTTACAGATGATCTCTTACATCTGAAGAATCTTTGCGCGAAGCTCATTGCTGGTATAGATGACCATAAAGTGAAAGGGAAGGGAAAATCGAAAGCCTCTGGGGCATACCTTGGTGATTTTTCTGCTAACAAGGAAGAGTACTTGATTGGTGTCATTTCTGAGATACTTGGCGAGCTAAGCAAAGGGGATGGTGTCTCAACTTTTGAGTTTATTGGCAGTGGTGTAGTTGCAGCATTGCTTAACTATTTTTCTTGTGGATGCTTTTCTAAAGAGAAAATCTCCGAAATTAATTTACCCAAACTTCGCCAGGATGGGCTCAGAAGGTTCAAAGCTTTTCTAGAAGTTGCACTTCCTTTTGATGGTAATGAGGGAAAGGTCCCTCCTATGACAGTTTTGATTCAGAAACTTCAAAATGCTTTATCGTCGCTGGAACGCTTTCCTGTTGTCCTTAGCCATCCCTCAAGGTCTCTAAGTGGAAGTGCTCGTCTATCCTCTGGATTGAGTGCTTTGGCACATCCTTTAAAGTTGCGATTATGCCGTGCACCTGGAGAGAAGACACTACGTGATTACTCCTCTAATATTGTACTTATAGATCCATTGGCAAGCATAGCAGCCGTGGAGGAATTTCTTTGGCCCCGAGTTCAGCGCAGTGAATCTGGTCTGAAGCCAGCAGTGCCTGCTGGAAATACAGAGCCAGGCACATTGCTTAGCGGTGCGGGTGTTTCATCACCATCTTCGTCAACTCCAGCTTCTGCCACTCGTCGTCATTCTTCCAGATCTAGATCAGCAATTAACATAGGTGATTCCTCAAAGAAAGAACCTGTGCAGGAGAAAGGTACCAGCTCATCGAAAGGAAAAGGTAAAGGCGTTATGAAGCCGGCTCAGGCGGAGAAGGGGCCTCAAACAAGGAGCAGTGCTCAAAGGAGAGCCGTCCTTGAAAAAGATACACAAATGAAACCAGCTAATGGAGACTCCAGCTCTGAGGCATGTTACAGTACAAAGTTTTTGATTACATGTTTGTTTAATCGCGTTACATCATGATGTTGTGGCATGATCTGCTTATTCAGGACTATCTTACTTGTATGCCGTGCAGGATGAGGAATTGGATATAACTCCTGTCGACATTGATGATGCCTTGGTGATCGAAGAGGATGACATTTCTGATGATGAAGATGATGACAATGAAGATGTAAGTCTTCCTTCGTTTTTTTCCAGTATGTACATTGCTCCTTGTATTCTGAGGTTGTCTTACTAGTAACGTGAAAGATTATGCATTTGGGAATAAAGCTCGCCAGCTTCCATATTTTTGGATAATTTTACCATGTCTGAGTATCTCACTTTTTTTTTTCTTAAGCTGAACTCATTTGGACCCTTTCCTTTTAGAATTGACTGAAGGGAATTACTAGACTTATAACATTATTTCTCATATTTATGTGGCTGTTGTTACTTACATGTAGTCCTGATTTTCTTATAAATATCCTCACAGTCATATATATATATATATTCATTTCCAGGTTTTGGATGACAGTCTTCCCATGTGCACGCCTGATAAAGTGCATGATGTGAAATTGGGAGACTCGGTGGATGATGATGGGGCCGGTCTGGCAACTAGCGGCCGACAGATGAATCCAGCTTCTGGAGGCACTAGTGGAGCAGCAGCAGCAGCAAGGGGATCTGATTCTACTGATGCTGGCATTGGGAATTCTTATGGTTCCAGGGGTGCACTCTCCTTTGCTGCTGCGGCAATGGCTGGGCTTGGAGCTGCCAGTGGTAGAGGTATCAGAGGAAGTAGAGACCTGCACGGGCGTACCCTATATCGAAGTTCTGATGAGCCCTCTAAGTTAGTATTTACTGCAGGAGGAAAGCAACTTAGTAGGCATTTGACGATTTATCAGGCTGTACAGCGACAACTGATGCTAGATGAAGATGATGATGACAGGTTTGGTGGCAGTGATTTCATTTCAAGTGATGGAAGCAGATTCAATGACATTTATACCATCTTGTACCAGAGGCCAGACAGCCAAGTGAATAGGTTGTCTGTTGGTGGAGCAAGTTCTACCACACCATCAAAATCTGCTAAATCTGCTACCACCAATTCCAGCGTAGAATCTCAGTCATATAGAGCATCTCTTTTGGATAGTATCTTGCAAGGGGAGCTTCCATGCGACCTTGAGAAGTTGAATTCTACATATAATGTTCTGGCGCTGTTGCGTGTATTAGAGGGCTTAAATCAGCTCTGCCCTCGTCTAAGAGCCCAAACTGTTTCTGATCGTTTCGCTGAGGGTAAAATTACAAGTCTAGATGATCCGAGTACAACTGCTTCTAAGGTTCCTTATGAAGAATTCATCAATAGCAAACTTACACCCAAATTAGCTCGACAAATCCAGGATGCGCTTGCTTTGTGCAGTGGAAGTCTTCCCTCTTGGTGCTACCAGTTGACTAGGGCATGCCCATTTTTGTTTCCGTTTCAAACTCGGAGACAGTATTTCTATTCAACTGCTTTTGGGTTGTCTCGTGCATTGAATCGCTTGCAGCAGCAGCAAGGTGCTGATGGCAGTGGGTCTACAAATGATCGAGAGATGAGAATAGGGAGATTGCAGCGCCAGAAAGTCCGTGTATCCCGAAATAGGATATTAGATTCTGCTGCGAAGGTTATGGAGATGTATTCTAGCCAAAAAGCTGTGCTTGAGGTAGAATATTTTGGTGAAGTTGGTACTGGTCTAGGCCCTACACTTGAATTTTACACACTCCTAAGCCATGATCTGCAAAAGGTTGCCCTTGGGATGTGGAGATCAAATTCTGGTGACAAGGTATCTATGCAAATTGATAGAGATGAGATTGAAGATGGGAAGTCATCTGCAGCTAGGGACAGAGATATAGTTCAGGCACCACTTGGGTTGTTTCCTCGACCTTGGCCCTCATCAGCTGACGTATCTGAAGGTGGTCAGTTTCATAAAGTCATTGAATATTTCCGCCTTTTAGGGCGTGTGATGGCCAAAGCACTTCAAGATGGACGGCTGTTGGACGTCCCGTTGAGTACAACGTTCTATAAGCTGATTCTTGGTCAAGTGAGTTTTTTTTTTTAACTAAAAGTGTTTTGTTTGGTTAAGAGTGAAATAGTGATTTCAAGGAAAAAAAAGTAGTGATTTCTGCTTGTTCACTTTTGTTAGCCCTCTGCTAACAGTAACGTCCTCTTTTCGTGTTCTCATTTAAGCAGGAGCTTGATTTGCATGATATTATATTATTTGATGCTGAACTTGGCAAGACTTTGCAAGAGCTGCATGTTCTTGTTGCCCGTAAGCACTATCTGGAAGCAGTAGGTGGTGAATATAGCAGTGCGGTTTCTGGTTTATGTTTACGTGGATCCCGTATAGAAGACCTCTGCTTGGACTTCACGCTACCTGGCTATCCTGAATACATTCTGAGACCTGGGGATGAAATTGTACCGTCTTAGCTTACCCCCCAGTCTTACTATTCTTTTACTCCTTGTCCGTGATTGCTGATGAAGTGCTGTTTTGTTACAGGTTGATATTAATAGTCTTGAAGAGTATATATCCCTTGTCGTTGATGCTACTATCAAGAGAGGAGTCACCCGGCAGATCGAAGCCTTCAGATCTGGATTCAATCAGGTTAGCAGTCTCGCAGACTTTCTACTTTGTCTCTTTCTTTGCGTGTTGCCTTTGGCTTTTAAATATAATAGGGAAGAAGTGGTTTCTGTTGATTAAAGACTTCCGTTGTCTCTGTTTTAGTCTGACCTCAAACTCTTACCTGGATTTGTATCCTTACAAAACCTTTTTGTTCCTGCACATAATTACCAGGTGTTTGACATAACATCTCTACAAATATTCACCCCTTCTGAGCTGGACTACTTGCTGTGTGGTCGTAGAGAGTTGTGGGAGGTGATTTTTTAAACTTTTCAGTTTCCCATAACCAGTGGACTTGAATCCATCAGATGTAATTTCATTTCTTAACCCACCTTGTCTTGCAGGCGGAGACTCTTGCTGAACATATCAAATTTGATCATGGTTATACTGCGAAAAGTCTGGCAATCCTGAACGTATGTTACTTTTCTCTGTCCGTTGAGTTGTTCGAAACCATTTCTCTTTACAGTTGGCTTTTGCTTCTGAACTGTTGATTTCTTTCTGATTCTGATTTTCACCCCTGCGCCTCTTGTAGTTGCTGGAGATCATGGGAGAACTTACAGCAGATCAGCAGAGGGCTTTCTGCCAGTTTGTGACTGGAGCTCCTAGGCTTCCTCCCGGTGGCCTAGCTGTTCTGAACCCGAAACTGACGATTGTGAGAAAGGTAAAAAAATTCCAAAGTCATGTTTTACTCTTATTTTTGTGGTGTTTGTTTTGCGTTGGCAAAGAGTATTTCAGCCGAATAATCTCTTGCTATTTGTGAAGTTGGTATTTATTGAATTTCCATGGGAATCTAAAATGGCTGTGTGTTTTTGGCTGATGCAGCACTCATCGACCTCAAGTGCAGCAGCCAACGGAACAGGGGCTTCGGAGACGGCAGACGATGATTTGCCCAGTGTGATGACTTGCGCCAACTACCTGAAGCTCCCTCCTTATTCTACGAAGGTGAGTCATGGGTCTTTTGTTTACTTATTGAGTCCCATGTTACTGTGGTGAGGCTGAGATGGAGTTATTGAAACAAACAGGAAATCATGTACAAGAAACTGCTCTACGCCATAAATGAAGGGCAAGGATCGTT
Source organism: Cardamine occulta (assembly GCA_028015245.1). Taxonomy (NCBI): domain Eukaryota; kingdom Viridiplantae; phylum Streptophyta; class Magnoliopsida; order Brassicales; family Brassicaceae; genus Cardamine; species Cardamine occulta. The sequence goes on along the minus strand of CM051388.1, from coordinate 486,828 downwards.
CGACCTCTCATAAGTAGCAGATTTCTCTGTTTCCCCTCTCTGTACATTACATCGGAAGACTGATTTTGATTCTCTGCTTTTTTAATTTGGGGTTCTGTTATGATCTGACAAAAGCCGAAGATGCCCAAAAAGCCAAGGTGACTGCTCTTGAAACCTCTTTTCTTGTCCCGGAGAATATGTAATGCGAGGATATATATAATAATATAATAATAGGGCTGGGGTTGTGATGTTATGTATAGAGAGAATCTCTTGTCTGAAGCTTTTTAGTGCAATTTTTGTCTTTGCAGGCTCTGCAGAAGGCCATTATTGTGTAGATAAAGAAAAGATGATAGCCTTTTCTTCCTTATTTAGATTTTTTTTTTATATCTTTTCTGCTCTTTAAAAAGTTCATTTGGTCGGTTGAAACTTTGAATGTTAAACGGATGAGTTTATATAAGTTTAGCTTCGTTATGTATTATTTACTAAGTAAATTACACGGTTTAATTAAAATGATGTATTACTAAATTAAAACAAGAAGGTTTTGAAGTTTGTTACGTTCTTCCCCGCACACTCTTTAAGATGACTTGAACAGGCTGGTGGGCATTTGGTTCTGCTTCTCCTCATAGCCATGCTGAAGTTCAAATTTGTGTACATCACACTTTCCTTGCTGTCTCTTGAGAAGATTTTGGCTACGTCTAGAGCCACATACGCCTCATTCACACGCTTCTTCAGAGCATCCTTAGTCTTGTTTTTTGGGAGAGGACATGGCCGTGCCATCTCGATTTCTGTAGCCAAGAGAAATATATCAGTTTTGACATCAACGCTCTGATTCTCTCTTGTTGCCATAGCGCTGCTAGCCATACCTCATCTGACTCACGATCGTTGAACTCATTTTTTTATTTCTCTTGTAAAATAAAAATTAGGCAAAGCATGCGAGTCATTGTATAGAGAGCTCTACAAGACTACAAGTCCCGAAGACGGCAATGGAATCCTAATTCTTGACGACTATGGAAACGTGCTGATTAAGTAATAGCATCCTCACCACACAAATCAAGCAAAACAATGATCTGGAAGTCAATTGGACCGAAAAAATAGAAAACAAAACTCAAAGCAATGACAAGTATTGTCTACATATCTTGCTTTTACTTCTCCGTATCCTTAACATCTTTGTTGTCTTCCTCCTCGTCATCATCATCCACATCATCTTCATTATCTCCTCCTTCTTCATCATTCTCTTCCTCATTGTTTTTTTCTTCTTTCTTCTCATCTTCTTTTCCTTCCTTCTTCTCACACTTGACCAGCACTGCCAATGTCTTCACTATCTTGGGACACCCTTTGTCCCCAAACGTGTCTCTCTCTACTACTATTGAACAATGGTTATTCCCCAAACATTTCTGTTTCATTATTAAACACAAATTTTACCTTCTCCACCACCTCCTTTGACTTAGATGCAGAGCACTTCCCCATTGTGAAGTTCCCACAAGTTCCTGTCGGATCTCCGAAGCTTGCAAACTCAACTGCCACCATCTGTTTCTCCGGTGGACACTTGATCACCGCCTTCAGCCTCATGTCTTTGCTTCTCGAAACTATCTTTGGCCCTTCTCTCTTCCACGATTTCACCGATACTGGATAATCCTCCCCGACATAACTACATACCGTGTCTCTATTCACCAACACGAAATCAATAGCCTCTAATTTCACCCCTGGTTCTTCCTCGAGAATCACCAGCATGTTCTTCTTCTTCTCAGTCATGAAAGATCTCGGTATATGGTACCTGTCCACCGAAGATATATAGATTTAGTCTCGAACAAGTTTCTTGTCTGGCAAGTCTGTGTTCTAAAAACTTACTCTGTTTGAGTTGGCTTTCCAAGTGGAGAAAGGAAAGACATCCAGTATCTCCCTACGCCATTCCCATTCACCCAAATCAGTCCTTTTCCCATACCTTTCATCCTAATCGCAACAGTGTTCTCTCCCTCTGGTGTCTCAAAGTAGGTCTGCAAATCCATTGATTAAGATGCATGTGTAGACATTATGTAAAACGTTTTCTTGAATGTACATATAGAGTATATTTACCTTGTACCACGTAAGAGGCTTACGTTCACCATCTTTCTCCCATTTCGCCTTCTTAGATCCTTCCTCTGTGTACACCTCTTTCTTCTCTCCTTCTAAACCGGCCTGCATTAACCGGATTAAACTTCATTATATCATACTAACCAAGAAATAAAACTGGCTCTGTTAGTCATATATATACCAAATGTCCCCATTCATTGTTCTCGGTCAAATCTCGCTCTCCCGACTTCAAACCGATGATTGAAACACTACGTGGACCAGCGTATCTGTGCTCCATGTATGATCCACTGTCCTGAAAGATGAGAACAAATTTATATTTTGTTTGGGGTGACATATATTAATCTCGATCTTGACTGTTTCTAACTCACTGGGAGTCCGGTTAGTACACCCAAGATTGAAATGCGGTTATCTCCGGTTTAAAGGTTAACCGGTTTTGAAAACACGAAACTCTTCATCTCATGGCTTCCATGCGCATTCCCTACAAAAAATCGCATACAGAAAGTTAGAGATAACTCTGTCACTATGTCTTATGTTCCCATAATTAGTGTTGAGGTAGTAGTAGCTTGGTATTCTCCATTAACGTAAACGATTATTGCGTGACCAAGACTCGCTACTCTCAGTATTGTCTTATGACCTTTTTGGTCTGGTAAGTCATCTTCTTCAATCTTTATACTGTAGCCATGGAATCAAGTCACAAAGCGTCTTTTAAGTTAAAAAAATAAATGTTTCTTGAGAAAGAAGTTACCTTGTGGTATACCAAGCATAATCTGTTTTATCCTTGGTTAAGAAATAAAGCTCCTGCGGTATCAAGGAATCACCGTCGAGTTTGGAAGGAATGTTTTCACTAAACATCTCAAACTTGAGACCTTTGCTCGTCTTTTCTGACTTTACAAAATTCCTCCAACTATGTTGCGCTACAATCTGTTTCAGAATCAACCAGTCAGGTTTTCTCTAAACCAAATCGAACCGGTTATTTCGACTTACCTGTGCAGTATTGTGGACGACGGTTTTACAGTCAGGTAAGATGCTGATAGAACGAGAAGGTAACACGTAATCTTGACCATTGAATTTAATCGTATTAGATTCTCTTGTGTTATTGTTCAATAACACAAGAGAATCTAATACGATTAAATTCAATGGTCAAGATTACGTGTTACCTTGTTGGATGATCCAAACCGGGACTGGTTCAACTTTTGAGGCCTGGGTCTACCGAATTCGTCAAGTGGCGCATCGTCGTAGTAACGAGTGGTAACAAAATGTGCAGATGTGCGTCCGAAGTTTGTTCCACCATGGTACTGCACAGAAGCAGAGCTCAATCTATATAACTAGGGTATATATATATATAGATAGATAGATACGCACATGACATTAACGTACCATGTAGTAGTTGACATGCGATCCGTTCCTAGAGAAGAATCTAGCGACTGAGAATGCGATATCTTCGACTGTTCTATGTGTTGGAGGATCCCCAAAAACTCGAAACCTAAGAAGAATTAAAGTTAAGATTGCATAGTTTGTGTAGTAATGAGAGATGAATGTGTAGAACGTACTGAGTAGTCCAGTTCTCGGTCCATAAGGAAGGCTTATCGTGTCTGTTAGGTCCCTTGAAAGTATCTCCGCAATGCCTTCCGTTACAAGCATTAATCACACTGCCAGGAGCATCGTCTTGTTTGCACATAACCCAGGGGATTCCCAGATTCAATGACTCTACTAAATTTCCTGCCCATCTTATATCTCTCTCTCCGTTCTCCTTGTAGGCTAGCTTAACCGCGTTGTACTCATTCTCTATCTGCCTTTTATTTTATGTATGTATGCTTAGAGATTCCAAAGTTTCTCTGTTTTGAGATGGATGAATATATGTATGTACCTGTCCTAAGATGATGGGACCTCCTTGTGAAGCGAACAGCTTCTCTTCTTTCATCATCCCAAGTATTTTCCTCACATATCTCTCTGTGTGCTCCTTCATTTGCCATCCGCTTTAATCAGATTTTGAGACAGCTAAAATCAATTCATTTATCATTCTATGCTTGGATTGTACCTTGAAAGGTTCGTTATCTGTGCGGAAGTAAACCTCCGGGACCTCGCGTAGCCAGTACGGTATCCCTCTGAAATATGAATTTTATTTAGCATTTCTTTTAGATCATTTTTTTTTTTTTTTTTATCATTTTCTGGTTTGAATATTTCTGTACCCGTGGTTCCATTCGGCTTGGATAAAGGGTCCGAGTCTGAGAGTGACATAGAGACCTTTCTCGTGGATTATTTTGATGAATTTCACCAAGTCGAACCTCCCCTCGAAATCATACTGAAACCCAATATATGTATACCATCTAAGGCAAATGATGAAAAAAACGAAAAGAAAGATAAGTTGATACCTTTCCTTGTTCAGGTTCATGCACATTCCAGAACACATAAGTTTGGATAGTGTTAAGCCCCCCAATTCTAGCTTTCTCAATGATACTGGGCCACATCTGAAACAAAAATAGAATCCATACAATGAAATCATCTTCTTGATTGGGTAATATACAGTACAAACAGAGTTGACGTGCTTACTTCAGGTGTGCTTCGAGGGTAATGAATAGAACCAGAGAAAAGAAGTTGTCTTTTCCCATTTATGATCAATGAAGTTCCGTCATATGTAACTCCTTTCTTCTTCTTTTGCTCATCATCATCATCATGATCTTCTCCTCCGCCATGGCTTGCCTTGGAACACACTGAAACTACAAGTAGAATCGCTATCAAGTACCGTGCTCTTGACTTCATTCTAATTTTACTTGATTGCTCACCGATCAATACTTTCAAACACGAATATTGAAACTTGTATTATTTTGTTCCCCTGTTTTGTGGATTTCCAAGGTTAAAGAGGGAAGCTCGGAATCTTTGTCTCAACTATTTTTGATATCATTGTTTAGTGGTTTTCTTAACTACAAAATGAATTGATCAGCATTTGAAGCCTTCACAATTGCCAACCATAAGATAAAAAAACAAAATTGGATATAGATATTTCTCAACATTCGTCGTCGGAAGAAAAAGAAAAGCAAATATTACAATCATAAAGAGTGTATAACGAGTACAGAGACCAAGCCACTAAAACCAAAACAAGAAACCTACCCACATGGTATTAATGTACAGTACAAAACAAAACAAATATTAATTAATCCATAACAAATTTGAAATCACATGACCACACAAGCCGCCGGGTTCTCGTCACTAAAAGCAGTAATGTAGCGGACCTCGGTGGAGCTAGCACGAGCCAGCTGCGACACTCCAGGGTCATCGGCTCTTCGGACATAACCCGAGGGTGCCTTCTTGTCGTAGACACCAGCTGCGTAAGGATGAGCCACGACGTCGTAGGGCACATATGGCCAGAGCTCGACCTTCTTGCCGGTCCTGTGAGCCATTCGAGCCACCACCTTGTTTGGATCGACGTAGCCGACGACAGTGACTTTGTGAGCTTTGGGCTCCAACGACACAGAGGACACACCCTTCATGCCTTCCACCGACCGCCGCACTTTCCGCTCGCACCCTTCGCAGTCCATCTTCACTTTGATCTCCACCGTCTATTCTTTGAAACAAAACGACAAAATTAGTCTACTCTACTTTGAAAATATCTAAGAAATAGTTAATCATCATTCACGTGATTTCCCCGGAAATTATGATTTTTTAAAAATAATTAATTATATTTAGAATTCCGACAGCGTAGAATACTAATCCCGGCGTAAATCTAACAGATGGCAACAACCTGTTTTTCTGATTAAAAGAATCTATTTGGTCGGCGTTAGGAACATTAACTCTAACAATATTCACTTCAAACTAATCCTTAAAACTATTGAATTCTTTTCCCCTGACTTGTTTGGAAGAAAAAAAAGAAAGATCTCAAGTAACTACTAACAAGTACATAACAAAAAAGCTCTATATTATGGAACTAATCCACGAGATCTACCAAGTAACACTCAAACAACTTTGCTTATCTGGTTTCTACTAGACTCAAGTCATCATCACTTTTCAACGAACCTTCAATTGGTTTAACGGCCAAGTAAAGATCTGAATTCCTAGCAAAACCTGCTCAGCTTACAGAAGAAAGAAGAAAATAAATAACCTGCAACTGTTTGCGCTTTTTAATCTTGTGTCCATGAGAGCAGTCAAACATTTCAGAGACATGATCAAGAACACCCATTACTTTGTAGAAAGAAATCTAAGAACCCAGCCAGGAGAGTAAAATGGAAACTTTAGGAGAAGGAGAGAATAGAGAGAGGTTTTTAGGTGCCAAGAATAGTGAAATCTGTAAATAAGAGGCAAAGGGGGCAGGTGGAGGTGTAAAGAAGTAAATGATGAATTGGGAGAATATAAAGACGTTTTAGTAATCAGTTCAAATTAAGTGAATGATGATGGGCCACCTTTCTCCCCTGGCCCCAGCAGTTTCCTAGTCACCGTCTCGAATCTTCTCAAGTTCTTGTTTTAATTCCTCTTAAAACATTTCTTGAAACCAAAAATATGAAAATCTTATAACGAAGACTAAAAAATTATGTTTATGGTTTTAATTTTTATTTATGTTATAGTGGTCGAACTGAGGAGTGGTCTCGGGACAAGAGTCGTGCGTTAGATATTTTGCTCTTTTACTTTAAAAATTGTGTAATGGGAAACAGAGTTATTGTTTTCGGATAATGGATCTCACCGACGTACCGACCTTGACCAGTCTTTGTTTATTATGCTCACCTCACTCTACACTTCTGAATTTTTGGGTGGGCCTTTATATTGGACCTTTCAGAGGCCCACTGTTTTACCATCTAAATATTTTGACAATATTGTCGAATATCCGTACCACATTTAAATTTGGACATTCTGTACTTCCAACTTATTAACCAAAACAAGTTTTGAGAAAGAAAAAAAGGAAACGTTTGCTTGAGAGAAGAGGTGAATCTGATTCGATTTGATTGAAACAACTCTGCGGATCCCTTCTTCGCAGTTACTCTTAACTCTTTATTCAATTCAGGTGAGAAAGGTTTTCTTTTGATTTTGGCAATTCAAAGGGGTTCTTTTGATCTTTCCACTTGCGTCTGAAAATCGATTGGGTTGTTGCGTCTGAAAATTGAACTAGTCACGCATTTGCCTTGTTGGGTTCTGAGAAAGTTTGTTCCTTTTTTTCCTCCCTATCTCGTGTAGGTACATCAGAGATCTTGTTTTCTTATGGCTACCAAATCGAAGCAGAGACCGGCGAAGCTGTCAGTCTACCTTTACATTCCCAATATCGTTGGTCGGTTTTTGGTACTTGCTTAGTTTTTTTTGTGTTTTCTGTTTAAAAATGTCATCTTTTTGGGCCCTGACCATCGGATTAGTGTTTTGATGATAAATGGCAGGGTACATGAGAGTTCTCTTGAACTGCATTGCCTTTGCTGTCTGCTTCTCCAACAAGACACTCTTCTCGCTCTTGTACTTCTTCAGGTTAGATAATCCTTTACATTATCTTCTTCTCCTCTCATCTTTTTACCTTTTTTCGTATGATAATGATAGCCTTTTGGATCAATGTGGTTTTCCAGTTTTTGTTGTGATGCTGTCGATGGATGGTGCGCTCGTAAATTCAACCAAGGTGCTCTTATCTCTTTCTTCTCATTTCTATTTATGCCACATTGATCAAGAATATGGATTGCTTGTTTGTATTTTCTTTAACTCTTTTCTTCTTCCCCTTCCAGTTTCTACATTTGGAGCTGTTCTGGACATGGTTACAGATAGGTGAATCTTCCGCTACATATACCCGAGATTCAACCTGCTTTTCCCTTTCAATTTTTATATCGCATTTTGTGGTTACAGAGTCAGCACAGCCTGTCTTCTCGTGATTCTCTCCCAAATATACAGGTTTCAATATTCTCTTCTTCTTTCTGCTGATTGTATGTTTAGCATAGTCTTGAACTTTCACAATTATAAACAGGCCTAGCTTGGTTTTCCTGTCATTGCTGGCTTTAGATATTGCTAGTCACTGGCTGCAAATGTACAGGTACTCTTTGTTGCATCATTCAACTTCTCAGTTGTATGTTCTTGTACATAGCAAAACCAGGAATTTAACACTTGATCCACAGTACATTTCTATCAGGGAAGACCAGCCACAAGGATGTGAAAGATAGCACGAGCTGGCTCTTTAGACTCTACTATGGAAACCGGATGTTCATGGGTTATTGCTGTGTTTCCTGTGAGGTAATTGCAGTTGATATCTGAGCTAAATAACTTTTTCAATGCATTTCTTTTTGAGGTATTGTAACACTAACTTTGCTCAATTGACTACAGGTTCTTTATATAATCCTTTTTCTCATAGCAAAGAACCAAACCGAAAACCTGATGAACGTGAGCTTTCTTCTACTCTCTTCCTCCTTTCATCTCTTTAGCTTCTCTTCTACCTCAAATGTTGGGTTCCAAATTGTGTTCATTCTCTAGGTGGTAGTTGAATCATTGACTCAGATTTCACCGCTCTCTTTACTCTTGGCTTTGAGCATATTTGGTTGGTCGATCAAGCAGATCATCAATGTGATTCAGGTAAGTCTGATCCACAACTAATCAATCCCTCCAATAGTGTAGGCTGTTTCTGGTTCTTATCAGCTTTTTTTTTTTTTTTTTTTTTAATGTGGTCGCGTGTGTCAGATGAAAACGGCTGCAGATGTTTGTGTCCTGTATGACATAGAGAAACAACACAAGCCCTGACGTTTTGTGGTCTTGGAGTTGTGTTTCACTCTTTTGTTTCATGTTGTGTACATACGGATCCATCTTGTTTAGAGGTGGATGTAGATAAACTCTTGTCTTTGTTTTTAATGAGATGAAAGATATTTGATTGAAACCTTGGATCCATTCACTGTTTTCTCAGAAAATTGATGCCGTTTTTAGTTTTGAAGGATACATGTTCTGATTGCAACCATAAAGCAAGAAAAAGAAAAAGAAAACCACAGAGATTGGTTCTACAAAAGATATTCTCCCTCAAACTTGTCTACCTTGGAGCTCAGAAACGCCAAGAGTTTCTCCAAACGTGCTCTCTTCATCTCCAATCTTCCCAAGCGGCCCGCCATCTCCATGACTCCTTCACGAAAGTCCTTCACCTCCTTCTCCTTCAATTTTACCTCCTTGAGCATCTTCTCCAGTTCTACTCTCCCAAGCAGCACATCCCGCTCAGACACCTCCTTCTCCACAACCGTCTTTTCGTGTTCATCATAGTGTTTGGCCGCTTCAAGAATCTCTTCCAAGATCTCCCTGAGCCAACCGGCTCTGATTTTAACCGACTCTATGTCTTTAACAACCGCTAGCATTTCCAAGACGCGAGTCTCCTTCAATTCATTCAGCGGCGTCAATTGAAGTTCAAGAACCACTGCGGCTAGCGTTTCAAGAGAGTAAGATTTCGTGGGCAGCGACTGAAGAGTGGAATTGAATGCTATGTCTCCATGCTTGTCCAGGATTTTCTGCAGGGTGGCCGAGACACTCGCTCTGACTTTATAGCTTCCTACAGAGACGTAGGACTCTGAAATCACTGACTCCATTTCCTCCCCTGTTCCATAGATCTTTAAGGCTTTTATGCATTGGTCAGGCAGTTCTGGCAGCTCAATCGATTGTTTATCTGATAGTTTACGTGGTTTTTGGTAAAGCGTCTGCAAGAAGGTAAAAGAAGCGTTCTGAAGATGAAATCCATGGAATACCCTGGCGGTTTCATCAGGGTGGACATAAACAGAGCCATCCAAGAATGAAAAGTTATTGTGGTTGATGCTTTTTGATTCATCCAGTTGATCAAACTCTTTATTATGTTTCTTCGGTGCTTCGTATCCTGTACGGTTTGGCTGGAAAGGTTCCGATATTGTTGTAAGCATACGGAATATGGAAAACTAATTAAGCTAAATGAAAGAACGCAAAAGCTACCGTAATGGGCGTTGATGTCGGTCTTTTTTCATTTTCGGGATAGAGTAGAAGGCATTCTTTTTCCTCTTCAGTGTAAACCGAATCCGCTTTATTACCATGGTTTTTTGAGGCTTTTGCAGCAAAATGATAGTTACCACCGATGTTGGAGGATGCTGATTGAGGTCTTGGGCTTCTCGCGCTGTGCGCTCTATATTCTTCAGCCTTTGGCGTGCTTACTGGTGTCCTAGGCTTAGTCTCTGGTATCTGAGGCTGAGTTTCAACTTTCTGAGGTGACCTGAGGCCAGCACTCTCAAGGGATCTGTGGGATACCGGCTGAGTTTGAGGGATCCTAGGCCTGGGTGGTTCAATGTACATTCCTCTAGGCTCTGGAGTCTTTGACCGAGGTCCTGGGTTTCTTGCCCTGTGTTCTGCAGTCCTTGAGCCAGTATCAGGCCCTAGACCAACTGACTCACGTGCAGGTGTCCTTGGTCTGTGTTGAGGCGTCCTAAGAGGATGTTCAGGTGTCTTAAGCCGAGTCCTAGATGACATTTCATCATGAATTGTAGCTTCGCCTTCACAATGATCAAACTGCAGAGCGAAAACAATAAGAGGCAAAATAAACATCCAAAAGATGTGCACTAAACAAAGTTAACAACTAACACAGACCTTGGATGAGAAACAATCTTTCTTGCAATACTCAGCGAGAGAAGGTGACATGGGGAGCCAATTGATTCCTGAGTCTGCTTCGTTTCCATGTAGAGGTGAACGTGGTGTAGACAAGTTTGCATTGAAAGTGTCTTCGGAGGAGGAGAATGAGGGAGACTCGTCTGATTCAACCATTCTCTTTGCGTAAAAACTCGGGAGTGGCGATCTATTTCCCTCATTCACAAGAGTCGGGCTGCTAGGAGGAGTTTCCTTGCTCCAAGCTGGCATACGAAATCCTTAGACAATAGACAAGTTCCACAGATTCTTATTACAAATAGAATTATCTTAAAATGCATTAAAAATGATCGAAATCATTATGAGAAACTTCTTACTAAGCCGTTTCTTCTCCTTCTTGGGGACATCTCTGGAGCTTCTTATTCTCTCGAAACATTGATCATTGCACTCATGGAAGGGATTGCCTGAGTTGGGACAATCACGATGTACTTTTCCAGACATGTCACTTCCCTCTCTGTCTCTCGTAAGAAGAAGAATAAAATGGAGAAATTGTTATTAAAATTGAGGCCTTAAACTAACAGGAAAGAAGGAAGAAGTTTACTCCCAAAGACAGAGTCAACAATTAAGAGGAAGAGGCAAGAAATTTAAGAAGTGTGTGATTGTGATGGAGTGAATAAAGTCTCTGAGAACACGGCACAAAATTGGTTTGAAGGATTCACCAAAATGAGGAAATTTCAAAAACGAACCGATGTTTTTGTCTTTTAGCAATGCAGTCCAGTCTACATAAGAATAGTAGTTGTACAGAGACTAAAACTGCTGACGAGATTGACCCACAAAAATGAAGTTGTGATCTTGAAATGATGCATAAGCTGTAATAATCATCACAGAGGATGTAGGTAAAAATGCATATACATATAACTTGAATCTTGATACACACGCATGCATACATGGGAATGTATTGAGAGATGTTTATTAGTACACGATAAACATTTAAATAGAATAATGGAGATCCTCGAAACAAATAAGAAAGAAGAAGAGAGTTTAAAGGTGGAGAAGAACGGCTTCTCCTTGGAATTTGTCGACCTTGGAGTGAAAGAGGTCGAGACTCTTGTTCAACTTGGAGCCTTTCATCTCTAGCTGCCCTAGCTTTCCCGCCACCTCCGTCACCTTCTCTCTTCTTTCTTTGATTTCCTTTTCTCTCTTCCCCAGCTCCACCGTCATCTCCTCCATCTCTCCCTTCACCGCCTTCAGATCTCTCTCGCACACCTCTCTTTCCACTTTCGCCGCTTCGTACTGCCCCACGTACTCCACTGCCTCGGCCAGCTCCGTCACCGCTTTCTTCAGCCACGACACATCGATTTTCACCGACTCCATGTCTTTCACCACCGCCGCCATCTCCGCCACGCGTGTTTTCGTCAGATCACTCAGCATCGTCGATTTCAGCTCCATCACCACGGCGGCTAGGGATTCCAGGTAATACGACCTCGTTGACATAGCTTGGATCTTGGAGGCGGCGGCGATGTCTCCATGCTTGTCGATGATCGCCTGAAGGGTTTCGGACACGCTCGCCCTCACTCTATAATTAGCGACGGATACTAGAGCCTCGGAGATCATTGACTGATTCTCTTCCTTGCTAGCTTCAAAGTTCTTGAGTCCGCGCATTTTGGCGATCTCCTTTATTGTGAAGCTCTGAGACTCGTCCGGCAGCTCCGGCGGCTCGAACTGCTTGTCTTGCTCATAGGCGGTTTCAGCCGCAATGATCTGGTAGTTGTGGTGAACCGGCTGCAGGGTAAAACAATAATATCCATTTAGTTTTCGTCATCTGAAATTGCAAAGACATATAGTAGTGAGAGGCTTTCGCACCGTGCTGTTCTCGGAACGAAGTGGGGTGTGAATTTCTGGATAGAGATAGGTGGAGTGATTATCGTCGTCGCTGGATGAATAGTATGCTTCATGAACTGGGCTCCGAGGTATTATGTCTCCATCTGCCTCATACATGCTCTCCAACTGCTCATCACTCTGCTGGTTTCTACGATGCTCCGGCTGCACATTTCCTATATTGTCAGTCTATGCGACTCACTTCTAAATAGCACTTGATTGCTTTGAATTTATTTTGTACCGTTCTGTGTGCTTGTGGTGGTGGTGGTGACCGGCTTGCTGCTGGATGAAACGGGCTCGGTGGAGAGCTGTTTCGCGGTGTTACATCTCCATCTGCCTCATATAGGTCCTCTATTTGCTCTTTACCATGGTTACTACGACGATCAGGCTGCATTATTACAAGAACCAATTCTATTGTCAATCCAAGTGACTCACTGGCAAGAAAGAAGCTAACAGTGAGCAATACTTGTGATATAACAGTACCGTTCTGTATGCTGCGGGATGAAACGGGCTTGGTGGAGAGTTGTTTCGCGGTGTAACATCACCATCTCGGTCGTACATGTCATCAAATTGCTCTTTACCATGGTTACTACGATGGTCAGGCTGCAAAATAGAGAGAGATTATGTCATCTATGTGGCTCATTATGTACTCAAGAATCACGAGCAAGACATACCGTTCTGTATGGTGGTGGAGAGCGGCTTCCGGCTGGATGAAATGGGCTGGCCGGAGCACTTTTCTGCATCACGGTGTAGGCCTCAGGCTCATACATTGCCTCCTCGTAGTGGTGATCTCTGCTGTGATCTCTGCGGCGATCAGGCTGAAATCAAGGCAATAAAAAAGCAATACATCTGAAGCGTTTAGTGATTGGTGGCTAGAGAATAGAGTTATCAGAGCTGTAGGTTTAGAGGACCGTGCGGTATGGAGAAGGAGAAGGGCTTCTGAATGGGTGAAATGGGCTGGCATTGCTTCGGGTATCTGCTTCATACATTCGATCCTGGTGTTCTCGACGTTCATACTCTGTTGATTTCCTAGGACGTTCAGGCTGCAATTGTAGAGACAACACAACACAAGGAGCCAACATCAGGAAACTGTAAAGACAATAAACAAAAAAGATTAGAATCGGAAGAAGAAGCAAAAAGTAGGTACTGTTCGGTTTCCAGATGGATGAAACGGACTTGAAGGAGCGTTGGTCTCTGGCTCATAACTCATGGCCTCCACTCTTTCTCTACGACGCTCGGGCTGCAATTGAGATAAAAAGGAAAGCTCAGTATCATCTATTCTACGTATACCATGTTTGATCCAAAGAAACACAGTTGGAAATAGATCAAGAGTACCGTGCCGTATCCGTAGACCGGAGGCCTTGAGTGGGAGTTGGGGACACGTTCAGACGCCGGCTGTTTCCAGTATGGTCTTTGTTCATCAGAGATGTGGAAATCGTACTCCGTTTCCGCTCTTTTGTTGGATAGATACGCCGGTTGCGGGGATCTACCACCGGCGGGATGAGGAGGGCTCGCCGGATTGCTCTTGCTCACAGCTTTCTTGCCAAACGGTCCTGAAGAAAAAAATGGTCAACGTTGAGAAAAGTCAAGTGTTTCACCATCCTCGGTTCTTGAAAAAAGAAGAAGACTATCCAGATTCGGAAAAACCAAGAAAAGATTACCTAATTTTTTGGCATCCTTCTTCCCTCTGCTTGAACTGAAGAAGTCCATTTTTTTTTTTTTTGATTCAGGCACAGATGGTATCAACAGGAATGCTAAATATATATCTGCCTGTAAAACGGAACATTAGATGGTGACATGCCAAGAAAATATAGATGCCGGAATTTATAAGATGAAAGTAGCTACCTGCTGGAATTTTGAAGAACGATCTCTGAGTTAAATTTCTTCAACGCGTCACTACTGATATCAATCATATGATCATATATGAGTCAGAACTATGTGTATTTATATATAAAAGAAGAGAATGGGTGTTGAAGTCTAAAATAACCATCTATTTGACTTTGACTATTATTACAAAAGAAAATAATCTCTTTTAATTGGTCCGATCTAAATCTACTGTTTGTTTATCTTCAAGTTGCGAGGACTTGGTCAATGGTGGCTAACTATCTTTCTGACAAGGAACCTATAAATGGGGGCCCATAAGCAATCACTAAATGGGCCAAAGAGGGAATGAGCATCTCACGTGTTTGTGTTTCAAATTTTCAATTGAAACTAGTAAACGGAAAATATGGTGATTTCCTCACTCTCTCTTCTTGTGCTCTGTATTTAGCTTAAATAGATTGGATACAACATTTGAGATTTTTCTCAATCCATATGCTATTGCCTTAGTTTTGGCAAATAAAGATTCGGAGAAATTCTCAATCTCTTCTTTTTTTTAAGTTTAAATACCAGAGCTGATATTGCCTTAGTTTTGGCAAATAAAGATTGGGAGAAATTCTCAATCTCTTTTTTTAACCACTTGTTAATACCAGAGCTGATATTGCCGTTGAAAAAAAAGAAAAGTAAATGAGCTTCTTGTTTACTACTGAACCTTGCCTTGAGGCTTTATTAATTCTTTCTGTTAAGAGTTTGTTTATATGAAATAAATAAAAACCGGCCAACACACAGTCATAGATAGAGATAATCTGAAAGCAAAGGTGAAAACTGGTCGTTGATGAGAAAAGCACAAGCTTTTGTCTAAGCTCTGCCCATCCTGCTTGCTCATTCATATCATGGCCATGGGACAAGGCTTCCGCAATCGAAATGAGCCTTCTTCAGCAGCATCCGAGAAAGGAAAGACGACAAGAACCTGTCTCTGAACATGTTCATCCACTTTCCTCTGCTCTGCTGTATGAAACCTACTGTATATGAAGTAGTTATAAGATCAATGCTTCTCCATTTCCTTTCTCCTGCATACTTGTTCAAACCTTCTTCAATCCGCTTATAACTCTCTTCTTCACCTTTCGGATTCTTACCTTTGATAGCTTCACCGAGACAACGAGCAAGGATAACTCCATCCTCCATGGCTGAGCAACCGCCTTGTCCGATATCAGGAGTCATAGGGTGAAGTGCATCCCCTGCAACGCATACATTGTCTTTTGTGATGTTTGACCATAGGAGTTCCCACGGAGGTCTGTACTTGAGTCGAGACATCACTATGCTATCCAGATCGGTTGTCTCCACTACACCCTTTATGTTTTCAGGTAAGTCTTTGATCTTGTTCAACACAAAATCTTTGAGGTGTTCCGGATTCGTCTCTTCATCTAACAAGCGCAAGGAGAAGAGTCAATGACATAAATGAACAAGACCTTGTAGATAGATATCAGGTGAAGTTCCATTTACCTATATCTGTGGAGGTGTGGGTTAGGAACCAGTAGACAGTGTTGTGGTCACAGGGGATAAAACCCGAACGAACACCGTCTCCATAAAACTGGAAGAACTTTTTCCCAAATCCATGGCCTGCTGGGAAATGTGTGAGCCCTCGAATAGCTAACCTGGCAGTTGTGGCCAGATTCTTGAAGCCTAGCCACTTACTAACCACTGAGTTCACTCCATCGCACCCTACCAAAACCTGAAGGTCGTTTAGAAGCCCTACAATTCCGTAGCATGAGCAGGTGGAGGACATACCTTGGTTTTGAGAATGGTCCCGTCGGAGAGATGAACAATCTTGTAGTGTCCAGACAATTCGATATGAACAACCTTAGACGAAAACCTTATGGTCTCTTCAGGTAACTCAGCTGCTAGAGCCTCTAACAACAGCTTCCTCTGTACGCATCGAGACTCATATTCTCTGATCAAACCATTCAACAAGATTTAAAGTTGTTCTTATTTTCTTGTTTGTTTAGCATTCATATGTTTCGTGCAGAGAATAAGAAACATACTCGGATTCTGGAAACAGCATCTCTTTACAAGGATTTCCTGCAGAAATGGGTCCCACCACCCATCTGCATCAAGATCAAAAGATTAAAGACAAGTTCCCTTGTTGAAGAGTTGATCTGAAGAAGAACAATAATAAGTTTGATGATACCCTTGAAGGCGATCATGGAGATTGCGAAGATGCTGAGAAACGCCGAGAGCTTCCATGGCCTTCCAAGCATTGAACCAAGTGGTAAATGCGAATCCTGTCGCTCTCAGTGTCTCTGAAGATTCAAGCACCATGCTTCTGATCCCAAGCCTGTGATACATACACACACCACCGTTTTTGTTTAAGTTACTTACTCTCAACTAACTCAAAGGCAGCTACTTTCACACACACACACACCTGTGGAGGCCGACGGCGGTGGAAAGGCCGGAGATTCCGGCGCCCACGATGACGATATCTTGGGTGCCTTGTTCTTCCATAGTGCGTTGATGATCTTTAGAAAGCGATCTGCTTTTCTATCCATGACTCCTTTCTATTACAGTAAAAAAAAAAAAAAAAAAACGGTGGAAGATGGCAAGTCAAACAAGGCACCCACGTTCTAGGAAGGCGGCGCCTACATTAATAAAATAATTTCGAATCTTTATTATATTTTAAGGAGTTGTAGTACATCGTAAGATACACTGTTATTTGAAGAAACCAAGATTCAACGAAACGTATAAGGAGGATCCAAGGAAAAGCTGACGAGAAGCCTTGTGTTTTTATAAGCCTTTCCTGACCGATCGTGAAGCCGGACGGCTCTAACTCCGGTCTTCAGTTCCGGCAGTGAAAGACATGTCTGTCCAGCGAAATCATTCTGAGTATCATTGTCGTAGTCTTGCACTCTCAACCACAGAAGCGCCAGTTCTGGAACAGAGAGCTGAAACAAGAACTCGTCGTTGCTCCATATAGGAAACCACTGATCCACAGCTGTTTCCGTTCTGTAAGAGACAGTGTCTCTGGGAACTCCTGCTATTCCAATCTGATGCAACACAATTCAAGTATACTCTTTGTAGAATGGAGGATATAAAACGGAAAGCTGTTGTCTTGTTGATACCTTAACGAAGAAATCTGGAAGAGAGTATTGATCGAAGTGTGTCTGAGGGAAATCCAAATCCCATCCTTCGCCGGTGTAAATCTTAACCCTAAGAGTGGTCTTAATGGGAAGCCTTTTGTAGGGGTCAAAGAGTGTGTGCTCCAGCAACATGCGAGGCTTTTTAACGTACCCACGTCCACCATTTGTCCCTTTTCAAACACAAATTAATTCAACCATTTTACATCCATATTTCTATATATATCTATCTGCTGAGCCACTTACTTGCATGTTAAAAGCTACCATTTGAGCACCGTGTGTCCATCCAACTAGAGGATCATAGTTTGACGAGTCCAGTTTGTACCCTTTGGATATATCCTCAAAATATTCCTCTGTGTAAACCTGTTTTTTTTTATTTAAATACAACTCTCATCAAAGGTTCAACATTTATATTGTATATATATATATATTACCTTACAACATCCGTTCCTCTGGTTCTAACCACAGTCTCTAGCCACTGCTCATCTATGCTTATCCGTCGAGGCTTCTCTGGATCATCACTCAAGCAATCCTTCATATGATCTTTGCAGTTCCCAGCGTGAATTGCTATCAAGTCTCTATATCCTACAGCTTCACTCTCTAATTCTTCTTCTTCTTCTTAGGAATCTTGATTTCTCCTCTCCATGCCATACTAGTACTCTGTCATAATAGAGAAAATTTATGAATGTTTGCAGAATCATTTCCATTTCGTGTTAATTAATCACTTCTTCTTACATTCGCTGGTCCGCTCCACAAAGTCTCTTTATCCATTGGAGTTCTTATGTTCTGTACAGTTTGGCTCTCAAGATACTCCTTTGGAGGCTTTGTAGAGATGAGAATTTTCTTCTTTAGTTCTTCTGGTGATGGAAAATGCTTACAACTCTCTGAGCCACAACAACGAAACAGCATCCCTCTGAATGTTTTAGTTAACATCTACAAACAAAAACAAATAGTAAGTCACTCTTTCTAAAATTAGGAACTCCTCTGTTCTGAAAAAACCATCTCACCTTAGCAACTTGCCCTTGAAGATTGGGTGGCAAATGATCTTCGAGAGTGATCATGACTGGATAGTCAGACACATGAAACGCGTTATCCTTAATCGCGTTCAGACATTTCTGTAAATCTTCATGCGATGTAAGTGTCCTGAAGAGAACCAAAACATATATAGTCTGAGATGAAAAATCTATTTGGAGTCTGTTGATTACAAGCGTTAGTTAGTGGGACCAACCCGCCATGACGAACTTCAGCAGCGTTCCCTGAAGGATTAGGCCATAAGTCAAGCTCGATCACCTTTACGCCTTTTCTGAGAGCCTGCACGATCGGTTCTACGCTGCTTCTGCTGTTCACTTGGTTCCCAGTCAAGTAAGAGTTATGTCCCGTGTACACAAAGTAATGCGATAAAGGCGCCTTCATGTCATGATGCACCTTAACCCATTCAAGAATTAATATATATATACCCGATTATGAAAAGAAACCATTGTGAAAAATCCTTAAATATTCAAAACTCACCTGGCGAGACAAGGGAAGAGGAGAATTGGTATCGCTGAAGAGGTATCGATAGAAGGCGTTGAGATGAACAAGTCCATGGGGATGAAAAACGTTGTGGTGTTTAACGTGCCGCTCTCCTTGAACTTCACTCACAAACCTTAGAAGGTCATCCAAAGACATCTTGCCGTTTCTTGAGTAAGCTTCAAAGAGTCTCTTGATGCTCACTGGTGGCTGCCTCGTTTTTTCCTTGAAGCTTCTGCTACAACAGAAGCACACTTTGAAACTCTCCGACATCATTTATCTTCTTCTTAATTGTTAATTATGAGAAACATACACACACATAGTTAGCATATATGATAAGCATTAAAAGTGACGAAGAATATCTGCTCGTGTTATCATCTCAAGGAACGTGTCTCGTTATTCCTATTAATTTTAAAATTAAACTTGTTTATGGCTATAAAAACCTTGTTAAAGATTGATATTTATGCATGGGTCCGATGAAAACATAAAGGATCAATTAAACATGTTGTCACGTCTTTTTTAATAGGCATATATACCGGCTTTTTGAGGTGCAAAATAAAAGAGAGCACTAAGAGTAGCATCATATCTATTATTTTGTCAGATGATTAATATTTCAAACAAACAATCAACTCGCCGTAACCAAAAGTAATTATGTGATTACATAAAAAAATAAAAAACAAACTAATGTGGTGTACGTAGAACATGGGTGATTCCGAAAACCCTTCGATCATGGGGAAAACAGATTGACCAACCATATGATACGATCTGTGGTGATGTGCTGGTGGTTGCTACTTTTAAGCGTATTCGAGTGTTTGTGTGTTTTTAAAGTGTTGCTAGTTTCTTTTGCGCTTTGTTGTTTTTGGGGATCGTCTAATAACTAAAATGTAACTTTATATATATATATATATTTATTCATATATAATTTCCCGTAAATATATTTTAAATTCATCCATTTCTTATAAATTTAAGCGCGAGTGTGATGATCTTTTTAAAAAGTTAACTCACTAAATGTGAAGGTTTATATTATGAGTGAAGGTATTGGGAGATGATTGGATAATGAAGTTGGTCCTGAAGTGAAAGGTTCAGAGTGGTTGGATTTTTGTGTGATTGATGGGCAGCTATGCTCTGTAAGTAGGGGACCCTCTCTACACCACCCTCCTCTCTATTTCGATCTCTTATTATTATTTGTATCTCTATAAATCATTTTTTGGTTATCTATATATTGACACAGGGTTATCGAGAAGTTAAAGGAGCATGGAGAGTATCAGCTAAATTAAGGATTCACTAAATCTGACTGAAATTAGGTTTTGGAGTGCATGCAATTTTTGGATAAAATTAGCAAGTTCACATACATTATTATTTCGGACCCGGAAAGTTGGATTATCTAGAACATTGACAATTTCTGAAAATTTTCGTGGACTTATTCATGTTTGAGAAACAAGTTTTAATTTTCTTACTTAATTCAAGTTTACTGGTAGTTTTTTATTTTATTTAATTGAGCTGAAAGTTTAATAGTTGCTTGTTCTATTATTGGTACTACTAAAGTATAAATAACTACAAAGAGTCTATGGGGGAGAAAGGGCCAAATTTAGTGGTACATACATTAATATAAAATTAAATTATGTTAGGTAAAGTGACATATCTCACTTTATCCCAGTCACTTTCGGGTCCCGATTTTTATTTTTATATTTTTATTTGATATTCAATTTTTCATTCTTCAAGCCCAAGCCTCTTCTCTCTATATATGTTTTAATATCTTTTTTTTTTCCAGGGTATTGGACCACCACTTTTATGGGCATTAAACGTTTGATACAAATTGTGTAGGAAAAAAAAATCAAAGATTCATGAATCCACATATATTATTTATAGAATGTACATGCATTTTATATAAGATTCACACTGATTAAAATGTGGATAACAATATAGGCGGAGTAAGTAAGAAAAACAAAATGTTATTTTGAATTTGACGCAATGGAATAGTGTGTGTTAGTGGACTAGAAGCTCCATTCCATATTTCATTGAATTAAAAGTCGATGGATTCAATGCGCAATTCATGTATCGCCACGTCAGCAGATGTAAATTAACGTAGCCAGCTGGAGACGTTGAATAATTTTGGTTGAAGCCGTGGAATCTTGTTTGCTTATATTTACCGTTGAAGAAAATTCTTTGGTTGCTGGTGAAAATGTCAAAACCAAAGCCTTTGAATAAAATTCTCTTATTCTCTCTCTCTCACACATCTCTCCATCTCTATTCTCTAGGGTTGTGGGACCTTTGATGTGCTGGCTCCGACCCTCGCCATCGTTGGTCTTTTATGGGTTTTGTCTGCTAAGAATCATCGCTAGACTCTGAAAGAGTAGAGAGAGTAAGATTAATAATAATTTAAAGAAAAAAAAATCAAGGATTTGTGGAAGAAAAAAAAATCAAGGATTTGTGGAAGAAAAAAAACACAAACAGAAGAATGAGAGAGACGTCTCGTTCGGCGACTTGACCTATCCATCTTTCTCCCTTTTCCTTCATCGCTCACTGTTCCTCCTCTTCGACATATGTAATAGAGAGAGATTGAGATATATCATTTCAATTCCAATTCATATATGTTTGTTTTTCATTTTTTATATATTTTAAACCAAATATTTACTACTTTTGTCAATTGGTCTTCTTCCTCATCCGCTCGCTTCCTTTTTTTTTTTTTTTTTTTTTAATTGGGTTTATATAAAACTATATTTTCTGTTTGGTTGATCCGTAGATCTACAACTCACAAATTCCACGCCCACATCTTCACTGCCTCCGATCTTTCTCTTCTTCTTCCTTCAAAGTCACAACTTGATTCTAATCTTCCCAAGGTAAAGTTTCCATCTTTTTCTTTTGTTCAAGTTTGAATCCTTTGATTTTTCTTCGGGAATCCTTGGACTTGCACTGTTTCTTGATTCACACCTCGAAATCCACATAACCCCTTTACTGATTTTGCTTTCTCTATATACACTAGAATTTTCTTAGATTAAACCCCTAGAGATTCATTCTATCTAGTTTCATTAGTGGGAGAGTAGCTCTTTATTGTCTTTGACTACGCTGCTGCAGTGCTGAGTTCTTGAGGAGCTTGTTTGCTACTTCCGCTGTTGAAAGAATCAAAATACAACCTTTTTTTGCATTGGAGATTTGAGAGAGAGCTTGTGATTGTTCTTGTCTTAAAACTGTCAACTTCTATGTTGTGGTGGGAGATTCGCATGAGATGAGGGATGCTATCTGGGTTCATGAACTTTCTGAATGCCTGTCTCTGGCCACGGTCAGATCAGCAGGGACGTTCACCCTCAGATTCTGGCGGCCGTCAAGAGGGACTCCTCTGGTACAGAGACTCCGGTCAGCACGTCTCTGGTGACTTCTCCATGGCCGTCGTTCAAGCCAATAGCTTGCTCGAGGACCAGAGCCAGCTCGAGTCTGGCTCTCTTAGCACCCTCGACTCTGGTCCCTTTGGCACCTTTGTTGGCGTCTATGACGGCCACGGTGGCCCTGAGACATCGCGCTTCATCAATGATCATATGTTCCACCACCTCAAGAGTGAGTCTTGTTTGGATTGTTAGGTAAATTCCATCAAAGGAAATAGGCATTTCTCATTCTGTTATCTTCTTCTGCGCACAGGGTTTACTGCAGAGCAACAGTGTATGTCAGTGGAGGTGATTAAAAAGGCGTTCCAAGCGACTGAAGAAGGGTTCTTATCCATAGTTTCCAATCAATTTCAAACGAGACCTCAGATAGCCACTGTGGGATCATGCTGCCTTGTAAGCGTCATCTGCGATGGGACACTCTATGTGGCCAACGCGGGGGACTCACGGGCTGTTCTGGGACAAGTCATGAGGGTGACGGGTGAAGCTCATGCCACTCAGCTCTCGGTGGAGCACAATGCATCCATAGAGTCAGTGCGACGGGAGCTCCAGGCCCTGCATCCGGATCATCCAGATATTGTGGTTCTCAAACATAACGTGTGGCGTGTAAAAGGCATCATTCAGGTATAAAAAAACGAACTAGAGCTGGAAAAATGTGTTTGCATGTCTTACACCATTCTTGTGCTTTCGGGGTTTGAAATATCTCAGGTCTCAAGATCCATTGGCGATGTGTACCTGAAAAGGTCAGAGTTCAACCGGGAGCCGCTGTATGCGAAATTCCGACTGAGGGCACCGTTCAGTAGGCCGCTGCTGAGTGCAGAGCCTTCGATCACGGTGCATAAGCTGGAGGCGCATGATCAGTTTATAATATATGCATCAGATGGGCTGTGGGAACATATGAGTAACCAGGAAGCAGTAGAGATAGTCCAGAATCATCCGCGTAACGTGAGTAAGAAGAATGAATCTGTTTGAGGCTAGTGAGTAGAATAATGAAAATAAAAATGGATTGAATTGATGTGGCAGGGGATTGCAAAGAGGCTGGTGAAAGTAGCGCTGCAAGAAGCGGCAAAGAAGAGAGAGATGAGATACTCAGACCTGAAAAAGATAGACAGAGGCGTAAGAAGACATTTCCACGATGACATAACAGTGATAGTTGTCTACTTCGATACGAACCTAGTGAGCAGAGCCAGCTTGTTGAGAGGACCGGCCGTGTCAGTGAGAGGCGCGGGTGTGAATTTGCCACACAACACCTTGGCGCCTTACACCACACCCACTCAAGCTGCCAATTGAATTCTTTCCAAGATCTGTAACTATATATATATATATATATGTATTTGATTATGATTATTATTGACTGGGGAATTCCGAAGGATATATCAAGTGGTAGTTTTGTTTGTTCCCTTTCTTAGCTGTGGATTCCTCAAAGCAATGTCACAAAGCATTCTTCTTTCATCCATTTACTACTCTGCATCTAACTTTAGAGATCAACCACTAAACTACAAAATTTGTATGATTTTTTTTCTTTTCAAAAATACATAATACTCCTTCCGTTTCAAAATAGATGATGTTTTATCTATTTTATCTTGTTTCAAAAAGTTTGATGTTTTAATTTTTTTACTTTATTTTTATTGATAAATTGTAAATATCAAGATGTAATGATTGAAAAAAACTATGTTACTATTGGTTTATAATTATTAAAATAATTGTTGGTAAGAGAAAATAATATATATTAAAAAAGTAATGATTATTTTCTTAATTTGTGTAAAATATCCTTAACATCATGTACTGTGAAACAGAGAGGGAGTATATACTAAGAAAAAACCAAAATCATTAATATGGATATCTAAAAGGCTATAAACGTAAATAGAATAAACTGATTGAATACTCTTGATTTATACATAAGTCGCTCCCACCATTGATAGATAGATCTGTTTCTCTGCTGCCGACCCTCTCTGTCTCCTTCCTCTACAGATCTTTGGATTAAGAAAGAGGTACAATGTCGATTATTCCCATTCATTTTAATCTTCGACCATCATCTTCTGTATTTTGTGTTAGAATTTACGGTTGATCCGATTGACAAATTTATCGGTCAATTAAGTCGATTCACGTCAATCGATATCTGGATTTGCTTTGCTGACGTTGAAATGGAGGTTAAACTTGAGGCTGACTTGTCGTTTGTTTTTTTTTGTGAAGATCCAAAAATGGGTGCTGCTGAAAACAACCTGGAAATGGAGGGTACCCTTGAGATCGGCATGGGTAAGTAGTGCTCCATGTGACCATCTTCAGAAGCTTATGAGTTATGATCATTTTGATCATTTTGATCCTTTTGAGATCTTTTTTCTTCCTACATTTGCAGAGTATAGAACTGTCTCGGGTGTTGCGGGACCTCTTGTCATCCTTGAAAAAGTCAAGGTATATTGTTATTCTTAGTATTCGAATCTTGTCCCATGGGTCTTCTCATGACACTGCTTTTTGCTCTAGGGCCCTAAATACCAAGAAATTGTCAACATTCGTCTTGGGGATGGAACTACACGACGTGGTCAAGTTCTCGAAGTTGATGGAGAGAAAGCTGTTGTTCAGGTTTCTCATTTTTTCCTCTCTTCATTAGCTTTCTGCTTCTCTACTCTCTACTCTGTTGCTTAATGAACACAAGACATAAATGAATGTAATCGTGTCCAGGTATTTGAGGGAACATCTGGAATTGACAACAAGTACACAACCGTGCAATTTACAGGAGAGGTATGTTACTCCTTTTTTTGCTGTGGACTTGAAATATTAGAGTTTTTTTTTTTTAATATAACATATCATTTCGTTGTCTCACTTTTTCCAATAGGTTTTGAAAACTCCTGTTTCTTTGGATATGCTTGGTCGCATCTTCAATGGTTCAGGGAAGCCCATTGACAACGGTCCACCTATATTGCCAGAGGCGTACTTGGATATTTCTGGTTAGCTGCTTTGGCCTCTTTTCACATAAATTAAATCTCATTATAAAAAACAGGGATATGATTCTAGACTTTTGTATCTCCAGGAAGTTCTATCAATCCCAGTGAGAGAACCTATCCCGAAGAGATGATTCAGACAGGGATTTCCACCATTGATGTCATGAACTCTATTGCCAGAGGACAGAAGATTCCCCTCTTTTCTGCTGCAGGTCTTCCCCACAATGAAATCGCTGCTCAGATTTGCCGTCAGGCTGGTTTGGTTAAGCGTTTAGAGAAGTCGGATAATCTTCTTGAGGTATCACTATTTAAGTTTTACCAGTCCGTGTCTAGCGTCTACAACTGGAAATTGGTTTGTTACAATTATAACACTGATCCCTTAAACAATTAGACATACCCATTACAAATAAATTTAGGAGGTTAAGCAAGAATATTCTTTCTTGACTCTTTTCTTTTATGAGTAATGCAATGCTCTGTTTGATTCATTAAAATCTACAGTAAGTAGGTAATTATGTAATGCCATGTTTTCATTGTGTCCAAACACAGTTTCACATTGGTTCATTTATGTGAATTTGCAGCACCAGGAGGATGATAACTTCGCCATTGTGTTCGCAGCAATGGGTGTGAACATGGAGACTGCGCAATTTTTTAAACGTGATTTCGAGGAGAATGGGTCGATGGAGAGAGTGACACTTTTCCTTAATTTGGCAAGTCTCGCAGTCACACTATTGACATCTTGAAGTACATTTTAGTTCTGAAGGTTTCTCATTCTATTTCCCGTACAGGCAAACGACCCCACTATTGAACGTATTATCACTCCTCGTATTGCTCTCACGACGGCTGAGTACTTGGCATATGAATGTGGAAAGCATGTCCTTGTCATTCTCACAGACATGAGTTCCTACGCTGATGCTCTTCGTGAGGTGAAAATCAATATTTATATGCTCTGTTCACAACTCATGTACTTTGAG
Organism: Cardamine occulta; assembly: GCA_028015245.1. Lineage (NCBI taxonomy): Eukaryota > Viridiplantae > Streptophyta > Magnoliopsida > Brassicales > Brassicaceae > Cardamine > Cardamine occulta. Next base: position 460,633 of record CM051388.1, on the reverse strand, counting down.
ATGATAGGAAGCCTGACATAGTGTTTAACATCGACTAATACCCTTAGGTCTCTGCTGCCCGTGAAGAAGTGCCTGGAAGGCGTGGTTACCCAGGTTACATGTACACCGACTTGGCTACCATATACGAGAGAGCAGGACGAATTGAGGGGAGGAAAGGTTCCATCACTCAAATTCCCATTTTAACCATGCCAAACGATGGTAATTCTTAATTGCTATTTTGATGAACTCGCTTTACATTTATCTTTGTGGCTTTTCTCGTTGTAGTTGTTTTGTTTTGTTTTAACATCATTGGCTTTGATTTTGAACGTTTTTTGTTTGAAGTAAACCATAGGTGATAGTAAAGCAGGACTGAGGTCATTGAAAGTAAATATTGGATAGAAGTTACCTGAAAACTGGCTTAGAGGAATAGAAAAACCATGCTTAATAAGCCGCTTCCCGGTCCCATAACTTCCATCTAGGTCTAGCTATGTGGCAGTCTTAACAATCTGAGCGGAATATATACTAGTGTTACTGTGGTACACCTATGTTAGTAAACCAAGGAATATTTGTTGGTCCTATATAAAAGGTTTGCTGGTCAGTGAACAATTATGTTTGAGATTTCTAATTTTCTTCCCCCCTACTCTGTCCAGATATCACGCATCCCACACCAGATCTGACAGGATACATTACAGAGGGCCAAATCTATATTGACCGACAACTTCACAATAGACAGGTACAATCTTGCAGAAGATAGTTGTTTCAAAGGTCTTATATCGTAATTGGTATTACTACAATGTGAATTTAACCTTTATGAGAAACATTTGTACCTTTTAACAATCCCATATATTGACTTTTGGTGTAGTGTGTAAAATCCAGAACCACCACTTTTGGTGTAATATAGATAGCATGTAGATGAAGAGAAAGTATTCTTGGAAAAACTGAAGCATCTTGGTCATTACTTCAAAAAATTGACATTTTATTGAATGTAAGCTAAAAACTAGAACTCATAGTAGTTGATGTTTCTTTAATGAGCGGTCCCAGAGGAGATATTATGTTGTGTATTTTCTGTAATACCCGAAATGGCAGTAACTTGAAGGTTGTTTCACTTTAGCTTGTGTGTAACTGTAAGATGTTGTTTCTAGTTTTGCGGATATGAAATGTCCTAAAAGTTGATTTTAATACCAATTTTTGTGTTCCACAGATATACCCTCCGATCAATGTCCTACCATCTTTGTCTCGTCTCATGAAGGTAATTGTGGGGGCTTCAAAATCAATAGATGAACTCAGGTGATCAATGTTTAAGTAAACTGACTTTGTATTGCAGAGTGCTATTGGTGAGGGTATGACTCGCAGGGACCATTCTGATGTTTCTAATCAAGTAAGACTTTGTTTCTTGGTTTACGTAAGTCTACTATAGCCTGAGCTTAACTTGTTATTATCTTTTTGTGATTTCAGTTGTATGCCAATTATGCTATTGGAAAGGACGTCCAGGCCATGAAAGCCGTGGTTGGAGAAGAAGCTCTTTCTTCGGAGGATCTGGTCTCTTTGCTTTTCTTTTTTTACTACACAATCTAAATGCTTTTCCTTGATTATTCCTCTTAACACTTTTTCTGTCTGATGCAAACAGCTATATCTTGAGTTCTTGGACAAATTCGAGAGGAAGTTTGTGGCTCAGGGAGCATACGATACCCGAAATATCTTCCAGTCACTCGACCTGGCATGGACACTCCTGCGAATCTTCCCCCGTGAGTTGCTTCACCGTATACCCGCGAAAACCCTTGATCAGTTTTACAGCCGCGACACCACCAACTAAAGAACAGAGTTTCTACTGCGTTGATGTGATGTTCTGTCCAAATGCATCTTTGTTTTTACTTCTGCGGTTGGTTCGCACCACTGTGTCGTCCGTCCCAATAAATGGTGTTTGTTCCCAATCGCTAGACCCTTTATTATTTGTCTTCGAAACTGAGCAAGCAAGTTGGTTTATTCTTTTTGAAAGAGAGTGAGATTCTTCCGTAATTTATGAGATTTTCCTTTCTTTTTTTTTGTACCCAAGCACAGTACACATTTGTTTTCGTCTTATTTGCTGATCATGAATGTTAATGCAGCTTTTTTTTTTTAAATAACAATTTGGGTTTTGTGGTTACAAATAGAATTCAGAGGAAGTGTATGTATTATAAATTGAAAAATTCGGAATTTAATCCAACCGCAGAAAACAATCAAACAAAAGCAAAAACTAATGTATAATGTTTACTGCCTCAACCAGCTTTAGAAGTTCTTACTACTTTTGGCAGCTCAACGGAATCAAGGTCCCCAGGGTAAGGAGTCCAGAGCCCAAAACCGCCTCGGCTTTCTTTCAAACTCTCTCCTTTCCCTTTGAGTTCCTGAAGACTCTTAACCCACTCGATCTTCGAGGAATGCTCTCGGATGTGAGGGTGCAGTTCAAAGAGAGAGTTGTACTCACAGTTCTGGAACATGAACACCTTGAAGGCTCCTTTTAGTCTGTCCACTACGTACCCAAAGCTTAGCTGGTCCCTCGGTGTTAAAAGGTGTACCTCATTGAACCACAGGCAGCTAAACAGATTGTTCATTGCAGTGTGCTCTCTTATTATCACCGCTCCCTCTGGAACATCTGTGTGTAACGTAAGACAAGAAGCTTAGTAATAACAAGGCGGCTGATGATATTGATTTTTTTGCTAAAGTCTTTACCACTAACAGTGCTCTTCTTGATGCTCCATGGTTCCAAGCCCTCATATCGATATATTTTCATCTGAAGATCAACCAGAGGTCGGGCATATCGCTTTCTCCTCTTACAAGCATCAGCTTCCTCATATATGCTTCGGTGGTGTTTGTGTTGAGCAATGGCAAAAGTATGTTTCCCACGCCACAAATACCTGAAAGTGAGATGAAGCCGAAGTATGCATCTTTAAAGCACTTTCTTGGTAACGTGGAAACTGATGGTGGATATCCATCGTGTGCTAATGAAAATTGTGGAGAAGTATATAATCTGCTACATGAATTTTATCTACGGGTCTTATATCCTTATGTGTATTCATACCTTTCTAGAATAAGCAAGGGGTCAACAATAAGCTCCATTTTCCCATCAATCCATATGCTGTACTGTGCTTCAGGGAATAACCTGTGAGTTAAGATTTTCGGGACTTTACCGTTCCTCCTAGGTTCATCATATGGAGGAGTTTTAAGTAGAATCAGACGCCAAATGCCAACCCATTTGCCTCCTTCAACATCTTTCCTCACAGTAGTATTTTTTCTTAAGAAATCAAGAGAGACCTCATCAATCACCATAAGGAAACAGAAGAGATTCTTGGAACGCTCACTTATGTTTGATGGCTGGTTGGGTTCATCATAAGCATCAAAAATCCCTGTGGCAACCACAAATTTACATTTCTTTACGTATTCTTTATCCAGAGTTGACATTTCTGCCCCACCACGCAGCATGAATCCGCAATGGACCTGAAACGTTTTGGGATGTGATGAAATAATAGTTTGGAAGTTATTAGTGAAAAGGAGTGGTAGAAGAGGTTTAGGCATTGCCTTTTACCTTCATCTCAGGTTTGAGTTTAAAGCTTTCTTCTCGTTCAGACCAGCTAATGTTTCCGCCAAATAGAGGGAACTGAGACATAGAGGATTCATCCTCAGTTATGTAAGTGAGATTTGTGACAATGGTATCTGGGGTTTTTCCACTGGGAAGGAGCACCTTATCAGGGTCGTAGGCTACCGGAATGGGACATCCTAGAAAAAGATAAAAAGAAGAGTTGGTAAGTGTCAGTCTAGGATAAGCACAAGGGTAAATAGAATGGTTATAAAACGTACGGTGCAGCGGTTTTGGTACAAATCCAATGGTGTCTAACATGACATAGAGTCGGCCTTCTTTGTTGCAAATAGCTGCAAGAGAATAAGCAAGAATATGATGTTGCTTCAATATGATAGCTAGTGAAGATTGGAATGAGATGGAGGATACCTGAGAAGAAAGAAAGAGAAGATTGACAAGACCAAACATGAAACAAGAGGGCAACGAGAATGAGTAGCATCCACACAATGCCTCCAACAAGAAGCAAGCGAAGGAAGCCCGCCTTCCAAATTCTTTTCATGGTGCAATCAGTATGGAGTCTGGTGGTAGAGAAGAAGCCAGCCTCAGCATCTGCGCCAATTGAGACAAGGAAAACAAGTAGAAGCTTATAGAGCCATTAAAACATAAATACATAAAACTAAAGAGGCACTAGGTATAGCCTGACCTTTAGAAAATGCGTTAAGATTGCTCCTTTCGCCACGGCGGCTCAACCGCACAGAAAGGGATCGCTGAAAGTCACTCATCATCGCCACCAACACTTAGATACCATTTCTAATGTATTATAGTAACTTGATTGACAAGAGCAAATCCCAAATCCGATGTTAAATATGATTCTGATCCCAAATCTTCCGAGAAATCAAAATCAAACTTCGGAGCAAATGATGGATTAAAGAGTGAGCTCTCGTAATCGAATCTGGAAAATTAACAGCGGTCGATCTTCTTTCAATTGGGCTTGATAGTACCGGACCGGGTCGGTTCAGTTAAAAAGATACCGTATAAAGAGGGTTCGTTCGTCTTCCTGGGAATAAGGGTTTCGAGAGATCAGAGATGGAGGGAGAGCTGGTGGAGGCAGATATAGTGGTGCCAGCGCGTTTGAGCTTTAAGAAGATACAATCCTATGAAAAGTACCCGAAAGGTCAAACTCGAGGAAGGTGGAAACACCTCAAGCAGATTCTTCAAGCTGAGAATTTCCCAGATTATCCTCCCGACCTACCCAATTGTAAGCTCATATATCCGAGGGATTCGTTTGATTGCAAAAACTCTCAATCTTGTTTTTGTTTCTTATTGCGCAGATAGTAACATTGAGTCGCCTCCATCCGCTCAACCATGCAAGAGAATTTGCGATATAACTGGTTATGAGGTAAAGCTTTTAAATTATTGAGATGGATTCTACTACATTCACCCCTTATTAACCCCACTTGAAATTCTGGTTAGGCACCGTATGTGGACCCAAGAACAAATCTGCGGTTTGCAAATGCACATGTTTTCAAGACTGTCCGGTTACTTTCTTCCGACCAAGTCCACCAGTATCTCTCCATACGCAACGCTGCTGTTGTTCTCAAGTAGTCTACACCAGAGCTCTGCTCTATATTCATCATCTTTTTTTTTATCATGTACCAATTATCTAATGTGATATATCAGAATAGAGTTTGATTTGATTCAAGTATTAAACACATTCATTTGGGTAAGTTGAACTTGAAACCTTAGTACAAACAAGGCTACATTAACCTATCAAAGGTCTTCAAGCGACAAATGACAACAACATTAACCTATCAAAGGTCTTCATTGCCTTCCTCAGGGGGATTTCCTCAAGATCAGAGCCAATATGTAACAAAGAGCAGAGTCCACCGATGATAGCGCAACAATGAAGACGGCTACCAGACACAGGCTCAGTGTCGCAGTCTTGAGCTGTTCCCAAAAACAATCTCAATCTCTATCTCAATCTCTATCTCAATCTCATATGTATGTAAAAGGAAATGAGAGCGAGAGCACATACTGTGGTTGTAAAACTTGGCCACTCTATGTACTTGAGCTGACTTGGTTGCTCAGCCATGAAAGAGAAGAGAGATCTCGTGCTCCTTTTTTCAAAAAAAAAACAACAAAAGACAAGGTTGAAGAAAAGCTATTCAATGCAACATTCAGACTTGAAAGCTTGACTGAGAGAGAATTGATCTAATACCAGACAATGTCCCTAACAAGGCTCAGCCATAAGGGGGGCTCTTCTTCGGGTAGCTCGTTATGACGAGCGAAATCTACAGATACTGTGCCATAGCCACCCACTTGCTTATAACTGACTCTCCCATTGATACTCTACAAACAAGGTGTCAGAGCTAATTGAAAAGCTTGGTAACATGTTCCGCCACAGAAATTATAAAGGTTAATTACCGAATCCCCAGAAAACTTGAAGCTACTGATTCCTAACCAATTGCGTCTTTGAATCCGGTGTGACGGAATTTGGGGATGAGCCATTCGGATTATACCTATCAACCAAAACCGAAGATAGGTTAAGAAACAATATCAGACAGAAGTGAGCAAGTATATCGATTAGTCACCTGAACCCTTTGAGAGCAGTCCCGGAGAAACCACCATCCTCTCTGCAAAGCGAGCGTTGGAGAAAGACGAAGGTGAGTGACCTCGCTTGCCTCCGATCATATATGGGCCTTTCTGGGCTTACAATTGGCTCGACTACAAGCCCGTTATACCAATTTCCTCTTTTATATTTTCTTTTGGAAATAAATATTAGTTAACTGAATAAACCGACATTACACAATGATGTAAAGCGATTAAGGAGGTTTTATCGAAATATGAAGAAGTTTCTGGTCAGGCTGTTAATCTCAGGAAATCTTCAATTACTTTTGGTAGTAAGGTGAATCATGAAGTTAAGAGAAGAATGCGAAATATTCTTGGTATTCACAATGATGGGGGTTGTGGAAAATATCTTGGTTTGCCAGAACAGTTTGACCAAAAGAAGTCAGAGATGTTTCAGTTCATTGTTGACAGAGTTAAGGCAAAAACACAAGGTTGGAGCAAGAAATTTCTATCTCCTGGGGGTAAGGAAGTTCTCTTAAAATCAGTTGCATTAGCCATGCCAGTTTATTCGATGAATTTATTTAAACTACCGAAAGAATTATGTGAAGAGATTAATGGAGTTTTAGCAAAGTTCTGGTGGAATTCTAGTGAAGACAAGAAAGGAATGCATTGGTTTGCATGGAATAGACTCAGTTTGTCGAAGCGTGAAGGTGGTTTAGGATTTCGAGATTTGGAGAATTTCAATCTTGCTCTCCTTGGAAAACAAGTTTGGAGAATTTTACAAAAACCTGATTGTTTGATGGCAAAGATTCTCAAAGGAAGATATTTTCATGACACAAATATTCTCAATGCCATCCAAGGTAAAAAAGCTTATTATATTTGGAAATCTATTTTACAAGGAAGAGATCTGTTGAAACAGAGATTACGGTTTATTATTGGAGATGGGACTGTGATTAATGCATGGTTAGATCCATGGCTTCCTGTTCACCCACCTAGGCCTCCTAGAAAGCGTACTGATGTCCTGAACAATGATATGTTAAGTGACTGGTTCAATGAAACAAGAACAGAGTGGAATATGGAGAAAATTAGTGATCTTGTTGTAGATGAAGATATTGAGATAATTAGATCTATAAAGATTTGTTCGACAGCAAGATGTGATCTTTTAGGATGGCATTACACAAAGGATGGGATCTATATTGTTAAATCTGCTTATTGGTTAGCAACACATTTTCCCTCACATCAAATTCCTCATCCTCCACCTGGAGATGTAGCGCTTAAGCAAACTCTTTGGAAGGTAGATACAGCTCCAAAAATTAAACACTTTTGCTGGAAACTCATCTCAGGTGCTCTGAGTACAGGTGAGATGTTAAGAATTCGCCACATAAGTCGTCATTCGGTTTGTAAAAGATGTTGTAAAGAAGAGGAAACCACTAGTCATCTTTTCTTTAATTGTGAATATGCAAAAGCAACTTGGAGAGCTTCAGGAATTCCAAATCCAACTCTGTGTGATCCAATGGCTTCTTTAGAGGACAAGATGAAAGCTATTTTTCAACTCAATACGTCTTTAAGAACACCCCATCTGAAGCATTTACCGTTATGGATACTTTGGCGTCTGTGGAAAAGTAGAAACATTTTGTGTTTTCAACGGAAGAATATACCGTGGAAAACAAATCTTCGTTATGCAATTTCAGATGCAAAGGAATGGATGGAGAACAATCAATATAGTCAGCATATGAGAGGTGGAACTAGTACTTTCTTAAACACATGTACTCCAATGCGTTGGTCCAAGCCTGCACATGGATGGATAAAGTGCAACTATGATGGTTCTTTTATTAATTCATAAACTCCATCGAAAGCGGGATGGGTACTTCGAAATGAAAATGGTACTTACATTGGTGCAGGTCAAGCAAAAGGAAGGAAGACAAGTAATGTTTTGGAAAGTGAGTTTCAAGCTCTTATTTTCTCTATGCAAAACTTTTGGAGTAAGGGGTTCACAAAAGTTTGCTTTGAAAGAGATAATAGAGAAGTTTCTGATCTCTTGAATGGATCTTGTCTTAATTTCAGTGTCTTCAATTGGTTTAGAGAGGCAAGATTTTGGAAAGACAAGTTCCAAGATTGTCAATTTGTGTGGATAAATTGAGAGGCAAATAAACCTACTGACATTCTGGCTAAGCATAGAATTCCTGGAGATGCTGAGTTTTTATTTTATTCATATGTTCCCTATGTAATAACTCATGAGCTACATTGTGATTTTTCGTCCATTTAATCATTTAATCATTAATAAAGAAGATGTTTAAAAAAAAAAAACCGACATTACACAAGCCATTGCTTTTATTAACAACCTCTTTGCCCGCTTCTGCGAGGAATTTCGTATGTCATCCATTTCTTCCATCAAACTTTTTTTTTTTTTTTGGTTTAGGTCATAATAACAAAACTAAACTATAAAAATAAACCTTTTTTTGTTTGTGAATACATCTATAGTAATCGATATAACTAGGATCATCTTCATCCTCATCCCCGACCCTCCACATTATCCATACCACTATCACCACCACCATCATCATCATCATCATCATCATTCTCATCCTCCTCCTCCTCACTATCATCATCATCTGAACTCTCATCACTAGTTTCATCGTCAGAATCATCATCATCATCCAAATAAAACCCATTTGGATTGAACACATGATCATCTCCCTCCTCATCATAAAACAGGAACCGACAAGAAACCGAATCCTGTTTCCAGGAAGCAACATACAGACAGTTACTTTGTCTTCCAAAACCAAATTCAGCCTCCAGTCAGATGTTTTTGTAATTCTTGTTAACTAAGGCATATATCTGAGTTTCACACAAAAAACATCCTTAAAGCAAACGAGTTTAGCAATAGATGGCATTACCTGTTCCTCCAGGACTCCATATTTTGATGTCAGACTCGATTCCACTGCTACACATCAGTGGCATGTGAGGATGAGACTCTATACAGTTGACAACATGTTTATCTGCTTCCATGGCACGGAGAAGTTCTCCGTCTTTCTTCCTCCACATGAATATTCGACCAAAGTCATAACCACTTACCACATACTCACACTTGGGTCCAAAAAAGTTTACACCTTTTACTGTTTCACGGTTCTTGTGTTCTTTATATACCTGCGGCGTCCTCCCCTTCTCAGTCTTAGCTGAAGAGGGATATGGGGCTGGGCCAAGCCCCATATCAGGGCTGAATAGATAGAAGAACTCGTCACTATATGAAGCATGGAGCTCACTTTGTTCCGAGAAAGCCAAACCTGTTATTCCTACATCGTCGTTTCCAATCAAGTGGCCAGGACAAAAGTGGTCTACGGGTTGTGAATAATTATACCAGCCCTCTGATCGATAGCTGCGAATATCATACACACGAGCATACTCATCCATTCCAGCCACCGCAAAAAGTCCTGGGTTCCTCGGATCAACTGCAATTGCATTCAAGTAGACAACTAAATTGAACTTTGCTTCTTTACAAGTGAAAATATTTGTAGCCACCCGAGTCCTAAGATCAAACTGAAAATAATGAAATATCTTCTTGTTATAAGCAAAGATAATGAAAATAAGAAAATAATGAAAGATTTCTTAAATTTTTCCATAAGAAAACAAACTGAAAGGATTCTTCTGCAGAAAGATACAACTCACATGTTTTACAACCCCATCCTAACCACAAGTATAGAATGAGAATGGACTTCCGGGCTCAATAGCCAATTTGTGGACTGGTCCTTGATGTGCACCCAACAAAGAAGTCTCTACTTGTCCAGATTCAAGAATTTTGGAATAGCGGACCTGTCGCAAAATTCAATATGAATGAATATACAAAGGAGGGTTTTGACCACTTCTCATCTCAGGTAATGAGATATATCATTTTGCAATGTAGTAAAAAATGAACCTGGCCATCAGCAGCAGATGTGACTATGCTGCAATCGTCAGAGAAAGGCATAAATTTGGCTTGGAAGATATTGTTGCGGTGGCCTGAATCGAAAGAGAGTTTGACAGAAGCAGTCTCCCAATTCCAAAGAATAACTTGGCGGTCATCAGAACCTGAAAGCAGGATATCTCCAGCTGCATTGAAACTGACTGTGTTTACACATCCCTTATGCTTTCTGAGCTTCTTGTCAACTCCAAGACGGCGAATAAGATCCTGGTAATACAATGATCAATTGGTTGGTTTCTGGCAATGGGTACAACTACAATTCCCAATAAAAAAAGGTTAAGCATTTGGGATCTAAATTTATTGGGATCATTCAATTTTAAGCCACCAATCAAAAGGGTTCGTAAGAGGGTAACACGAAAACATGATTGAAAGCAAAGTAAAAACTAAGACACAGAATCAGAAAACCCTAAAAATGAGGGGGAAGCGGAGAGAGACCTCGGAGGCTGAAAAACGATTGGAGAAATTGCGATTGGGCAAGAGACCGACCTCCCTTTCCCACAGTTTCACGACGGAATGATCACTTCTCGGCCTTTTGGCCGGCCGTCCACTCATCTTCGAATTTAGGGTAAAGTAAAGTCTCTTCCATCGTTGGTGGAAGAGGCTGGGTTTAGTCATTAAACGACTGGAGAACAATAAAAGAACAGAACAGAAAAAGGTGTGTGTATACCCCTCTCTTTTTTTTTTTTTTTTTTTTTAATTTATTAATTTGGGTGTAAAATTTGCTTGTGTTATAATATGCTAAATGAAGAGTTTTTCTTTCGTCAATGAACTTTAGAGTTGGTGTGTGTGTAACTTACAAAGGAAATCAAAGATCAAAATCAATTGAGTAAGGAAGCAGCACACAAACAAATACAGCTCCATCTGCAAATTGCTATACAGTTTTTAAAAGGGGATCAATGGTGAGTGGTGCTTCTCCTCAGGGCTGCGAAGATACCTCCTCCTCCTGATGATGATCTTTTCTTCTCCTCCCCCTCTTCTCCTACCTACACAATTTACACACTTTACTCATTCATTCTTTCAAATCTTAACTAACATTCAACCATTTCTCTTTACTTACTTCCTTGGCTATCTCTTGCAGCTGCTCTATGATCTCTGAGAAGTCTGGTCTCAGCGTTGGATCCTTCTCCCACAATCTCTCCAATAGCTCTGCCATTTTCGGATGTGTGTTCTTCGGGATTGTTGGCCTTAATCCCTGTCAACCATCCACCATTTTTCCATACTTTTTGTCACATTTTCGTTTTACAAGCTAAATGCATTCTAGGCTAAAAGACAACAACAATTTACCTTTTGGACGACCCCTACTGCTGCCTGCAATGGTGTCATGTATTCATATGGAAGCTGCCATCACATCAACCCATCAGTTACACACTATCAGCTCGAATATTAAGATAGTTTTTCATACAAGAGACGCAAGTACCTTGCCAGTCAACAACTCCCATAACACAATCCCGTAGCTAAAAACGTCAGCCTTGTGATCATATGGCTTGTGTTCTATCACCTGAAATATTGCGTGAAATTATTTTGTCAGAATGAGATACTAGTCATCTACTAGAAGCCAATAGCTAGCCCATTGGTTTTCAAGTGTTTTGTGGGCGAAGCAGATCAAATGATCAGAGAAATCGCCTGATACATATACTTAAGACATACAAAGCTGTAAAAAGCATGAAAGGCTTCTAACAAATGTACCTCTGGTGCCATCCAGCGATATGTTCCGGTTTCAGCTGTCATAACTCCAGTTTGTGCTTTCACTCTGGCCACCCCAAAGTCTGCAACCTTAACCACCTGTAACAATAAACATCCAGACACATATATGAATCCACTACTGAATTTTTATCCCTAGGAGCAAGAAAAAACTAGGTAATATGGACACCAAGTGAATGAAAAGAATAGGATGAAATGGAGCACAAGCTCAGTATGTTATTTGTGCCTTGACATGGAGCATTTCATCCAAAGTACGTAAGAAAAAACGCAGATTCATACATTCCCACTACAAAGCTAAGATAAAGATATAAGACTAAGTTGAGACTGTTACCTCATTTTCGTCCATTAAAAGGTTGGCAGCCTTCAAATCTCTGTGAATTATGTTATTTTGGTGTAAGTAGCTCATGCCTTTGCAAATATCTATAGCTACTCTAAACAAAGCTGGAAGCTTAAAGACGCCTTTTTGCTTGTGTAGATAGTCATATACACTTCCACCAGGCATGAATTCTATCAAATGTGAAAGGGATAAAGGAGTGGAACGAGAAAGAAAATAGTAAGCATAGAACGTGATATCAAACAGAATATAGCATAAACATTGTCACTACAACATACCTGTAACGATACACAGATGTGGAGGCTTGGTGCAGGCACCAATGAACTGAACAACGTTTTTGTGTCGAACTTTCCTGAAAATGAAAAGATTTGAATGATACTTTATGCATCTGAGATGCTATCGTTTATCTGCACGTAAGTTCACAAGGGAATAGACAAAAACGCAGACAAACCTCATAATAAATACTTCTTGGGCAAACTCTTTCTCTAGCTCTGAATCTAGACGCTCTGGCTTGAGGACTTTGATAGCAACTTCCTGGCTACAATATGTACCTTTATACCTGAATAACGGAAGAGGTAAGGAGAAGGTGGGAGAGAAATTGAAATCTGAGCATCTTAAAATGACAATGCGTTGGGCAGATACGGCCAACTTACAGATCTCCATAAGAACCAGATGCTATTTTATGCCCAAATTTTAAGTACGTAAGGTTGATTTCCCAAACATCAGTTCCATCATGCGGTATTGCAACATGAGTTCTGGCACCTGTTTGCCCATTTTCCTTTACAGGGGAGAAGGATTGCTGCATAGGCCAACTTTGGCTCTGCAACTGAGTGTAATAAAAGAATATAAATAACTTACAACAAGACATGAGCGTAAAATGGTGTCACTATGAAAAACTGTAAGACTTCGTATAAAATATCCAACTCCATTTTATTCAGAATCAAGTGGTTCGGGAAGAAAAGGTTGTCAATAGATCATAAACCTCAATATATTTAGCGTAAAATTAGTTGCAACGGACACAAGTACCTCGATCTTTGCTGCTTCTTTCTCCAAAGATATTCTAAGTCTGTCTGTTTCCTGAGTAATTAAAAAGGTAGCATGCTGGTCACAATTATAATCCGGAACCTTTCTGCGTGTCAAAATAGTTGAAAAAAAATAAAGGAAAGGAATCTATAAATTAAAGGACCTCATTATAAGAAATGCTACAGCCACATGCCAACACACTTATGTTCTATAGAGCATAGTTTAAAGTCTATACAATATCATTGCAATAGCGAAGGATAAGGAGCACAACAACAAAAAACTACCTCGTATGGCCAACCATCAACAACAAAAACATCTAGTGAGTAGCCATCAGTTGTTGAAAAAGCATGTGCCTCTTGAATGTTCAGCCCAAGCTCAGCAAGCAAGGCAGTTAACTGCATCATTTACACTGGCTTAGTTAATGATCACATGACCTTCATATACCTCAATATAAATCATCTTCATACTTCTTTTTTAATTGCAGAACACATAATTAAATTGATGACATCAGACTCATAAATCCCTTTTTTTTTACTTATAATTTTTTTAATTGCAGACTGTATCTGGGAGCAAGATACAAGAACAATGTGACAATAAATGTATCCTAGTTCTCAAGCATGGTAGACAGAGGCAGAAGACTTGTACTTGCATTTAAATTGACTAAGTTGATACTAGGGAACACAAAACATGCAAACAAGTAAAAGTGGTAATTGAAGTTTTCGTGAATCTTATCATGTTGAGTTATGCAAGAAGCGAGAAATCCTATTACCTTTTGCAAAATAGATTGAAAATCATAAATTCTTGTAACTCATGAGGCAATAATAACTTTTTGTAACAATTTGCTAAACCCAATTCTTACAAGAAACAAGAACTTATCTGATACCTGAAAAAGTAGTTTAGGCTTGTCTTCTGTGGAAAAGGTTATCTCATGCAAGGGCCTGCATTTGAACCAACAGGGTGAGTTGGAAATGGTGACAATATAGTTCAATATTGGTTACCAGAGACAAAGGAAAGTAAGTACCGTGAATAGAGTGAATTGTTATGAACAGAGTTGTCTCCCTCCTCGTCTTGGGATCTACTTGCTGCAAGTGCAAGGGCTTCAAGATTGGGCGATGAACCAAAGGCAGGCGGAGGATGAATGCTGAAAATTGGAATATGAATGAAAATCAGAGGTTGAAATAGAATCCTAAAGAATGAGGAATTGAGTAAGTATGCCAAGCAAACCTTTTTCTGGTAGAGGATCTAGGAGAATTTTGATCAGCTTCATTAGTAAGAGAGTCCGAGGTAGTGGAGTCAGCAGAGATCCCCGCAGGTTGAACCTTAAGAAAAGATCAGTGACCAAAGATCCTGTGAGCCCACACAGCCAAAAGTTCACAGAGGCAAACATAAAAGATCAAAGATCAGGAAAAAGCAACAGAAATATGCTGGTGAATGTGGAGAAATCTGGGCTTCTATGTATATGGTTTAGAATGGTTTAGAAGCAAGGAAGAAGAAGAAAGAGATAGTGGTAGGCATAAAAGCACGCAATCAACTCACCTGGACGAGACGAACTTGGATAGCTGGCCTGTTTTGAGGATCATGAGCTGAATGGAGCAATCTCTTGTGCATGAGCACGTCTTCAGCCCTCTCTACATTTACATCCAAAGCATACCTAAAGACCATAACTTTTAGAAAAATCTCAAGCAAAACAAATCTAAAATGTGATGCCTTGTGGGTAGATTCGGTAGCTTAAGCTAAGGCGAGCACATGCAGACCAAAATTAGTAACGAACAATGTATGAGATTGAAAAAAGTTACCGAGCCGGGAGGCGACTGAAGTGAGTCCAAAGCTCGTCTTGGAAATCAGGGCGATCCGTGTCTTGGTTGCCAGATTGACGGAGACGGCGGAGGACCTCATCGAAAACCTCCATTTTCATGCGCTCCCGACGGTCCTTGGCAACCTGCGACGTAGGTAAGATGTCGCAAATAACTCGACTACCGCAACTCTCGTTGTCCGCCATCACCATTGACGACGAAATAGAGGAGAAAATTTAAAAGAGGAAAAAGGAATTAAAAACAAGAAAGGAAAGTGAATTGGAGGAGTGATTGACGAAGATCTCTTGCTTTTACGTGACAATCCTCCGCAATGAATGGATCGATACGGAGAGACTTGGGGAAGAAGATGAACAAATTCAAATTCAAATTTAAGAACGCAAAGGTATAAAGATGCGATCAGAATTCACAACTGACACACAAGGCTGGCACCAGAGCAGATGAAAGGGGTCGTTCGTTTTTTTTTTTTTTAACCTTCTTCTTCTTCCTTTGTTTGGGTTTTAACCGACGCCGTTTGTGCCAAGCGGATGACTCATGCCGCCGTGGCGATACTAATCCTTTAAACGTCTAAGGGTATTATCGTCATTAACTTCTCCATTTCCTTAATTACCATAGAAATCATGATTAACGAGGAGTAATTAGGAGTCAAAATCTAGAGGAGATCAAATCCCAACCCCACACATTCTCCATTTGTCTCCCACAGATTACGCCTCCTGTGTGAATGTGGCCCCCACTCCTCCAAGACCCCACACTTATCCGGATCCGGTTCCACCTGTTTATTTTCTCTTTTTTTCTCCACTTTCTAACCCCTTGTTTTCCCCAATCCAATCAAACACCCTTTGTCCTTCTTTTACTTAACTTTTTTTTTCATGTTCTTTGACTTCTTAACTTTTACATGGTCTTCAATACGTGTCTGTGCATGTTTATATATATGTGGACGTCATAATTAAAGAAAATGTGGTGTCGATTATACACAGTGGTTTTGTCGGGAATAATGTTTTAATTTTATTGAAAATGCTATATATATTCATGTAAACAACTAGCACCCACACATAAAAAATATACAGGGCCCAAAAAGATATAAACGTCTCACTCGCATGTGACTCCCTCATGTTTGGAGAAATAAGTTCGATGGTTTAAAAAGCTAGAGGTCTTGCAATGCATTACATATATAATTAATTAACAAACCATGTGCATCTAATTCTTTCATCATATATTCAAGTTCAACATGGCCCTTCACCAAGAAAAATACACACGCGCGTAAATGGCGATGCAGGGGAAGTCATAGCATGTATATATAGACTATATATTTGGATTCACGAATGTAGCCAATCTTACGATCAAAAGTTGTATATTAGATTATCATAAACCTGTTGTCAACAACAACAATAATATTATCATACATTATGGGGCACCACGTGGTGCATGGCTACTGTATATATCTAAAAATATCTTATGGCCTTATATAGTATATGCAACCCTATTTCCCATTAAATAATATACCCTAAAACTATAGTCAAACACGCATATCTGACGATGGATAAGCCGCACTTACATTTCTAGCCCTTTTTCACGATATTAATTATAAGCAGTTCGTCGTAATGCAAGCAATGAGATATTTTACTTGGTCGTATTGGGCTGTTGAGAAATGTGATTTGGTATTAAAAAAAATCCATATTGATCTCCAGAGGGAAGGGGTTGACCAAGGAGGGTAAAGATGCGGCAGCCAGAAAAGGAATAAACCCGTTTGATTCGGTAATCAGAAGAATAAATAAATTAGTAATTTTGTGATTGGTCCCAAGGTCGTTGACGTGGCAGCACATGGCTGCATTTCATACCACGTGGACTTTTGCCCCTTTACGCTCACCAAAGGTCGCATCTTTTTTTAAGCGGCGACTTGTCACCGTTCTAATGTAGCAATCTATCAAATCCAATTTTTCACATTCACTTCTTTTTAAAACAATCCATTTTAACTAACCTTATCCACGACATTTATGCCTCGCTTTACTATCTGTGTACCATGTTAAGGTAAAACAAAGCCGTAACAATTCATCCCGATTTTTGTGTTACATCAACTAAGTAATGGTATAGTATGGTCACTTGCCAAGTTTCATTTAAATTCCTTTTTGATAACATATATATTCATATCATGAAGCAACAAGATATGGGAATACATGTGTATGTTTATTTATTCATTGTTCAACTACCAAGATATATATATATGTATTAAAGATTCAACCACTAAACGCAATGTCAGATCACTTAGATAATATTATCACCAAATAATACGAATATTCTAACAGCGTTTAATTATTTCCTTGATAAACCCTAATGATCATGTGACACACACATACCGTAGGTCAAGGATCATACTAATGGAAACGGCCAATTTAAATTTAAAGATTTTTTTTTAAGACAAACCATAAATAAATTTAAAGATTTTTTTTTGTTTGTCAACAAATAAAACATAAGTTATGACCTACACTTGTGTATAACAAATAAAGATAGCAACGAATTTATTCCCACTGAAGCCAAATCCCCATGAGGTCCTGGAATTTTCGCCGATGTCTCTTAGAAAAAATGGTGTTTCGAATCTGCCTGTCCAATTGCTTGAAAAGGATATTTATTGGTGTCGTTTGCTGATTGTGAAGTTTGTTGTTGCGCTCACGCCATAGCTGATATAACGTTGCCTGGACAACGATTTTCCGAAGTGTTGAGGGGGAGTTGATACCATTGATCCTTGTTCAAGCTAAAAGGCCAGTCCAAGTAGTGAAGATAACAACATTAAATCCCAGTCTGCGAAGAACTAGTCTCCAAAGTGTCACACTGATTTCACAACAAAGAAGAAGGTGGTATCTTGTTTCTTCAAAAGCAGAGCAAAGACAGCAAAAAGGTGAATTCTGCATCCCCCAAGAGACTAACCTTGATCTGGTAGGCAGCCTATCTTGGAGTGGCCCCCTTAAACCAAACAGCAGAGAACCAACTAATTGCAGGTGCTCGAGGTCTTAAGCATTCCCAGGTCTTCGCAGATGAGAATGAAGGTAGATCAGTACCATCAACATTCCAACTATAAGAGTCATCAAGGTCAGAAGTTGAAGGTAAAGGGATAGTTGTTAGATGGACATGAAGGCAAAGTGCAGCCGTAGACCGAGGTGCTGGCAGTGTCCAACCTAATTGATTACAAGCTTCGAAAACCTTTGCTTTGACTAGCATACATAAAACTCTAGGTCCCTCCAGGCCGAATAATTTACTGAGCAGGCCAAAGGGTGTCCATGAGTCATACCAGAAAGATGCAAGATCCCCATTCCCACTAAACATGAGATAAAACGCTCAGCCAAATGCCTTAGGCGGAGAAGTGATTTCCAGTTCCAAGAGTCCGAATGTTTCTCCTCAACAGCCCAAAAACTCAAATCTTTTAGGCTATGATGGCGGTGCCACGCCACCCAAAGAGATCCACCTTGAGAGAATAATAGCCAAATCAATCGCAAGCATAGAGTGATGTTCCACACCGCAAATCTTCGTAGGCCTAGACCACCTTCCTCCTTAGGCATGCAAACAGAGGACCAGACTACCTTTGTTGAATGAAAATTTTCGATGTCTCCCGTCCACAGGAAACGAGAGCACATGGATTCGATTTTATCAATGCAGCCTTTCGGCAAAATGAAGGCCGATATCCAAAAGTTTACAGTGCCAGAGATTACCGATGATAACAGTTGGAGACGTCCAGCATAAAAGAGAGCTTTGACAGCCCAAGACTTAAACTGTCCTTCCAGCTTGTCAAGTAGAGGGGAATACTCTGAATTCTTGAGTTTCCTATGCATCAGAGGCAAGCCCAAGTACCTGATTGGAAGAGAGCCAAATGGAAACCCGAAACTAGAGAGTTGTTGGGATTCAAGTTGGGTCATACCTGCTGTGAACAGTTCTATTTTCTGCGGGTTCATTTGTAGACCAGAACAGGATGCAAACAAATCCAGGGCTTCATTAATTTGGTGAAGAGAGTTGCTGTCACCATCAAAGAAAATTATCACATCATCAGCAAACATAAGATGGGAAATATTCAGATTAGCCGTGTGAGGATGATAGCCAATGTGAGCTGAAGAGTACTCTGAATCGAGAAGCTTAGAAAAAACTTCCATGACCATAACAAACAAGTAGGGAGACAAAGCATCCCCCTGCCTTATGCCTCTAAAACTCTTGAAGAAGCCACCAATATGACCATTAACCGAGACTGAAAAAAGTTAGAGAAGTGAGACACATACTGATCCAGTTGATGAAGCGGTCCGGAAGTTCCATAATTTTTAGAATCGTCAAAATAAAATCCCATTTAACCGAGTCAAAAGTTTTTTGGAGGTCAACTTTAAGCATTGCTCTAGGCTCAATATTCTTCCGGTTATAACCTTGGATTATTTCAGTTGCAAGAAGCACGTTCTCAACAAGTAATCTTCCTTTGATGAAAGCTGACTAAGTATGGGAAATAGCTGAAGGCAAGAAATCCTGTAGACGGCCATCTAAAAGCTTCGAAATCACCTTATATAAAGTGTTGCAACAAAAATTGGTCTAAACTGATTTACTGAAGAGGCATTGGTGATCTTTGATATGAGTGCGAGAGTTGTTGTATTCTATTGTTGAAGTATCCTGCCTGTAATAAAAAAATTCTTTCACTGCTGAAATTACTTCATGCCCCACCACGCTGCGATAGTTGTAACTTAATTGTAAGCCTACACGAAAACAATGAAGCAGCGTGTATTCGTTCAAAAGAGTAAAAAAGATGTACTACATCAGGCCCACTTTTAAAACAATATAATCCACTAATTTAGTATGTTAATATAAATGTATGGCCATATTGGATTAGTTTCTGCAAACAGTAGGTAGATAAGTTGAGATATATTATCATGAAAGCATTTTTTTGTATTTCAAAGTAAAAAAAAAACAGCAGATACATTGGCGCAATGTGATTTATTTAGTCCAAGAAATACGTTTTGTACGCAAACTCGGATGATTTAATCATCTTATAATAGAAAAAAGTGTAATGACAATCCAAAATGAAAGAGACTGATTATGATATTTAATTTTGTTTGAAAGAAAGTATAAAATGTGGGGAGAGTGTATAGCAATGATGTAGATGTTTTGGATAAGAATATAAGATGGCCACCGATTTAACAGTGGAAAGAGGTTTTAAAAAAAAACATAGACTTGGGCTTTGGTCTTAGTTAAGAAAACTATACTAGGTGTCACATTGGAGTTTATCTTAGAGCAAGTGTTGGCATGTCGTCTAAAATGAGAAGACTTTATTGGTTGTTTAAAATAAAGTGGTTTATGGTCAAAATAGAAAAATACATAAACGTGGGTAAAAGCAAAAACATTAAAAAATATAAATGAGATGAGGAGAAGAGGCCCAAATGAGAATGAGGCCCATATTCAGAGGGGAAGGAGAAAATGTGGATGAGCAGCGTAGTCAACGAAGGTGTAGAGAGGAAGAAGAAGAGTGTGTTCGTATTTGTGAAAGACTTGAAGCTCCTTCTTAGCCTTGAGACTCAGCTCTTGCGCCATTTCCAGAGCCCTCTCAGATCCATCAGCAGTGATGTCATCAACGACCTGATAGAGCATCCCAACGGCTCTCCCGTAGCGTCTCAAACAGTGAAGCTCATCCTCAGAGGCACCGCCCAAGAGGCCTCCACAGACGGCAGAGCATTCCCCCATGGCTCCGAATTTCTTCTCGTGAGCAAAGGAAAGAGGAAAGGGGCCTCCTTCAAGATCCACGTACTGGCCTGCAGCCATACCCGTGGAGCCGACAGTGCGGGCAATCTCAGTGATGACCCTGAGGATGGTGGCTCGGGGAACAAGCTCAGGAGGTGTGTGGGAGACAATGTGCTGGAAGCCGAGTGGGAAGAGGGCGTCACCGGCGAGAATGGCCATGTCAGCACCGTAGACAGTGTGGTTTGATGGCTTCCCTCTGCGCACAGGATCGTCGTCCATACAGGGGAGGTCGTCGTGTATCAACGAAGCTGCGTGCACCTGATCATTATTATTCCAATCCAACTATTTTTAGATTGATTTCGGAAAGAGAGAAAGAGAATCGAATTCCAACCATTTCTAGGGCACAGGCGGTAGGGAACGCGGCTGTTCGATCGCCACCGACGAGCTCGCAGGCCGCCACACACATCACTGGAGGGGCACGCTTGGCTCCTTGTGCCAGCACAGAGTATCTCATGGCCTCGTAGATCCCGGCCGGGTACTTGACCGGTATGGCCTCGTCCAGCTTCTGGTTGATCTCCGTGATCAGCGTGGTCCAATAAGTCTTCAGATCGAAGTTCGACGCCGAGGAAGAGGATGAAGACCGAATTCTCATAGGTTTCTTGGGAGGAGAGCAGAAGCTGGACATCAATGGGGTCGCTGAAGCACTAAACATCATGGCGTCGGATCTATCGTGTTCGTGAGACGATAATCTCAACAAATTTAATTATAAAGAAAGCAAACTTGTTTGAAAACTCTCTCTATCTTTTCTACCATATGGTTTCTAGGTCGCATTCAAGTTAATAATTCGGGAAAATCCATCATATAAAGGAAAAGGATTTATTTACACAAATTTGGCTCTTTCTTCTCCAATAGAAAGAAAGCTCAAAATACAACACACACACTTTCTTCCCTCTCATTCTCGGTTTAAGCCAGCGGATTTGAGCTTCTCCAGTTCCGAGAGGAGGGAGGAGTTCCCTTCGCACGCCTCTTTCAACACCTCCAATCTTTTCTCTGTCTCACTCCTTTCCGCTCCTGACTCTTCTTCTTCCTTGACATTCCTATACCCCAGGAGATCCAGTATCATCCTCTGTAAAAACATTGTTTCATTATCATCCTCATTCCTCATACATATTCACTGACAAGCCCACAAGAGATCAAGTTACCTCACGATGCGCCTTTCTTGATAAATCTCTTACAAGCGACTTAACAATCTTATTACGCAGGGATACTTTATCCTTGGCTTGGTTGCAGAATACTAAAGATGAAATGTGATGCACAGCCAGTGTAAAGGCTACTGATCCTCGCGCCGCAGCTCTGTCCAGTGCTCCACTAGTCCATGACTTCAGGTAGGCCTCAAGGACGTCTTCATTTTCCTGCATATCAATCATCCAATTTATCTTAGTCAACACTCAAGATGCCATTATTCAAACCTACATACTTTTTATTTCTTTTTTTGCAAAGTACCTCAACCGGTTCCAGGTAACCATCTGCTCCTCCCAAGCATTTGTCTAGACTGGGCAGAAGCTCAAGAACACGGGCATTGGATAGCACAGTCCACGCCGAAAGCCGAACTGAGTGTTCCACACATTGATGCAAATAAATAGATACCTGCCGGCCATACAGTACATCACCATATGACACCGCACCATACTGCTCCACCACCATCTCCAGAAAAGTAGAGTAGTTCTCGTGAATGTCTGACTTGAACCTCAGGAGCTCAATGTCACAGTGATTTAGTCTCACTTCATCAAGAAACTGCCCATAGAGCTCTTGCAGAAAACTGTACAAGTTCCTCGTGTTCTTGTCTTCGATGATGTCCATTCCAACAAGTAACACGGTAGACAAAGCGTGAAACTTCCAAACCAAGGGCACACTCCCAATTGGAGATGGAAGCGATCCCAACCCAGATGATGACTCAAGTCCTGCTAGAAAGAAAACTCCAGCTTTTGCGACTTCAAGCAACTCTGTGGATTCTGGTGGCTCTGTTGAGGTTTTACCACTATGGACTGCTGAGATGGCGCTGAGAAACCAGTGTGGAGGTAGAGGCATTCTCTGGTGGGCCCACTCTATGATCAAGGAGTCTGATTTTGGATCCTGAGTTGAACAATTTGGCATTTCACCGTCTTCATGAATAGTCTCCAGACCAACTGCGCCCTTCGTTACCCCACTGACTTCATTCTCGGCTTTAGTTTTTCCCTTTGGCCGTAACCACCTATGTCTGAAGTGAGAAGCGAGCATACTGCTCATACGATGATAATCCCCTCCGCTGCATTCCCATTCAAACGATATGGTTTTCTTGTTTGACTTGATACAGCAGGCCAGGTGTTCTAAAGCATGCGGTCTAAGGACATAGTCAAAGGCTTTTTCCACAAGTAAATGATCCCTTGGACCTGCAATCACACACATAGCTAAAGCGGAGTTCATTTTATCCATCAAGCACACCGATCCCTGATCATTCTGCGAGTCCATCTGAGAGATGTTAAGAAAGAGACTCAGAAGACCGGCATCAGCTTGTGCCAACAGAACTCTGGTTGACCAAAACCCACCACCACTAGCTCCCCAACCAAGTCCCACCCCAGGAGCTAGTCCGCCTCGTTTATGTAGCTCAATGGATTGTATGATGGCCCATTCTGATGAAACAAAATCTCTAAAAGAGCTCGACACAGATGCTAGGCTAGCCAGAGAC
Organism: Cardamine occulta; assembly: GCA_028015245.1. Taxonomy (NCBI): domain Eukaryota; kingdom Viridiplantae; phylum Streptophyta; class Magnoliopsida; order Brassicales; family Brassicaceae; genus Cardamine; species Cardamine occulta. The sequence continues at coordinate 437,287 of CM051388.1, read as the reverse complement.
TCTACCAGTACTCCTTTTGCAAGCACAGATTCATCTATAGTGGAAATGCTTACCTGATGAGGAGTATTCATCTTAAACCTAGCAGATTCTATCAGAGTTTGGATGGACATGATAGTCCGCATTAATCCATGAAGGCAACTCACAGAAGCTAACGCTAGTTCTTCATCTTGAGATTGCTCTCTTAGAAAACTCAAAAAATCCATAAAAGAGGAACACCTGGAAGATTCTTTACCACACCTACTTACGTCTGCAATGGAAAAATTAAGAAGCTTGTGCTTGATGATGGCAAGGCCAATCTTTGGAACAAACTCCGGCAGCCATGGCAGAGATTCTTCCTCTCCATCAGTAGAGATTTTCTCAAGGATTTTGGAAATTGTACGCATGACACCCGAATACAACCACAACAGAGAAGTAGTGGACAACAGAGAAGTAGTGGACACAAAGACACTTTCTATTCCTCTCTCCCATTCGAGTAATTGAGGGGCCAATGTTATCCAGCTTAGTGCTGAATCAATCATAGGGCTAACATAACTCCAGTCCCAAGCCCCAGATTCGTTCCGCGGGATGTTTTGTGAGTAGATATTAGGAAGTGCCCCGGCAAAAGCCTCAAGGACCAGGTAGGCCTCCTTTGACACAGAAGTAAACTCGCTGATGAGATCTTTCTCCCTGAGCTTTTCGAATGACGGACAACTCAACCACAAACAAAGAGCTGGGAATAGCTCTGGGAAGCGAGATATGCAACAGCCACTGTGGATACAGACCTTCCAAAACCGGAGCTGTTCAACCATCAAAGTAGATGAAAGCTTGCAGTTCTGCTTCCCTAGCTTCACCCATGAGTCAAGAGAGGAGGTGAACTGAAACAAATGCCACGTGACCGCATTGAAAGTCCCGTTCTTCACAAACTCCATACAAGTACTTTTGTCATACCGGGCCAACACCTTGGTGAAATTGAAAAGAGAGAAAAGAAACCAAGGTTATAATAGCTCTGAGGATGATTGATAGCTTAACAAACTATGATCAAAGACGAATGAGATTTTGTCAAAAAAAAAACATCAAAGAAGAATGAATATAACGACCCCCAGATTATTTTGTACGAGCGAACCAGTACTACCTTTAAGAGGCGGACAGAATTGATCTGAGAAGGAAGAACGTCCATTCTTTTGTTCAACTTGAATCTTTTCACAATTGTTTGCACAAATTTGGGATACTTCAAGATTGCAGTTGTACATTTGGGAGAATGCCTTGCTATCGCAATAGTAACAGAAATTAAGCTGTCCTCAAGCGCTGCTGCTGGTTCTGTCTGAAATCATGAACATAAAAAAAAAACAGAAAACTAAGCAGCCGGTAAAGCAACACAACAAGAATAATTTTCCTTCCTGAGTTACACACAGTGACACAGATACAAATACATAGATTAGTGATCTCACCTCCAGCAGGTGATAAATTCTTGGAAGGATATCCATTCTGACAAGCCCAGCCACAACATCTTGTCCAGCTACAAAAACATCTTTCTGGATAGTGTCCGTATCTTCTGTCCCGTCATCCATGATTTCTTCTCGGAAAGGAACAATATTGGAGGGTTTAGCGCTGTACTTCCAGTAGTAACCACGAAGGAAGCCAAGATCAATTTCCGGATTACTCCTAAACACAGAGGCCGTGAAGATGTCCTTACCGTGTGGTCCCATGTTCTGAAAACAAAACGGATTTTATCAGTTTTAACATATAGTATCAAATTCTATGAGAACTATAACTTCTTTGGAAAGAGAAAACTTAACTATACCTCCAAAATATCAAAGAAGTTCTCATTAAGAGAACAGCTCAGTAGACACTGAATCACTTTCACACATGCTAGAACAACAGAGGTATGATTGTCATCAAGAGCCATCCTAAAGAAGAAAAGAAGCTTCTCATATTGATAAGAACGAACAATATATGATATATGAATGTTAACTTGAAAAATAAGTCTCACATTACACCCATTAGGAAATTACCTCAATGCTAAGACAAGCTCAGGTTGCGGTCCAAGGGCATAAGCCCAGATGGCTTCCCAATCAGTTGATTTATCTTTTCCTTCCCTTGTGTAGCCGATTCTGTTTTGACAAAGTTTGTACAAAGCTTTGTCAAGTACAGATGCAAGCAGATGCAAAGCAAGGCATCTTTGCCCGGGAACCTGACATATCAATACATACAAAATCAATGAGCAGTGATAGAAAAAACTTAAGCATTGTTTATCATCAGAACTGAAATCTGTGGCAATCATACCACACTTCGTGCAAGAGCTATAGCTTCTTTGATGGTGTAACCTGCAGCCCCAGGGTCCCCCTCAGTTCTCAAGAAGTCACGTTCAGCAGCAGATCCAATGCCAGACCACTTTTCACCTGTACATTCAATGAGTAAGAACCCTAAGATTGTCATGAGTTTCAGCTGTATCGTTCAACTCACCAGTTTCAGCTGCCGAGACAACATCATCTTCAACAACATTCCCATCAAATGAAAATCTCAAGTCCCTGGCTGCCTCAACCCTCTCAGTCCATGTGTCCCACAAGAAGCCTTGGGCTAACGCTGAATTTTGCACCTCACTTGTTTCTTTTGGTATTGCCATCACTTGAGAGGCAGATGGAGTAACAGCCTGGCCCTGTGGTGAGTGAAGATGAGGAGTGACAAAATGACCCTCAGTTCTTGAATTGATAGTTTCCTCGTTGGCAATGGAACCCCCCGGCAGTGGATGCTTTCGCTTCTTCAGTTTGTCCTGACCTCGTTTCTTCAAAATGCTGAGTAGTGCAGGATCCATCTTGTCCAATAAGTCAGCTTGTGCCTCTGCAATCTCTTCGGGTGACATAGCCTGCAACCGTGCATGGTTCTCTACATCAATTTCACTCTCAAGAGAAGATGACGCCAGTCTAGTCTCGAGTCCATTGGATCTGGAGGAGGAAAGAGATAAGGGAGGAGAAGCGTTAAAAGAAATCCTTTCCTCGGTTGCCAGATATTTAGTAAAGGTTGCTTTCTGAGAAACAATCTCTCTCTGGTCTGTTGGCATATCAAAGGCGGCTAGTGATTGGCTATTTTCAGGCAGTAAAGTGTTCACTGAAGTAGTGGTGACATGTGGTGAAGGAACAGACAGAGGCCTCATATCAATGATCTTAAGCTTCCTTGATTTCTGAGGGTCATAAGTGGATGCAGAATCATCCCCGGAGACTATATCTTTCCACCTACTGAGCTCCATGTCTTTCTTCTCCTTTCTTTGAAGCGGTAGAGCAAAAGCAGCAATGGCGTCTGCATTGTCTTCTTCTTCCTCATCGACATCATAATCCTTAGGTTGTACTCTGCTCTCCACAGGAGACCAATGCTACAAAATCAAACATGAAAAAAAAAAAAAATTAGATAAATCAAAAAGCTGAATTACAAGGCAAATGGTCAGGCACTTAGGTAAAGAAGTATGCAATAGTAGAAAACCGAAGAAGCCTTAAAATCTAGAATACCCAGAAGAAGCTAACAAAATGAACAAGGCAATTGCGAAAACCTAAGAATCCTAGTGGATTGGCTTACGGGTCCATGAGAACGATGACGAGCAACGGGGAAGGAAAGAAGAGTGGGTCTGGGGGGAAGCGGCTTGTTTGGAGGCTTATTCCCCGATATACCTTTCTCGATGATGCTCCTGACAAGGCTTGAAGGCGTCGCGAAGACCTGGGGCTGTTTGGGATTTAGTCTCCCGCTACTTTGCTCCATCACTAAACCTTTTTGCTTCGACTGGCTCTCTAAGGTTTAAGTCTAATGTTCAACAAACAGGGAACTAGAACAGAAAATTACAAGAAAACCTCTTTCTGTAAATCTATAAAACGGTGTCGTTTTGGGCTAACAAGTAGAATTTTGCAATCAGTCTTAAAATTGTGTATTCTCCCTTATGTTAACAAGTCCACTCCCATTCTCCTCATTAAGATAACATTGTTGCTATTACCATACTCATCGTAGTCAGATACAAACAACAAACTACTACGTCTACAACCATTGATTTACATCCATCCTTCTATTTTCAACCTTAATCTCTTTCCGGCGTCACTCCTGTTACCCTTCTTGAACTCAGATTCCCGGCATACGACCATGCTTTCTCTGTTTCACCCAATACTCCCTTCTCCCTCTTCACTGAATACAGCGGCGGTGCTCTCCTCGGGCTTCTTGATGCTACACTCAGGGAAGGCGTTGCAAATGGGGAACCACAGGGAGAGCTTTGCACCGAGAACGGCTTCTGAGCGTTGACTCCACTTATGCTGAATAGGGAAAGCGATTCCGTGGCAGAGATGGATCTTCTCATGGCATCATCAACATAAAGCACGTCATCTATTCTGGCCGTGACGTTGAAGGCCATGCTCTCCATCACCCTCGAGTAACTCTCCAGAATTGATTGCCCTACATCCTGCAAATACCACAAACTCTATCTATAATCATCTAAAGCATCGCTTGATGTTTTACCAGCCAACCACACTACTCCATTATACCTTGTTGTACTGAATCTTGTTCATGTCCAGCGTTGTCTGGGGAAGACCCGGGAAACGGATCCTCAGACTCTGCAAGAGGGTCTCAGCTCTCTGCACAAGAAAATCATTTCTTTCCGTGTCATTTACAAGGCCTTTAACCTTGCCACCCCATGAAGACAGCTTTAGTTTCGCCTGCTTCTTGTGCCTCCTCCCATTCTTCTGTCTCCAAACGTGCACAGCAGCCTCAATGCGGTTGGCGATTTCAAGAGTCTGATGTTCTGATGAGAGATCAAGACAGTCTAGGAGACATTCGGGTGAGAACTTGTTTGCAGTCAAGTACTGGTAGATGATCTCTCCAAGACATTCCTTGCCGCTCTGCAGCAGCAAGTTAACAACACAGAACTCAACCAAGAAGCTCTAACAAAAGCTAATCCTTGAGGTCAAGAGGGAGAGAAGATGCATAATACCTTGGGAAGTGTCTCCAAATAAGGGTCGGGAATGTCCATTTCGGCGAGCACACCGCTGTTAATTGCCAATGCAGCCTTGAGAATCTGGTTAGCAAAGTCACGACACTGCTGCAATTTCTTCCTTGTCTCTTCTGACAAACCGTTAGGGGGAACATTAGGGGAAGGCAGCCACCACTTGTCCTCCTGCCTAACGGAAGCTGGAGAATTGAAGGAATCCTTGTCGGATTCTCCGACAAGAATCCCGCGATCAGTATACCAGAACTCAGTATTGGAGAAAGAGTCAAGCATATCGAGCAACATTGCATCGAGCTTCTTAAGGGCAGGGAGATTGGCATAGAGATCAGAACGAGGTCGAGTCTTCATGATCTCATAAGTTCCACCTCCGGGGAACTGCTGAATGGAAGGAATGAGCTCAACGATAGAATCACTAACACAGAGAAACCATTCAAGTTCTCTACGCCACATAGCCTTCTTCTGAGGAGCAAGAGGCTCAAGCCTCCATAGCTCGCCAAACACAGTGGCTGTGATTCAAGTGGACACTCACTAGTAGCCTCATTCATATAATAAGTAAGGTGGGGAAACCAAAAAATGAAAAAGGGTTAGCAGCAATTACCAGAGAGATTGGTGATGGCGTTGGATATTGCAAGCGCCGTACAAACCCCTTTACCTCCTCCTGACATGTCTTCTCCGAGAAGTAGCTTAGCAAATCTCTCCTTCATCATCTCAATTTCTATTTCCATGAAAACAACAAATCAATCCCAAATAATTAAATCCTACTAAGTTCATCGCTCAACTTCAAATCTATTTACCGGACAAATCTTTTTCTTTCTCTGACTTGTCATCCCACACCACATCTTTCCCACCGATCACCGGAAGCATAACTGGCGCCGGGAAGAAGAATCCTCTCCCACCGACCCGTGGCGAAGATGTGATGGAGCTAGAGGCTCCCTCGCCGCTCGAACTCTCAGACTCGCTAATGTCGGCGCTGGGGCTGTAGCTTCCGCATCTCTCGGAAGAGCCTGCTTCATCTTCTTCCGACGATAAACTACCCATTCTACTGGCAGAGATCCAACGGCTCAAAGAATCCACATTTGACAGACGAGGAACAAGCAAGTGGATGTGATGATGATTTTTTGATAAAGCAACAAAGCAGAGCAGAGATATGTCCAGATTATGTTTATATAAATTTAAAAAAAAAAAAAAAAAAAAAAAAAAAACACTCACACTCTCTCTCTCTCTATACTTACGTTACATATATCTTCTTTTCTCTCCATCCCTACTCACGGCGCCGTTAGGGTATGATGGTAAGTTGGTAACATATTATCCGTTAACTCACGGTCGTTACATTTTTGGTTGGTTTGGCTTTGGGAGGGAATTAACGGCGAGATCAATTATCCCACGGCCCTTCTCATTTGATGAGCATGCACTCCTCTTATATCAACCGTTGGATATAAAAGTGAACCATGAGGATCTTTCAATAGCAGTTGAGAATCTCTAAGCGGCCAAGAAAATAAAAGCCTGACATTGTGTGGACTAGAAGCATTCCTTGTCGGATCAGACTCTCCGCCCTCACCTACGTCTTACGCCACGTGCCTTTTTCCTATTCGTTTGATCTACACTGTACATAGTATTCTGGCGTCATTAAAGTTATCACATTGTACGGTCTAGATTGCGTTGGCTTACTGGATTCTGATGTTTTCGACTTGTTTTTCATTCAACGAATCTAAGCCGTTGATTCAATGTATGAATTACTAATTTTGAATTTGGGTTAATATCAGTGATCACTAGAATGCTATGGAATGGTGTTGATTCACATGCATCGCTTAAGTGGACTTTTTATTTTTCTTAATCCTCGTCCTTTTTTTCTAAGCCTCTCAACCTTCCAAATAAATGTTTTACTATTGCAATTTGCAGGAGAAATAGAATACAAGGAGCTATTAAGGCCCACGTCGTTCTACTCAAAGCCCATTAAAAATTACACACAATGGAACCAAAGTTATAACCAGCCCAATACAAGGCAATAGAGGATGGGCTTATTGATGCTCCATGAGATCGAAGGAGATTTTATACTCAGACTCGTGAAACACATCTTTTTTTTTTCTTTTTTTTTTTTTGCTAAAAAAATGAAACACATCTTTAACCAACCGATTCGCCATCTCCAAAGATGGATGATCATTTCTGCAGTTGCAAGGAATCCCAGAAGAGAACTACTAGAGATCGCCGTAGATGGAGGCAAATCATAATTGAAGCAAGGTTAGGGTTTGTGGATCGGTAGCTTGATGCTCTGTTTGTTAAGAAGATATGCTCTCTTCATTCATTGCAGAGGACACATTGTGAATTGTGTGTGACCCAATGTTTTGTCTTACAGTAAAATTTATTAAATTTGGTGCAACATGAATGTCAGGTTATAGAAATCTAAAGAACGAAAATCTCAGATATAATAAAATATATCTCTAAATAACTCTGGTTAATGTCACCCCTACAATTTAAGGAGTGATGATGGGTGTGTGTTTGTTTGAGGTTCGGCCACACAAGAAAGCATTCTTAGGCAAAAGATATTCATCTCTGAGAGAGTGAGCTGAAGAATAAACTCGGAGGTAAAATTGTTGACCTAAGTACTGCCTTGCCCAATATTCACTCCTTAGATTCCACATCCCCACATTGTCTAGTGCCACATATACGGCTGTCCAAGATTCTGGATAGACCTACAACAACAACCAAAAACATATATATATATATATATCAATTTGTTACAAGACATTAATTTCAGCTTTGAAATGAAAAATTCTTGATTCTCAAAAGTGTTTTTTTACCTGAGTGGTGGAGCGAGAAACAGCATCCCTTAGATTATACTCTCGTCTGCTCGCATGTGACCATGTTCCTTTATCCATCCTGTGCAAAATACTCGTAAACATGAGATGCAATGCATTGTATATTACTCTGGCTATAATTATCCTCACCCAACAACCCAGAAACTGTATCCATCGAGGTGATAACTTTGGACGATCTTCTCGCGGTTTTGAAATACGATTTCAAGGAAGTCCCTATGTTGTGCTCCCATCACCGACGTCTCCATTATCATCCCTCTTCTTCTTCTCGGCTTGTCAGGGATGCTTCCCACTTTGAAAACACCGTTGATCTTAAAGTAATCCGCTAGCTTAAGCGGAGTATCTGCAGGTACAAACGACACTCCGTTTATCGCATATCGTTGCTTCCTCTTCACAAGTGCCGCTGAGCTTTCCAATATTACAGTCCTTGAAATCTTGATTTGACCATAGTGGTACGAGCCCTGAGGATTCGGCCTTGGCCCAGACGCGGTCAGATTGGTCCTAATGGACCGGGCTTGCTTGAGAGACCAATCTAGTTCATCGGCAGGTGGTTCCACATGGACAGAAGCAGATGAGAGCCTATGTCTGGAGTTGGAGTAGTGGAGAATGGATGAGACCAAGAGTTTTTTGGCGACAAATTTTGTGGAAACGATAATGGAATAATCTTTGTCAGGCTGGTCCATGGTGACCAAGACGGAGTAAGACTGTCCAACGTGAATATCGAGTGAGGTATACATGGATTGGACTGTATGGGTGCCCTCTACCTCGACGAGCTTCATCTGATGACCGTCAATTTTAATGTTGAGTGTGTTTTGAAGTCCTACGTTCGATATTCTGAATCTGTATGTTTTCCCTATTAATAAAAAAAGATGATCGATGAGATAATGCGCTTCTTCGCTACTAAAATATTAGACTTGGGAGTATCTAAGATGAACCTTTATGAACGGTGAGAGAAGAAGAAAAACTGACTCCTTTGCCATTGATTAAAACCCCTTGAGGCAAAGGTAGCTTATGCCCTCTATCCAAAACTGCCTTCAAAAACTGAATGTGCAATTAATTATGGTTAATGGCAAGTGCTAACTAAACTTAATTAGTTAATCAAGAAAAGTACCTTGTGGTCATCCTCAAACCAATCGCCAATAAGGAAGGTGAAATCTCCAGCCGGTTCAGGGAAAGGGACGGGGACGCCAGGGCGACTAAGAATACGGAAACCGCCAAAACCACCGGCGGCTTTTTGAACGGCGAGGGAAGGGAAGTAGAAGAAACTACCAATCTGATCTTTAACTTGGAAGGCATAAGTGTAATTTTTACCTGGTGGGATTGGACAAGTCGTCCCATACACTCCATCTTGGTAAGAATTCTTCCTCAATTGCACTCCGTTCCTTCATTTACCATTTTGTATAACAATTAAAATGAAAACTTTACGTGTGCACCAATAATACCTAACAAATCAACAAACACTTGTGCATGCAAATCTAACCGTAACCATATTAAATGGTTAATAATCATAACCGTTAACCGTAAAAATATATTAGTTAAAGTTAAAATAAATTATTAATTGTAACCGTATAAAAATCATTGGTTAACTGCATGATGTAATCGTAACCGTTTTTAAAATAGAACAAAATATACATATAATCAATTATAGTAATAAATATTAGTTGATATATCATCATCTAGTTCTTTTAATAGAAGTTATATTATTATTTTTATAAAAAAAACATCATTGATATTATTGTTTATCACTATTCAAATAATTGAATTATATTTAATCGTATATAACCGTAATCGTTTTTAACCGTAATCGTATATTAAATGGTTAAGGTTAATATTAACAAAAATTATAAATATAACCGGTGGTTAATTAACCGTAATCGTGATAACCGTAACCTTGGTAATGCCTAATGCAAATTATAAAACACCCCCATCCTTCTTCTAATATTGGAACGGGCCTTGATGATACAAGGTCGTTCGTAAATATTCATGCATGCATTAAGGGGGTATAAATACATGAATGCATATTTATATATTGACGTTATTGTTGCATTGCTTTTTCAAATTAGTGTAGAAATATTCAGATCGTGATAGAACGCGTTCGGCTATGTATAATGAATGGGGGTAAAAATTGTTTAAGAAAAGTTGAAACTAAAGAAAGTGGTAAATTAAGAAGGGGAAATAGATCATATATACCAAGATAAGAGAAAGGGCTGATCGAGCTCGTTGTGAACATTGATGATTAAATTGTCATTGGTGACTGAGTAAATCTCCGGTCCAGGATATTGTCCGTTTATTAGGATTCCCTGCGTGTATTTAAAATAAACATAATTAAGCATGCATGATCGACCAAACAAAACACAAGAAGCCATTTTGTTGGTCTTGGAAAATATATATGTACCCTCAGAGGAATGCCAAGTGGAGAAATGGTTCCGTAAGTGATCTTCCAGTCGAAAAAACGGTAGGGATCTTCAGCTTGAACAAAAGAAATGATCATGGCCATCGTCATCATCCTCCAAACACCGCCATTAATCCACCACGACATACTCGCTCTCTCTATATCTTGATGAAAACTTTGATAATGAGGAGCAGGACAAGAAGAACAAGTTGGAAGAGAAAGCTTCAAGTTTGTAGTAACCGAACAATGACTCGGTGACGTATTTAAAGTCCAATGGGAAGCTTTCCAATCAGCTAATTCCGTGTTTTATTCAATCTGTAATATAAGGCCCCACCTATTACTTCTTCATTAATTAATTATATCTAGCAAGCCCATTAGTTGGCCATTGGGGATGATTAGTTACTTACTTAATTTAAATAAAATGAATACGGTGATGATATGCTGCCTGTTTGTGCATTAATCTCACTTATTTTAAATTAAGGGTTGCATTGTATACATTTTTTTTCCCTGTGATAATGTGGAGTCGCAATTTAATCATGCTTGGTTTATACCTTCAATGGGCATAGTACATTCTTTATATTTCAAATCGTCCTTTTTTTGGCAAAATTAGTTGAGTTATTTCAACTTTCATGGCACAAAGACAAAAAACAATGCTAATATTGGGTTGGACGCGTAAGAAATACAGTGAAGCAATATATACTGTTGGAAATAGAAAGAAATAAAAAAAGGTGCCCATCAATAAATAAGAAGAGTTGATGACTGGAGAAACAGAAGAAAAAAAAAGATTGTGAGGTGGGTGAATTAAGCGCGTAAATGTAGATGAGGATTTTGATGAGCTGGATTGGGTTGGCGGCGCCGGAATATCTTAAATCTAAATTTATAAGTTATATACTTATATACATATAGTTGTCTTTAGTTTCATGTAGCACAAATTTCAACGGTCAACTTGATAAACAGATGTCAAAAACCAAATTGTCCGGCAGGATATACGTATATGAGTGATTGGTGTTTGTGAACGTAAGCTCAGATGTTGGATTGGTAAATCAAGTTAATTTGAACAAAAGTAGTAGTATTTAGTTTATTTAAGTTCCGTTTTCAAATGAAATGAGGTGATGATGTGCTAACAACTGCATCAACGCTATGACAGCTGGAAACACAAAAGTCACAAACTGTCTTCTTCCCGTGAGACTGTGAGAGACGTCTCGCTCTCTTTTCTCTTTTCTCTTCATTGCCTTCGTACACAACACGGACTGTCCGTGTCTGCTCTTTCTCATCCTCCTTCTTCCCTTGACTTCTCCCCTTTTGCCTGATATTAAATGGGCCTTTTTGGGCCCTTATTAAGCAGCCCAAACTTACGACAACACAACAAAGCACAAGTATTTCTTGCTCATAAAGCATGAGTTTCATTATTACAACAAAAATACAAGAAGATAAAGAAGCATATGGTGAAAGCGAAAGTAAAAAATGGTCTTATGACTACTAGGTTTCCTTCTTCTTCTCATCATTGGTATGACCTGGAAGCTTCTCTTTGATCTTCTCCATTAACCCTTTCTCCTTGGCGTTGTCATGATCAGGCTTTCCTCCGGGAAGCTTATCCTTCATCTTCTCCATAAACCCTTTCTCCTTCCCATCCTCATGTTCAGGCTTGGTTTTGTCATGACCTATACCTGCAGGAAGCTTCTCCTTTATCTTCTCCACGATGCCCTTCTTCTCCTCTGTTTCACATTGATCTCCAGTATCTTCCTTCATCTTCTTCTTCTTCTTCTTCTTCATCTCCTTCTTTTCCCCGTTTTCATCCGCTTCCTCATCACTTGACTGGATACATATATCGATCAACAAAAGTGTCATGAATTAATATTTCTCATGAGAGTTTGAAGTACAAGTTTATATATATAATGAAGCTTACAGAGCTATCAGAAAGGTGCAGTCTTTCAGCGAGAGAAGGCTTCTCCTCTTCCTTGGTCACACTAGGCACATCTTCGGGTTTCTTCTTGAGAAAGTCAAACATCCCACAGCCTTTGGAAGCTGCGGCATCGCCTTCTTGCTGCTCACTGGAACGTGGATGATCCGCCATCTTTTAGGCAAATATAAATTCAAGACTCACTTTTAATTGCCAACGAGACTTTGCTTTGAAAGTTATGAGGACTGATGAGTTACACATAACCCTGCAACACTCTATTTATAGTAGCTCGAGCTTTTGTTTTCTGTTTATTTTAATTACAAAATTAATTTGCCGGCAAATGGTACTAACAAGTCTATATTTTAAGGTCCACAAATTTGATCGGAACAAGGTTTTTTTTTTGGAAGGTAGAATAATATAAAACAATACATAGTACATGTCCGAATACTCTGCGTTTCGCCAACCGATGAAGGATGGTCGGTGTGGACGGTCCCCGTTATCCAAGAAAGAAAGCAAATTTAGTGTTTTAAATTGTTAGGACATTAGAAAACTAAGCTTGAATTTGTGTGTTAACCTTTAATGGGCCGAGTTATACGATGGGCTTACGCAATGAGCATAATAAGAGGGCTGAGATTGGACTCCTTTACAGCCCCACCATGTAACTCAGGTGGGTTACATTAGAAGCCACCGAACCGTGTGGATGACTGACAAAGTACCCACCGGCGTTCAGACCACCGACATTGCTCAAGTCTCTATTCCCCTTCTTTAGGCGAACAAGATCCATTCTATTCTATGTGTTACATTTATGTTTATTAACTGAGAGGAAGAACAAAGGGGAATGCATAATCTACAAGAATTAGAACAAGAGAGCAAAGAAAGATGAGGGATATTTATGTACAAATGGTCGGTCTATATATGTACACCATTCTTTCTATCTGTAACCTTGCAACTTAAATGACATTACATTTTATTTAAAAGAATTTCTCTATGGGAAAACAATTCTGATAAGTGGGGGTAGCAAAATACGTAGGAGCTTAGTCTGAGAATATCTCTTCATCAACTTCTGAGTGATCCAAATTGCTTCTACTGGCTATGGAGACATTGGCAATGTCCCCATACTCTGATGAGTCATGCTCATCCTCTTTTACATGTTTTGCTTTTTCTTTGACTCTTGCTTCAGAGGTTCGACAAATGCAAGAGGCTGGGTTCTCATGGAACTCGCCCTCTCCTGGTTTCATCTCATCTGGTTCCCCCATGAAACCCATCTGGTATCTTCGGACCTTGGATGAGAAGTCATCCCATGTCATATTGTGTCTGTTTGTGAAGAGTTTGTAGAGTTTCTTGGCGTTTGGACGGATGGTTACTTTGTGTCCCAAGTATCTCCTGCAAACGCACATGTGAATAAGAGAAGAAAGTGAACAAGTGATGTTAATTAAGAGACAATTATTCATACCTTCGTCCAGCTAAAATTCTAGCCATGTTGCCGTTGTTGTTGGTGACAAATGCGTCGCTCTCATCACAGACAATGAAGTCAAGAGCAGCCATGCGTGAGGAGAATTTGGCAAAGGGAGCCAATTCTTTCTTGGAGGTCAATGTCTCTTTTGTATGGAGATTTGGAAAGAGAGCTCTTAATGGAGCCAGTGTTTGCTCCCCTCCGTATACCTCGCCTGATGCAACGTACAAGTGAACCTCTCTCCCAAAACCTAAGCCTCTGAGCATCAAACCGATCTCCTCTGGGGTCAGGGGACATCTCCCGTGCTTGCGTACCTTTTCAGGGTTTGCCGCCTGCGCATCAGAGTTAGAGAAGAGTTGAGAATGGACCTAGCCACATGTATGGTATTCAAACTAAGCATATATGCTTTTCTCACATGTAACGTTTTCCACCTTCTTCTCATAGCTCCGAGTTCAAGTATCTCCTTTTGACCTCCGCCGTAATAGCATCCGGAGAAGGCCAGCATATCAGGTTCAAACCTAGAACCAACATGCACATTGGTTACTTTATTTATTGTTGATAAGAATGCACATTCAAATTACTTATATGTTTGAAAATATGTTAATTAAGATAGAAGAGGAATTTGTATGTATGTACCTGAGATGAAGGGCAAGGAAGTGTTTGGCTTTGCTTCTCATCCGGTGAACCAACAATTGGCCCATCCTGTTGATAGACTCTGTATATCTCACGGCATGGTAGTTCACTCTACACCTCAGCTTCTGGAGCTCTGTATCCAGCGTGTTGGAGAGCCTGTAATCGAATTTGGAAAGTTGTACAACCTGCAAGATGGAAAAAGATGAACATACTTGTGTATATATCATGATACCAAGGCAAGTTAAGTTTGGAGGATAACTGACATGTTTCTTGTTGAGAATGGGCAAAACACGTTGCAGGTAGCAAGAGGGAGTGCACTTCCTGGGGACACGCACTGACTGTAGACCGACGACTCTTGACTGCTCTTCTTTAGGAAGCTCCTTGATGATCTTCACGTCTTTGGAGAGATGCGAAATGAACCAATCAACATCAAATATCTCCTCAAAGTTGCTGCACCACATTAAAAAAGAAGAAGCGGTGTTAGAACCAACAAGAGATATTTATTCCTTAAATGGGAAATAGAGCAGGACCTGGTGTCCTTCCAGTACGATTTCTGGTCGAGTTTAGGGACCACAAGAGTGGCGTTTAGAATGTAAGCCGCAACTACAGAATCTATTATCTGCAGTCAACAAAATAATCAGAAAGAAAGCAGCATAAGACGTAGGCGATGATATGGTTGCACAACTAAACTCACCCCTGTTCGCTGCTGGTTTAACCCTCCGCTTGTTGCGATCAGTATATACCTATCGCTTTGCATTCTCCCATCCGTAACTGCCACAATTTCAATAAACAATGAGGATCGGTAGTGCCATGTCTGTAATCTCTGGTTTCCAAGTCAGAAATTTTCAAAAAAGAGTTGGTACCTTGAAAGGTGTTAGTGGCATTGCTGCACGCGTAGTACAAGTTGGACAATCTCGAGCTCCATAACTGACGATCCGACCTTCCGCCATTTTCCTGAGAGACACATGTAAATATCAGAGGAAACTTTACGTAAAACCCCAATTGCAATGTACCATAGAGTTCACGTACGGGTACACGAAATGGTGTCCTTGGATCTGGATTGGCCACTTGATTGTTCCGATGGATCAAGGGAGGCGGAGACGGGAAGGAAAATGAGAAGATGAGGAGGAGGAAACAGCCGGAGACAGCAGAGACCAGCGGAAACAGACGATGACGGCGGCGAAGGAGAAGCAGTAACTGGTATCGGATTCCGGTGAATACCAGCTTTTTCTTGTCGGGTTCAGCGCCATAATCCTTTTTCTTCAACTTCAAATTTAAAGACGCCATAACTTGTAACACAGAGAGATACAAAGAAAAGGAACGAGGCTACAATGAATAGGAAGAAAACAAGAGAAATGGGAAGGAGAGAGTGCAAAAGGAGGAGGCAGAGGAAGACGCCATTTCTCGATGACGTTGAGACAGACGACAAGTTGGTTGTCTCAAAACTACGGACAAATTCCAAACTAATCTCAAACTAACACACAAAAAAAAATGAGTTTGGGGTTTTTCTCTTTATTCTTATGTGTCAGCAACTACACCGAATCTCCCGCTCTCTCCGATCTGTAATTATATTAAGGGATAGCTGTTTAGATTCTTATCTCGATTGTATATTGTTGAATTTGTCGTAATTCTTTTTATTTTGTTTCTAATATGAAAACTAATTTATCCTATCAGAGATTTTTCTCCTTTTAAAAAGGTTTTTCGTTCTACAAGATATTCAAGTCAAACAAATAAGCTAATATTAGAAAGCTGTGTGTTTGAGTCACTACCAGAACATCTCAAAAACGTGATGACATGTAAGCATAAAAACGGAGAAGAACAAGTCCTTATCAATCTGAATCATACTAGTGTTTGAATAAAGTAAAGGCCCATATCAATGGGCCTTAATGGGCTTATTTAAGAGAAGCAAAAGGCCCATCTATAATTAGTCTCTCTCGTCTTCTTCTCCAAACAAAAACCGCCTGCAACGGTTAACCCCTGATTGAACCCTCTCTGCCCGACGATCTCAATCGCACCGTTCATCGTCCTGATTACGTATGTTCCAGTTTCGTTTTCTCGATTGTTAAAGTTTTTCTCTTTACCAGTATCAACTTCTTTTCGGCCGTTGTTTCTTTTCTATTGCACAACTCATCCAATTTTGTTTGCACTAAAGCACCGGAATCTAGGATTGTGATCATGTTATTCCTCCTTGAAGCTTTTTGTTCTGTAAAGTTTGGTTTTTTTAGACGAACTGAGTCAGTAGTAAAGTTTCTGAAATCGTTTTGGCAGTGTGGGAGATGGAATCCAGTAGAGTAGTGGGTGGGAAGCAAGTATCGCTGCCCTTGACAAATAGGTTGGCCAAAGTGAAAAGACAAGATCATTTTCTACCTATATGTCGGATCAATAAAGTCTCTGCCCCACAAAAATGCTCCCTTCACAGCAATCCAAACTCCATGTTTCCTTTTGTGACTCGTCGGCCCAAGATTCAGGTTAACCCTGATTGTGGTATTGAATCTCCCTTTCTCGAGTTGGGGGAAGAAGATGATTCTTCTCGCGGTTCACTGGATAAACTCCCGTAAGGCTGTTGAGGTGTTGCGTTATCCCTTTGATACTCTTTCGCATGTAGCTGCACAATTCTTGCCTATGTAATGCTTTGATCTCCATCTTTTGTTGCTAGGGAGGTGAATGGGGTTCACACTGGAAAATCACGTCCTGTGGATGTCAAACGAGAACTCGTGATGCTCTCTCTTCCGGCCATTGCTGGACAAGCAATAGATCCTTTGACGCTGCTCATGGAGACTGCTTACATTGGAAGGCTTGGTATTTTTTCTTTTCTTGTCAAGAGTTAGGGTACATAGTTTTTGCACCATGGAAGAGTTATAAGGATTCCTTTTTTCTAATGTGCAGGATCTATAGAGTTGGGTTCGGCTGGCGTTTCCATGTCGATCTTCAATACCATATCAAAGCTCTTCAACATTCCACTCCTCAGCGTTGCCACTTCTTTTGTCGCTGAAGATATTGCAAAGGTTGCCGCAGAAGATTTAGCCTCAGGTAAACGTAAATAATAGCTTTTTTCTCTTCTCAAATTTTCCCAGCCTTATATCTATTTGAATGGATTTACAGAGGATAGTCATAGTGACATACCTTCTCAAGGTTTAGCAGAAAGGAAACAGTTATCTTCAGTGTCGACAGCACTAGTTTTAGCCATCGGAATTGGCATCTTCGAGGCGCTGGCTTTGTCTTTGGCATCTGGACCTTTTTTAAGGTTAATGGGTGTACAATCTGTAAGTTCGTCCCAAATAGAGCTTATCGTCTTCTATGTATTGCATTTCCGTGAGAAATCTATGCTGATGAATGCATGTTTTCTGTCTTTTTACCACCCAGATGTCTGAAATGTTCATCCCTGCACGTCAGTTTCTTGTCCTAAGGGCGCTTGGTGCTCCTGCTTATGTGGTTTCTTTAGCTCTGCAAGGCATTTTCCGTGGATTCAAGGATACAAAAACTCCAGTCTACTGTTTAGGTTAGCATTCTTTGAGATCTTTTGATATAGTCTAAGAACATTCAATTATTTTTGTAGTTCTCGGTTTTCATCGGTTTATCCGTTCCCTAATTTCCATAATACAGGTATTGGTAATTTTCTGGCTGTATTTCTGTTCCCTCTGTTCATCTACAAGTTCAGGATGGGTGTAGCTGGGGCAGCAATCTCTAGTGTCATCTCCCAGTATGTATCTATAGATCTTTTTTCTTCTCCAGTTTGATAGCATTGCTCAGCCTTGTTGGTTGGTGCTAAACCCCTTCATCTGATTCATAGGTACACTGTTGCTATTGTAATGATTATACTTTTGAACAAAAGAGTTATACTGCTTCCTCCAAAGATGGGGTCACTAAAGTTCGGCGATTACCTAAAATCAGGTATGCAGGCAGCAGTTTCTCAGTAATAGGATTTATGGATGTAATCGGCTTTGCTCTTTACACCTGAAATATGTTAAGAGGCTCATATAGTTATTGGTAGTTGTAATGCATCAAGTAATCTATGGGAAACTGGTTCACATTTCCAGAACTTAATTATTTCCTCACCTGCACTCTACATACTACTTTTAGACTCTTCAAATACAAAATTGCTGTCTAGGTTCTAAACCTTGACTTGATTTATAGGGGGATTTGTTCTCGGAAGGACTCTGGCTGTGCTCATGACTATGACTGTTGCCACATCAATGGCGGCTCGTCAGGGAGTTTTCGCAATGGCAGCACATCAGATATGCATGCAAGTATGGTTGGCGGTATCTCTCCTTACTGATGCGCTAGCTTCATCCGGACAGGTATTAGATTCTCAGCTTGGTTCTCATACCTAGAGGTTTTGGCTAGAACTTTCTTCGTGTGTTTGCTATTATTAAAACCACTGAGATGGTTGCGAGAGATGGTATTAAGCTTGGTGTCTTGTTGATCAGGCCTTGATTGCAAGTTCGGCATCCAAAAGAGATTTTGAAGGTGTGAAAGAGGTTACTACTTTTGTTCTGAAGGTCTGAGCTCACTTCCCTTTTAGCAGTTGATATTCACTTACTTTTAATAGATGCAACGATGAATTGTATTTACCTTGAGATGCTGGGTCAGTTGAAGGAAATATGCATGCTCTTATAATAATTAGTTAAGGTGGTGTAGCAAAGAAGTGGAATTTTGATCTTGTTGGGGATGCTGGTTGATCTCTTGGTATATATAGAGATGTAATGTGTTTAGTGTTGTACAGATAGGAGTGGTGACAGGGATTGCACTGGCTATTGTGTTGGGGATGTCTTTCAGTTCGATAGCTGGTTTGTTTTCCAAAGATCCCGAAGTTCTGAGGATTGTGAGAAAGGGTGTATTGGTGAGTGATGTATTTATATAAAAGTGAGCTTTTTTTCTCATATACTCACGTAAGATGCATTCAGTTTGTAGCGGCAACTCAACCAATCACAGCGCTGGCGTTTATCTTTGATGGATTGCACTATGGGATGTCGGACTTCCCCTACGCAGCTAGCTCGATGGTAAGTAAGAGAGGAGTCCTCCTTGTCCTTGTTAAATCACAACTGAGTGATTCATTTGTGTGTCAGATGGTGGTGGGAGGAATATCATCAGCGTGGATGCTGTATGCGCCGGCAGGGTTGGGGCTAAGTGGAGTGTGGGTGGGGCTGAGTATGTTCATGGGGTTGCGGATGGTGGCTGGATTCAGCAGGTAAAGAAACAAAAAATAGTGTAATTTTTGTGGTATAAAATAAAGAAAAAGCTGAAGTGTGTGTGTTTTGGTGATTGAAAGATTAATGTGGAAGAAGGGTCCATGGTGGTTCATGCATACAAGTGACAAGGTCAGACTCTTTCTCTTCTTCTTCTTTTATTTTTGCTTTCTACTGTTAACTCAGTTTCCTATTCATATGGCAGCGTCTTGCGTAAAGGCTTCTTAAAAGCTCTTGTGAAGAAGATAGAGACGTGCCACGGTGCCAGTCTTTTTTTTTTCTTTTTCTAATTTGTTTTCTACATTTTTACCATTTAACTTGGTTAGCTTCGTATTGACACTCAACACTTTATTTCATTTACTTATAATCAATGTTCCAAAAATCGCTAGGCGCTAGTCGGGCGGCAAGAGTGGGTTTAGCGCCTAACCAATAAATCGAAAATTAAACGGAGATTAATCGGGGATTAGTTTTATAGTTTTAAGACTATTTTAATGTTTTTAAAATATATTAATCTATTATAATTAAAATTTTCTATAATATTGTTTTTAAAATTGTAGTAAACACATAAAAACATATTTAAAAAAAAAATTTATGATTTTTATTAAAATTTTGAATATAAGTTATTGTAAAGTATCACAAAATTCCAATCTAAATGTCTGAATAACAAAAAAAAAAATTAATCGAAGGGACAATGATTAGTAATCGGACCAAGGTGGCAGTAGACTAAACGTAAGAATCGATTGGCGAGGATTTTTAGAACATGGCTTATAATCAATATAAAATATGTCAAGTTAATTAGTTGTAAATAATAATAATACAAATCCCGGTTAAAATACGCAAATGCCACATGAAGAAGTAGCAAAAGTACATTCTGTTGCCAATCATCGAATTCGAACCTGGTGTGGTGGTGTCTCTCTCTCCTTCCTATGTGAGAGACTGAGAGTTAATTGGCCAAAATGATTTACAAAAAAAACTCAATTTTAAATATAAAAGAAAAGAAACAATTGGTAATGAGGTATATATATTGTCTTTTAGCAATTAAATGAAAAAGTTGTGTATATTTTGACTGACTGAATAAAATATATAAAAAATTAATGATATTGAAGAAAAAACAAAAGGTGATGAGCTGGCACTCTAGATTATAAATAGGCAGAGAGGTAAAGTAGAAGAATTTGAGAGATGGGCGAGAGAGAGAGAGTTGGATTCATTTGTAGGAAACAGATATTGGGTCCTTCGCCACGGCAAGAGCATTCCCAATGAGAGAGGCCTCATCGTCTCTTCCATGGTTTCTCTTTCACTCCTCCTCTTTTCTTCTTTCGATTCCTCGCTTATATATTATATCTGATGGATGGATGGGTTTTGTAGGAAAATGGTGTGCTCCCGGACTTCCAATTAGCGCCTGATGGTGTCGCTCAGGCTCAGCTCGCCGGCGAATTGTTCCTCAAGGTTTGCATCTCTTTGTTTCCTCACCATGACCCCTCTTTCTCAAAAACTCTCAACTTTTTCTTCACCTCTGCAGCAACTCAAGGAAAGTAACATACAACTGGACAAGGTCCGCATTTGCTACTCCCCCTTCTCCAGAATCACTCACACCGCTAGGCTTGTCGCCGAGGTCCTCAATCTCCCTTTTCATGCTCCTCACTGCAAGGTATCCTTTTTTTTTTCTCATTAAAGGGCATCGCACATATCGATCATGTTTTTTTTTTTCTTTTTTTTCGACATATCCATCATGTTTCTACCAAAATATGCTGCTGTTTAGATGATCGAGGATCTGCGATAACGCTATTTTGGACCTACTTTTGAACTCAAGTCTCATGACAAGGTGTGTGGTTTTTACTCTTTATCATTTACTTCCCTAAGACCCAAACATGCTTATTTGTTTTTTGACATGTTTGTTTGTTTTCTGGTTGCCACAGTACCCAGAGATATGGGCTCTTGATGAGAAAGATCCTTTTATGGGACCACAAGTAGGTGAAAGTGCTGACGATGTTGTATCCAGACTTACCACTGCCATGGAATCCATCGAAGCAGAGTATCAAGGGTGTGCAATTCTGGTGGTCAGTCATGGAGATCCTCTGCAGATGTTTCAGAACGTTTTCCATTCAGCAATGCAACTCAAGATAGGAGATGGCTTGGCACACAGGATTCACAAGACCAGAATTGCTTCTGTCTTGTCTCAGCACCGCAAGTTTGCTTTGCTCACTGGGGAACTCCGACCTCTCATCTGATTGCCAATTTAACTATTCAACTTTTGCATTTCTTTCCTGCAACTGTTTTCTTATCAGTTCCTATCTTCCTATTATGACCTCTGTTACTTTGAAAGACAGATCCAACATGAAGATTTACTCTTCTGTAATAAGATATCATGCTCATTTATGTTATGTATCTTCAAATCTGTACACAGATATTCAATATTTAACAGCTTCTAGGTGATCATCCTCTTCTCACAAACAACTGCGCCTTGAGGAGAAAAATGTGGAACAAACTTGTCCAGCAATACTTTGTTAATCTTTGGTGATCCACCTCCGGCCCCTTACCTCGAATCCACCATAAGCTTGATCACTACTGCTCTCTCCCCCACTCTCTGCGCTCGTGTATCCAGATTTACGCCTATGCTTTTTGGTTCTTGTAATCCCGCTATCACTAAAACTCCCATTTAGAAGCGGATCATCGATCCCGCGAATCACTCTTCGACTAGATGATGACATGCAACAGTCGTCCTTAACCCTTCTCTTGTCCTTGTCGTTTTTCTTTATGTTCTGGGAGATCTTGTGCAGTTTCTCATTGAATTTTGTGATGCTCTTCTCCATAGGTTCCACCGCTTGAGTCACTGTAAATCTCACGTCTTTAACAATCTACAACATATAGCCTCTGTGAGATCAGAAGTTTGTCATCAGATAATCATTTATTTTAATGGAAAAGAATTAGAAGACTCACGTATTCACCACCACCAACAAAAACATCTCTCATGCTTTCTTTTATGGTCATACCACTTCTGATATCAACGTCAGGATGTGGTAGGCGGACCTTTGTTGGTCTCTCACTGTCCCTAATCTCATCTGGATCTATAGGACAGTCAACAGATGCATAGTCACCAAGAACTGAAACAGATCCTGTAAAGCGGTCTCCAATTAGACTGTAAGGTTTTGCTGGGAATACATACAGGTGAACAACGGAAGCAATACCCATCTGCACTGGACCAACACAAGTGTTAAAAAGCTTTAATTCATTTCAAGAAAAGAAAACAGAGAAGACTCCATTAACTGTTGTAAATAGGAAAGATAAAGTTTAGCACTAGTACCTCTATGCAAATGATGAAATCTTGCACACTAGTCTTCAACTGCAAGCTTTGTGCAATTGAACTTTTGAACAAACCAAGGGAAGAGAGAAGAGCAATGGCAACACCTTGCCACCAAGTGAGAAACACAATCGACTTGAATGTTAGAAATTTGGCCAGCGGCTTTATGTGCCCAAGTTCATCTTTTGTTGCACCATAGAACTGAACCAGACAGTATAATGCCCATGACTGACTAAAATTTAGAACAACTGCCAAATAAGGATACCTACAAAAAAAACACAGGTAAAACAGTAAGATGCCATCTTGATCATAGTCCATCATAGATGAAACTGATGTTTGCTGCTTAAGGCTCCATCTTTATGTTAGCACTGTGCTTGGAAAATTGCACAACGTACCCACATCCCCATTTAAACTCTCCTTCACAGTACACACCAAACGCTTCAAGAATCAGAGCTGTGAGGGCAGTTAGAGACTTTATAATCATCTGCGAAAGGATAGAAATAGTTTACTTCCACTGCAAAGACAAGACTATAGGAGCAATATGATACACCAAACATTTGTGGGAAACATACATATTGAACAATTCCAAACTTAACAACTTGATAAAACCAGTGACTGAGCCTCCACGGTTTTAAGAACATATTCATAGGAAAAGGATGTTTGATTGTTCCCTTATCATCATTGTGATCTAACAACGGCGTCTTAAAGCTCTTACGTCCTTGTCTTTCCATAAATTCAATAGTCATTTCTTCGCCACCTGATAAAAGAGGTTAGGAATTAGGATGACAAGAGAATCAATATAGGAGAAAAGCACAAGGGGTGCAATTATCCTCACTTCCCAAAGAATCATTATATGAACATCAAAGACAGGACAAGACCTGCAATTTCTCAGGTAGCAACAAGATAATAATACTAGAGAAATGTCTTAACATAAAAACGATAGCCACGTATAAGGGTGACGCTAATGAGAAGTAGAAAAAACTGAAAATGACATAGGAAAAACTGAAAATGGTCATACCTAAGCACGCAACAAGGTATCTACCAAAACAGTACATGGCAAAGGATTCATAGCAGTCTCGTAGAATCCCACAATCAACGCTGATGGATGGTTTGACGAGTGATGCAAACTGTTGAAATAAACACAGTTAGGATGAGATATCTTTGGGACATAAATTCTTGGAATAACAAAAGTTACTGACCGACTCAATTGAATAGCAAGGGACCATGAGGATGACTCCAATCAAAAACATTTGCTCCTGAGAGAGATAGTAGCACACGTAAACAAGGATATAAACAAACACAGAAGAATGGGGATGGCAGAGGTGAGGGGCAACCTCAGGGTTCTTGTAAGTAGAAAGGTGATCGAAGACAAGATACATAGAGAGGGAAAGCGTGAGAACCAAAAAAGCACCGGCCATAAAGCTTGCCCACGCAGGAGCCGAGTAAGCAAAGAGATGATCATACTTTGATAAATCCATCACATAAGCCGAATTGGGTTGAACTATGCAATCTCGAATTCAGCTGCACGAAACCTGAGACCAATTCAAGAGTTTATAAACCAAGTGGATCCGCCTAAATTGATCGCATAAACGGATTTGAAGAAGAAGAAGAAGAAGAAGTGGATAAGGGATATGCGATCAGACCTCACAAGTCTGCAATGGAATGGACGACCCATCAGAGAAACAAAGCCAACCCGAAAATACCTTTTTCATCTTCCATGGTCAATCAAAACTCCATCATATGTGTCAAGGCACCAAACCAAACCAAACCGAAAATATGAAAAAACGGCATGCATTGTTATCATTAAAACGGCAAGAAGATACGACTCATCATCGTTGTCGTCTATGTAGGTACTCTCCATTTCTGATTTCTTTATTAGTCTAACCTCTTTGCAACTACGCCAAGAGAGACTAATACCTCAACTGCTTAATTGCTCTTTCCTCCGACATGGCGATCCCTCCCAAGCTTCTCCTTTTACAGGCATAAAAATCCTTGAATCCTTTTTCTATCTAGTTACTATCTTGGGAACTACTTTGCGTGCTTCTTATTAGCCCTTTACTTGATGACTTGCTTCTTCTCTTGACACGTTTATGCAACTATTTTCGCTTGATTGGTGCTCTAATCGGGATAATTCTCATCTTGCAGGTGATAACTTTCTCAGTTTTAGTCAGCGCAGAGCTGATCAGTTCCGAACCTAGGTATTTTGCATTAGACAAGTGGCCTTTTGTTCAATTTCTTGTCAAACTCTGCCTTCATTTCTCTTTTGGCCCCTTAATTTGTATTTGTACTGCTCAGTAATACACATTCAAAAGAGTATTGCGCAATGTATGACATATGCGGAGAACGCAGCGATGGAAAAGTCCTTAACTGTCCCTATGGTTCCCCATCAATTAAGGTATACATTTCTCACATCAGGAATCTGCCTTAGTAAAGGACTTCAACCATTAAGTTTTTCACTTTTCTTTTTTTTGCTTCTACTTCTCTGAGTGAATGTGATACTACTTGTTTCTGCAGCCTGATGAACTGTTTTCTGCCAAAATCCAAAGTCTCTGTCCAACCATAAGTGGGAAAGTATGTTGTACAGAGACTCAATATGACACTTTGAGGTCTCAAGTTCAACAGGTAAGACTTTTCTTTGCTATGACATCTGAAACAGAACAAAGACGATCACTACGCCAAAAGAAAGCTGTTGGTAGCGTTTTTTATTTTGTGATTTTCATGACCCAAACTTTTCTTTTCTCTTCATACTTTCTTAATAACTCTATGACTCCTGCAACAAGACAACTTTTTCTTCTCTAGTTTTTTTTATTCTGTTGTTTCTTACTATAATCATCTCTTTATTTCCTTCTAATAGTGCAGGTAGATTTACTAATTTTCTGTTGATGCAATCTGTTTTAGGCTGTCCCTTTTCTTGTGGGTTGTCCTGCATGCTTAAGAAACTTCTTAAACCTTTTCTGCGAGCTCTCGTGCTCTCCAAATCAGTCTCTTTTCATCAACGTCACGTCTGTTGCTGAGGTTAGCTTCCATATTTCACGTGACGAGTTCAACTTTTGACGTTTACCTGAGACCCGTTTCGACTTCTGGGATCTATTCTAGGTGAGTGGAAATTTGACAGTGGATGCTATAGACTATCACATAACTGATACGTTTGGAGAAGGGCTTTACGAGTCCTGTAAAGAGGTGAAATTTGGAACTATGAACACACGTGCCATAAACTTTGTTGGTGGTGGTGCTCAAAACTTCAGAGGTGCTCTGCAGTCTGTTTCAAGGCGTTTGATACACGTTTTATCCTTGTTTCGAAAGTTCCATATTTCATCTTTAGTTCTGCTTTTTCAGAGTGGTTTGCGTTTATTGGTCAGAAAGCACCACCTGGCTTCCCTGGTTCACCCTATGCAATAAACTTCAAATCAAGTACCCCTGAGTCATCCGTGATGGTGCCAATGAACTTATCTGTTTATTCATGCGGTGACACATCACTTGGATGCTCTTGTGGTGATTGCCCTTCGTCACCAGCTTGCTCAAGTCCTGAACCCCTGCCACCCCATGAGGAAGACTCTTGCTCAATTAGAATTGGTTCTCTTAAGGTGTCGGTTATGAAATATATATTGTTGCTTGAGAACATAATTGAGTCGGTATGATCTTGGATTTGATTGTATTCATTTATATTTCCAGGTTAGATGCATTGAGTTATCAATGATACTTGTATACATCTTGCTGGTGTCTTGCTTCTTTGGATGGGCTGCTTTAAATCAAAGAAGAGATATAACACAGCCTGGTGGTAGCTCAGAGCCACTATTACATCCTGTAGAAGAAGATGGGTTTAATAGTGAGCCGAAGGAAAGCACACTTGGTGTCAAGGTACATATCAATGTGCTGACTAGAAATTATAGTCTTCTGCATATATGTATATATAGCATATAATACAATTATATACTGAACTACCCTTGAAGATTCAATCTGATTGATTATTCTCTGTTTGGAGGAAAGAACTAGTTGATCACTTGACTTCTATTTCTTAGGTGAAAAGACATGCTCAACTCCCTCCTGTTCAGAGATACATGGCAAAATTTTACAGGTAAATCTCCAGGATTTTGTTTCGTCATCTATATTTTACCCACAATGCTACAATTAGAAAAACCAGAAACTGAGGAGATGAAAATGATAATTGTTTCCAATTTTTTGTCTCAGAACATACGGGTCATGGATTGCTAGAAATCCATCTCTTGTTCTTTTCGCGTCAGTAGCTATTGTTCTTGCGCTCAGTTTAGGTCTATTTCGCTTTAAGGTGGAAACACGGCCGGAAAAGGTATGTATTGCCAAGACCTTAGTTTAATGAACTATTCATGACATGGATTCGGCAGGAAAGCCACTGCAAAAACTGGTATGATTGTGCTTGTGAATTTCTACATTTT
The DNA here is from genome assembly GCA_028015245.1 of Cardamine occulta. NCBI lineage: Eukaryota > Viridiplantae > Streptophyta > Magnoliopsida > Brassicales > Brassicaceae > Cardamine > Cardamine occulta. The sequence continues at coordinate 410,246 of CM051388.1, read as the reverse complement.
GTAGTTGTGGGTAGGTCCTGGAAGCAAAGCAGCAGAAGAGAAAAAATTCTTTGATAGCCACCTTTCGCCGTTCTACAGAATCGAGCAGGTAGTTTTCTATATTTTTCTTCGTCTGTCAATCTTCTAGTTTATTATTAAAAAGATATAACCTTTGTTCCAATTTCCTTCTGTGGCATTACAGCTTATCTTGGCCACTGTTCCTGATGCCAAAAGTGGCAGGGCGCCTAGTATTGTGACAGAGGAAAATATTCTGTTGCTTTTTGACATACAAGAGAAGGTATTTGAAAAATTGCTTCTAATCAACAAATGCTGGTCTAAGTGGAGTTCTACATCATTATATTTCAGTGTCACCCGTTTATCTCTTCTGTTTCTGTTGATTTTTTTCCTCTAAACATCACAGGTCGATCAAATTCGTGGAAATTATTCAAGTTCAGATGTCTCTCTGACTGACATTTGCTTGAAACCATTGGGAGAGGATTGCGCCACTCAGAGTATTCTGCAGGTTTATAATTTCCAAGCTCGTGAAGTTCTCAACGGTTTTAATATATTGTCTAACTCGTCACAGAATACCTCCATGTGTTTTTCTCAACTCCTTAAACATAAAATTCATCTTGCACATGGAGTCGCTCGATTCACTTCTCTACTGATATCACTTTTTGAATTACATTTGCAGTATTTCAAGATGGACTCTGGAAGTTTTGATGACTATGGAGGAGTTGAGCATGCTGAGTACTGTTTTCAGGTTCAATTTCTGTTCAGTATCTAGCACATAGCCACTTTTCGTCAAATATGGGGGATTTGAGTCATATACTTCTTAATTACGTTGTTGAAAGTCTACCCTCTTGATTAGTTATTGAAAACTGTTTTCTGATACCCACTCTCTTCAACCTCCAGCATTACACTTCATCAGAGATGTGTTTGAGCGCTTTTCAGGCGCCTGTTGATCCTAGTGCAGTGCTGGGAGGATTCTCGGGGAATAACTATTCGGAGGTAATGGTTTCCGAACTTGGTTGCTCAGTACCTTTTGGTTGCTATTCTGACCTTAAATGAAGCTGTATTTTTCAGGCTACTGCATTTGTTGTAACATATCCAGTTAACAATGCCATTGGTGATTCAAGCAGCGAAAATGCAAGGGCAGTAGCATGGGAGAAATCGTTCATTCAGTTAGCAAAGGTTTTCCCTGTTTAAAATTGTCATTTTCTTTTCTCCAGAGATTAAAATTTTATAATCCAGTTTTATTGAAAAGTGATATGTTTGTCTTAATCGGTTTTTACTTCCACTTTCCAGGAGGAGCTGCTACCTATGTTGCGATCCAAAAATTTGACTCTTTCATTTTCATCCGAAAGCTCAATAGAGGAAGAGCTGAAAAGAGAAAGCACTGCTGATGTTATAACAATAGCTGTATGATAACAGATATCTTTGAGAGTTATCTCTTACCATCTTTCTGCCAATATTTTCTTTGGTAATACTTCCTGCCAAGATTTTCATGCAAATAATCTGTTTTTGATTTTTTTCACCAGGTAAGCTATCTGGTTATGTTTGTTTACATTTCCGTCACACTTGGAGATGCTCCGCAGTTATATACTTGTTACATTTCATCAAAGGTACATACATCTTGATCTTCCTCTCAAGTTTGTTGTGCCTTTACAGGCGTTTCAGGTGTATTTAGTCATAGTTTGGAGAAGTAAAAGTATTTAATAATGGAAATCTTATGATATGTTGGGAATTTACTTATGCTTGCCATTCTCAACTGAAATGATCTTAATGCCTGAATATTGGTCAAGGTGATCTTTAGAGAACTATTGATATCCCTTTCTTTTCCTAATCCGCTCTATCATGAGTGTATATGATCTTGAAGCTAAATATACATATTCAACTATCTAGCACTAGGGAAATGAAAGTGTTGTGGATGTACAATCATTTGACACAGCTTACTTACCAATATCATGATTTCTAGGTTTTGCTCGGTCTTTCGGGGGTTGTGCTTGTCTTGCTTTCTGTACTTGGATCTGTTGGGTTTTCAGTGCCCTTGGAGTTAAATCCACATTGATCATAATGGAAGTCATTCCTTTCCTAGTCCTGGCTGTAAGTTCGTTTTCAGCCACTGTAGTAGGAATAGTGGAAAATTTGGTATATGCGTTGAGGGATATACTGATGGTTTTCCATAAGTGAACAGGTGGGAGTAGATAACATGTGCATACTGGTTCATGCTGTAAAGAGACAACCTCGTGATGCTTCTTTAGAGGAACGGATCAGCTCTGCACTTGTTGAAGTAGGTCCATCCATAATGTTGGCAAGTTTATCCGAGGTCTTGGCTTTTGCTGTTGGAGCTTTTGTTCCAATGCCAGCATGTCGTATCTTCTCCATGTTTGCAGGTTTGTAAAATATTTGGCACTCTCTGTGTACATTAGTTATGAGTCTGTGACACTGTTATTCACATGTGCAGCTTTGGCTATTATGCTGGACTTCTTTCTGCAAATCACCGCGTTTGTTGCGCTAATAGTTTTTGACTGCAAAAGAGCTGCAGATAACAGGATTGATTGTTTCCCTTGCATAAAAGTTCCTTCATCGTCTCGAGAATCTATTGAAGGTTACTACTAAAACTTTTTAGAATTAGTGTTTTTTTTTAACTCTATCATTTCCTTCAACTTAGGCAGGGGTTTTATGCGTTTACAGGTGGAAGAGTACCTGGGTTTCTTGAGAGATACATGAAGGTGTTTTGATTTTCTCAGAACTGGGACAAAGTTCTTCTTTCTTATTAATACACATGATACGTGCAACACAGTCACAAGTATACACAAACATATAAGTACAGTCCACAATCTTGCTGATTTTTTTTGTCTTGGCGTTCCACAGGAGGTTCATGCACCCGTTCTTGGACTTTGGGTTGTAAAAATGGTTGTTGTCGCTGTATTCTTGGCTTTTGCGCTGGCAAGTATTGTAAGTTGCTGAAAACATTGTGCTTCATTGTTTTCTTTTAACTATTTTATATATATACTAATCTTTTTCAGTTTAACACTTATTTGATATAACCAAAGAAATTCAGAGAGAAATGGAGTGAATTATATTGATTTTTTCTGTAATTACGAGATTTTTTTTTTTTTTTTTTGTCTGCTTAAATTTCCTGTGTTTTTATTCATTCAGGCCCTAAGCCCAAGGCTTGAAACTGGCTTGGAGCAGAAAATTGTTCTTCCTCGGGACTCTTACCTTCAAGTTTAGTGTGTTCCATTTTTAAATTCTTCGTTATGTTGTTCTCCTTGTGTTCATCTTTTGCTCATTTCTCCCAAATCACGATTGGAATTTTATTTGACAGGACTATTTTGACAGTCTTTCAGAGTACCTCAGAGTGGGGCCGCCTTTGTATTTTGTAGTCAAGGATTACAACTATAGGTTCTCTATCTGATACACACACAAAAAATCACTCTCTCTGATAAGGTTATATTATCTAGCAGTTTTCCTGTACTGAAATGGATTCTTTTGGCAGCTTGGAGTCCAGGCATACAAATCAGCTGTGCTCTATCAGCCAATGCAATTCGTATTCCCTTTTAAATGAGGTAATAATAACGAATGTATGCTGAGATGCTCATGTTTGAAATGATCTTAATTTCATTCAGTAACTGATGCGATTTATCTCTACAAAAATCATCATATGAATGTTTATAAGTTTGATGTATCTTCGGTAAAGATCACCTTGTGGTGTCACCAAGGCTGAGCACATTTAAAGGGCCACCCAAAAGGGTTTAGTCCTTAACATTCTTTGTTTTCCCCACCACCAGATATCAAGAGCGTCACAATCTCCAGAAACAAGTTACATTGCCAAACCAGCTGCTTCTTGGCTCGATGATTTTCTTGTATGGCTATCACCAGAGGCTTTTGGCTGTTGTCGGAAGTTCACTAATGGCAGTTATTGTCCTCCAGATGACCAGGTCAGTCTTATCTCCTAGAGCTTATTGCGAAAACTACATTGATTTCTCAGTTTCTTTTTCTCTTTAACAGATAGAGTTTTCTTTTTAATCACAGAAGGAACAATAATGGTTCATAGGCTAGTTTCTGATATGTATCTGTTTAATTGCCTTTAATCAAACATCAGCTGTTTAAAATGCAAACTGGTGTTCGAGTTTCTAACTTAAATTCTCAAGCTACAGCCACCTTGCTGCACGGCTGAGGAAGATATATGCAGTTTAGATGGGATCTGTAAAGACTGTACTACAGTAAGCCCCTCTCTCTCTTTCCCAACAATCTTTAGAATATATCTAATTCTGTAAACCATTGCAGTGCTTTCGACACTCAGATTTGGTTCAGGATCGTCCATCTACAGCTCAATTCAGGGAGAAACTACCCTGGTTTTTAAATGCTTTGCCATCGGCTGACTGTGCAAAGGGTGGTCATGGGGCTTATACGAATAGCGTGGATTTAAAAGGTATTCTCGAATTTGCTTATAAAGAAAATTTATATGCACTATACTTAATTTGTTTTAATTGCTTTTGGTTTGAGCCTCTTCCTGGGACACTTGATTTTTTCTTTCAGGGTATGAGAATGGTGTTATACAGGCATCTGAGTTCCGTACATACCACACTCCACTTAACACACAAGTATGACACTATTGTTTCTGGCAAGAAACGTTTTTTCAAAAACTCACAAGTGAGAGATCCTGAGTTCTTCTATGGAAATTTTCCTTAGGGTGACTATGTTAATGCACTGCGAGCTGCTCGGGAGTTCAGTTCAAGAATATCCAATTCCTTGAAGGTTTGAACCTGGTGATGAATTTTGCTTTAAAGAAGTATAAGTTAGCTGGCTTTGCTTGAAGGAGGATGGTCCATCATATGTCTTTTTGTTCTGATAAGCTTCCTATATACTAAGCCCTTTTTTATGCAGATTGACATCTTTCCATATTCTGTCTTCTACATTTTCTTTGAGCAATATCTGAATGTCTGGACAGTAGCTTTGACAAACCTCACTGTAGCAATCGGTTTGCTTCCTAACTATCAATTTTGAGTTTTTGCTAGAGGTTGTACCAACAATCTCATATTGTTTTGGCAGGTGCTATATTTATTGTTTGCTTGTTGATCACTTCCAGGTCAGTTCTCTCTCTATGCATTATGCATTATGCAAAATTTTAGAATGTGAAGATTCTTGATGATGGTTTCTTTTATTAACCCGTCAATTTCAGTGCCTGGAGTTCAGCCATCATTGTCCTTGTGTTAGTGATGATACTCTTGGATCTCGTGGTACATGTTTTACTGACACAGATCCATAGAATATAGTCCCGATTGGGTTTTTGGTTCATGCGGTTCTGGATGCTATCAAAGGGATAATCATCCTTGATGTGTTTGAGCAGGGTATGATGGTGATTCTGGGCATCCAACTCAATGCAGTTTCTGTAGTGAATTTGATAATGTCAATCGGGATTGCTGTAGAATTCTGCGTGCACATATCACATGCTTTCCTGGTAAGAACAACCCATGTCCCTTTGTAACCTTAACTCGAACACTATACTGCATATATTGGCTCTATAATCTGTAGCCATGTAGTAGCAAAACAACTTTCCACACAATTGTCAATTAGTTATTGGTTAAGAGGATTTAAGGATGTAGAACAAGCCATGTCTCTTTTCAACCTTGCGCGGCTCTGTTCTGAAAAATAATACGTTTATTTCCTGGACTGCTTCAAATGCAGATGAGTAGTGGGAACAGAGAAAAGAGAGCGAGGGAGGCACTAGAAACCATGGGAGCTTCAGTTTTCAGGTGATGAAGCTTGCGCTCACTTGCTAGTTGCTACACTTTAAATTAGTCTAACTGGTTTGGTGTTCACATTCGTGGGACTTAATGAATGAAAACATGTTGTTGAGGACAGTGGGATCACACTCACAAAACTTGTTGGAGTGATCGTGCTTTGCTTCGCAAGATCGGAGATATTTGTGGTAAGGACACCCAAATCCATTGCCTTACGCCGTTCCTGATCTCTTGCTTGAGTTGATTTATATGGATATGTATTGGTGCATACAGGTGTATTACTTCCAAATGTACTTTGCTTTGGTTATAATCGGATTCTTGCATGGGCTGGTTTTCTTACCTGTAAGTTAACCTGGACTTATCTGCTACCAATAACTGATCTGGCTTGAACACCCAAGAAAATGTCAGCTCTAGCCATTGTAGACAATAAGCATCTAATGGGTGACTGATTCGTGCACTTGTTGTGGGTTTCAGGTCATACTGAGTTTAGCTGGCCCTCCTCAGCTACACTTAGACTTGGAGGAGCAGCTGAGAGACGAAGCTTCTTCTTCCCCATTGAACTGAGTAATTCCACATATTTTTTTAATCTTAACTCAGCCTTTACATTACTCTTCTTAGTATTCAAATGTCTTGCGCAATGTCAAAAAAACAAATAATAAGAATCAATAGTGTGGATATCCTCTGTATCAAAGTTATGTGACCGGTCCATGGCCCAAAGTATGTCATGTTGGTACAATTTCTTAACTAAAGTACAAGGAAAACATGGAAAATTGATGAATTTGGAGCTAAATCCTATCATTAACTATTCACGTAAGATATATTTTTTTTTTTGAAAAGAAAAAACTGGAAGATGCAATGCAACTGTAGATTGTAATAGATATTGTTTCTCACAAAATCACAATAGCTTCAAAGAAAGCTAGTATATATACGGAGAGAGAGACAGAGAGAAAATGGGTTACAAGAAGGCAACAGCTAATGAATACACTTAGATCAAACAAGTCTGTTGCATATGTAAAAAAGATTTACAAACCAAGCCAAAGTAAATAGATGTTGTATCGATGACGGTACTAGAGAAGAGGGTTAGTTAAGAATCAAAGGATGGTTGACCAATAGTCTGATAGTTTCTTTAATAGAGGACTTGTAGACTTGTATACACTCCTCAAGATCAGCATCGCACGTCAAGAGAACCCATTCTTGATCATCATCCAGATACTTGAGACTGAAGTTACTTGTCAAAACATCATCCATCCCAAACCGTTTTGCAATATCTTTTCTGAGGTCTTTGAGCCGCGAGTGGGGCTGCAGGCTCATCCTCAGCTTTGAATATCTAAACATAACCTTCACTTTCATCCCATCCTTTGTTTTCCTTGGAGCTGTTGTGGATGGCAGTGGGGGTAAGGATGAGGTCACACGAACTGGCCTCTGCTCCTCCTGCAGGCATCTTAGAGTAAGTAGCTGTGAATGGCTGAGAGCTGGTTTGTGGAAGCCACCAACTTGTTGGTCTTCGGAGGAGCAACAGGTGCTTGAACCTGACGAGCTCTGGCTGCCAGATGAAGATGGGGGTGACTTTGGAGACACATGAACAGTTTGGGTTGGATTAATAAACGGAAAAGAAGACAAAGAAGAAGATTGAAGTTGAGGGAAGCTTGAGTAGAAGGAGGCGAGATGGAGAGAGCCTTGGACTCCTTCAACAGAGTCCATCACCACCTGTAGTTTTCGAAGAGAATGTCCCACTTTCTTGATCTTCCTCGATGGCCACCTTGAGATTCCGTGTTGTCTACAGATCCTCTTCAAGGTCGTCGGACATACTGCAGTATATAATTATATCTATCATCATATGTATACATCTATCCAAATTAAGAAGCATATATAAAAAGTCGACGCACCACCAATGTTTTTAGCGGCGTCCTTGAGGCTGCCAGCGAAGTGTTGTCGGAGAATATCCAAAGTGATATCATTTTCAGCCTTTGTTTTGCGTTTTCTGTTCTCCAGAGAGGAAGAAGAAAAAGAAACCGACACTTGTTTGCCCTTGGGATCCTCTGCTACTGGTTCACCAGAGTGATCTGTCGGGGGCGTGGCTATGTCCCTCACTTCTTCTGCAATTTGGTCGTCTACCATCAGACGTGGTGAGCTCTGGAAGCGTAGGTTGAGTTGGGAGGCGAGGGAGTTGAGGGTCAGCCTCTGAGATTGGGTGTCAAGACAGTCTCTGGGGAAGAAGAACTCAAGAACAAATTGGACGGTGCGGTTGCGTCTGGTCAGGAGAGGGACAGCAAGAGCAGCGTGGAGGTCGAACATCCTGGCGTAGTGGGAGAGAGGGTAGCTCCACTTTCTGAATATGGCCACATCTGTTGCAAAACACTGTTTCTTGGTAGCAAAAGCTCTTCCAGCGATACCTTCACCGCCGAGTAGATGGTGCTCTGAGCAGGCGGCCAGGAAGCAGCGGCTGTCCTGGTCAGCGGCGTAACAAGCGGAGACGAGAGCCGAAAGGCAGGATGAGTCTTGGTGGCCCCACGTGATGGCTAGAGGAAGTCCGTATGAGCTGCAGATGCCTTGGAGAATCGAGGCCACCTCTGTGTGAAGGTCGTCTGTTTGAGGCTGTTGAAAGGGCACCATTGAGATTAGAGAGAAATGCGTAAAGTAAGCAAAGGACTTGAAGAAACTGACCTTGAGAGAGGCTGGAACCATGGAGGCTTCTGAAGTCCGGAGATCAAAAGCCTGCCGGAAATTCAGATTGTGACTAATTTTAGTGTTTATATAAAGTAACGAATGTTAACCATTGAAGCTCTTCAAAGGTTGCTTACGTCAACCAAAATAATAATGCAAAGACATGGGAGCGAGTCAATGCTGAGCAGTGTTCCAACAGTGCAGTGACAAGATTATTTGCCAAGTAAATATTTTTAGATGGAATAAATCAGACTTGACTTTATTTATACTCCATCCATCAATCATAATCAACAGTTAGGTTAAAACAAAATGACCTGAAGGGCATGGCAGATGGTTTGAAGTTGGGAGGCATACTCCAAGTTACGGTGAGTGGTGACCATTTCCATCACGGCCACGCAGTCCCCGGAGGGTCCTTCGAAGAGTGGGAGAGCGAGGGAGGCTCGAACCTGGTACCTGCGGGCGTATCCTATGCGAGGGTACTCCTCTCTCCTGAAGAAGCGAACGTCTGGGGTCCACTCAGGCATCCTCCTCAAGAACACACGCCCAGGCAGCCCCACCAGCTGCTCTGACCCGACCTCTGCTGCGAAGCTGTAGCCGGCTGAGGCGTCTCTGTAGAGGGCCAGGCTCTGGCTCTGGGAGAAGGGGTTGAGGGAGTAAGGCTGCTCCTCCGTGCTTAGCACTCTTCCGCTTCCTCTCTCCACCGGCACCCACAGCTGAATCAGCAACTCTCTCTCTCCCATCACCTCTTGTAGGTACCCCATGGCGCAAGTCATCCTCTCCTTCAACCCTGATGATGATAATGCCTGAGTTGCCTCTTCTTCCCACAAGAGTTGGTCCATAAAGTTTTCAGGGAAATCCACCACGCCCGAGTTGTTGCTTTCTTCCATGAGACAAAGAGATAGAGGATTGACGATGAACCAAACCGAGACAAATAGAGAAAATAATAATTAAGAAACCCCTAGAGTTATGAGGATTGGCTAAAAGAGATGATGCAAGCATGTGATTCGAGAGGCTCCTTCCTGTGTTGTTCAAAATCAAACGCCAACAACTCCCTTTTAAATATTGAAGTAGAAAAGCAAATTGGGATAAGTCAGAAGCTAAATAAAACCCCAATTGCTCACAAGGTCAAACCCCTTCTTATTTATTAAGTTTGATCAATTTGGAGCCGACGTCATCACAAATATATATATATAACAAATTAAAAGAAGAAACACTAAAATGTGTGTGTGAGAGAGTTATTTAGAAGTAATTATGTAAAGTGTGAGATATAAGAAACGAAGAATCAAGACAACAACTGGATCCAGGGAAGAAGATGGATGGAATCTTTGGTTGTGATTGTGACTTGTGAGCGTGCAGAATCTTTTTAAAGGGTCCCACCATTAATTGTCACATCTTTTTTTCACTATCCAAAATCACCAATCCGAGTTTCCTGAATCTCCGAGGGTTGGATAGTCCACTGCAGTAGGCGAATCCAAGTGTGCCATCAAGGCACTCGAGTCGATGTACTTACTTTTCTTTTTCTTTTTCCCTGGGTTAAAGCAACAAAAGCTAGGGTTTCAAGATATGTTTTAATAATACATACCCAATCACTAATCAAGGTGAATCCATGAAAGATTCCAAAAGGGACATGTCATAATGGAATGAGCCGCCTCCTCCCTTATTTTACTTCGCAACAGATTGTTTTTTTTGCTTTTAATTAACCCGTCTCACTTTTTGAATTACAACATAATTTTAAAAAATAAAGAGAAATTGCATAATGATTTCGAGAAACACAATTGAATATATATATATATATATATATATATATTTAAGAAATACTCTTCTCTCAACATGACCTTTCAAATATGATCATACGATTATTTGCCCTTCTATATTTAAAAATGAAAATAAAGAGTTTAGAATTGTTTATAAAAATTAGTAGATGTGTGATGACTCTTAAGGATTACGGGAAGCCAAAGCCCCTCCATGCCAAGCTTCTCATCAATTGTCCGCATCCTCAGAAATGGTTTAACATCATCAACCCTAATCATACATACGTGTTATTATAACTAATGGGTAATTACACGCTTGTAGTAAATTATACTATATGTTAGAAGATTAGTAGCAAAGCCTTTCAAATGTTGCTTCTGAGGAGACATATACCCGTATACCATCCATTTCCCAAACTAATAAATTTCAATTCCAAAAACTTAATGATTTTTCTCATTCTTTTACCATAAATTACTAGTAATGGAAAGAGTGCTCATTGAATGTTCGCACTTCTCTACTATGAGTTAGCTTTTAGGTAATTATAATTTAAATTAAAGGTAAATACAATGAACTAAAGATTCTTAAAAAGAGGTGCCTAAGTTAATGCTTTTGCTTAGGCCATCTAAAGTGAATCGAAATGGGATTAACTTGTCTTTGATCCCAATTTCCTAGAAATAAAACTCTAGTCTTATAGTACTTTCTTAACAGATTGCACATTTTACAAATAATATAGTATATACATTGTAAACGTGAATATTCTAAACGGGATTTAGTCTAAGCAGAGTGAATATAATATCCACTTTAATCATAGATTATTGAACACGAAAAATAAATAAATAAACAGACAAAGTTCAATACTATTTGATTTTAGAGGGTAGTTTCTTCTTCTTTTTGTTGACATTCTCGTTAACGTGCGTTGCACAAAAGCAATGTTCCCAAAGCATTAACTACTGATTGACTATTATAGTTGTACTTAATAGTTGCATAATTTATAAGGTGAGTTGAGATCAATGATGAATCTGTCGGAATCTTTCTCCATATGACATGAGCAACGTGTCAGAATCTCACTTTTATAGTCTCGTAAAAACATATATATGGTTGTTCCTTTATTTAATTGTGAACTTCAGTGAGTCTCAAGGAATCTAAATAAACAAACGAACATAGATCTGATGGAAGGATATATTATTTATGAAGATCAATTATGCTTCATAAAAATCGTATTCCAAATCTTTATGAGATATGTACATCCATCAATTAACTCACCACATATACAGCCTTAACCGCAAGATTACGATTGGACCGGTCTACAACCAGAATTATAGAAAAATATATAAGCGGATAGCTCGGGGAATTTATAAATAAGTTTGTTTAATAAAAAGTGTGGATGACATCACGAAGCTCTTAAATAATTACAAGGAAAGAGCTGAAGTCAACACCCTAATAATAGTCGTCCACGTAGTATAATTAGGTTTTTGTTGTTGTCAAATTAACTAAACATCCAATGCTCCTCTCTGTACAGACCAGAAAAGTCTTTATAATTGGTTGATAATTGTGAGTGAGAAAAATAAAATAAAATTTGTTATAAAATCCAATCTCTTCATATGTATATAAAAAAGAGAGGATAAGAAGCACGGACTTGGTAGTATTAGGTTGAGTAGAAGGTGTAATAAAATGGGATCTTAAGCCCAAGTGACGTGCGACAGTTGTCTCAGGAGTTAAACAAATTTGGGAGGAATCTATAATCTAATCTATTGAAAGGCCCCTAACTCGTGGGAGCATCTCTCCGACATTAATATGATATGATTTCACATTCCAGATAATGAATATGTTTTACAGACAAAAGACGGATTAGACAGAGCCGTCAAATATCAATATTAACTCGCCTTTCTTGGCTTTTGCTTTCATCCACATGTGTGAAAACTAATGACAAGATTATACAGAAAAACAGCACACGATGATTTAAGGGAAGGTATTGCAAAACAAGTAAATATAGGCGATAAAAGCCACTTACGCTGCCTTGCTATAGTATTATGCGTCATTAGATTTGAGACTATTGGCGGACCTTCCAAGCACATTTAAAGCCGCTACACGCTGCATCTCTCTTGCTGCACATTAACATTATTTGTCTGATTTCAGATGGTTCATACTTGCTAGCAATTCTAATACAATGTGACTAAAGCCTATAAAAGTTGTGAGTTGTAGATATAGGAATCCTCAATCAAAGATATAATAAATGAGCAAAAGAGTGAGTACCTTCGTCGAGAGAGAATTGAATAGACCTCTTTTCCAAGTCGACAGCATGTTTGCTAAGCTCGGCGGAGCTAAGTGACCAAAGCACTAACAGATTGAGGAGGATTTATTAGGAACACCATAATAATCAAAATTACTTATTAAAGGATGACTTACTCTGTACATGATCCTCCCTCTGATCACAATCATTAAACTTATTTATAAGCATTTGAAGATGATCGTAACGCTCTTCCCAGTCCAACCTATGCCTGCTACTGCTACTGGTACTCGTACTGGTACCGGTAGGTCCCTGTGCCGATGAGGTTGGTTCCTTGGTGCATTTGGCTGTGTCAACCACCTCCCCTCTTCTGCGTACATATACAAGCCGCCCGCTCGAGGCTGGATTCACACCAGACTCCGTTGGACCTTTCTTTGCGCCATGGGCCTCCCGAATTTCTGAATCACAAGCCTCCATTGAGATTACCTGTTCAAACTAAGCAAGGTAACAAAGGATTCGAGTCGAGATTTGGAATCTGATCAACGAATAAATACGATTTACCTGGAGATTGGAGATTTGCTGAGCCTTTCTTTTCCTCATATACTAGCTTCAGGTTGAGGAAAGCAATGATGGCCCATTATAAGGCCCATTTTCTGTATCCATGGCCCAATGTCACCAGCTCTATCTATCTTTTCATGTTTCGCGTTGAAACCAACCATAGGTTCATATATTTATAACGTTTTACTAATTTTTAAAAATTGTAATTGATTTTTTCTTTTGAAAAATTTTCCATATTTTTTGAAAGATTCTTGATAGATTACTATGTGCTAATAATATTAATTTATTGACAATTATGTGCTAATTAGTCATAATTTTGTTATTTATTTTGAATAGTAAAAAATAAATTATTATGAATAATAAATAATAAATTATTTTGAATAGTAAATAATAAATAGTTTTGAATAATTTTATTGTTACATGTGTGATTTTTTTGGTTGTTTATTATTTGACTGTAATTTATTATTAATTTTGTATTATTGAATTGATTAACAAAACAAAAACATCATTTCAACAATTGTTACGTAAAAGTTTTCCACAGCCTCAAAAGTCATATTTTTGAGACTTTAAAAAATTAAACTAAAAAAGATCTAGTGGCTTTTAAAAATAGCAGTTAGACTTTTAAGGCTTAAAAACAAAATAAAAGTTTAAAAATATGATTGGTTGAAAATTAACTTTGAAGACTTAAAAATTTTCTAAAGTCTTCAAAGGGGCCGATTGGTTAGGACTGTTACTTTAGGCTTTCGTTGTAGACTTTTAGCTGTATAAATTTTGACTGTAGAGACTTTGGCTGTACAAACTGTTGCTGTATAATAAGTTTGATTGGTAACAAAATTGTAGAAATTTTCAAATAAATAAATTTTATTATACCATATTTAAATAAAAATAATGACATAAACTGATAAATAAATTTTATTAATATTAAAAATTTTGGGAACAAAATAGAAAACTCATAAATAACTATTAGTAACCAAAAATTTTATCTGGTCTTGCTTCGGAAGCTTCTGAATTATGAAGATAAATATTGTAAAAATACTCGAAATCAAATTAAATAAAATAACTACTGCAAAGTAGCCCACATAGTGTTAGCTATCTCGTCACGAACACCTTCCATGTATTCTCTAGAACTAAGCTCTTCTTCTGTCATATATGGAAGTTCTTCCTCATATGCGGCTGCATGTTCGTTTGGATGTTCTTGTGGTGACTGAAAATCAGGATCTGCAATCTTTGACTTACGAATAAAATTATGGAGGGCCATCGTCGCCACCACAACTTTTCGCATCGTAGAGATATCATATCTTGCTTCATCTTTTAGAATTCACCACTTTCCTTTCCATACACCAAAAATTCTCTCAATATTAGATCGAAGTGATGAGTGACGATGATTGAACATTTCTTTATAATTTTTCTCTATTGGCTGGTTTCGAAATCCAGATAGGTGATATCGTTCTCCTTTATATGGACAAAGAAATCCACGACGTAATGCATATCCTGAATCTCCAAAATAGTATTTACCATCTGGTGGGTGTGGAAAATTATGATCACTTTCCATAGCAAGTGATAGCACTTTTGCATCATGTGTAGATCCCGGAATACCAACATAAATATATGTAAATAACAAGTCTATGTCACATATTGCAAGGATGTTCATAGTTGGATCTCCGTGCCTGTTCCAGTATCTCTGTGCATCTCGTCCAGAAACCATGACCGGTACATGCGTTCCATCAAATGCACCGATAAATCCTTTAAAATGTGGCCAATAGCGCTTATCAGTTTGCAACTTTGGATGAACATCCATAAACGTTGGATTTGGTGCGAACATATCAACAGCCATCAATTCTACTGCATCAAGTACTTCATGAAATTTTTTGAAAACTGTCTCACCTGAATGCCCAAATATATGTGACGCAGTCCGTTGTGTTATATTATGACCACATATGTGTAGAAACATAGCCACACTCTCCTTTGCAGACATATTGTTTGTGTTATGCAAACCGTATTTGTCTTCTAAAACACTGCATAATTCAAGAAAAACCTCCTACCACATCCGTAGCATATTGTGGCATTGTGCTGGATGACCATTGATCATGTCATCAAGAAAGTTCCGTCCACGGTCTGCATCTGAACATAAAGGTCTCATAATTCTCTTAACTTGATCATTTTCCATTTTTTCGAGTAAAAGATCATTACCTTCTTCATCTTCAAGTATTTTCCATATCAAATTCTAAATTTAAAAGTAAATAAAATTAGAAATTCATAAAGCATTATAACCATAAAATTTATTTAGACAAGTTAATTATGAATTATAATAATTCTTTACCTTGCGTGAAGATGATGATGATGCCATATCGGTTGGATTTGCAGGTTTGACAATTACCAAATATTTTTACTGTGAGCAAGTTTTTCTATCTATTTTTATTTAAAAGTAAAGATGCACTACCATAATCCCTATTTATAACTTTTCTAATAGTTTCTCTGATAACAAAATCTTACGGCACTATAAAAACCAAGTCAATAACAATTAGACTATTGTGGCCTAAAAATAGTAGTTAGTCTGTTGAGAAATGTGCTGCCCTTATGTTTAGTCAACTTCTTTGTTTACGTAAGTCCATCAAAATAGTAGGATAGTTTTAGATAAAAAAACTAAAATTAATAAAAAAAAGTAAGGCAGATAATAGGCAGAAGAATAAGAAATGGATAAGTTGTTTATCTTATTAACAACTAATAAATTTCATTATAATTTATTCAAAACACAAAAACAAAAACAAGAAAACAAAAATAATCTCGTTTATTACACTAATCAACGAAGCTAAATCTTATTGCAATTTATTTAAAATAAATTTGATAAAGCATTAATTAAAAAAGTCTGAAAAACTAGCCGGTACTCTCTGCACTTGGATTGATCGTTGTAGATAATTGAGAAGATGGTCGTCGTTTGACAATCCTAGAACCATCGGTCGAGCTGCCTCATTAGATTCAATCAAACCTATCACATCCCAATAGAAAGATGAGTTATATTCAATAGTAGTTAGCTGGTGTACACGACGTACAACTCTTTCTCTATCAGAACCCATGGCTTCTCCTGCAAATTTAATGGTTTCCGATCGTCGATAATATGCCATTGAAATCTCTGTTTTTTCACTGCTTCCTGAATCTTCTTTACGTTTGCGTCTAACTTTACCATTTGGAGGCGTCTTATCTGTACGGGTAGAATTTTCCGTTCTTGGAGGTTCACGAGAATTTGACTCTTGATCATCACCCATGTCAGATTCGGTTTGTGCATCATTTGCATTGTCTCGAACCGGCACATATGCATCAGGACCATTTCCAACCACCCATCGGTCATCTGTTCCAATAAGAACGTCCCTAAATATTCTTTCTAGCATATCAAGATTTTGGAGTGGCTTCTTTTTTATATGAGAAACTTTATCAGGACCAAGTTCCTGAAAAAAAACAAAAAGTACTCCACCGTTATGGAATGGTTATTATGTTATAATACAAAAAATCTATCACTTACGAAAATAAAATTGACCTATTTTCGGTCGTTCCACCATTCTTCGTCCATGTCAATTTCTCATGTTTTTGTATCGACACTTACTCTTGTTCTTGTACTTAACCTTTGGTATACACCGTACCATGTTTTAAGACTGTCATAGTGATTTTTAAAATGTTTCCAAGTTAACTCATATCCGGTTGACTGATAAAATCTAGAGATCAAGCGTTCTTTTCCTTCCTTGGTTAGGAAAGTTTCCTTCCAATTTTCTTCATCTTGTTCGGATATGAAAGTAGTAAGAAAAACCTTCGTCTTGCTATCCGTCCAAGTGATTTTTTTCTATTAATGTTTAACCAAAAAACACATGTATTGGTATAACATAATATACATCAAAGTTTTAAAATATAATAAAATATTATACATACCTTCCGAGAAGAAGATGAAGCCATTTCTAAAAAAAAAAAAAAAACTTTAAGGTTTCAATCAATCAAAAATATTATACATATCAAAATTATAACTATCTACATAAAAGTACATGTTGGAAATGCAAGTTTGAAGAACTCTAACTATCTGATAAAAAATAATTCTCCATAGGTTCATATATTTATAACGTTTTACTAATCTCTAAAAATTGTAATTGACTTTTTTCTTTTGAAATTTTTTCCATATTTTTTGAATGATTCTTGATAGATTATTATGTGCTAATAATATTAATTTATTGATAATTATGTGCTAATTAGTCATACTTTTGTTATTTAT
This sequence comes from Cardamine occulta, assembly GCA_028015245.1. Classification (NCBI taxonomy): domain Eukaryota; kingdom Viridiplantae; phylum Streptophyta; class Magnoliopsida; order Brassicales; family Brassicaceae; genus Cardamine; species Cardamine occulta. The sequence continues at coordinate 393,064 of CM051388.1, read as the reverse complement.
TTTGAATAGTAAATAATAAATTATTATGAATAATAAATAATAAATTATTTTGAATAGTAAATAATAAATAGTTTTGAATAATTTTATTGTTACATGTATGATTTTTTCTGTTGTTTATTATTTGACTGTAATTTATTATTAATTTTGTATTATTGAATTGATTAACAAAACCAAAAACATTATTTCAACAATTGTTACGTAAAAGTTTTCTACAGCCTCAAAAGTCTTATTTTTGAGATTTAAAAAAATTAAACTAAAAAGATCTAGTGGCTTTTAAAAATAACAGTTAGACTTTTAAAGCTTAAAAACAAAATAAAAGTTTAAAAGTCTGATTGGTTAAAAATTAACTTTGAAGATTTAAAAAATTTCTAAAGCCTTCAAAATCTCCAACCAATCGGCCCCAAAATAAAAAGGAACTTTTTCTGTTGGGTTGGTGAAAGATATATAGATACTACAGAATGATTTTACGGTTCAGAAAAGAGCAAAGTTACTACTAATAATTGCAGAGATAGATATACTCTTTATTCCTAAAAATGATGCTATACTAAAAACAAATTTACTACTTTTTATTCTGTGCCTCTTCATCACTCCTTCATTCATTGATGTTGCAGCGACGGAGATAAGGATTGTCGTACTCTACGTACTTGGACCAGTAGGGTTTGTACTTGGCGAATGCCAATCCTAGCCATGGCTTGTAGTTCCCATTGTAATGCACTACCGCTGCATTCTTTATTGCTGTTTGGTTGAGCGCTGGGTCATACCCCAGCCCCAGCACGTGCCAGCTCCGCTCCATTGCATATGTCAGGTTGTAAAATGTTATAAGCCCTGGTGGCAACGAACCCAGCTTCCACAGAGTTCTGTCTTCATTCTGTATTACACACCACATCTATATGTTATCTCACAGGAAAATTTAACTTCTTATAAATGTCTTTTCAAATTCAATCATGGACTTACCAAGTCTTGCCAATAATGATATATCCCTGTAATGTTCCGTTTCCTCCACTCTTTCAGATCAAACATATTCATGCCAAATGCCCACCCACAAGCACTCGCATCAAAATTCTCTGATATCTTGGGATTAGAGAAGTTTAGGTACTTGTCAAATCTGTGGAAGCTCTCCTTGCACGTTTCCACCGCACCATTCACTTTTCCTTTCATGGCTATTCCCCACAGAGGTGCCAGGTCCTTTTGCACCACAATGTCATCGTCTAGAAACAGAATCTTTTCCAGCTTCGGATATACCTCAGGAAGGTAGAATCTCAGATGATTCAGCATTGATAGATACTTCGGGTTGCGGTACTTCAGATTGTCCGCACCAGCAGATATAGATGATGGATGATTTGCTTTGAAATAGTATTCCTTCAGCCTCGCAGATTCAAGCTGCCGGAGAACAGAGCAGTAAGAGGAGTTTAGCCACTTAAAATCATTGATGTTTTCAACTTGAATTGTCGCATCAGCAGGGGCATTGATGCGAAACCACATCTTCATTGCAGCAAAATTCAATTTGTCAGTTACTATATGGATCACATGCTTCTGCGGTTCCTTTGCATTCAAAACAGTGGAGTTGACCACCACTGATGTCGCCAGAACGTTATCAGAAAAGATGGCGTAGTGATAGAGAGAAGGATCTTCAAACTTTTTTCGACTGATGTCCTCTTTGACTGCATCCTCTTCATTGAAACCCATAATAAAATAGTCTGCCGCTAGCTGCAGACTCAGGCAATGCAATGGCTTGGGAAATGTTTTAGCAGCTAGCTGAATTAAGAAGGTTCCCTTTTTCTTTAGTCCATCTACACTGCGTTCAGTGGATTGAAGCATAGCCCGGAACTTTTTTGCAAGTTCATGGCAGTCATATAATTCGTCTTTTGCAAGAGAGAGAGCATGGCCCATGGCCTTTGCTTGATCAAGAGCACTAGCAAAGAAAAAGGGATAAAAAGAAACTCAACAAAGATTGTTATGTCTCACTAATGCATGCTGACAAGAGGATTGTAGAAAAGTACCTCAAAGGAAGGTCAGCATCAGAGGTTGCTTTTCCTATAACATGTTGATTTTCTCTACACTGCTGCTTCAAGAAAACGTAGAGATTGGTTACATTTTTTGATTTGGCAATATTTGCATATGCTTTTGCCATTATGATCTGGTCTCTCATAAGCTTCAAGATAGCATCAGCATTTGGGCTCTCATAGTCTCTCCTCCATATACTGTATTTCCCTATGACTGAGTTTTCAAAGCTCATTGACTTCTCAATGGCTGCTTCTTGCATCTGCTCATCAGTTTCCTTTTCTTGTTGGATCAGCTCCTGAGTTCTTTGACCTCTCCTTTCCTGACGTAAAATCTGAAAGGGTATACAATTGTTACAATCCAGTCGTATATAATCAACGCATACAAAGATCATAAAAAAGGAAGGGTCACCTGACGCTTCAGTTTTGCTGGGCTTGCAAATTCAACGTGTGGAAACTGACTATCGCTTTCACCAGACTGATTAGTTGTAGAATGACTTGCACTCTGTTCCATGCCAGTATCATTTTGATATGAATCCCGTGGTGTGACTAGCTAATTCCATAAAAAAATGTCATCAACCAGAACACGGAGAATATGGGCAAGATTAAGGATACATCCCAAGGAAATACTTGTAAGATCTTTCTAGCTTCTGCGAGGAATCTCATTTCCAGATCAACACATGGTAAGAACAAATGAAGTTAGGTGAGAGTGCTACGTAATCACTCCACACACTATAAGTTGTCTCCTTTAGCTCCATGTCTATGGGATCTATGGTTGTTCGCTTAAACTGAATTCAATCTTCTTAAAACCAAAAAAACAAGTCTTTAAGAGACAATAAATGTTGCTACCTGCGAACCTTTTGTCTTGGCAGGATTCTCCAAAACCCAAGAAGATGAAAGATCTCCCATTTTCAACCTACCAAGCCGTATATTGCCGTAATGGTCACTGTATGTGGCAACTATGCTCACATCCTGAGATAACAAAAATTTATTAAACGTAAGAAGCATACAAGTGTATTCAGAGAAAGAAGAGGTAGAGGCTGCAGCCTTACTTTCAGATCTGGATCGTAGTTCACTGCAGAAACTGAGGAAGCATAAACCTCCTGAAGGCATAACCAAAAAGTTAATCAGAAGCTGCAGACCCTAAAAGATTTAGCAAAGTCAGATATTAGAATCAGAAAACAAGAGAATGATACCTCTGGATTATGACATCCACAACAATCTTGCAGCGGACGATAAGCTTTAAGTTCTCTGTGGCTGCAAAGGGAAGCAGAAGAAAGAGTATCAACAAATAGAAAGGAAAAAAACGTGTTTCCAGGTGAAAGGCAGAGATATATCATTACGGTGCTTGTGACTCCAAAATGGCTCTACCGACATGAGCATCATCTAGTATTACCTGCAATTTGGTCAGATGATCCGATTTCACACTAAGTAAATAACAATAAAATTCCGAAGAGATACAACCATATCAAAAAGAGAAGTAGGTATTACCAGACATAAAAAGGCGTGAATTAGAGAAACGGAGCATCTCGAGAACGTCGTCATCTGGATCCGACTGATATCACCACATCGCCGGCAGCTTCCTTAAAAGCAAATCAGTCGGGGGAGGTTTGTGAAATGTGCACGTGCTGCCGTTTCGTGGTAAGAAGAACCACACGCAGTTGTCAAGTAGAAGACCGAATATAAATCAAAATAAAATTGTTATAGAGCAGCGAGGTGGAGAAGAGAAAATGTGCATAGCAGCGTTCCTATGGCAATCGCATCCGCTTTACCCTTTGCTTCTGTTTGTGAACAGAGATGAATATCACAACAGGTGATTGAATCTTGTCTGAAATCGGTTTATATGGTTTGATGATTGAATCGGTTTAAATGGTTTGATGATTGAATCTTGTCTGAAATCGGTGTGTATATAGGCCGACGGAGGCGCTGCGTTGGTGGGAAGACGGAGAGACGGTGGGAGGAAGAGACCTGGTGGGCGGTGGGACGTGGCTGGGGTGCACGAGGCATGGCCGTCTCGCTTTCCTCACCAATTTCAGGGAAGCCTCCTCCTTCCCGGTTGCTAAATCCCGTGGTGATCTGCCTCTTCGTTACTTGCAGAGCCGTAAGAGTCCGGCCGAGTTTGCCGAGGAGATCCAAGACGAAATGGCTCTGTACAATGGCTTCAACCTGGTTGTCGCTCATGTCTTGTCCAAATCCATGATTTACATTACCAACCGGCCATGCCAAGGTGAAAAGTTGGTCACGCAAGTTTCTCCGGGGATCCATGTCCTTTCCAACGCCAACCTCGACTCTCCTTGGCCCAAGGTTAATCTGCCTTTCTCCCTTTTACCGCCTCCACTTTGTACACTCCTCAATTGCTTGTTTGTCTCTGCAGTGTGTGAGGCTGAGAGAAGGTTTCAAACAGCTTCTGGCTGAGAACGCTCCCGGTGAATTCCCTGTGAAGAAGATGGTGGAGGAGATCATGACCAATACTCTCAAGGACCAAGAAACCGAGGAGACGGGATACCATCTCAGCTCCATCTTTGTCGACATACAGACACCAACTGTAACCTTCTTTTTTCTTTTGTTAACTCTTTCTATGAATCCATCCAACCACTCTCACTTATGGGTACAGGGTCGTTATGGGACTAGAAGCATCTCGGCGATCAGCATCGAGACCCATGGTGAGGTTTGTTTCTACGAGAGGCATCTTGAAGAAGGTGATTCGTGGAAGGAACACACTCAACATTTTGTAATACAAAACCAAAGCATTTGATCAGCTGCCCAACCTTATTTTACTGTCTTTGCTTGTTCTCACATGCATGTATATATTGTGTAAAGTCTGTATGTAAACACAAAACACAAGACAGCTCGTCTCTTTTATTCCAACCATCAAAATATAAATACAATCACAAATACTCTTTAAAACCACAATCCCATATACATAATGGCACACTTCACACTAATGCGGACACAAATAGAAAAACCTTTCCAGTCTCTCGCTTTTAGGAGGCTTACACTTTGACCGAGAAGATCTCACTCAGGGAACTCCAAGTCCCCGACACAGCAAGAACCACACCAAGTCCCACAATCGCTGTGTCCAAGCTCCATTGCTTCCACCCCATCTCTTCCTTGAACACCAGCAAATGAAACAAAGCCGGCAACACAAACCCTAACACACAGCAAGTGCTGCTGCCCACCAAGGACAAAAAATCTGTAAAGTTTGGCACAAAGAGAGCCACCAGAGTCACTGCCAAGACGAGCAGCCATCTCAGCCACGCAGAGTACATCCCACGCGAGAAACGCCTCTCCACTATCTCAAACACTGGATTCATCATCAAGGGGAAGGTGAAGAAGAGGTTGATGCACAGTCCAAGCTGAACAACAGTGCTGATAAGTCCTGCCCCCAAGTTTCCTGTGATTATGTCCATGGTGTCTTCACCAAAAGCCAAGTAACCTAAGAAACCAAATGCTATGTAAATGAGAGAGATGAATCCCATGCCGAGTGCCAAGACTTTGCCAAACTTGTCCTTGTCCTTCATCTCCGATTCAAGAGGCAAGACCATTCCAACCCCTTCGAAGGAATAGACAGCCACGCCCATCCCATAGAAGAAGAGCGACATACCACCAAAGGCAACCACCTCAGGCCTTTGCTTGAATATAATCATCGCATCCTCAACAATGACCACAGCCATAGCACCGAGATCAACAACGTCGGCGAATATGCTGAGAGGCGCCAAGTGAGTGAGCGTCTTAATCGAATTCAAACCCAGCTGAAACGGAAAGCATCCCCATATGTAGAGACTCTTAGAGGACACGCCCAAGAATTCAGAACTCAGGCTTGTCATCTGATGCCTCAGACTCGTGGGCGAGTCAGGATCGAATAGATTAGCTAAAGTAGTGCCGATGAAGATTAGATATCCGACACAAAACCCAGCTTGAGACAAAATTATAAATAAGTCAACGACGACTCTCCCAAGGGAGCCGCAGACGGCAAAGCCAAGGTCACCAAAAGAGCCGATCTTGGTGAAACCGCCATTCAAAGAGTCGAGCTTGCGGCGGGTATAAACCAGAAGCATCATACAGTGATGGGTTAAAACGGAGACGGAGACGAGAAGGAGCACACCCATGAGCCATCCGGTTCGCTTAAAGGCGTAAGGAAGACCTAGAACCCCAGCGCGCCCACGACTGCTATGAAGATGTTGGCGAAGGTCTTGAATTGGCTAGACAACGGAGGTCCCTTGCCGAGAAGAGGCGTGTCCTCTCTGGGCGGTGGTATTTTGAGGGTAAAAGAAGAGGAGCTAGCTTCGTTCTCAAGCCCCATCTGATTTTCGACCAAATCCCAAATTTTCTGAACAGATGGAAACAACCGGAGAATTTAAGAAATACGGAGAAGATGGCAAATATCAAAATAATGAGATGGAGGACAGAAAGATAATAATTGGATGAACAGCGTGTAGCTGCTGGACTCTCCTTTGGCTTTGGTCTGTCGTCAGAGCCTGAGGTCGCTATTTAAGGATGGGAATGGTCAATTAAAGAGGTAGTCATCTTCTTCATTTTAAAACGACGCGTTTTAAAACGAATGATATTTCGTTATAACCAACGGCACCGTTTCAAACAACTAGCTCTAGCTTAGCTCCCGGCGGCAACCGCACAGCACAGTCGTCGTTTCCAATTTCCATGATCTGATCCCCTCGAGATGGCGAGGATTTCCTGTGACTTCAGATTTCTTCTGATACCGGCAGCTTTCATGTTCATCTACATCCAGGTGATTCTAATTCCTCTATTTTGAAATTGATTCATCGCCTTCTTATAAATCTAAAATCATTTGGCTCTTTTCTTCTTCTAGATGAGGCTTTTCCAGACGCAATCGCAGTATGCAGATCGCCTCGGTTCCGCTGTGAGTCCATTTAATCACCTAGTTTCACTTGAAGATGCTACCCATATGTCATTTGATTTTGCATTTTTTCTTCATCACTGGGAACCAATCCTCACTAGCCTTTGAATTTTCTTTACTATCCCATGAAAAAGAATAAACTATGTGATGTGATCAAGATCTTCTTTTGTATCTGCAGATTGAATCTGAGAACCACTGTACTAGTCAAATGCGAGGGCTGATCGATGAAGTTAGCATTAAACAGTCTCGCATTGTGGCTCTCCAAGGTATCTATTTATTTTCTTTCCTCATCCTAGCTGAAAATGATTCTGGAACCTATTTAAAATTAGAAAACCATTTATTACAAGTCTTCACAAAAGGATGTTATTCGAATGGAGTAGAATACTTATACATTGCTTTCTTCACTTTACTCGGAGTATGTCGTAGATATGAAGAGCCGTCAGGACCAAGAACTTGTGCAGCTAAAGGATCTTATCCAAACGTTTGAAAGTGTGTTGCTATCAACTGTAAAACTAGTTTTCTTGTGCTTTCTCTTTAATAATTTTGGTAGTAATGCTTATATTGTTCTCCCAGGAAAAGGAATAGCAAAACTCATTGAAAGTGGACAGGTCTCAATAAGAAGATGCTTTTTGTCATATTTGTATTTGCTGCACTGCTATCACTTGCTATATAATCTGCTTCTTATTGGATTCAGCAGATGCCTCTGGCTGCTGTAGTGATTATGGCGTGCAGTCGTGCAGACTATCTTGAAAGGACAGTAAAATCAGTTTTAAAGTGAGATACTAAACTGGTTTTGATTCGTATACAAAATCTTAATTAGACTGTCTAATGGCTAATTCCTTTTTTCAGATATCAAAGTCATGTAGCTTCAAAATATCCTCTATTTATATCTCAGGTACTTAACACAGGCTTTCTGTCTTGCGGGGAATTGCAGGGTGATGGCCTTCTTAGTTTTATAATTCAAAGCATTACTAACCATAGTCTTAACTAACAACTACTTTTCTGATAGGATGGATCTGATCAAGCCGTCAAGAGCAAGGCTTTGAGCTATAATCAACTAACATATATGCAGGTATGTTTTAATCTAGTGTGATGTTTCTCCTTACTGTTCTAGTAATTTGGTCGTATAGATAAGTGAGGATGAAGGCTTTTTGCCCCTTTTTAGCACTTGGATTTTGAACCAGTGATCACTGAAAGGCCTGGTGAACTGATTGCGTACTACAAGATTGCACGTAAGGACTGGTTTCTCCTTTCTCTGGGTCCCTCCAGCTTCATGAGTAAACACTTTTTTATACAGGTCACTACAAATGGGCACTGGACCAGTTGTTTTACAAACACAAATTTAGCCTTGTGATTATTCTAGAAGGTGACGCGTTAAAACCTTTCACCCTCATTGTACCTTGCTGTTATGCGTTTGTGCAGTATTGTTTAAAAGGGGTTGTCTGTCTCTTTAACAGATGATATGGAAATTGCTCCAGACTTTTTTGAATACTTTGAGGCTGCAGCTAGTCTCATGGATAGGGATAAGTATGTTACCTACTGAAGATAGGCTCTTATGGCATTTAAGTTTCCACAGAGTATATAAGTGTTTTTTTAACTGTTTCTCATTCTTTTCTGGGTACAAACATGTGTTAGAACCATTATGGCTGCTTCATCATGGAATGATAATGGGCAGAAGCAATTTGTGCATGATCCCTGTAAGATCCTTCTTTTTTTTGCTTACCCCGCTTCCGAACTTTTGCCTGTTCAATCAATACCTCATAATGTCCTGCTCATGCTAGCTAAAATAATCTGCAGATGCACTTTACCGATCCGATTTTTTTCCTGGCCTTGGGTGGATGCTGAAGAGATCGACTTGGGATGAGTTATCACCAAAATGGCCAAAGGCATATCCTTTTATCCGTTTTTTGAATCTTGATGGCTACAATTTTATGCATCTAAGACTTTTCTTAACAAATATCCACTTACTGGGATGATTGGCTGAGACTGAAGGAAAACCATAAAGGCCGCCAATTTGTTCGACCAGAAGTCTGCAGAACATATAATTTTGGTGAACATGTTGGTACCGGATTATGCTATATCATATTCTGCTTTCTGTATGAAAAAATCTATTAGTGTAGCTTCATCCTTTAGTTTCTCTAGACATGGAAGTACACTGTCGAGACCAGATAATGTATTTTTGCACTCCCCCCTTATGAATACAACCTTGTGATTTTCATTTTGCAGGGGTCTAGTTTGGGACAGTTTTTCAGTCAGTATTTGGAACCTATAAAGCTAAATGATGTGAAGGTAAGCGTCAGTGTATTCTTTGCACCCTTTTGTTTCATCACTAATTTTCACAGGTTTCCTATTTCATTCACAAAGGTTGACTGGAAAGCGATGGACCTGGGATACCTGACCGAGGTAATATTTACAGAACCCTGGGAACCATATCATTTGTTTCCCTTTCACATGTTTTGAGTTGATAAATCTAGGTTTTAACTTGTTCTCTCATATCTCTACAAAGGGAAACTATACTAAGTACATTTCTGGCTTAGTGAGGCAAGCACGACCAATTCAAGGTTCTGACCTTGTCTTAAAGGCTAAAAACATAAAGGGTGATGTTCGTATCCGGTATAAAGACCAAGCAGAGTTTGAACGCATTGCAGGGGAGTTTGGTATATTTGAAGAATGGAAGGTAAATTTGAGATGATTGAATTATAATCTTCAATGATTATTGGTCCAAAAGGATCACTTTTGTGTCCCCATCCATTGTGTAGGATGGTGTGCCCCGGACAGCATATAAAGGAATAGTGGTGTTTCGAATCCAAACTACAAGACGTGTATTCCTGGTTGGCCCAGATTCTGTAGTGCAGCTTGGAATTCGAAATTCCTGATGCAAAACATGTACTTCTCCAACCAGCATCATTTACATCCTAACCATTACTTAATAGTTCTCTGCTAACAGGGTTTCACACGCAGATGAAAGCAAAAGGAGATTTTCGACCAGCGGCAGCCTCCTTGTAGCAGCTGTTAGCATTTCTGGCTGTATTATTTATGGATGAGTTTGTAGAGGGGAGTTAATTTTAACGGCTAGGAAGCTCTGGTCACCTGTCTCATTTCCCTTAAAAGGGTCAGAGGCTTAAATACTACATTTCAGTCTTGTGGGTATCTTAGACGAATGCAGATCATTTTATGCAGTTTTTCTTCTTCCCACTTCTCTTGGCTTTTGTATTGCTAGTGTACATATCTGTCTAATCATCTACATGTACTAAAATGATCCATGTTACCGCCAAGTTCTTATTGACCTTTACACCCAAACTAATGCTTGTTGGTTCAAACAAGTAATTTTTGTTTCACGACGCCCACTTTCATCTTTGGCGAGTAGCGAAAGATCTTCTCTATTACATCATAATGGCATCTCTCTCTCTCTCTCTTTCTCTCTCTCATGTGCCTTCTCTCGATGCAACACCTAGAATCTGAGGCCATTATGATGTAATAGAGAAGATGGGTTGACATGTAATAATAGGCGCGAAATGGCACTCTCTGAATTTGATGAAAAGAGCCTTGTGGAGGCAGCAGCATTTTAAGAATATTCTAATAAAAGAGACTATTTTATAGATCTGTTGACGACTATTAATTAATAAAAGATATCTGCTTTTGTTATTTTTAGTCAGGATGTGGAGACGTTGGCGAGAATATTGCAAAACCATGTTCAACAAAGAAAACAATTTGATCATCGGATCTACACCAGAATTTCATCCTTCTTTGCCTGGTAATTAATTACACACCCATCTCTTCCTCTATTTCTCTCTACCAATGCGATTTAAAAAACATGCAGCTGCAAGTTTCGGCCTTGATGCTAAATTTGTATCCATCTTTTATTATTTCAGATCGTGCTATGGGGCTTGCTCTGTTTTCCTCTGATGACAAACTGATTTGGAAGGGGAGGTGAACTAAGTTGGTAAGGGATTGAATTATATGATTGTTTGATCTGTCTCTAGGCACTTACAAGCTAAAAACCATTCTTCTAATCCATTTGGTCTTTTCCACAGCACACAAACTGGCAAAAGAGGCGCCCAGAAAGAAGCCACAATGAAGCACAGCAGCAGCAACCAAGCCTGCTATGTTCTTGGTCAAAAGACCCCAAGCATCCGAGATCTCTACTCGTTGGGACAAAAACTAGGTCAAGGACAGTTTGGGACGACTTACATGTGCAGAGAGATCTCAACAGGGCGTGAATACGCGTGCAAGTCTATAACAAAACGGAAGTTGATTTCAAAGGAAGATGTGGAAGACGTGCGCAGGGAAATTCAAATCATGCACCATCTGGCTGGTTACAAGAACATTGTCACCATTAAAGGTGCTTACGAAGATCCATTGTATGTTCACATCGTGATGGAGCTCTGCTCAGGTGGGGAACTGTTTGATAGAATTATCCAGAGAGGGCATTACAGTGAGAGGAAAGCAGCTGAGCTGATAAAGATCATTGTTGGTGTTGTTGAGGCTTGCCATTCGCTTGGTGTCATGCATAGAGATCTAAAGCCCGAAAATTTCTTGTTGGTTAATAAGGATGATGACTTCTCTCTCAAAGCCATTGATTTTGGGCTTTCCGTGTTCTTCAAACCAGGTGAAAACATCTGCTGCATCTTTTCCAACATCTTCAGTCATAGCATATCAAACTTACTACATCATCTGCAACTTTCAGGTCAAATATTTGAGGATGTGGTTGGAAGTCCGTATTACGTTGCTCCTGAGGTTCTGCTAAAGCACTACGGACCGGAGGCTGATGTGTGGACCGCAGGGGTCATACTGTACATATTGGTGAGCGGAGTCCCTCCATTCTGGGCAGGTATGCACCAAAGTCAAACAACTGTTGTGATAAGGCTTCCAAGGAAAAACATTCTTAACTATTTGCTTTGCTTCAAATCCAGAAACACAGCAAGGGATATTTGATGCAGTGCTGAAGGGGCATATTGACTTTGACTCTGACCCTTGGCCCCTAATATCTGACTCTGCAAAAGACTTGATCCGCGGCATGCTATATTCCCGGCCCTCTGAACGACTTACAGCTCATCAAGTATTGCGTAAGTCTAACCAGTTCCTTCTATTTTCAGGTTCTGAATATGAATCTGCTAGCTTACTTAGAATTTTGTAGGCCATCCTTGGATCTGCGAAAATGGAGTTGCGCCAGACAGAGCACTAGATCCTGCTGTGCTTTCTCGTCTTAGACAGTTCTCGGCGATGAATAAACTAAAGCAAATGGCTTTACGGGTAGGCACCGGGACACAAGCTTTTCTTCATCTATTATGAACGATTCTCCGTAAATGTCTTCTGCTGTGATTCAGGTAATAGCTGAGAGTCTCTCTGAGGAAGAAATTGCTGGACTAAAGGAGATGTTCAAAGCAATGGACACAGATAACAGTGGAGCGATTACATTTGACGAGCTAAAAGCCGGGCTGAGAAGATATGGTTCTACCCTCAAGGATACTGAGATTCGCGATCTTATGGAGGCTGTAAGCACTTAGCTCTGTCCCGATCTAGGAGTATCTGCTTGAAATCACTATGTTAAGTATAAACCTGTACGACTGTGATTTACCAGGCAGATATTGACAAGAGTGGGACCATAGATTATGGTGAGTTCATTGCTGCAACAATCCATCTGAACAAATTAGAGCGTGAGGAACATCTCCTCTCAGCCTTCAGCTACTTTGACAAAGATGGGAGTGGTTACATCACAATCGACGAGCTACAGCAAGCATGTGCTGAACAGGGGATGAGTGATGTCTTTCTAGAAGATGTGATCAAGGAAGTTGACCAAGACAATGTGAGAGACCTGCACTTATGCATACATATTCTCTGGCTTGGAGATTATATGATAAAAGGGCAGGGATCATTTTCTTCTTCTTGTTTCAGGATGGAAGGATTGACTACGGAGAATTTGTGGCGATGATGCAAAAGGGTATTGTTGGAAGAACGATGAGGAAAAGCATAAACATGAGCCTCAGGAACAAAGCCGTCTCTTAGTGGCTAACAAGCAATCTCAAAATTATGTACAGGTTAGGCCTTTCTCAATTTCCTATCATCTGACCATTTTTCTTGGTAAATCAAATTCTTTCCCGAACTGACAGTCTACACCGGTGTGCGTGAATCCGTCATTGTCGATAGAGCTGACCCACGAGATGTAAAAGCTACAAAGCTGCATAGAAATCCTTCCAAGTAAAGACTGAATCAACAAAGGCTCTACACTCTAAAATGTACTGATATGTATTAACAGATAAACTGAACCAACATATCTATATAGGAAGTCATATGAGATTATTGTAATTTGACTTATATGCACACATCCTATAAAGAAAATTATAAGAATGATTGCTGTGGACATTTAATAATGATTGATTATACATCTGATAGAGCAGTCTCTCTTCCCATAGTTACCTCCTGCGCAAAGTAAAAGAGATAATAATGACCACTAGTTGCAAGGACATGGGTGGTTGTCGACAGAAAAGATTATTGTCACACCTTTAGCTTAGAATTGATGGAGAAGACACAGCTGGATGTGATAGCTCGGCGTGGCTCAAACAACCATCCCACTGAAAATACTCTTTCGCCGTCTTTAGTATCTTGGAGTGAGCACCACAGCTGTTGCGGAAGCAATAAAAGATCCTTTTCTTCTCTCACAATCTCAACCACCTTGTCGCCAGTAACTTGTTGAATACAACCCTGAACATTCTCAGCTAAGATTTGGTACAGCAATCACAGAATAGTGGATGTAAATAGGTCAGGAGGCCAACTCACGGAATCAAAGGTAGTGGAAGCAAGTAGAACTCTCCAAGAACCGGCTACCACAGAAGCAGCTGTGGTAGGCGTAGAAGCAAACGCGGAGCTACGGATGGCACAACCTCCAAGCTGATCGCCATCTCTGAAAGGACCGTACCACTGTTCGCAGAAAACTTTGACGCTCTGCAACAACATGGTGGTGGTCTCTGGTAAGTGGACAAGCTGGAAAATCCTGACACGAGACTCCTTGTCGTTTGGATTGACAAGGCAATGCTCCAGCTCCAGCTGGTTGTTCCCCAGAGGCCACACAGCGACATAGGAGCCAGTGACAGAATAAGAAAATGCTGACGCAGACAATTCGTTACCAGCGATGCACCTCTGGTCGATGCTGTAACGGGTGGCTGCATCAGCTTCACATCCAACGGTGGGGAGGAGTTTGATGGACTTGTAAAGAAAGGTGTGTGCGTTGGGCTGGGCAAGAGTGGGACACTGCGTCTGCCAATCGAAGACCTTGACCTCCCATTCTCTATAGGCTTCTGGAACAACTGATTCAGGTAGTTCAAGCGGATCACCTTGGCGTGAAAAATCTGCTCCGAAACCGTCCCATTCGCCAGACACATTTTCAGCGAACTCCGACCAGCCCGCTATATATTAAGATATTATAACCCATTACATCAACTATTATAATCTTAAAGCCAGGAACGGAGAGGGCTTACGATTGATATCCGAGGAGATTTCAGCTGAACACGAAACAGGGGAAATTGTGGTTTTGTTCATAAATCCTAAACGGGAAGAGAAGGGAAAGGAGAGAGAGTGAGCTTTTAAATAAGCCGGAGACCGAGGCGGAGGCGGAGGCGGAGGCGTACGGCTCCGCCATAAGAGGGAGCTTCCGGTGGATGATAACATTTTGAGTACTATTTGTTTCTTCTTACTTCTAAGAGCATGATTATCAATAGGTAATATAGTGAGTAAATATAAATTAAATCAATTTAATTAAATCAAAATCTATATTTACTATCACCAAAAGTTCTAAAAATAACATCTATATTATCAGTAAATATAACATTCTATCTCTATCTCTCTCCAACCTATATTACCTCCAACATATATTACCTCTAACCTATTTACTATCAATAATCATGCTCTAAGAAAGAGAGAAAATAGATTTGGAGCGATTTAAATGGACTTCGTATTGGATATGCCAATGGGCCCATTTCTTACGGCCCATCAACGATGGTAATTACAGAACTAAGCAGTATGTTTTGAACAAAAGAAATTGAGAAAACAAGGAGAAGCAAGAATGATCAATTTTCAAACTGTGTTCTCGAATCCTTGTCTGACTTTTACCACAACTTATGATGGATTCTCAGATCTTATTGATTGTACACGTTTCTTACAGCAAGACTTGAAGCTTCACGGTTCTTTCATCCAACAATCATGGCCCTTATAACTCATCTCGTGAACCGCTTTCGTCTTCATATGATGCATAAGCTTTGATGATTGAAACATACACGTCAATGCCCTTCAAGTACTCAGCTTTACCCAGATACTGCAACAAAGTAAATACGTTAGGAAATGATCATGATGATCCACCAATCAATCCACTTATTGTACCTCATTGTGGTCATGAAGCAAACTCGGGGTGTGTGATATGGGAGAGAACCCAAAGGCAGGCAAGCCAGCCTTCCGAAAGTAGCGAGCATCCGTTGATGCGGGGAAGATCTCAGGCTTGCTGGTCCTACCTCCAGCTTCCTTGACAGCCTTTTCCAAGAGCCTCCACCACGGATTTGAATCATCTGCTGCTGTAAGGAGCTGCTTTCCCGAAAGCTTCTGCTTGAACTGCCCCAGCTAACATCTTAATTAGTTAAAAGTTATCGAAAAGAGGTCCGCAGGCTTGAAGACTTAACAGGTTATAATGCATTGACAAAGAGATACGGGTGACAAAGAAATTACCTCAAAGGACATGTTTCGTGCAGCGGGCGCCCATTCCTCCACCAAACGTCTTTCAAGTGCTTCAGCATCAACATTAGGTGGGACACGAATGTCAAAACCAGCTTCTGCCTCAGATGGTTGCAGATTCATTACGAAGCCCTTGTGGATAAAGACATCAACTTTGGTATCACATGAATCATCAAGTCATAAAGACATAAAGTCATAAAGAGATAGAGATGTAAAGGTTTACAGTAGGAGAAGGTGTGCCAGCCTTGAGGAAAGCCATGTTAACGGAGACGACATCGCCTTCTGCAGTGCCACCAGCTTTGAGGAGATCAAATTGGGAAGCTCTGAATCTGCGAATACTCTCAATGCTAATCAGTAGATTCTCCATGGCAGAGTTGTCATAGAGCTTAGCACCGTGGCCAGGTGGTCCTTTAGCCTTAATAACGAGCCACCAGGGACTCCTCTCTCCATAGAATACTCTGTAACTCTCAGTAGGCGATGGAAGGCCTGATTCATGAGCTTAAGATGGTTAGATATGTACAAGTAGATCTACAAAATCAAATATCCAGAAGAGCGTGGTTACCTTCGTCGAGCACGATTGCGATGTTCAAGCTCTTGAAGAGCTGGGATTGGGCGAACTTCTCGGCACCATCGTGGCCGCCGATCTCTTCATCGGGGACGAAGGAGAGATAGACGGATCGGAGAGGGCGGAAGGAAGAGGCCTGGAGCTTGCGGATGGCCTCGAGGTACTGCATACCGACGCACTTCATGTCCTGGGAACCTCTGGCAAAGATGTGGCCTTGGTGGTCGATGTGAGCGTGGAGGGGATGGTGGGTCCACTTGGAGTCCTCAAAGGGAACGACATCGGTGTGGGAGTTGAGGAGAAGGGCAGGTAGGGTTGGGTCGGAGCCAACCCATTTGAGGAGGAGAAGCGGCTTTCCCTTTACAAGTTCGATCGTCTGAGACTCAAGGGAGAGGGGTTTGGCTTGAGAGATGATAAAGTCAACAGCTTTGTAGTAATCGGGGTTAGGCTGAACCGTATTGATTCGGAGATACTCTTGGAATCTGGCGACGATCGCCTGTTCGTCCGCCGCCACTGCAGACAGACATAGATGAACAAGGATAAGAACAAGGCTAAGAAGATGAAGAAGACTCATCGGGATGTGGGGGAAGCTCAAGATTCTTCTGCCCATTTTAGAGAGACTCAGAGAGAAGTGAACACTGAGTGGGTCGTCATTATTAATTAATTTTGGGGTAGATAGAAGAATGGCATTTTGGTGAATAAAAGAAAGAACAAGGGCGAAAGAAAGAACAAGGGAGACAGAAAAGCATAACGATAATCCCTACACTCACTGAGGGCCAAAAGAGAGATCGAGGAGATGGAGGAGTATATGAGGAAACTGGCCTTGTGGCACACGAGAACCTTCAAGCCCGTAATGACTCACGAAGAGCTCGAACCAATCATGTCCACCATGGGCTTCGTCGGTCTGGCCACCGGAGGATTCAAAGAGTACGTTTTCCTCTCTTTTCCCACCACCCAGCATCCCAGGCCCAGGCTGCCCTATCCCCACATCGACGGCCTCCATATCAAAACCTACCAGGCTTTTATTGACGCTTTGGCCTTCTTTCTAGATGTCTCCGATCTCTTCCATGTCAGGTACGCTTTCTCATTTCACTTTTTTTTATGTTTTGTTTTTCACATCGATCATCTATTAATTATTCGTTTAGGGGCATGCCACTGCAGCGGGTCAAGGATAAAAACAGAAAGTGGCGTCGCATGGAAGAGGATGAAACCGTGTTTGTGTACAGAGATGGGACTCTGGAGATGTCCAGCCACGCCCGTCTCAGCAAGGAAGACTCTGAGACACACATTCTCATCCACCAGAAACCGCTACCTCACTGCACTCTTCTTCCCCTCAAGGACATCATAGTCTGCCTTTGATTTTATTTCTTTTTCCAGTTCCATGTGTCTATACTAAACACTTTTAAGGTACAATGTTGTTTCTCATCGATGAATGATATAATTTTTGACTTGCGAATTTTGTTTTTGTTAGTTTTGATTTTCACATCTGCATCAAGATTTCCAAACAAGTGTCATTTTTGGAAAAAATATGGGCCCAAGATGCTTTTGAGAAACGAAAACTCCGCAGCGTAGCATTTTTGTAGCATCTTTCATCGGATTGAAAGTGGGCCGCCTAATGACATGGGCCTGGAAAATGTTTTGTTTTGTTTTTTTTAATAATTGGTCTGAAACGGAAACTATCAAAGTCAAAACATGTCAGAGCAATCTTGTGTCGCATCCCCACCAGTCTTGAAAAGCGGAGCCAGATGATGTGAAGGAACCCCAAAACCCTCTCAAAGGCATCACTTTTGTCTGCCACTTGTGACTGTGAGGATCCCGTTCCACACCACTCTGGTTGTTTCATGGATTCGGGGGTTCAGCAACTAGCATTGTACCTCTTCATTCTCTGCTGTCTCTTTCAAGTCACCGCTGAGGATGATGACTGGAAGATAGCCACGGCCACGCTCTCCAGAGACAAGGACGGCTCCTCCTCCGTCACCACTGGTGATTCTTCTCTCTGTCTCTGTGTCTTTCTATCTCTTCTTTCCTGACTAATTGGTGGTGATAGGAGGCGCTTGTGGGTATGGAGATCTGAGGCAGAGCAGCTATGGCGGGTACAGCGCAGGCCTGAGCGGGAAGCTTTTCAACAGGGGAAGCAGCTGCGGAGCTTGTCTGGAAGTGCGGTGCGTGAACCACATCCGGTGGTGCCTTCAAGACAGCCCCTCCGTGGTGGTCACGGCCACCGATTTCTGTCCTCCCAATTCAGGCCTTTCCTCCGATTACGGAGGTTGGTGCAACTTCCCAAAGGAGCACTTGGAACTATCTCATGCCGCCTTCACAGGGATCGCAGAAACCAGAGCCGAGATAATACCTGTGCAGTACAGGAGGGTCAAGTGTGGGCGGAGAGGCGGGTTGAGATTCAGCTTGAACGGGAGCTCCCACTTCTTCCAGGTGTTGATAAGCAATGTTGGCCTCGACGGGGAAGTGGTGGGAGTGAAAGTGAAGGGCCATACTACGGCTTGGATTCCAATGGCTAGAAACTGGGGACAGAACTGGCACTCCTCTCTCGATCTCATCGGACAGTCTCTCTCTTTCGAGGTTACTCTAATCGGCGGCAAAACCATTGCCTCTTACGACGTTGCTCCCCCGTATTGGCGCTTCGGAATGACATTCCAAGGAAAGCAGTTCCACTCGTGATTCCTCCTGATCGACTTTATCTTTAAAGTCATGATTCACCTTCGGTGGTCGTTTACTTTTTTTTTCTTTTTATATATATATATATATTAATGAGAGTTTTGCATTCACAATCACGACTGGAATGAATAATATAGACAGTGCAGATAAAATGTAATGACCCCCGAATCTCATCATCCTATTCTTAGCTTCTATAACAATATTCAATTACTTTGTATCATCACTTGCAACCAAACAACAAAACCTGTAATTCTCGATTCTTCTGCTAATAGAGAAACAAGAAGAAAAGTCAAAAGAAGAAATGAGAGATTTGTGTCTGCTCGCAATCTATCCTTCAGGTGGTCGAACGTCAAAATTCAACGTGAGTATAACCCATCTTATTCTATTCACCCATCACTGGGCCCATACACGTATGGAAAACGGTGCTTAAGACTTGTGGGACTTGTGAGGAGCTGTGCTCACTCCGCACTAGCTCCACCAACAACGGAAAAAAAATTGGTGCATACCTCTTGAATGAATCTCTTTTTAGTCCCCTCAGTGCCTTCAACACCGCAACCATTAGAGGAGACCTCGCTGCTGCTTCTTCCTTTGATGCTGCTCCCATAGGTAGGATCCAGTTTTTGGGCTGCCTGGTTTCTTCCAACTCTGCACCCTCAAACAACGTGCATTTCAGGTACATCTTCAGAATTTTCACACACACTGTGATCAGTTGAGACTCTATATTTAGCTCCAAGGACACTCCTGGATTGTATGTTAGTAGGTCTTGAAGAACATCCAGGTAGTTCTGGTGTGTGTCATTTTCGAAATGAAGCATGGGAGGTTCAGAGAGCTCCAGGATAGAGCATGCCCTCCTCATTTTCTTCTGCAGTATCAAATCAGAATTTAGCTGGTGGGCGTGTGATGAGATTGATGTGAGTATCTCCAGTATAACTGTGACATGAGATGCTAACAATGACTGCTGATGGATTCGGTAGAGATCGGTCACTACCTGAAAACAGGAGAAAATAGACTAGTGAGAGAGGGTATCATATCATTGTTCTGGAGGAAGGCAAAGTAAATCATACAACATTTCTAGGTTCATTTTCGTACGGAGTCAATATGCTCTTAAACATCTTCATTCTTCACGTTAGCTGGCATGAGTCAAAGCTTGGCAACTCATTGCAAAGTATAACATTTTGTACATACCTGAACAACTTGTAACTGGACGGTTATGTGACTCTTTGTTCTTGAAACAACATAAGACATAGTTTGCAGGCTGTCCTCGTCCACATCATCTTCATTACTAAAGTCCTGATCCGACAATGTTTCCTCATCTGGAATGTCATCTATGGTTCTCAGTATCTTCATGAAACTAGACAACGTCAATGAAGCAGCTTCTTTCACAGCCAAAAATATCTCCTTCCACTCATCTTCTGAGAACCTGCCACCCAATTCGTCTGCCAACCGCAACAACGCACCGACTCCAGCTACTGTAGGACCCTGAGCTGGACTTCTTATAAGACCAGCAAGTAGAGATACCACACTTGAAAGTTGAGACCTTATCACAGTAAAAAAGCTGACAAACAGGTCCACCAGAGACTGTGCCGCCATAGCTGAAATCTGAGCATCCCACGAAGCTCCATTAGAATGTGGAGAAAATGAAGATGGAGATGAATTGTGTTCATCTTTAGCAAGTAGATCATTCTCGCTCCACACACTGTTAAATAAAGGGTAAATAACAGAACTGAAAACGCCGATCCAGAACGTTCGTGAAAAAAGATGGCCATGATCCTTTAAAATATTAAAGAGCACTTCTAAGGAGCTTTTACGGATTGCTAATCTGGAATCAGAAGTTAGTTTAGACAATCCTGTGATAAAATAAAATAATTTTGATTAGAATGCAGGGAAATGTCCTTTCCTAACTTCCCAGCAAATCAATATCAACTAAGTTGGAATAACTATCAACGGTAAATGTATCTGATACTAACAATTCAAAAAAACGTAAGGTGCTCAGAAAATTTGTGGTGCATTTAAATCGAGGTATTATTCACAGATTAAAAATATAACCAATTACCTGTGAGCAAAGGAACCCAATATGATATGTTCTCATCTACTTCCATAAAATTTTGGGTATTTGGTGCATGGTCATCTGTTACTGGAGTACCGGGACTGCTAGACCTACCCTTATCATTCCACACAAGGCCTCCGTCTGCAAGTTTTAGTGCACAAAATCGTAGAAATGCTATAGCATTCAGGCTAACATCGCTGGTAAACCTGCTGTTTGTGAAAGTTATAAGACATCTAACACAATCAGTAAAAGTTGTTGCCTCTGTCTCTGTGATGTATGAAAAATACTCTCGGACAATTTTTTCCATTGTCTCAAAGGCCAACACCACAATGTTCTTCCTCTCATCAGCTGCTGCAGTTGTGAAAACCTGCAAGGAAAATTGGCCACTCAGTAAAACATGTTGACCACTAGAGCATGCCTTCAAAAAAAAAATACACAAACAGATAATACTTGGCATATCATATCTTTGGTTTAGCGTTTTTCCTCTTAAGATGAGCTCAATCATATATGTTCACACATAGGCGGATGCTAGGATAACAGAATATACCTTGAAAACACTTTTCCACCCTGATTTCACATTACTGACACGGCTGAGTACCATTTGAGAAATGCACCGAACCATTAGTTCTCTAATTTCAACAGAACTGCTTTTCTGCATTACTATGACAAACGGTCGAAGAAATTCATTCTGGAAGTTATAATTAGCCAGCTCTTCACGTTCCAAGAACTTCATAGAAAGTTGTCGTAGTGAGTCCATAACGAATATTGCAACAGAAAGATTCTCCGACAAGCCAACAGATACAAAAAAATCTGACAGGATGCTCCATATGCGAGACCAGACTAGCCTGATGCGGTTCATGTTGTAGTGGCTGAACAGCAAGAAAAGAGATACGTGAATTCATAAGTTGAAATCTTATTAGACAATCAAGGTGCTAACTCAATATCCAATTCAGTAGCCAAGACTAGATGATTCAATATGCCCATTTCTCATTCTAGCTGGTCAAGAGAGAGTATCAAAAGAAGAAAATCTTACGCGATCTCAACTAATTTTGTGAGGCTAAATACTCGAGGATCTGTAGGAGACTGCAGTTCTGACATAGAGACTTTGCATAGAGCTTTGACAAATGCTACTATGGCTTCAGTCTTCAACCGTTGGCTATGAGCATACACATTATTCAACTGAAAACTACCAATCTGGTCAAGCAAATTCAAGTTTGCAATGAAGTTATCGATTTGATCCTGCCTCACAAGAGCCGACACATTTGGTCCAATTGCACTGCTATCGTATGAGCCCCCTCGAACAACAGCCATCATCACTGGATTCTGGAGGGCTCCTTTTTTTTAAAAAAAAAACCCCAAGGCTTTCTTCTCTTCTGTCTCGGATGAAGCAAAATAAGATGCATCACTTGGAGCACCCTCACCCAATAATTGCAAATGTTCAATTCTAGAAAGACAAGTCAAAATATGCTCCCAAGCATCTTGCAAGTAATTACCATCTTCAATGGCAATGGATATGATAGCCTGAATAGCATAAGAAGTAATAATGAAGTTGTAAAGAGATGAATCACGCATGCTTCTCTTCATCAAGGGAAAGAGAAGATTTACACTAGAGGAAAAGACATTAACAACCCGTGAAAACAAAAAACTAAATGATGTATTTAGGTAGTATGCCTCAGAATACTTCTCTCTGATTCCTTGAAAACCAGAAGTGAGAAACGCAAATACAGAGAGGAACAACTGCTTTCATTCTGGCCAAAACAACGATTTCCATAAGAAGAAACTTACTTTAACAGCATCAACATTCTTTTGCTTCATATCTCCAGCGCAATGGAGATTTGTGAACTTGGCCATGGAAGTGACAAATGCATCTCTTTGCGTTTGCATACCCATAACTGCTGTAACATGAACGGCATACCGAAAGCCTCGTAAGCATTCAACTGCAGCAAGCCTGTCATCACTCTGATCAAGTGTAACGCTGAATGCGGCAAGCATTGGTCCCCAGGAAACTTCAACCATAAAACGCAATATTGCAACATCTGTGACGACATGGTAAGCTGATCTACAAGACAAAAAAAAAAATCCATGTCATGAGATCAATGTTATGACTGCAGATCCATCGACATTCCTCCATGGTATTTTTAAACCTTAATCCTTTTTAAAAGATAGATTATCAGGAATACACAAGGTAAACTAAAGGTTAAATATGGTTTGTTTACGTTACAGGAAAACCTGCTTTCCAGCTTTGTTCGCTAATTCTACAGCTAACCCGACTCCCTCAGCAGCATCATACTAAGAACAATCAGTCAATATAATCCTTCATTAGAATACCATTTTATAATCAATACTATCTAGTCATATCCTCTCCTGGCACTCTCTCCAAATAATATGAGCCTAAGCATCTTATTTCAATCTAGACATTACGTGAAAGGTACATGAGCTTACTCTGATTTTCCAGACTTCGACCTGAACTTTTCCTGAATATGCTTTATAAGAAGACCATTAGCCCCTACCGCTTTCTCTTCTGTCTGTGTCCAGTAAACCAGATTGAGTATACCATCCAGACCCAGTAGTTTATTCAGGCCGTTGGACTGCCTGCTTTCTGGAGCAGAAGAATCAGAACTCATCTTTATTTCATTTTTGACAACTTGATCATAAAGCGCACCAAGATACTCTTCTGGAAGATCTTTGCCATCATCAATGCCGCGGTTATTTCTGATAAAATCAGCCTTGGTCATCTGATTGTCATAAACCAGAAAAGCAGATGTAAAACCAGTAAAAGTACACTGTAAATATCTTATACCAAAAACAAACAAAAAAACAATCTCCAAATATAGAATATTCAGTAACAATTTCTGAGCATAGAAATGACCACAAAAATGTTAACACATGCAGATGCAGTCCAAAAGTTATCCTGTCATGGATTGAACAAATTGTGACAGCCAAGGAAACAAACCTTTTCTTTAACCATGATATTATGGGCATCAGTGTTAAGCATTATCACAGAGTATGCAAGAACATATGCTGTGTCAGCACTGCTGAATGAATTTGGATTGCATTTGCAAAAGCGTTCAGCAAACTTTTCCATTATACGGTCAATTTTCTGTGCTTCCCCAGGAAGCCTGAACCCCCTTAAGAAAAACCTAATTGCCTCACCAAAATTCATCTCCTTGAAATCAAACGAGTCCACATAAGCATGCATAACTTTCATTGAAAACTCCTCTCTTTCACCCAAATAATCACCAATCATGGTTGCATTCAAGCCTGTGGTATTCCTCAGGAACGACACCACCTCATCCGGGGAGCTGCCAACCTTTTTAGAGCTTATAAGAAACTCAATACCCTTTGAAGGCTTTCTATTGAATAGAGTGACGCCTTTCTGCACACAAACCAAGAAAGATTATAAAAGAAACTAACATCACCGACTGGAATAAAAGCAATATTTTAGTTCTTTTATGATGCAAAATAAGACCTGGAGTTCAATTTTGTATGCCCTTCTCTGTTCAAGAGTTGCAGCATCTGATGACTCCGAACTCAAATCTGGGTGAAAGTCATGATCTGTCGTTGTCCCGTCTTCTTCATTTGGGTTTGAATGATTGTCTGCAGGTGCTTCATTTTCTATGCTCTTTGGCAAAAGTGATTCTCCCACGCTAAACTGTTGGTCCATCCATGTTCCCATTGCCTTAATAATGCTGACCAAGCACTTCACTGATTCGTGCCGAAAAGTAATATCCTGGACTGGGGTCAAAGTTGTCGACGAACCAGGAGGAGGCCCTAAAGCAGTTTTTAGAAGACCGTTGACAATCCTGCAAACATCTGATAGAATTATAAGAGCTTTAATACATTTTCCTAAAGTAGAAGATCACTAAGAATATAAATGTGAACCATAGGCTACCCTGGTGGCCTGATCGGATCTCTAAAATTTTAAGCTAAAGATTGTAATCTGACAACATCTGGAATGCTATTCTGGAAAAGAAAATAAAAAAAGTTGGCAATACCTTTCGAAGATGTTTGGTGACTCCACATCACAGTCAAAGTTCACAAATATGTCAATGATTAGGTATGGGTCGTGGCAAATGTTCTCAAGTAAGCTGAGCACAGTCATTTTCTGCAAGAAACTTGGCTGAAGAACATTTTCAAGGACTCGGAGGACAAGCATCGGGAAGAATATGCCTACTTCTGATTTCATACCAGATCTATATTTCCGCAGTAAAGTGGTGAAGATAGCACATTGAAGTTGAAAAATAGACATAACTGAGAGTGCGCTATTCTTTAACAGCGACAAGCAAAGATACTGCTTAATGGCATTTAGAAACCTGCATATTTTGGGAGGGAGAGTTAGCTATTGGATTTCCAAGTAATACTGAGAGACGAATAGCAAATGCACATTAGATGGGGAATGTAACCTGTGGAATCAAAGATAAAACTTGCCTTTCGTCTGAGCGCCAAATTGGGCCACCGTTATCAATTATGACTTTGAGCAACTCCAGAGACAGAGTCTTGCCTCTCACAAGAATCTGATCGTCGGTGTTCTCTTGTGATGAGAACTTCATAGACAACTTACAAAGATTTTTGAAGAGAAGGAATCCGTCTTCCCTGATCTTGCTTGTGCCCCGATCCTCAGCATTGACCCCACTGCCTATATCATCGCCTCTCTCAGACGCAGTCGAAGCACCTTCCTCTGGTGGTTCAAGAGCATCGCCGTGCAGGACTAGCCTGAAATCCGGAGGAGAAGCTGCTTCCCCGGCCGTAATGACGTCGTTAATGAATCCCTGACAAATATGAACAGAGTTCCCTTCGTTGACATTTTTATCCGTGATGGCAAGCAAGTCGTTGACATTAACCGTTTTGAGTGATACATCCATAGAATTCGCCTCGGATCTGGTGAAGACGATGAGCATGATCTGAGCCAACACAGATTTAGCGCAGATCTGGTTGGTCCCGTTAAATCCGCCGAGATACACATTGTAGCAAGTCCTGACTAGATGGAGCAAACAATCGCCACGGATCAGGATGCGAGGAGATCTGACGGCGGCGAGGAGGACGCGAAGGACCGCCAGCTCAATTGACTCCTCGCCGAGACCGCAAACCTTGCAGATCGCGTGGATGAGCTTGTAGAGAAGAGAATCAGGAGACGAGGAGCAGACTTCGCCCCGGAGGAGGGAGAGAGAGAAGAGCTTGAAAGAGCAATCGAGAGCAGGCTCAACAACCTTGGCGTAGGCGGTATCAAGAGATAGAAGGAGAGGCTGTATGACGGCATCAGAATCGGAGGGGGAGAGACCGAAGAGAGGCGATGAAGGATCGGGAGAATCGGAGAGCGATTCGAGCTTGTCCAGGACAGACTTACAGGCGGAAACAAGGAAGGTGTGCTTGCGCCAGGCGGCATTTTTTATGATTTGGTCCAGCGATGGCCCAATCACCCGTCCGCATCTGGTGGCGCCACCGAGGTTCTGCGACGACGACATCACCGACGGATCAAACAACACATTCCAATTCAAAACGGCGAATCAAATGAAAATGCAACCCAGAACCGGGGACTTGTTGCCATTTTTCCTCTCACGCCGACGTTACAACGAAACGCTGCGTTTCTTCGTAAAATATACGGTTGTATCTTTTTTCTTAGCGTTTTGTACTTTTGCATGTGCTTAACTTAAATTTTTCTTTTTTTTTTTCTTGTCATTCATTATAACTTGAGTTATACAACATCGGTAGACAATAAAATCTCCGGAGACAAAGAGCCGGATGGACAAAAGAGTTCCTGGCTCCTAAGCCTAGAGTAAGGCAAAAAGGCATTACAGAGCCAAATAGAACCTACACGAGATCAAGGTAAACGGAGACAAAGCAAAAAAAACAAAATTAATCCGAACAATGACAAACAACATCAGACCTATAAGTCATCTAAAATCACGGAGGAACTATGAGTACAATTTACCGAGAAAGTCATGATCCGACAATCCAACGATAAAAAAACCTTCTATAGTGAAGCAATCTACTTCTCAAATCAAGAACCTAAGCTTCAAAATCGACCAGAATGTTTCAAGAGGAATACTTGAAGCGAGCTTCTGGCAGCGACGCTGTCAACTCAAGACTTGAAAATTATAACTGCTATTTTATATTTTCAATATTATTATTATGATTTTTGATAAAATAGAAAATTTGTTTTAATGTTACCTTCTTCATTTTTCTTGCTTCTAATATTTATTAATTTATGTTATCGATATCTTGATTTACAAGAGCATATAAGAAACAAGAACAAATAAAATACAAAGATCATTGTTGAGCAGACATAAAAGAATTCCTAACCAGCGTACCAGCACATGTGTTGTGATCTCGTACGTGATCAATTACTGAATTTTATCGAATCGAACATTTTACGCTATTTTTATAATCTTAGGTTGTCCGCGTTTGTATTAATATTCTGCATAACGTTGAAATGAACATCTTCAAATTCCACTTTCCGTTATCCTAAACCCCAAGTAAGTGCACCATTTACCTTCTTCTATAGAATATATAACTTGCATTTATTAAAACGATCACAGACAAAAAAAAAACGGGTAGTTGATAAATAGAAATGATGGGATATAATACTAGAGAATTCCTCATCAACGTTTTCCCAAACCAAAAGTATAGTTAGAAAACTAGTAAAATGGTGCACATATTTTTAATGAAAAATATCATGATCCATCAACAATAATACATTTTATGCTTTATCTATTAAACATATTGGGAAAAGACATAAGAGAACATTAATTCAAACAATAGCAAACTTATCTTCATCATTCGTAGTTTATATGTAGCTTCTTATACTGTGCTATACGTACGTTCATATTAGGTCTTCTTAATCTGGCCATCTGAGTTCTTAAAATAAAAAAAATAAAAAACAGTAAAGAACTAGTTATTACAATTTCTTTATAATTATGGTAGATAACTCCCATTGATATACAATAAGATCATCGATTTACTAGAAAACTGAGATCTAATTACCCAAATATTATATTATATATTTTATATATATGTATATATATATATATGAATTTATTGTTACCATAAAATATATATATATATGAATTTATAGTTACCATAAAATGTAATTTTGGTGTATTGAAAGATTTAAGGGTATATAACTAATGTATATAAGTTTATAGAGTAATCACATTTTAAATAGTTACGATAACCACTAACTCTTGACCAAGAAAATACTAATTCTTGACTCAAAAGAAAAAAAAATAGTAACGATCGAGAAATACCAACTCTTTAGTTGCACCAGAAAAGAGGAAGAAAAAAAACTTTCAAACTATTAAAGATAAATTCTATAGCTTCATTAAAAAAGGATATTATGGGCCATACATAAGTGGGAATTTTTTCCCGTCGTCTTCGAAGAGTGAATAATTGGTTTCCGCAATAAAATGAGTTAAAACAAAGAAGTAGAAAACCATGAAAATCCCAAAATAGCACAAGACAACTAAACCTTTGAGAGTCTAAAAATAGATTAACGCATAATAACGAGTAGCCCAAAAATAGAGATCCATGGCGTAAACAGTTTTATGCCCTGATAATCCTCCCCTCCTTATCTTTTTCTTTGTCTCCCCCAAACCATCAAGAAGGTAAAAACTCACGTCTCATCTTTATTCTGCATGATCACATTGGTTCACGCAGAAACCAAGCTTCTTTGTTTGGCTTCACAATGGCGTCCACACCTTCTCAAACTTCAAAGAAGGTTCGTAACAATTCTGGTAGTGGTCAAACCGTTAAATTCGCAAGACGAACATCTAGCGGACGATACGTGAGTTTATCTCGTGACAATATTGAATTATCGGGCGAGCTTTCTGGAGACTATTCTAACTATACGGTGCACATACCTCCAACGCCAGACAACCAACCCATGGCCACCAAAGCCGAAGAGCAGTATGTGTCCAATTCTTTATTTACCGGTGGTTTTAACAGTGTCACTCGTGCACATCTTATGGACAAAGTCATCGATTCAGATGTCACACACCCTCAAATGGCTGGCGCTAAAGGTGCTTCGTGTGCCATGCCTGCTTGCGATGGAAAAGTCATGAAAGACGAGAGAGGAAAGGACGTAATGCCATGTGAATGCCGGTATATATTAATCAACATTGCTATATATTTTACTTGTTGCCCAAGACAATGAGGTTTCTAACCAACATGGTGGTTCTTTAGGTTCAAAATTTGCAGGGATTGCTTTATGGACGCCCAGAAAGAGACAGGTCTATGCCCAGGATGTAAGGAACAATACAAAATTGGAGACCTAGACGATGATACTCCCGGCTTTTCTAGTGGTGCCCTCCCCTTACCAGCCCCAGGAAAAGATCAACGCAACACCAATATGTCCATGATGAAGAGAAATCAAAACGGCGAATTTGATCACAATAGGTGGTTATTTGAGACACAAGGCACATATGGTTACGGCAATGCATATTGGCCTCAAGATGAAATGTATGGTGATGATATGGATGAAGGGATGAGAGGTGGCATGGTTGAGACAGCTGACAAACCATGGCGGCCTCTGAGCCGACGCATCCCAATCCCAGCTGCCATCATAAGTCCATATAGATTACTAATCGCAGTTCGTTTTGTCGTGCTATGTTTTTTCCTAACTTGGAGGATTCAAAACCCTAATGAAGATGCAATATGGTTATGGCTAATGTCAATAATATGCGAGCTTTGGTTTGGATTTTCATGGATATTAGACCAGATCCCTAAGTTGTGTCCTATAAACCGCTCTACCGACCTAGAAGTTCTTCGTGACAAATTTGACATGCCTTCTCCCTCAAACCCCACAGGGAGGTCTGATCTACCAGGTATTGACCTTTTTGTGTCCACGGCAGATCCAGAGAAAGAACCACCCCTTGTCACCGCCAACACTATTCTTTCCATTTTGGCCGTTGATTATCCGGTGGAGAAGGTGTCATGCTACCTTTCTGATGATGGAGGAGCCCTTCTATCATTTGAAGCTATGGCAGAAGCTGCAAGTTTTGCAGATTTATGGGTGCCGTTTTGTCGCAAACATAACATTGAACCTCGAAATCCAGATACATATTTTAGTTTGAAGATAGATCCAACCAAAAATAAGAGCAGGATTGATTTTGTCAAGGATAGGAGGAAGATTAAGACAGAGTACGATGAGTTCAAGGTTAGAATTAACGGTCTCCCTGACTCAATACGAAGGAGATCAGATGCTTTTAATGCAAGGGAGGAAATGAAGGCTCTAAAACAGATGAGGGAAAGCGGAGGTGACCCAATGGAACCAGTAAAAGTCCCCAAAGCCACGTGGATGGCCGATGGCACCCACTGGCCAGGAACTTGGGCAGCCGCTACTCGAGAGCATTCCAAAGGTGATCATGCTGGGATTTTACAAGTAATGTTGAAACCACCCAGCAGCGATCCTTTAATCGGTAATAGCAACGACAAGATCATTGATTTTTCAGATACAGACACTCGGTTACCCATGTTTGTGTATGTATCACGTGAGAAGCGACCAGGATATGATCACAACAAGAAAGCTGGAGCCATGAATGCACTTGTTCGTGCCTCTGCTATTCTCTCAAATGGACCTTTCATCCTTAATCTTGATTGCGATCATTACATATATAATTGTAAGGCCATCCGAGAAGGGATGTGTTTTATGATGGACAGAGGTGGTGAAGACATTTGTTACATTCAATTTCCACAGAGATTTGAAGGCATCGATCCTTCTGATAGATATGCTAACAATAACACTGTATTCTTTGACGGTAATATGCGTGCTCTCGACGGTGTACAGGTGAATATATTTTTTATCCATATCAACTATATATATCTATATATATTTTTGGTTTGTAAAGGTAAATCACTAACAATTTAATATTTTTTGTAGGGACCAGTTTATGTTGGAACAGGAACTATGTTTAGGCGCTTTGCTCTCTACGGGTTTGATCCACCCAATCCTGACAAGCTTCTTGAGAAGAAGGATTCAGAAACAGAGGCTCTAACCACTAGTGACTTTGACCCGGACCTTGATGTCACACAACTCCCCAAGCGCTTCGGTAACTCCACACTCCTAGCCGAGTCAATTCCTATTGCAGAGTTCCAAGGTCGTCCATTGGCAGACCACCCTGCTGTAAAGTATGGTCGTCCTCCCGGAGCCCTTAGAGTCCCTCGTGACCCACTTGATGCTACCACAGTGGCAGAGTCTGTTTCTGTAATCTCTTGTTGGTATGAGGATAAAACAGAGTGGGGAGATAGAGTTGGATGGATTTATGGATCGGTGACAGAAGACGTGGTCACAGGATATCGCATGCATAATCGTGGGTGGCGCTCTGTTTACTGCATCACCAAACGAGATTCTTTTCGAGGCTCTGCACCCATTAATCTCACAGATCGTCTTCACCAGGTGTTGCGATGGGCCACCGGCTCTGTTGAGATTTTCTTCTCTAGAAACAATGCCATCCTCGCCTCCGAACGTCTCAAGTTCCTCCAACGTCTCGCATACCTGAATGTTGGAATATATCCCTTCACGTCTTTGTTTCTCATCCTCTATTGTTTTCTTCCAGCATTCTCTCTTTTCTCTGGACAATTCATCGTGCGGACGCTTAGTATCTCATTCTTAGTCTACCTCCTTATAATCACCATTTGTTTGATTGGGTTGGCGGTTTTGGAGGTCAAGTGGTCTGGCATTGGACTCGAAGAATGGTGGAGAAATGAACAGTGGTGGCTTATCTCCGGAACAAGCTCTCACTTATACGCTGTGGTCCAAGGAATCCTCAAAGTCATTGCAGGGATCGAGATCTCCTTTACTTTGACGTCCAAGTCTGCGGGAGATGACAACGAAGACATATACGCAGATTTGTACATAGTGAAATGGTCGTCGCTCATGATACCACCTATAGTAATAGCGATGGTGAACATAATAGCGATTGTAGTGGCGTTCGTCAGGACGATATATCAAGCGGTGCCACAATGGAGCAAGCTTATCGGAGGAGCTTTTTTCAGCTTTTGGGTGTTGGCGCATTTGTATCCATTTGCAAAAGGACTAATGGGAAGAAGAGGCAAAACTCCAACGATAGTTTTTGTGTGGGCAGGTCTAATTGCCATCACCATCTCTCTATTGTGGACAGCCATTAACCCTAACACCGGACCTGCTGCTGCTGCTGAAGGTGTAGGAGGCGGTGGTTTTCAATTCCCTTAAAATATCCAGTTTACGTATACATACATAGGCGAGTTGAGTTTTGTAGACAACAACAATATATGTGCACTTACTCCTTCACTATCCTTGTTTCCTTCTTTGTTTATTATTATTATTTTTTTTTCCTGGTAGTAAATTTTCACATAACTATATCTGGATTGACATTTCATGATTGTAAAAATGCGACTATCAGCTTTCCTGTGTCAACGAAACAAGTCTCTGATAGTGAACAACGGGCCGCGCAAAAGATGTCGGGCCTTGTAAAGTAAATGAAGGAATGGGCCTTGGTGAAAAGAAAAAAGGATAAAAAGGGAAAATGAAACTAGCGTTACTCCGACGACTCGATCCCCCTCTCTCTCTCTCTCTTTCTTCCTTGCTCCTCCGTCGTTGCTCTTCCTCGTGTCTTCTCACACAATCGATTCTGTAGGCCTTTCGTTCTCTCGATATCTGTATCTTTTCTGGCTTCCCCCACACGAACCCTAGTCTCACCTCATTACATCGTCTTCGCTGCCTTAGATCATCTCTGAAATCAAATCACGAAACCATAAAGTGGCTATTTCCCGTGGGCTGTTCTAAAAATTCTTCAATTAGGGAAGACGAGAGAGGATATCATGATGGATAATGAAGTGCTGGACTTCGATATTGGTGTAGGAGTTAGTAGTGGGGGAGATGTAGATGACGACGCTATTGATATAGAGCACCATGAGGAGGATGATATGCTGGACAGCCCAATTATGCCTTGTGGTATCTCTGTTGTTGGTAATTCTGGAGATTACTTTCCCGAGGGTGCTGATCTCGAGCCTTATGATGGTCTCGAATTTGAGTCCGAAGAAGCTGCCAAGGCTTTCTACAATTCCTATGCTCGTCGCATTGGCTTTAGTACCCGTGTCAGTTCCTCCCGCCGCTCCCGCCGTGATGGAGCTATCATCCAGAGGCAATTTGTTTGTGCCAAAGAAGGTTTCAGGAATATGAACGAAAAGCGCACCAAGGACAGGGAGATCAAGCGTCCTAGGACCATCACTAGAGTCGGTTGCAAAGCCTCCCTCTCTGTTAAGATGCAGGATTCCGGTAAATGGCTTGTCTCTGGTTTTGTTAAAGAGCACAACCATGAGCTTGTTCCTCCCGACCAAGTTCACTGTCTGCGTTCCCACAGGCAAATCTCTGGTCCTGCCAAGACCTTGATAGACACATTGCAAGCTGCAGGAATGGGTCCCCGTAGAATCATGTCCGCCCTCATCAAAGAGTATGGTGGCATCAGCAAGGTTGGCTTCACCGAAGTTGACTGTAGGAATTATATGAGGAACAATCGGCAGAAGAGCATAGAAGGAGAGATTCAGCTTCTTCTTGATTACTTGAGGCAGATGAATGCCGACAACCCTAACTTCTTTTATGCTGTCCAGGGAAGCGAAGATGAGTCTGAGGGTAATGTCTTCTGGGCTGATCCTAAAGCTAGAATGGATTTCACTTACTTTGGGGATACTGTTACATTTGATACAACCTATAGGTCCAACAGGTACCGTTTACCTTTCGCACCCTTCACTGGCGTTAACCACCATGGACAACCCATTCTTTTCGGCTGTGCCTTTATCATTAATGAAACCGAGGCTTCATTTGTATGGCTTTTCAATACATGGCTAACAGCAATGTCCTCCCACCCTCCTCTCTCAATCACCACCGATCATGATGCCGTTATACGTGCTGCCATCATGCAGGTTTTTCCACGCGCCCGCCATCGCTTCTGCAAATGGCATATTTTCAAAAAATGTCAGGAAAAGTTGTCCCATGTCTTCCTCAAGCATCCTTCTTTTGAGTCAGATTTCCACAAATGTGTCAATCTGACAGATTCGCTTGAGGATTTTGAGTCATGCTGGTTTTCAGTTATTGACAAATATGAGCTAAGAGACCATGAGTGGCTACAAGCAATGTACTCCGATCGCCGGCAGTGGGTCCCTGTATATCTCCGTGATACCTTTTTTGCCGAAATGTCCTTAACTCAGCGTAGTGACAGTATAAATTCGTATTTTGATGGTTATATCAACGCTTCAACCAATCTAAGCCAGTTCTTTAAGCTCTATGAAAAAGCTTTGGAGAGTCGTCTCGAGAAAGAAGTTAAAGCAGATTATGATACAATGAACTCACCTCCTATTCTCAAGACTCCGTCTCCAATGGAGAAGCAGGCGTCTGAACTTTACACGAGGAAGTTATTTATGAGATTTCAGGAAGAACTAGTTGGAACCCTGACTTTCATGGCGTCCAAAGCTGACGATGATGGAGATCTTGTTACCTACCAGGTTGCGAAATATGGAGAGGCGCACAAGGCTCATTTCATTAAGTTCGACGTTTTGGAGATGAGAGCAAATTGCAGTTGCCAGATGTTTGAGTTCTCTGGCATCATTTGCAGACATATATTGGCAGTCTTCCGGGTCACCAATCTCCTTACACTTCCACCTTATTACATCCTAAAAAGATGGACCAGAAATGCCAAAAGCAGCGTTATATTTGATGATTATGGTTTGCATGCGTATGCTAATTACCTGGAGTCTCACACCGTCCGATACAATACCTTGCGCCACAAAGCTTATAATTTTGTGCAAGAAGCAGGAAAATCTCTGTATACTTGTGATGTCGCAGTAGTTGCTCTGCAAGAAGCTGCCAAGACTGTGTCCCTAGCAATGAAAAAGGAAGTTAGAAGAACTATAGCTAACGGGCATTTTAAAGAGAATTCTGTTACTGATGGAAAACAAATGTGTTGTAATGAGGACTGTCAGCAAGAGGTGCCGGCGCAAACCGAGCCTGAGGTGAGGATCAAGAAAGATCATTTTCATTTTTTCCTTTTGTGGATAAAATGATAATCAAATTCGTTTCTCTAGAGAAAGTTAATCGTTTGTTCTGGTTCTGCCCCAGATAATCATTGTTTTGTCTCTGTAGTGGTTTGACTAATGAGCTCGTGATTTTAGCATGTGCTTCTACTGCTGACCAATTGCATGACCATATTTCCTCCACTTTTGCAGGATGAAATGGACAAGAAGATTAATCAGCTAAAACAGGAGCTGGAATTAGCAAACAGGAAATGTGAAGCTTACAGAACTAACCTACTTTCAGTGTTGAAAGAAATGGAAGATCAAAAGTTACAAGTGTCCATCAAAGTGCAGAACATCAAAATTAGCTTGAAGGATAATCTGTGAAACAAGCAACAAATTCCAAGCTATTCTCATCTGTTGATCATGTGGCCTTTCATATGACTGCTCATGTACAATATCTTAGGCTTTTTCAAAGAAGGACCCAATTTTCAGGATTTCCCTGTTACAGTAGGTAGCCTTTGCAATATATTGTACTCAATCATTTCCTTAATGAGTAAGAGCATGAAGTTGATTCCTATAAATGTTTGCAATATAATCCACAGAACTTGAGTTGAATTATGATGTTACTATGTATCCAGCGGGTTGCACTCACTCTTTCAAACTTAGTCTAGCATTTTTTACTTTGAGGGATAGCTGAAACTTCTGATCTTCCATATCTCTCAAAATAGACAGTAGGTTTGCTCGATAAACTTCGCATCGCTGGCCTGTCCTCTCCAGTTCAGCTGTCAGTTCAAGTATTGTCCTCTCCTTTTCACCCTGACATTGAAGCAATCAGTTATTCTCAAGGAGCAGAGGACATCAATGTCATAAAACTATTAAAAGAGTACCAATAGATACACTCGCTTACCCCTGGATGGTTCATTGTCCTTGCAGTTTCTTGTGCTTCCTCAGACGGGTAAGAATCCCCATTGGGAAGCGTAGTTCCAGGTGTTGCTCTAAATTTGTTAGTTACAGCAGCAACCTTCTTGGCAGCTTCACCTAAGGCATCTATTGCAATCTTATAAATCTGAATACTTGGTAGCTTCTTGGCGTAGATTGTCGTAGCAGATGGTTAAAGATTCTTGACAACTGTTTGAAAACTCGGGTTGTTCCTCAACGACTCTAGTCTTTGCTTCTTTGGTCCATCGCCTCAGTAGATACCGAGATGGAAGAGTAAGCACATTTTTGGCCCTGAACACCGCCAATATGTGTCTACAAATAATCCCTGAATACTCAAACATTTGACAGGTGCAATTAGCTTTCACCTCAAAAGAGTCAAAACTGACAGTATGACCTTTGTGAACTTCTCCAAACTTGGCCACACGATAAGTGGTGCAGGTTCCTGAATCACTAATCCTATTTGCAGGATTTGAAAGGGTCTCAACAAACTCCTCCTGGAACTTGATGAACGCTGCCCTTGTATACAGGGTAGCAGCTTGCTTTTCCATGGGAGAGGGCGTCTTCATGATAGGAGTAGAGTTAGTTGCTTCATAATCTGCTTTCAGTTCTTTCTCACGCCAGCTATCAATAGCTTTCTCGTACTGCTTGATGAGCATTTGCATTGTAGTTGATGCATCGACAAACCCTTGGAAGAAGGAGTTCAAAATGGTGCTTCCTTGGTTTGTAGACAGCTCTCCAAAAAAGGTGTCTCGGATGAAAACAGGGACCCATTGTTGCCTAGCATTATAAATCGACTGGAGCCAGTCGTTATCCTCTAAATAATATCTTCTGACGACTGAGTCCCAAGATGCCTCAAACTCGGCAGCCGTTATTGTCTCAGTAATGCAATTTGTAAATTCGGATTCAAAGGTAGGATGAGACTGGTAGACGTGAGCAAGTTTCTCCTCAGTTTCCCTGAAGATGAGGTGCTGGCTGAAGCGAAGGCGGGTCTGAGTAAAAACTTGAGAAACAGCAACCTATATAAGCCGATCTGGTTCAACTGTAACAGAAAGAGGAGGGGGAGCAGACATAGCTTGAAGCCAAGTCTGGAAAAGCCACGCAAAAGAGGACTCAGAATCGTTGAGTATGAGAGCACAACCGAAGAGAAGAGGCTGCCCATGATGGTTGAAACCAGTGAAGGCAGCAAATGGCACTTGATACCTCTTACCCCTCCTGTAGGTGGTGTCAAAAACTATGGTATCACCAAAGTAGCTGTAGTTCAACCTGCAACTTGGATCCGCCCAGAAAACATTTCCACCATCGTCCTCTATTGCATACAAGAAACCAGGATTCTCGAGCTGTCTACGTTTCAGATAGCTCAATACGCTTCCCAGGGTCCTCTCTCGCTCCACACTCATCTTTACTTCCTCCTCCCAGTTCTGCCACTATCATCAACACAAGGAACTAAATTTAATTTGTAACCCCAGAATGAGTCTCTCCACATAACCACTAAAAATTGACAAGAAAGAGAAACTGCAGAGAGGATTTTCAAGATGATACCTTCAATTTTTATAGCCAATTCACAAGATATTATTCTCTTCTCTCCCTCTTTCCGGTTTTTACAGCCCTAAAACCTCTAAACCTGGACTATCGATCAATGGCTTCAAAGCTTCGACGACCTGCTGTTGGGATCCAAACTCGGTGATGGTTTTGTCTATCACAGCTTACTCTCCTGCCGTTTTTTTTATAATCCAAAATGGCAAGCAGTTTATAGGAAACCAAAGTTGCAGCTGGCAAGCAGGCCTAGTCTTTAACTTTGGGCCCGTAAATTATAAAATATTTATATTTGGGCTCTCTGACAAAAAGAATTTGTGGGCCTTAATTGAGTTTTTATATTCTTCTCTCTAACAGCCCAACTGAGTGTCTTTTACAAACAATAATCGGACTTCTTATTCGGATACGAACGGGCTTGACGAAAAAAAAAAGTTTCAAGTTTGGCCGTACAAAGTACAAACAATAATCTGTGATCAAATGTGACCTTTTGACAAGGGCCCTCCATGATCAAATGTGACCTTTTGACAAGGGCCCTCCATACTTGTAGAATTTGTTCACAAGATCATATTTTGATCCTCTGTAATGTGAAAATTTAAGAAACAGTTGTCAGCTACAAGTCACAGGTACATGTAACATGTTCTTTGTCATCACATCCGTTATAGTTGTATCCTCGAAAGTGTAAACAGTTCTGATGATTTAGTGGTAATTCTCCATGCCTTTTATTTACCCTCTCATACTTTCAGTAAGCCGCTAGACAGCAGTGAGCTGAGTGCTGCATATTATGTTCTGCTGTTCAGCTAAAGAGATTCTTCTTTTGCTGCAAGAATCACAAGCCAAGAATGACAATGACTCATCCAACAACATATATATCACATGCTTATCCTTGCATGACCAATCATCTTATTGCCAGACTACACAATTTACGTTTTATAAAAGAAGATGAAAAATCACAGAGTCTGGTTTTGATTGCAGTTCAATACCTGAAAACATGGGGACAACACTCTATTGATATGCTAATGATTCTATCTTAGTTAGGTAATTATCATAAGTATGGAATCAATGATAGACAAATGCAAAGCGAGAGTATGGAATCGATGATATCTGGAATAACACTCCATAGATATCACAAATGGTCAAGGAAAGCTCGTGCCAGAAATTGGTGCACAAGCTGAATATAGATTACAGAGAGATACTGATCAAGGAAAACTAGAGAGGACCTATGCAGTTACCTCTGAAAAGCCAAACTTGTCATGGAATTTCTTTGTGTTGCAGTCCAGCATTTCTCTGAGGGTGCAGTCAATGTTGTTCTTTTTGACAAGTTTATACCGTGATTCTAGCTTCTTCTTTAATCCATGGTGAAAGAACTCAGGATAAGAAGCCACTTCATCCATGCCTCTTCCCATCACCTGCACTAGGAATCTGATCCTAGGTTTTAGTGAATTCTTAATACTCTTGATCAAAATTGGGGGATAACCAGTCACCATGGTAGCTATCTGGCCATCTCCAAACCCAGACTCTCTCAAATAATCATAATTTGGTTTGAGAATCTTGTTAACGTCTCTGCACACAAGTTGTGGAAAATTCATGACCACCGACTGAATGCCATCCTGAGTCAGACCAACGGATGACTTCAAGAATTCAGTGGTAGGCC
The DNA here is from genome assembly GCA_028015245.1 of Cardamine occulta. Classification (NCBI taxonomy): domain Eukaryota; kingdom Viridiplantae; phylum Streptophyta; class Magnoliopsida; order Brassicales; family Brassicaceae; genus Cardamine; species Cardamine occulta. The sequence goes on along the minus strand of CM051388.1, from coordinate 354,082 downwards.
GCAACCTTTTATCAACACTATACCCCATAAGAAAGGGGTGCTTAACCAGAATTTTGGCGATCATCCCATCTTGGTCAAGGCCAAGACTAGCAAGAAAGCTGACGATGACAGTAAGCTTGGTGTCGATGCTGTAGCTGATAAGCCTTGGGTTAAAAAGTATCATTTTGCCAAGCTGAGTCTCAGGCACACCCAAGGCTTGAAAGAAAGCAAGAAGAGGACAGAGTTTCTCCTCAACGCTATGAGAGAGTATAGGAGGAAATTTGGCAATGGCGGAAGCAACTTCCTGAGGCTTCCTTCCAAGCGAGGAGAGGCACTCGACCATGGGGATGAGCCTCTCATCGAGACGTAAAGTAAGGATTTTGGGGCATCGGGAGACGATGTAAGGAAGTTTTCTCTCTTGGATACCAATGCTTCTCAGGTAGTCCCAGTTTTCAGATGCCACATCGCTCTGCGCTTTCTCCAACTGCTTGCACTTTCTCAACATCTTGTCTATACTCGGATCATCGAAACCTTTGTCCCTGAAGAACCACATGATGCTGCTGCTATTTGTGACCTCCATAAACGCCACTACAAAGAACAAAAATGCTTCAGATGATTCGAGCTTGAACAAGCAAAGCAAGTAGAGAGGCGAATGTAAGAATTACCTTGGAGACGAAAAAGAAAGCCTTTCCGCCTATCCAATTGAACTGCTCAAGGTGAGAGAAAGCTTATCCACAGGTAATTCTTATACTCCCCTTACAGTAGAGTGCAAATGACTATTATGCCCCTCAAGCCCGACTAAACCCTTCTTCTCTTCGTTCAATCTGCAAACCCTAAACACTTGTTCGAATCACGATGATGCCCTCCTCGAAAGCCGTCGTTTTTGCGAGGCAGATGGCGAAGAAGATTCGTGTTACGAGGCCGTCGATGTACGCAACACGCTTTGTCTCAACGGGCCCTCCAGATCCCTTACCCAACAGACCCTTGCGAGGGGACAGAGAACCTTCCAACCCCCCAAGGAGTGATAATACTCTGTCTGACCATGGCTTCCTCGAACAGTTCAAGCTTGGAGTCCATCAGGATTCAACCCCTCAAACGGAACAGATTTCCCAGGAGCCCTTACCGCCGCCTGAAGATGCCGATGAGATCTTCCAGAAGATGAAGGAAGGAGGTCTCATTCCTAACGCGGTCGCCATGCTTGACGGTCTCTGCAAAGATGGGCTTGTACAGGAAGCCATGAAGCTTTTCGGGTTGATGCGTGACAAGGGTACAATCCCTGAGGTCGTTATCTACTCTGCTGTTGTTGAGGGCTTTTGCAAGGCTCATAAAATTGAAGACGCTATGAGGATTTTCAGGAAAATGCAGACCAACGGGATCGCCCCAAATGCCTTCAGCTATGGTGTCTTGGTTCAGGGATTGTATAATTGCAACATGCTAGACGATGCTCTTGCTTTCTGTGCTGAGATGCTCGAGTCTGGTCACTCTCCCAACGTCCCCACCTTCGTTGGATTGGTTGATGCCTTGTGCAGAGAAAAGGGCGTCGAACAAGCCCAGTCGGCTATTGCTACCTTAAACCAAAAAGGATTTGCTGTCAATTTAAAGGCTGTCAAGGATTTCATGGACAAAAGGGCTCCGTTTCCGTCTTTGGCTTGGGAAGCCATATTCAAGAAGAAACCAATCGACAAACCCTTCTGATTGTGCCTTGCTCTTTGGTATGCCGTCTCCATGAAGATGTTTACTTGACTTGTAATAATAACAACCTTGCACTTGTGAGTTTTCCCTTCTGATATCAAGTTTTTTCCTTTGTCTTCTAAAAAGTCTACTTGTAGGTGTAGTTCATGACGGATAGAGTCCCCCAATTCATGCTAAGGGTCCATTTCCTTTTTTTATGCATTCTATCACTGATTGCAAGTTCAATGAATACATGCTAGAGTAGCAAGAATGATAGACTTAGCATTGTGTCGGCGGCAAAGGGTGTCAAGTTAGGCTGTCATTTTTGAACGTGACCGTTGCTAATTCTATTGGCCGAGTTCATCAACTATGGTGATCCTCTGTTATCTGCATAGTTTGGGGACATACACTAGGCATCAAACTACATCATTCTTTCTCCAAAGGCTCTACTGATCTTAGGAACGTGATGTGGTAGCTTCCGGAGAAGCTGGCGCTGTATTAAATACAAATTCGGTACAGCAAAATGCTTGGAGTCAACAATTAAATAGTTTTATTATTCACTCGGAGATCTATAGTTGATTGGGTTGGCTGTATTTTATTCGTGAACGCAAAAGTCAAGGCCTGTTTTGGTGGAAGAACTGCTTTTAATATACATATACACACACACTAGATATCCATGCCCTTGACTATCCGAGGATCAAGGTGAGTTGGGTGGGTGTTGATTTCAATGCCATCTTTAGCTTGTTTTGACGTCATGTGATTCTTGCGTAGTTTCCTCTTGTCATTACTATTATTATATGTAAGTATCAGGTAGTGCTTAAGATGGAAGCATGTGCATCTCGTACGTTGACCATAAGCTCTCGGAGAGTTTTCTTGGAGTTGGGAGAATCCCTGACTTGATTAAAGAAAAACAAGAAATGAATTTAATAAGAGATGGGAGGTAGGGTCGGCGCCGTCCCTACACTATTCCGAATTCAAGGTTCAATAATCATCGTAGAGATGATATTAGTCTATAAAATAGAGGCAAGGAGTGAGGCAAAGAGGCAGAAAGCTGGAGAAAGATGATTTCAATGTTGTTTCCGCGGTCGCCTTTGTGCACAGCAGCCATAGTATTCTACACATGCGTGTGCATTCCCTTGGGGAGGTTGAAGAAGAATGGTGGAGATGCTGAAGCGCATGATGATGAGGGTTACCACCTAACAGGAGTGATGTTTGGGGACAAGGAAAAGGAAGATGAGGAGGAGATTTGCTGCCCAATATGCCTAGTGGAGTTTGAGGCGGAGGATTCAGTGACCCATCTCCCCAGATGCACTCATCTCGTCCACATTCATTGCATTGAATATTGGCTACTCCGTGGCCATCTCACTTGCCCTCTCTGCAGATCTTTTGTCTTGGCTCCAACTCCTACCTGCAGTGTCAATAAGGCCCCCACTTCTTCCACCTTTTATCTCTCTCTTCTTCTTTTTCTGCCTCTTTCTCCACCTACTTGGACATTTGTTGTAGCGTTGCTTGCTAATCTTATCCACCTATTCTTCTTGATACATATAGTAGTATTGTTTGCTTCCTCTTTAAATATACTGCTAGTTAGATACCAGCCTCGCCTGCTGCTCTATGCTCCGTTTCCCAATTTATATTTTACTCTGCGTGCGAACCACCACAAATATGAAGTATTCAATCAATCAATGCCCAATGGGCTAAATGCCACTTAATGGGCCTATTTTAAAACATAACAGATTAAAACTGGGCCTTTTAACGGACTCGTTCTTCATTATATATTAAAAAAAAAAAAACTAAAAAAAGTTTGGCTACAGTTGGGTCGACTCTCGACTGCGCCTTTGAAAATCTGAAGCAAAGCAAAGCTTCCCTTGTCCTCGCATCGTGAAGAAAGCCAGAAGGAGTTGCAGCTTCACCTCCGACCTTTTCTCTCTCCTTTTGACTGCGACTGTGATTACAACACACAGCTGATCCACCAAGCCTTACCCTACAAACAGGTATGAGTCCCTTCTATTTTCCCTTGGTATGTCTTGTTGCCTCGCCTGCTCTCTTATTGCTTTTGAGATCCTTGCTCACTTGTTTTCCTTTCCTTGTGCGCATTATATTATTGATTGATTGTTCTTCATTAACATAATATTGTTGTCATTCGAACCCGGCTGCTGCGCTACTTTCCTAGCTCTAGGGTTTTGTTTTAAATATAAATATATATATTATATATATATATATATATATTTATTCTAGAATTATTAAATCGGCTCCACCACCTATTGAAGAAATTTTAATGGATGGGTTTGCAGAGGGAATGGATACTGGCGGCAATTCGCTGGCGTCCGGACCTGATGGTGTGAAGAGGAAAGTTTGTTATTTCTATGACCCCGAGGTCGGCAATTACTACTATGGCCAAGGTCACCCCATGAAGCCCCACCGCATCCGCATGACTCATGCCCTTCTCGCTCACTACGGTCTCCTCCAGCATATGCAGGTTCTCAAGCCCTTCCCTGCCCGCGACCGTGATCTCTGCCGCTTCCACGCCGACGATTATGTCTCCTTTCTCCGCAGCATTACCCCTGAAACCCAGCAAGATCAGATTCGCCAACTCAAGCGCTTCAATGTTGGTGAAGATTGTCCCGTCTTTGACGGCCTGTATTCTTTTTGCCAGACCTATGCCGGGGGCTCTGTTGGTGGCTCTGTCAAGCTTAACCATGGCCTCTGCGATATTGCCATCAATTGGGCTGGTGGTCTCCATCATGCTAAGAAGTGCGAGGCCTCTGGCTTCTGCTACGTCAATGATATCGTCCTAGCTATCCTAGAGCTCCTTAAGCAGCATGAGGTCTCCCTTTACCCACATTGTATATTATCTAGAGTCGTTTCTCAATCTCTTACTCTTCCTCTCTTGTTTGCAGCGTGTGCTATATGTCGATATTGATATCCACCATGGGGATGGAGTGGAGGAAGCATTTTATGCTACTGACAGGGTCATGACTGTCTCTTTCCATAAATTCGGGGACTACTTTCCTGGTACAGGTCATATACAGGATATAGGTTATGGAAATGGAAAGTACTATTCTCTCAATGTACCACTCGACGATGGAATTGATGATGAGAGCTATCATCTGTTATTCAAGCCCATCATGGGGAAAGTTATGGAAGTGTTCCGACCAGGTGCTGTCGTATTGCAATGCGGTGCTGATTCATTGTCTGGTGATAGGTTGGGATGCTTTAATCTTTCCATCAAAGGTCATGCTGAGTGTGTCAAATTTATGAGATCGTTCAATGTTCCCCTACTGCTCTTGGGTGGTGGCGGTTACACCATCCGCAATGTTGCCCGTTGCTGGTGCTACGAGGTACTTTCTTCTGTTCATTATATGCTGCTCTAGCTTTGCACTGAAATTTCCTTGGTCTCTCTACCAAAATAAGCTCTCTCTGTGTTTGGCTTTTTTTTTTCTTTTTCTTTCCTACTTCTTTTCTCTTTTAGTTGATTGCAACAAGCTGTTTATATGACAGACTGGAGTTGCACTTGGAGTTGAAGTTGATGACAAGATGCCGGAGCATGAATATTATGAATACTTCGGCCCAGACTATACACTTCATGTTGCTCCAAGTAACATGGAAAATAAGAATTCTCGCCAGATGCTTGAAGAGATTCGCAACGACCTTCTCCACAATCTCTCTAAGCTTCAGCATGCTCCAAGTGTGCCATTTCAGGAAAGGCCACCAGAAACAGAGGCTCCCGAGGTATGTCACTCGAGCAAATCATTTGAAGTGTATTTGGCTGCTTTACTTCTGTAATTGCATTTCCTCGCGGCTTTTTTTTGTGGTTATTGAAATGTTACTACAATTACAATTAGAGTTTTCTACTTCAAACAGTTTGGGTTGGTGAATAATGTACGCCCAGTTACATATGTATCGTTATTCCGTGATGGGTAATTATTGTTTTCTACCAATCTTATTGTTGTGAAATACACTTTCTATGTAAATTACAGGTAGATGAAGACCAAGAAGATGGTGATAAAAGATGGGATCCGGATTCAGACATGGATGTAGATGATGACCGGTATGGAATATATATCTTTCCTCATTTTTTTTGGGTTTGTGCAAGCGGTGTAGTGTTTATTTAATTTGGCATCCTATTGTGCAGTAAACCTATTCCAAGCAGAGTAAAAAGAGAAGCTGTTGAACCAGATACAAAGGACAAGGTGCTACATGATTATCTTTTATTTGCCTCAATTGCTTAGACACTGGTACAAACATTTAGAGTCATTAGTTCATCTAGGTTGAGAGCATTTTCCAGAGTTGAATCTTCTGTGCCAAAAAAACATTACACCAAAGCCACACTTTTTCTCATCCCGAGACCCCAAAACCTAAAATTCCATAATGAATCTCATTTTGACATTGAGTCAATTGATCTGAGCTGGAGATACAGTCTCCCGAGGGTAGTGAATTACCCAACAATTGACTTGAGTAGAACATATTACCTTGCCAAGCTGAGCTGAATCATTTCTGCCTGTCACTTCCTATAACTGTCTCTTATTCTCCTGATCTAGACTCGATTTCCTTATCATATAGTCTGTCAATTCAAAATGCAATTTGCTTGGAAAGTTGAAGAGATTGATTTGTTTATTATGACGAGTTGGTGCAGGATGGACTGAAAGAAGTTATGGAGCGTGGCAAAGGTTTTGAGGCGGGGATGGATGAGAGTGGAAGCACTAAGGTAAATTGAAACGTTAGTTTGGGCTGAGGCGGGGAATTGTTTTCTAAAGTGGTTGGTTTGATTGCAGGTTACTGGAGTAAACCCAATGGGAATGGAGGAATCAAGCGTGAAAATGGAAGAAGAAGGTAAAAAGGGTGGAGGCGGACCAGGTGGTTCCTAAAGCATAAGACTTGGAGCTCACCTTTCTGTCTCTCAAATGTTGTTAGTTGGTCTCTGGAGTTTTTTTTGAAGATTTAGCACGTACGATATGTATTTTAGTCGTTGCATGTCTGAATGATTTATCACAGGACAAAGAAATTACTTTTGTGCTATGTGTTTATTTATTGGGCCAAAGAGATCCGCTCGTCTTAAATCGTAGTTGCCCACCCTGCAAATCAAGAAACACGAGACTAGCTCTGCATTATCTATATTTTCGTAGTTCAAATGTATATCCGCTAATAGTACCTAAACAAAATTCGTCATGGGAGCCAATGTACAGACTTGTTTACGGTCACTTGAGTGAAAAATTACAGGACCAAGTAAACTTATGTCGCTTCTCACTTGAAGTGCTTGTGCCGCTTGATTCAGATGCATTTTTTTCCTCCTTCAATGCCGCACACAATCCTCTCAACCACTCCTCTTGAAAAAAGAGGCTTTCTGTAGGGTTTCATCCGACCCCAACAACAAGAAGACAGCTAAAGCGGCAGCAGCTTGTATTCTTATCTTAAAGTTTGATGCATCACGAAGCAGCAATAGTAGAATACTGAAAACACTTGGAGCCCTGCAAAAGAAAATGAGTTAGTAAAGGTCACCGAGAGAAGCAGCTTGGGTAATAGAAAGCTGAAGGATGCATACCAATCCATATCTTTCAGTTTTATTGTCTCGTTGGAGAATAAACTGCTTAACGCATGACAAACATTCCATTGAACCTGTGCAAATTTCTAAAGTCAAAGAATGTCCAAGATAAAGAAAGGCCCATACCAGATCAAATCGAATACTGCTTCTATATAAAATTTCTTTATCAAACCAAACCAAATTAATTAGATAAAGCTTTCTCTTAAACAAACTAGGCCGACTGAACCACAACTGACTGAAACCCAAATGCTCACATCCAGATGAAACCATCTCGTTTAGTTCTACTTATTCAGATATACCTTAACATTACCAGTAGTAACACAGGAAAGAAATGCTTGCACGGTTCTCTGTAACCAGCTTGAATCCCCCGCGCAGGATAGATGGTGAAGATCTGATGAATGTTGATGGGGCAAAGGTAATACCTCCTGGTCCACTGACTTTATACTTGACATGCATCTCAATTTCACTTTTCACATATTTTGAAATACTCCCCAGTGCTCGAACTGCATTGGATTTGATCTAAGAATATAATTCCGGAAATGATGGCAAATGTGCACATAACTACGGATATCAAAAACTAATTTGTGCTCCATAGAAAAAATATATATCTGCAAGCCAGTTTCACCTTATACAGTATAACCTCTATAAATTAATAATATTATAACCGGAAGATTTTATTAATTTAGATAAGTGATAATTTATCGATAAATTAATAATTATTAATTTATAGAGAAATTTTTCAATTTTATAATTTATATAAAGATATATTTAAAATAAGATAAAATTTACATTTTTCTAAATTTCCTTTTACCTAAAATTCCTTATACTTTATAATTTACATATTATTTTATTTTCTTTTTTCAATTTCCTTATAGTCTTAGAATATTTTTTCTTTCAATTTTCCATTTTGTTTTGGTATTTACTTGGTATGAAAACTCATGTAACCTAAGTTTGATTTTCATATTCTTCTTTTTAATTGACTAAACTAAAAAGAGTTTTTGGTCCCAAGGCTCGCTTAAGTTGTTGTTCATCTAAGTTGTTGTTCATCTAAAACTCACATACAATGACTTTTCATCTATGTTGTTGTTGTTCATCTAAGTTGTTGTTCATCTAAAACTCACATACAATGACTTTTCATCTTAAATGTGTTCCAAAATCAACAATGACGGATCAAAGTCAACACCAGTCGTTTAAAGTCAACACCATAAGTTTTTGATGCAGTTAGAAAGATCAGAGATGAGCTCCAACAAGTTATCTGATAAAGAAGACCCTGTTGAGCTTGACTCTAGTCCGACTTTGTGAAATGACTTGAGAAGTGTAGGATAAGTGGGAGCTTCGCAAGTGAAATACTACTACTTTTAACGTTATTTTACTTACTCCGTGAATCGGAGGCGGGGTACAACCCCTTCTTTTGGTCCCAAGGCTCGCTTCGGCGGGTCGATCCAGGCGATGGAACGAAAAACGTTCGATGGATCGACCCGATACTCGATAAGTAAGCTTTTTCTCGATCACCACCGAGGAATCACCCTCCGGTACACGATCAGTCAGCTTTTTCTCGATCATCCTCGATGATACACATTTTTTCCGGACTTGGATTATTTTTATGTCCATGTTGTGTAGTGGTTGTTTATCACTCAAGTTGGAGTGATCATTAGGTGATCATAAGTTGGAGTGATTCCAATCTTATGTTAATAATGGTGCCACAAACAATAAGGAAAATATTGTATGAGCTTGCAACGGGAAGTTTTATCTCACAAACACACAAAGTCCCCAAAAACCTACACAAATGTTTTTCCCAAAAATCTACACAAGTGTTTTCCCTAAAAATCTACACAAGTGTTTTTCCCGAACATCTACACAAGTGTTTTTCATATTTATACACAACTTATGTTTTTGCCAAGTCGTTTCGTGTCTTCTACAAACAAGCCTGGGATGTTCGTGAGCGCTTGGGCTTGTTCGTGAGCACTTGGCGAGTGTGATTTCTACCAAGTATAAATCTGAAACCTCGAAGGAAGATTGTGTATAAACTTGAAATGTTTTTGGGGACTTTGATATGTTTGTTGGAAAACACTTGTTGTTGTGAAACTTGTTACTTGGGTCGATTTGGGGAGGGTCGAATCTTAGCGACAAAGGGCTGAATCTCGATGGAACATGGCAGCAACACCACCCTGCCACTTACAATACCCCGTCACTTATTTAAGTCATCTGCACAGGCGTTTACCCGCCGATTGGTGGTAATTATAAGTCGAGGTGGTCCGAACGGCGCTTCCGCCGAACGAACTTAGCCAATGTGCCTTTGGGAGCCGAAGCTCCTACTGTGGGTCGGCAATCGGGCGGCGGGCGCATGCGTCGCTTCTTCTATACGCAAAGAATTTCCGAAGAATTCTCGACGGATTTCTGACGGATTTCCAACGGTAATATTTCCGACGGATATATTTCTGACGGATTTCCGACGGGAATAATTAAAATAATTCTTCTTCTTCTTCTTCTTCTTCTTCTTCTAAAATGAGAAATGAATTCGCTCAGAAGAAGAAGTGATATATAAAAACAAAATTCCGACGGATAACTGGCAAAAAAATTAATATTTGCCGGTGTTTTTTGAAAATATTTGGAACATTCGCGCCTATATTTTTTGCTATCCGTCGGAAATCCGTCGGAAATTTAAACAAATTTAATTCACGCGGGCAACTTACGCGGTCAAATTTTCATTGTCAGTCGGAAATTTCTGACGGATCCTATATATATATATATAAACTCATATGCAACATATTTAACACATTTGATATAGTTCCGTTGGAAATCCGTCGGGAATTTCTGACGGATTTCCGACGGTTTTATGGTTTCGTGGTCGTTTACGATCCGTTTCTCTTGAAATATGTTTGTAATATGATTTGTTACTCATTTCAATGATAAAATACTAACAAATACCTTGTTACATATTAAATATACCAAAATTAGAAAATTTTATTTGTTATGTTTATAAATCATCGCTTAAGTATATGTATCATTGTCTAACATGTAAACATGATTGTATGATTTTTTCTAATTTTGGTATATATGATATATAACAAGGTTTTTGGAATTATTTTATGATTGAAATGAGTAACATAGCATACTAAAAACATATTTCAAGTTAAACGGATCGTAAAAGACCACGAAACCACAAAACCGTTCGAATCCGAAATTCACGGATTTCTACGTTTTGTGGTTTCACGTGTCTCGTTCTAAGGGTTAGTCTGACATATGACTAGACAAGCCGAAAAAACAAATTCCGTCAAAAATCCATCGGAAATTAGTCAGAAATCCGTCATAAATCCATCGGAAAATTTGCGACGGATTTCCGAGTAACTAGGTGTGTCCGTCGGAAAGCCGTCAGAAATTTTCCGATGGAATCGTCAATTTTCCGACGGAATTGTCAATTTTCATGTCTATCGGAAATACGTCGTAAATCCGTCGTAAATCCGTCGGAAATTCCATCGGTTTTGCGGTAAATTTCTTGTAGTGTAATCTATTTCAAGACTCGTACCATCTTCCCATTCTATAATTAACTGACTTTCTACAAAACATGGAATTTCAACATATTCATGCCTAGAAACCAAACCGTCATCCACAGGTTATCCATCGAGCTATCCACAACCACAATTTTTTTACGTGATACATTCTCAGAATCTTCATTAACAACATATTCATTAGCAGCATTAACATCATTACCATTAACAACATTCTCCATCAGCTCTTCAATAATTTACTCATTTTGTTGTTCTGCTGTTTCACCATCTCTCAAAATATGAAGAGGAATGATTCCTGCATTTACTACATCATCAACTCTGACATTTGAAACAACATCATCCCCATAATTCACACCAAATGAACTTGCTCGCTCTGCTCTTGAAAACTGCTCCACCCTCTGATTGTTTTCCAAATCATTGAATTATTCCACATGCAAAAATGGTATAAGTCCCTCTTTATCCACTAATGTTATAAAAACATTTACGTCCTCGTCATTTACAATATATGACTCTCTCTGAGATTTAGATAGACTGTAACTCAATTTCAGCTTCTTCGAGGTTTCATTATTCGAAATCTTCTTGCAGATCTTATCTACTAGCACATGATAAGTTATCTCCTCCAAAGATGAGGTCTTAAACGATATACCGTATATAGAATTTCTTGAAATCCACTCATGCTCTTCTAAATAGTACCCTCCATAGTCGAAATGTACGTTTGTGTGGAAGTTCTTCTTCATCGCCTCCTAAAAATAGAATTACATAGGTTGTCAAAATTACGAATTACACAGTTTATTCCAGTTGTACCATTTGTCCCCTTTATTCCATTGTCTCAGTTATACCCTTTGTCCCAGTTGTCTTATTGTCTCTTAATTATACCATATGTATCATTTGTCCCAATTGAACTATTTTTCCTATTTCTACAGATCTATTTAAATCGGAAATCTAATGGGGGACCCAAATAGAGCTAATTAAATACCTAAAATTCAACACAATTCAACAACTACATTAAAGAAATATTACCAGTAAACATGATTACCAACCAAATGGAGCATACCCAAACAAGCAATTTTTATATCAATCCCAAAATTTATAAAATCCCAAACCCTTCTAAGAAGAATTTAGATCTTACTCTCTTTCAGCAATGGTAGAGGTGAGAGGAGAAGAAACTGATTGCAAAAAATATGAGCCACCGGAGTCGATAGCCGGCCGGCGAGATCTAAGCTGTTTCTGACGAGGAGGACGTGAGTTGTTGCCAACATGGAGGAGACGCGAAGCCGCGAGCTTTTGATTTTTTTTTATTTGCTGATTTTCTTTTTCTTTTTGTTTTTGAGAGATTCTCATTAAGGGTAGAATAGGTATATCACATTGAGAGTGCCACACCGATTAAAGAGTGGCACGCCAGAATAGAATTTTTCAATTTGTGGCATTACAGGGTAGTGCTCGATTTCTTGTCCCTATTGCATAATGTTTTTCCTAAATGGAAAGGATTCTCAGATTAATTATCAAATGGGTGCACATTACTTTTCAAATTTACATTCATCTTTTTTTTTTATATGTATGCAACATATAATAAAAAGCTACATTTATGTATTCAAGAACATATTCACAAGCTACCATAGCAATCTACATAAATATAGCATTAACAATTGTTTGTTTAGGTAATGGTAAGCACAAAATACACATTAGATTTATAAAATGTGTATGGTGTTTTTTTTTTTAAAAACCTGAATATCTCGGAAGGCCTCTCCATGGGTTCTAACTTTAGGAGACTGATTCTCAAGCACATCAGAATGTTGTCCACCCGGATTCAGCAACCTGTTATGTGAATTTAGCATATAAAAATCACAAAAAAGCTCAAAGAAAACAATAGATAGAACACAAAGCTATTTTCTTAAACACAGAAATGTCATGAAACCAAAGACAAATCTTAGGAAACAAAACTCCCAAATCAGATATTCGTCTTCAAGTATAATGAAATACATGGAGCATTTTTCTGTCAATACATTTAAGGAGTCCAACAAAATGGTTTTGTAAGAATCCATGATGATATTCGGCATTTGTTAGAACTTTTGAGATCTTCTTAATTGCCTCAGGCAGTCTTTGTAGCCTGCATAAACAAAATATTGATATCACACGTCATAAAAAAACACACCCAGTCTTAATTTTCTCATCATACTCCCGCACAGTCTTATCCCTTGCACCAAGTCTAGATATGCGCATTCAAGTATATCCCATGCTTCTGGTGGAAAGAATTTCTTGTTAAACTCCCTTTCAAAATCCGCAAAGGTTTCAATCTCATCATCTCTACGTTTCTCCACGGTCAGCCACCAGTTGTGGGCATCTTGTTCAAGAAAATGTACCGCAATATCCTTCCGGTAATCCTCTGGGCATCGAGTGGAGTTAAAATTTCTCAGGATCCAGCTTCTCCATTCGTCTGCCACAATGGGATCAGAACTCCCAGTAAAATGTCTCGTTCCCAACCTTGAGACATGTTCCAACGAGCTCAGATAATCTCCTCTTTTCCTTGACGAGCTCAGAGTTAAGATAATTTCACCCTCTTCCGCATCATTTCTGATTTGTCTCTCCCTGGTTTGTATCACATGTGCTTAGGACAATGTAGACAACTGGGCCATCATTGCTTTCATGGTGTCCCATTGTTCCTGGGCTAATGGTAGTGAGTTTGAATTCTCAGTTGTTACTCCGTTTCTATCAGTACCCTGACCAGTCTGATGTGTCGCTTTTGATGTTTCAGCTGCCTCGTCTTGAACATTATTTTTTCATCCGGAGTTTGGAGAACCGGTGGAATCTGCATCTGCCCTGTCTCAGGTCTGACTGGGTTTTGTTCAACATGTTCTTCATGTGTTACTGTGACAACCGTACACTCGGTAACGTCTTTTCCCTTGTCTTTCTTACTTTTCCCCGATTTGTTGGTCTTACCCATCTGCAGAACCTTTCATCGTTAGTCATAGTTAATCATATAAGAAAAACCGTTTAATGAGTAAGTTACACTACCGCGAGGACGCATAAGCCGATAAGAAAATAATGCTTTCATGGTGTCCCACTGTTCCTGGGCTGATGGTAGTGAGTTTGAATTCTCAGTTGTTACTCCGTTTCCATCAGTACCCTGACCAGTCTGATGTGCTGCTTTTGATGTTTCGGCTGCCTCGTCTTGAACATTATTTTTCCATCCGGAGTTTGGAGAACCGGTGGAATCTGCATCTGCCCGGTCTCATGTCCGACTGGGTTTTGTTCAACATGTTCTTCATGCGTTACTGTGACAACCGTACACTCGGTAACGTCTTTTCCCTTGTCTTTCTTACTTTTCCCCGATTTGTTGTTCTTACCCATCTGCAGAACCTTTCATCGTTAGTCATAGTTAATCATATAAGAAAAACCGTTTAATGAGTAAGAAACACTACCGCGAGGATGTATAAGCCGATGAGTGGTGATTTCCCAACCCCCCCCACAACAATGATCCTAGAATCAAGAGTTTGTTCCCATCTACGCCGTTACCGGAGAAGTCGAAGACGGCTTCGTGTCAGAAAACTCCACGTCCGTCGTTTTTTCAGTCGCCGGCGTTGTTCTTTCGAAGGGAGAAGAATGTAAGTGGAGGTGGAGGAGGCGAAAAAATCACGGAAGCGTTCGACGTATCTGAAGTTTTATCGGAAACCGTACGATGAGACGGCGTATAGGTCTAAGCTGCGGGGTCCACGTGGATTTGTGTCAGTCGTGTCTTCACACAGAAGATGTCGCCACGTGTCTTTATCTCAACGGTTCTAATTCAAAAAACGAGTATATGTTCCGAATACTCTTTTCTAGAGTAGCAGTCAATTACGATGATATTTACTCAATTAGCTTCTTTGTGTTTTCCTAACAAAAAAAAGATTTCTGAAATTCAACCAAAATTGAACAGAGTAGTCATAGTGATTCAAGCTATTGGGTATTGATTTGTATTAGTCATTTTATAAAATTGATTTAAATCCTGTAAACTTTAGATCATAGCCATCATACCAATTCTATTCAAAATTAACTAAAGACATTTTATTAATTTATTTTCAATCTTTTTTTTTCAAATGTTTTTAAAATGACCTTTGTAAAGGAGATGATGAAGACAGAGGAATTGATAATGTGTTACAGAATGAACACAAACTTCATGATGCTAATGAACAAAGTTTGCTTGCTTTAGGTATGGTACTAAAAGATAGTATGATAAATCTTTCAATCGGCCACGAGCTAGGCAGAGTAAGCAAGATCTAGATAATATGGCTGGTAGAAACGTGTGCAAAAACCGACTGCAAAGCTAGCATACTGTAATCTTTCAGACATAGAGAGAAAGAATGAGAACAAATGGACTTTTTTTAGAGAGATAAAAAGTTGGCGAGAAACACGCTCACGGACTACTGAAGAAGTGAAGATCATCGTCACACTCACACCCTCCTCTCTGAAGATTTCATCAGCCGATCTTTCCTTCGCCGCCGGTAAAGGTTTTGAATTTTACTTTTACTCGATTTTCTCAATTTCCCTCTCTTAATTCCGAAGTTTATTGCATCATTGTTGGTTTAAAGAGTGTTTCATTACTAAAGTTTTGATTTTTAACTTTGGGGATCCAACATTGTCCCAAGTATTTAGCTATTCTATTGAAGTTTCCTTATTTGTGTAACTGTGTGTGTGTGTGTGTGTTTTAACTGCTTAATTCATATTCAACAACGAATAAAGGAGAAGATTTTATTCTTTGAATAATTCAGTTGCTAAATTGCAATTCTACAGGTTGTTGTTTATCTTGCTGATCATTGAAAGTGATACAATGGGAGATGGATTAAGGCATTGGTTGGTTTCACTAAATCTGATAAGTCAAGGTCTTCAAAGAAAGATGAAAATGTGATTACTTTATGATTATTTGATTACAAGACTGTCTCTTTTATCTAATTATATGTCAATGTTGGTTTCATTTCTGTGTTTGCATTATATGTTTGTTTATTAACTGGTGAAGGTGAAGATTGGTACTAAGACCCGGTTTGGGAGAAAGAATTCTGTTGATTTTGATGCCGAGAAATTTCAAGATGGATTTGAAGATTCCAATATGCATAGTATGGTTGATACTGGGGTCTCTACTTCAACTTCACTACAGTCAAATGGTGGAGTTTATGAAGAACAAAGGAGAGAACATCAAGCTGCAACGCGCATCCAAACAGCTTATCGAGGATTTCTGGTATCAATTTCGCCTTATTAAGTTTTCTCTTAGAGTATTATCTATTGCATGCTTTACTGATGATAGTTCATTGGCTTTCAAAGAAGTTCAGATTGCCTTTTGTTAACCACCTCTATTGAAGGATCTCAAATTGCGATGAATCTGTGTGCTAAAGAATACCTTATTTCTATATTCCTTTTCATTTCATTTCTATGCCTTTGACTGGACTGAAAAAAAGATGATAAATTTCTTAGGCTAGAAGGGCTTTACGAGCATTGAAGGGATTGGTTAGACTTCAAGCCCTTGTTAGAGGACACGCTGTGAGAAAACAAGCTGCTGTAACGCTTCAATGCATGCAAGCGTTGGTAAGAGTTCAGGCTCGTGTACGTGCAAGGCGTGTTCGTCTCGCCTTGGAAAGTGAAACGGGTCAACAGACACTTCAGCAACAGCTAGCAGATGAAGCCCGATTCGAGAAATAGAGGTGACGGTCACTTGTCTTAGTTATCTACAAAATTTGTATTTGTTTATCTTATGGTTGGCCTGTAATTTTCTAGAGAGATTTGCAGTCATGTTGACTATGTGTGATCATCTCTCAGGAAGGTTGGTGCGATAGCATTGGATCTGTTGAAGAAATCCAAGCCAAGCTGCTAAAGAGGCAGGAAGCTGCAGCTAAGCGTGAGAGGGCTATGGCATATGCTTTGACTCATCAGGTTACTCACAAGCACTATTCTAGTTGAGAAGTATTTGATAGAATTTGTTCACTTTATTCGAATAATAACATTCCCTGAATAGTCAATCTGATTCTCAGGGGTTCTATTTCTTAGGACCAATCTTTTACCAAGCACTGTGACTTGCACAACTGAAGCTGCCCTAATCTGATGCTGTTCTTTCTTTGTGGCTGTAAATGGACCTTTCTCTTACATGTAGATTTTCTCTCTTGCAGTGGCAGGCAGGAACTCGGCAGTTATCTGCGCACAGTGGATTTCAACCTGACAAAAACAACTGGGGATGGAACTGGTTGGAAAGATGGATGGCTTTGTACGCTAATGATAGAAGCAAAATGGCAAACAGTTAAAGCAAAATTTAGTATATATACCTCCTACCAAGCATTGTGAAACAATTTAACAAGAACTCTTAAGTAGTGTGATCAAGATGGCAAAAAGTTAAAGCAAAATTTAGTATATATACCTCCTAAGAGATCGTCAAGAGCTTGGCACCATTTACACTAAAGCTGCAAAGCTCTATTGTTTCGGTAAGATTGATTTTTAGTTACGTTTGGCTGAAAGAAATAGATTTTCTAGTTAATTAATCACGGAATTAAACGAGAAAGATGTTGATACTCCTGCCACGTCGGATTCGACGCGAATCCATATCTTTCTCTTACAAGTTGCAACACCTACATTTACCTAACTATTATTAGTAAGTAGTTTATTAAACAACAACAAAGATTGTCTCTTTCAAACCTCTTAGCTCACTTATCCTATCAACTTTTCAGATCATTTTGTTTTAAGAAGAAAACGTTTCAGATAACTTTTACAACAGAGGACAAAATGGAGGAGGAAAGACGATAACAAATCTCAGATTCGAACCAAAATCCACGGAGTCATGTACAAACCAAAATGAAAACCTATCTATGCTAAAACGAAAACAAGCCCTGCCTTGATTTTACTAATTCATCTCTTTTTTGAAAATGTCTTCTTAGGAGGTTGAAGAATCTTGTGACACTGCCGTGAGCTTGCATAGTAAAAACTTAGCAACCATTAAGAATCAAACCGACCGGCTTGTCGCTATTTGAAGAATCCATTGTCTCAGTACCCTTGAGATCAACGGTAGGCTGAGTAGCTGAACCTGATTCCTTTGCTAAATCACACGTAACAACAGTTTCTGTTTTCCCAACATTGGTTTTTCCTTCCCAGACCTGTTAAAAGATATGGTGCATTTCGATGTTAGAGAATAGAAATGTAAACGCAACTGCTAAAATCTATGGAAGTAACTGCTTAACTTACCTCTTGTGTGTATCTACTGTTGGTAACAGGTTTGTTCTCGTTGTTCTCAAGTTGACCATAACCCATACCAGATTTCGCCGTGCTACCATACTGACCATATAACTTGTTTTGGAATTCTCTGTTGTAGTAAGCCTGACCTGCATAACCTGACATCTGCAGAGAATAGATTGAGGCTATCAGTTCTAGACATTAAAAGCTTCTCTGTCCCTAATTCAATCAAAACAAGAACCAGCTTATAAAACTGACTTCCATAACAGAAAATTTAGATGAATAAATGATAGTACACTACTGATCCTTAAAATATACAGACGATCAAACTCATAAACATATCATACCATGTAATCCGAATTGGAGCGATAGTTGTGACCATTGCAGGTATGGATACCACCCTTTGAAGCACCAGAAGATGCAGAATTATTGGTTTCTGCAGAGAGCGTCTTCACGTTGGTAGCCTTGTTTATAGAGAGCTTGCTCTGGGTAGAAGTAGGAACAGTTGAAGTGAAAGTCCCATTGCTGGTTATCAGACCATTGCAGGTATGGATCCCAGCATCTTGTAGCTTTTTCACATCTGCAGCGTTTATACCTTGTGCGATCACTGGCACAAGAAAATACAAGTCACGTGATCAAATCAGCTACAGGTTTGTGTCAGATACAGAAATCGAACGACACAAACAGTACAAGTAATAGATACAGATTATGACGATTTCAAACCAAAAATTGAAGAAACGAGCTGAAATCGAAGATCATATATCAATATTATCACAGAAACAAAAACAGAAAGAGGAAATTGATTTTAGATCTTACACTTGTCAATCGCTTCAACAAGCTCGAAGTTTATGTGCATATGGTATGGCGTTTGTCTTCTCATCTCCATCTTTTCCTGGTAAAATCATATAAATACACTGTAAGAAAATGCAACAAAAGATAAAATGTACTACAAACTCAATATTTTACCTGCTCCAAGTAGTCCTGGGTGTTCTGAGCAAGGGCCAAGAACTCTTTGTCAAGCTCAACATACTCATGGGTCTGAGGATCAATGCAAAGAAAACTCTTTGTCAACTCTGTAAGCGCAGGAGTAGTCTTGGCAATTTCGGGTTGAACTTGAGCAGGTATTTTCCTCCCACGAGAAGCCACAATTTCTTTGAACTCCTTGTTGACCATGTCCCCAGCTATCTCTTCATGATCTTTATTAAACACCATTGTCTCACAAGAGACATTATCAGCAGGTTCCACCACTTGTTCATTTTTATCTTGAGACTCCTTTAATCTGAATTCACAAGCCATATCACTCTGAAACAGTGTTGAAAGTGGCATGTCAATCGAATGATGTATATGAGTGTATAACCAAACAATAGCTAAATCATAATCACAACAGAGATGAGAAAAATCGAAGAAACTTATACTAAACAGAAGTACATTCCCCAGAATCGAATCTAGCTAGGGTTTATCTAATTATATCAGATAGATCCAGCAACACAAATTGAAAACAGGAAACGAAGATACTCAGATTTAGAAAGTTTAAGTCTTGTTTCCTTACGGGGATATAATCAGGATCTCCAATGATATCATCAATGCTCTCATCAGTTTCTGTCTCTGTTTCGGTTTCTTGGGCATTATCTTGATCTCCCTGTCCCTCTTCTTCCTCTTGATTCCCTTGATCGTCGCCTTCTTGATTCTGATTATCAAAATTTCCAACAGCTACAACAGCGTCAGGAACTTCAATTACATTCCTGTAATGGACGATGCAGTGTGCACCCGCTGTTGGATTATAACGATGGTGAGTCTTCCGGTAAAAGACATTACCGGCGCCGGGAAATCTTCTTGTGGCCAAAGTAGCACCAATTCCAGCGCCGCCGCCATTCACTTTGACTGATTTGCAATTTAGTCTTTTGTATTGGTTTACATTGTCCCAAACATAGTTATCCGTGAAACCTGGATCATAGTAATGGTACAGGCCATTATCGAAGGGTTCGGGCCCTAGTCTATCCACGGACATAGGCAGCTGTTGAAGATTATTGAAGAGTAATGCAAGATCATTAAACTCCAACCAATCTTGGAGAGAGCGTTGCATTACGGCGGTGATTTCTGCTCCAAGATTAGGGTTTACTTGAAGGTTATGATGCGCCATTGTAGCAGCTTGGAGTGTTGAATCAAAAAAGAAAAGTTGAGATGAATCGAAAAAGAAAAGTTGAGGTGAATCGAAGAAGACGAAGGTTTGTAATCGAGGGAAAATATCGAAGCCGACCTAGAAAATCTCACGATCGATCCGAAGGTTTTTAATCGTTGTTTTGCGCGTGTTTAAGAAAGGTTTTTAATCGAAGAAGACGAAGGTTTGTAATCGATGAAAGGGAGGGAAATATCGAAGCCGACCTAGAAAATCTCACGATCGATCCGAAGGTTTTCGGCCCAAACATGGCCCAAACATGGCCCATTATAATGGCCGTCAATACAACACGTGGCAGCGTATATGCGCGTGTTTAGTTACATGTTTCATTTGATTTATTACGATACTTTAGAAATACATTTCCCAAAAAGTTAATTTGAATAATTTTATTTCATACTCTAAAACTAAAAGTATAGCTAATTAATCAGTGACAAAAATAAAATTTAAAAATTTGTAGAATTCCAAATTTAGTAAGAAATGTTTTGCTTTTTAAAATTTGGGTCTGACATTATTATTTCAATATTTACACTAGCCTAAGTGAAACGTCTTAACCTGGTTTTCCTATCCACGGCCAAGGAAAAATGTACCCGGTTTTTGAAATGTTGGGTTTGTCTTATGGCATAAATGACAAAATTCCTTTTATTATAGGGCTAGAAGATTTGAGTAATTTTTTTTAACTGTAATTGTCACTATAGTTGGCTATAAGTTTGAATAGAGTCTATCATAGATTTGGGATTGTAACCAAATCTAATTTTTCAAAATTCCTTTTTGTATAGGTAGAGACATAATAAGCTAACACCCAAAAGAAATTGCCTAAAATCCTTATAAAAAAGTGGACCTAATTAATACACGGAATGAACAAGAAGAAAAAAGTTTGGACGGTTTTATCATTCTTGTAATAGACTGAGCAATACTCTGTAACCCACGTCTCGATCGCTGACCAAATCTCTAAACCATCGACCGCAAAAGGGTAATCCTCGATCAGAAGCTTAACGCCATTTTCGTAGCTTGGATCTTCAACAGCAACTCCTCTACAAAAAACAGAGGATTTTAAGGTTACTTGTTCCATAAGATTTAAGGTTACTTGTGCCTCAAGATGTATACCGTTTTATTAGATCTTTGGGGAGAGCTTGATCGGTGAAAACCCAATTCTTGTAGATTGAAGAAGACATTTCCATGGCGTATCGACCCGGGAAGACCGTACTCTCTAGAACTCCATCCGCGTTTATGAGGGTATGTCGCGCCAATGCGTTGATGTTCATCGTGTCGCGAAAATGAGGATGTAGAAGCTTATAGATCGGATGGACTACGCTGAGTTGCCTGTTCGACGCGATTATAAACGGTTCCATCGTCGCATGCGTTCGCAACCTGAAAAAACCGAAATCAAATCTAGGTTTTTTTTCTAGTTGGTTCATAAGATATTGGACGTTGAGGCCGTTCATGTGTGGTTCTATATGATCTTCTCGTATGGAACTGTGTTGGTTTTCATACTTTGCAGAGTCTAGATTACTCTTTGGAGGAAATTCCTGAAATTTTTGTATATTCAAATGAATTTTAATATCATAAAGAAAGATCATTTCGACAAATTCTAACATTCGAAAAAAAGGGTTGAATGATATGATAAAAAATCAAACCTGGAGACGACTAATCACCACCGGATTAAGACCGGCTAGCATTTCCCTAGCAAACTCTTCTTCGGTCCTCCAAGCCGATCTACTCTCTGTGACAATAGACGATCATCTATGTCAAAATCTATATAAATGTTTTGGATAACTATAGGTTACCTTTGAGGACGTCAGGCAAGGGAAACTTCAAGAACCGTTCTCCGTCATTGCGAACGAGCTCTCTAAAAAACTCCCATGGGATAACATCGCGGAGCTTAGAAATGGTGTGACCGTTGGCGAGTTTAATACTACCGTCGTAGAGGTGAAAAACGTCATCGAAGGAGTCAAACTCGTTGATGGTCTTGTTACAAACAGAGGCGATCTCAGGGACGATCACTTGAGTCACCGATTTGAGTGCGTAAGCAATGAAGTCAGAGAACTTCACAATGCTAAACCGCTCGTCTCGTGGTATGTATATGTTCAGGTTTAGTAATGCCAACCTGCTCTCAGACTTAGGGTCTGATTAAAAAAGAGTGATGAATAGTCAAGTAACCATTGAGTTTTGCCATGTGGTATATGATTTTGAATGCTGAGTTGACTAACCGGATTTAGTGGGTTTACGGCCGGTTTTTCCACGGCGGGGATAAGGTAGCTCAGGTGAACCGCCGAGAACGGGACTGGCGGAGTCGGGACCCTTGTCGGGAGCACCTAGGTCGTTGTAATAAGCGTAGTCATAAACTCTGTCCCATTCTTTGAGTTCTTCTCCTTTCTCATTGCCTCTTAGATTCTTCAGCTCTTCTTCTCTTAGCTCTTTGATTAGCTCCGGTGTTTCACTTGGAAGATATGCCTTTTTAATATATTAAAAAACGAAAAAAATGATAAGAGTTAATAAAATTATTGCCATTATGACCTATGGTTTAAGAATATTATTAGCTTTTGCACATGGCAAATCTGAGCAATCTTATAGATTACTTAGAAATAATATAAAAAATTTCCATGAATTAGTACTACCGGTCAAACATTGTATTATTATATTAATATTTATCCACTTGTCCCAAATAGTTTATAACGTTTACCTTGTTAGAGAAGAAAACGCGGTCGGAGCGGTATCGATGATTCGGATAGATCCAAGAATTGCAGACGAAGTGTATCGGACCGCTTTCGCCGCGGAGGGTGAGGCTCTTAAGGTCTAATTGGCTATGGTGATGGTTCTTGATTACAAACGCAGCCGGTGGTCCCATTGACTCGTCCCAATCAAACGTAACTCCAAACGCAGTTTCCTCAGCGGTTACTGATGTTTTTATTTTTGTCACCCATTTTTCCAGATACGCTGCTTTTCCAAGTCTTCCTCTTTTCTCATTGGCTGAGTTATTATATCATACAAAACAAATATAATTAAAAAAATTAAAACACGGAAACTGATCGGTTTGTGTCTAAACTACGTCGGATCGGTTTTTGGGCTTTTAAGACCAATTTAGTGGACTTAGGCCGACACCGATTTTAGCTTTTTGGAGTTGTGTTTTGTCGGTTGTCATCGAATCCTTTTCCAAAGGGGTTTCTGACATTGTTGTTATATCTATCGCACGCTCTCTCGATCAACACATCTGCAATCACAGAGTAAAAAGTAAATCTTAATCTGAAATCTTCAATTTCTCAATTGAGCTCTTTTTTTTTTATTATATCGATCCTCGTTGAATGAAGATGTCCAATCTTCCAAAGGATTTGGTGGAGGAGGTGCTCTCTAGGGTTCCGGTGAAATCTATAAGAAAAGTCCGATATACTTGCAAACAGTGGAATACTTTATCCAAAGGTAACTTCTTTGCAAAAGAAACACCTAGGTCAAGAAATATTAGCAACAGCAAGTAAGTTTATGGTGGTCATGATGGATTTTGGGGCTTATTTGATAAAAATCAATCTTCAAGACAACGTTATAGAGCGTGAAGCTAAACTTATTAGCCTAGTGGATCCATATGAAGTCGATGTAGCTAAAGTTGTTCATTGCGATGGCTTATTGTTATGCACCACGAAAGACCACACTAAACTCGTGGTTTGGAACCCGTATTGGGGTCAAACCCGGTGGATCGAGCCCACACCTAATTCCCACCGGTTGGACTTTCATTTGTCTGCTATTGGATATGACAAGAGCAGCGAATCGTGCCGCAGCTACAAAATCTTGAGATTTATTGATCTAAATTCCCCCACTCTTTTTGTTGAGGTCAAAATCTACGACTTAAACTCTGATTCATGGAGGGTTCTTGATGTCGTTCCAGACGGGAAGATTTATCCTCATGAACGTGGTGTCTCTCTCAAGGGAAATACTTACTGGTTTGCTAGAGGGAAGCCTGCAGAATACGACGATGCTTTCTTGGTGTGTTTTGATTTCACAAGCGAGAGATTTGGGCCGCTTTTGCCTCTGCCGTTTGAGTGGTATTTTAATAATGCTGTGGGTCTATCTAGTGTTAGAGAAGAGCAGCTTGCAATTTTATATATGCATCGTGACTCATCAATGTTGGAGATATGGATAACTACTAAGATTGAGCCCAACGCGGTGTCGTGGAGCAACAAGCTATTCTTATCTCTGGATATGATGCCACTCATGGACTTGGGCTTTCGGCCTAGTGATGGGGCGGATGCGAGTTTCTTCATTGACGAGGAGAAGAAAGTCGCTGTGGTTTTTGGTAAAGACATTGTAGAAGGAAATCGTTATATAGACCCCACTCACAACGTAGTTTACATCATTGGAGTGGATGGATCCTTTAAAAAATCTTATCTCGGAGTATCTCCATACCTAGGTTGTTATCCACTTGGGTGCTCTTATGTTCCAAGTTTAGTGCAACTTAATTAGTCCATTTTTACAATGCCTATAATCTGTTTCTCGCATATTTACTTGGTTATTTTCTCTTTTGTCATTTTCTTTGAACAAATATATATTAATTTGTTCCTCATCCTTGTTTTTGTTTCCCATATTTGACTTCGCTTCACTGCCTTGTGTTACTTAAGCATTTCTCTCATTTCTTTAATCGTTTACTCATAAATAACAAGGGTTTTCATCCCACCTTTTACAGTTCTGTCTAAGTTTGTTCTTCACGTAACACAATCTTCTCGCCTGAAGGCCGTCTCTACCAAGTTGAGTACGCTATGGAGGCCATTGGAAACGCGGGTTCTGCAATTGGAATCTTATCCAAAGACGGTGTTGTGTTGATTGGTGAGACGATAGTCACTTCAAAGCTTCTTCAAACATCAACCTCAACTGAAAAAATGTACAAGATCGATGACCATGTTACTTGTGCCGTGGCTGGTATAATGTCTGATGCCAACATACTCATCAACACGGCTCGAGCCCAAGCTCAACGTTACACCTTCATGTACCAAGAGCCCATGCCGGTTGAGCAGCTTGTTCAATCAGGGAATGTTAAGTACCATGTTCACTCGCCTGAGTCGCTCACCGAGCTCTTGGTGAAGCATGGTGTGACTCAACCCGCTGCTGAAACATCCTGAGCCCAAAAGTATGGCCGAGTCTTATTGGCCTGATATGGTGTCTTGGCTCTATGTTTGTAGTTCTCTGTTTTACAGCTTTCCTTTTGGTTTGAAGTTTAACTATGGCGATGAAACTAGATTTGACAATGTTATGAATTTATCTCAAGTTATTGGAGTTGAAATATTATCTCCTAATCTAGATATTTGAAATGTGTCGTCAAAAATATGTTATTCTTATATTTTTACGTTGGTCTGAATTTTCAACTGTCAATTGGAAGTTTTGATTTTTTCTATAAAAAAAACTTATTTTTTAAAGAAGTAAACATAATTTTACGTTGAGATTCTTGGAACTACAAAAGAGTGAGTTCAAGGAATAATAGAATCATAATTCTGGATTTTGTTTGGAGCTTCTCAAAACTTTTTGTTTTCTGCATTCTGTATTCTTGGTAATTGGTATTAATATCACAAGAAAATTTAGATTTAAGTTTATATCAACAAAAACCTAAAACATCTGCATTAAAATGATCATATCTTTACTTTTCCTTGCACACGACTTTGTGACAGTAAACAAAAAGACAAGATAAATACTTTGAGAAATAAGAAACAAATTGTAGTTACTAGTTATAATTGACTTCTTATGTTCTCTCTATCACTCTTTATGTACAAATATTATCATAAACTAATCAAGAACAAAGCTTAGGAAGCGATCTGTTGCTATCTCTGTTCGAGTTTTATAAACTCTTCTTGATAACTTCCATCTTATCTTGCATTTTCAAACAAGCTCTCCAATTCCATTACCCTCCATTGAATCCCTTCAATATGTTCCTTTAGCTTCTCGTTATCTCCTGAAATCTCAACCTTGTCTACTCGGAGTAGTGCTGCTTCTGTAGTTGTTGTTCATCTGGTGTCTCAATCGCTTGAAACTTTGTGTTACCCGAAATGTGTGCTCTTGATTCTCTTGAAAGCTTCTCATAACTTAGAGTTCTTATCAAGTTGAGTTTTCCGCCATTGGTTAATCCTGTGTGAGCCTGAGCAAGCCAAAACATTGTCATTAAGTGTGATAAAGCTCAAAACTTTCTTTCACCTTTTTGAGTTTGAGAAACGTACCTCGAGATACATATCGATAGCGTGATAGATTTCTTCGTGAGGTTCTCTGGCTGCATTTGGAACAAGTGTAAGGAGGGACAAAAACTTTGAAGGTTTCAAGCAAGGATCAGGTGTTACTTCAGCTATGTACTGATCAATCAAGCTTGAGACTTTCTTCAATTGTGATCCTCTTCTTTCTCCATCAAAGAAAGCTTTTGCGTATCGAAGAACGAGATTCACATAGTACAAATGACTCGATTTTGATGGAGATGGAACAAGAAGATTGTCAAATGTTGCTTGATCCAATTGGTGACCAATAATAAGCTCCAGCTTGTTCATACAGCTTTAGTTAATGTTCAATCCAAGAGAGAGCCTCAAAACCCCCAAAAGACTCTTGCAAGGGACACAGCTTCGATTCAAGACGTAAAGAGTATCAATGGTGGTTTCAAGAATCTTTCTTTTCTCATCAGAAGAAGCAGAGCAAAACTTGGCCTTATGGTAATAGAACAAGAACCTACTTATAGCGAGATTATCGAATTTCCGCGATACCATCAGCTTCAAGAACATTTCAACCAAACCAGGACTTAAAACAAGAACTTCATCAAACCACCATGTTAACCGAACATACCTATTCTTGAAACTCTCTGTACTCTTACTATCACAAGAAAACCGAAACAAGCTAATATCTGGTGAACAAGCAGAAGCAGCACTAGAAAGACTCACTTCAACGGTTAAACACAGTTTCTCCACAAGCGCATCCATAAATTTCGCAGCTAAAGAATTAGCTTCAGACAATGTTTCAACTTCTTGACACTGTTTTAGACTAAGAAGAAGCTCAGGCCAAGCCCAATACCGAATCTCTTCCATTACTTCACAGTTTGTTCCAAGACTTTAGTAACTTCCATAAACTTAGCAGCACAATGCAAGAAGACTACATTCGAAGGCATCACATTAAATTGACCATTTCTATAACAAAATCTTGATACAAGCTGGAAACTTTTCACTCCACCGGGGAAATCATTAAAGATCACCTTGAGATTTCCTTTAGAACAAGTAGACTTCCCAATAAGTTTCCTGAATGTTCCAGAATACAAGCATATGATTTGCTCCAAGTAAAATGATTGCAAAGTTTTGAGTATAATCTAGAAAGACCCACAAGAGAAAAGTTAAAACTTTACTGTTTTTGTGAAGAACTAAAGGCAAAGAAAGAGTGATGAACAATTATTACAAGACATTAAATATCAACGGCAAAAAGGTATGTATGTCTCCAATCATGTAAGTAAGAACAAAAGATAAGTGAATAGTATCCAAGAAAAATCCAAATTGAACAAACATAATTCTTGAGAATTATCTTTCTCTAGAGGGCAAAAATTTGTTTGATTTTACAGAGAAATATGAGAGAAAGTCAGATAACTGAGTAAGAACAAAACAAATGCAATAAATGGTGATGGAGACATATGCTTCATTACTCTCTTAACTGAAACTTTTGAGTCTATATGAAATTTACAGATTCCAAACTAGTGAAATAAGTAAAAAAAGAAAAAATTGTGCTCTCATTTTAAGGCAATTCGGTGAGAGGATATTAAATGCTGAATGTAGCAGAGTCACACACAATACGTGAGCCGTAATATTATCACATAATCAAAACAAAACACACACAAAACATAACATAATTTATAGAAAATTACAGTTTCCATACACAAGATTAGAACTTTTTCTAAAAATCAATTTTCTTCACCTTTTTTGGTTAAACAATTAGAATATTACTATGTTATATCGATTACAACTTAGGCCCAATAAGCCCAATAATTAAACAAGGATAGAAACACTTTGACAAAAACAAGTGTACCACATGTCATAAGCGAACGGAAAACGAAGGATGATTCAGCGGACTGTGCCAACAATTATTAAGCTCATGAAAAAAACCATATACTAAATGAAAAAAAGAAAAAAAAAAGAAAAAAAACCCATATCATCAGATTTTTCTCCTGAAATCAGATTTTTCAGATATTTTGGTGATGAAATGTCAATAAATGAAAAAACTTTGTGATCCAATGAAAACATTTTAATTAAACACATAAGTAAACACATCAGATTTTTGGAGCATTATGAAGATGACACATCAATTAATAAAAAAACTGTGTAAACCAATCAAATCATTTTAATTATACACATCATATAAAATTTATTTTTCACTATGAATAAAGTAATTAAAAAAACTGTCTAAACCAATAAGATCATTTTAATTATACACATAAGATAATATTTATTTTTCACCATAAATAAATTAATAAAAAAATTTAAACCAATCAAATCATTTTAATTATACACATCATATAATATTTATTTTTACCATGAAAAAATTGTCTTAACCAATCAGATCATTTTAATTACACATATCAAATAATATTTATTTTTACCATGAATAAAACTACAATAAAACTACGGGGGATGTATTGAAATGATCATTTGATGTGATTTGAGTTAAAATGGCAAATCATATGTTATTGAAACATGAATTTAAAAAACATTCAAAATCCAATGTTGTTGGATATATAATTTGTAAATCTCTCTTAAAATTATGTGTTATTGAATATGTGATTTAAAAAAATTGTTTCAAATCTACTGTTATTGAAATTTTTTTAAGTAATGAGATTTTAATGACTTGAGAGATTTTAGATGAGATTCTTAGTTAAAAATACAAATGCCCAAATCTCATGGTTTTAGGTGAAATTTCAGGGAATCTCTATACTATTAAAAAGGAGTACATATTTAAGTAAACTTTGTAACCAAACATCACTTAGCCTATTTCTACATCCAAACAATCACCTAACAAATAAAAATAAATAACTAATATTCTGATTTTATTAATATAGAAACTAACACTAATTTCAAATTTCCTAAAATCTCTCTACATAATTTAAACTGATATATTAAAAAAATATGATTCTCCTTTCACCTGTATTTGATCTTATTTTAAAATTATTTTAAATTATTATATAATACATATAATCAATAAAAGTTTATATTTTATTATGCATATGTTGTGATTCAAATTTTTAAAAACGAACATATATTGCTCAATCGATGAAGAAAATGTGTTTGTTCATGTATTGAAATTATAGGTTTAATCCAGTTTTTTAGTTGAATAAATTGAAGTTTTTTAAAAAATTCAAAATATTATAAATATTTCAAATTTAAAATTGTTTCAAATATTATAAATATTTAAATTTTATAAAAAGTTTAAAATATTAATATATGTGTACATATATGCCTAAAGATTAAATATATAGAAGATATACTTATATAGTTTAAAATAATCTCTATAATATTATTTGAGAAGTACATTTAGAAATTTAATTATAACGTGTTAGTTATTATTAAATGCAACTAAAGATATACTAAATTTTGTTTGAATTAACTAAGAATATAAATAAAATTAAAAATAATCTAAAACATTGACTGTGTCATAATGATCAGCGAATTGGTAAAATCACTACACGAATATCCCTAGAGATGTCAATTGGGCATGTGACCCGCAGGGTAGGCCCCAATAGATTTGCCATGAGGCAGTTATGGACATAAAATTTTATGCCATTTAAAAAACGGACCTCATAACGGATTTTAGGCTCAAATAAAAATACCAACTTTTAATAAAAGTAAATAAGTTATATATATATATAAGTATATATATTTGATGAAATATAATCTATGATATATTTGAAAATGTAAAGAATTTTTATGTATAAAATTAAAATATTAACAAAAATAATAATATTAAAAATATTTATATTTAAAAGTTTTTAATTATAATTTTGTAGAATATTTTTTTTTTTTTAAATTACAAAAATAAAATCTGCGGTCCGGCCCGCTAACCCTTTGTACTTAGCGGGGCGAGTTTTGACATTTTATCTTATTATATAAACTTTGGTTGCACTCACGAGAAACTGACACGTGTCAAAATTCTAATTAACAGGATCATGACACGTGTCAAATAAAAGTCCAGATCTTGCCACATGTCAAATTCATAATTATAATTATTAAAAAAATCAAATACAAAAAAAACCATATCTTAAGGAAAAAAGGAAATCCATAATTTGTGGATTTATCTAATCAATATTTAAAATTAAGAAATAATTAAAACCATCCCCGAAAATAAAAACCATATCTTAAGGAAAAAAATAGATAATTTGTTAATCTGTCTAATTGATAATTAAATTAAGAAACAAATAAATCCAGCCCCCCAAAAAAAACATATCTTCAGGAATAATAAAAAAAATTATTTTAGAAAACAAAGTAAAAATTCTTTTTAATATAATTAAAACAAACTTCACCCCTTTCTCTTCCACCACAACTATTACAAACAAAAAAACACTAACGCACAAATTTTTATGATCAAAGTTTTCTCTTTATTATGACTATCACTACAAGTTATTTGACATTATATCAATTAGATCACAAGCGTGTTTATCGTAATATTTATGCTATAGTACGTCTTCTTCGAAAGTGGGAATTCAAAAACTTTAAAAAAGATAATAAACTCATAGAAATGAATTTACTATTACTTGATGAGAATATTAGTCTCTTTGCTTGCTTACCATGCATCGTTCTTTAAAAAGTTTACTACAATTAATAATTATTCATTATATGTCTAATTACAATTTCCATTCTTTTACACAGGACAATACAATCCAAGGAACCATGTATCATTCTCTTTTCAAAAAATTTGGAGATCAATTATGTGCAGGAAATATTATTGAAATTAGCAATTTTATTGTGCATGATTGCAATTGTTTGAAGTTCGATTTTGACTGCTTAGTTAATTTGGGTGGCATGGCTGAACAAGATAAACGTCTTGGAGAACAACAGTCAATTAATGATATTTGAGATTTTGTATCATCTGATGACCGTCACGTAATACTACTCTTCTTCTTATGTATTATAATTTTGGGATATATATTATTTAAATATCCAATATTTACATATTACTCAAATATTTGCAATCATTTAATAATTACAGGAATGGAAGTTTGTTTGCAAAGCAACTATTACCGAAATTGTGTTACGTAATGATTGGAATTACATATAGTGTTCAAATTGCTCCAAAAAACTGCAAAAATCTGGGTCTTCACTTATATGCGTAAGCAAAAAAATGTGCTACATCACCAGCTATCAAAATTTCATCTTTAGCAAAATTATTATGGCTAAAAGAGATAAGATAAATGGTTCAAATAACTATGCACTTACAGTTTCCGGAGGGAGAATGACATCAAACCAATCGACGCCAAACATTCTGAGGTTAGAGAGAGTGAAGGTAGCCGTCGGAGGAGGAGGAGAAGAATCTGGAGCCAGAGCCGAAGCATTTGAATTTCCACCACCACCAAAAGCTTTAGTTTTATCTCAGAGATCTCATCTTCAGTTTCACAAAATAAAGCAAGAGCGGATCCGAAATAGCCAAGTACGAGATTTGGAGTAGCATTACCTTCTTCAACCATGATTTACACTATCTACTCTTACTCTCCTGGTAAAACACCAATTACGATAATTGGAGTACCATGAACAACATCCTCCACCACAGCTACCACTCCGCTTTCCGAGCACCAAATCCACTTAAGGCATACACAATTTTTAAACTCTGGCTCGCCTGATGAAAATCTACTAAATCGATTAATCTCCTTCGCCAAAAGAATGCTTCACTTTAAGTTTAACTAAGTCTCTGGAATTGGGCTTCACTACAAATTCATGTGGGTTTTCCAACGGGTGCTCCACTTCCTCTCTTGGTTAATTTCATTGGATTCAAATTTGATTGTTTGTCTTACTTTAGAATGAGCTTTGTAAGACTCTGCCTTCCTTGCCACATTTAAATTAACGAGTATCAATTAAAAAAAAATTATGAGATGTAAATTTTTTTTAAAAAAATTGATTAAAAATGGCCTCTAAAATATTGATATGTTATGGGCTTGTGAAGTATCAATAACTAAAAAATTAAAATTAAATTATTAAGCACATATTTTCATGAGATACAATAAATGTTGCTATATATTTATAATTATTTACAATCATTGTAAGAGTATAATTCTAAAATAAAATCACAAAAATGTATAATCTAAAAATATAATATCAGTTATGTGGAAAAATTCATTACAAACAGTGTACTTTAAAAAGTCTATATATATTCAAACAAAATATATAATTATATGAAAATAAAAAATCGTTAATAAAACTCGTGCATCGCACGGGGCCTTATCTAGTAGTTATATAAACCTCGGTCATAGTAGGCCGGCCCGTTGCGGTCCAAAATAAAAGTTGTTCGCGGCGGGACATACCATATATATATATATATAATTAAATTTTATTCATTAAAATTTATTTTTTATACAAATGGACTAAAATAATCAATCAAAACGGATAATTATAAAATGGACCTCATGGACAAGCCCATAGTGAACCGCGAGTTTGGTAGTTATTTATATGTTTAAATTTATGTAATGATTTCTCATTTCTGATACAATGGTTTTATGGAATTTTTATGTTTTGTTGTTTTGATATTAATAGATGATGTTGATACATGTTTTAGTTTTTATTTAGTTAGGAAAAATTTTAATTCGGATTAGTTTAATATCTAATTCGGTAGGATTTGTTATAAATTGTTTCAATGAGAATAAAGAACATGATTGATTTGGCGTAAGTTTAAATCAAACAACAGAAATTTGTTATTGCTACATGGGAAACACTACAATTCGATGTTGAAACCACGTTAAATATATTATAAACCGTAAAGAAACAAAAACAACTATAAATCTATATTAAACGAACAAAATAAAAATATTTATAAACAGTAAAAAACAGAAAAAAAAAACTACAAATTTATATTTAAACAATTGACCCGTGGTGTACTATTTTAATAGTTAAATAACTTAAATTTGTAAAATGTAGAATCTGATGAAAGCTATTTTATTTCAATGTTATAACTACAATTTATTGACGTCAACTACAATAGAACCTCTATAAATTAATACTCGATAAATTAATAACCTCTCTAAATTAATATATTATTCCGGTCCCGAGTTGGGCCGATGTGATAATTGACACATTTCGATAAGATAATAAGATAATAATTTTTTGAAATCTCTATGTAAATATACGGTCTCATTAATAACATAAATTAATAATCATATAAATTTATTATATATATAAGATATTTTAGTGAAATATGATTCTAATGTTGTTTATTTATTCGTAAATTTGTAATTTTGTTGGAGTTTATCTCTATTTTTCTTAAAATATCAAAAATATATGATATTATCTTCTCAAATTACATCAAAAATTATTTTTAAAAATTATATATGCAATGATTATTTCCTAATGTGTAAATGCATTAAAACACATCAAAGTATTGTCATCATTTTTCTACTTTTTATATAACATTTTTTAAAATTCGAAAAAACTCTCTATAAATTAATTATTATTAATTTATCGATAAATTAATAACCTCTATAAATTAATAAAATTCTCCGGTCCCAACATTATTAATTTATAGAGGTTTTACTGTACATCAACACGATTTTTGAGTAAAGAGAAAAAAAGAAAGACCAAGGATCATTAACTTCATATAGAATCCCAACTTGTTTAATTAACTTCATATACAATTTATCGAACATTTTTAATATGTTCTTTTTAATATAGAAGTCCATGCATATTATTAATTTTTGCAATGTCGTTTTGAAGTTAAATGTACTTTGCATCAATCAACATAACTGAATATGCTTCCATTAAGTAACGACACTGAAATGAAAATTGTGTTCAATACTATCGTTCTCTAATATTTTTACCTGGATGATAAAATGCATTTTATTCTTCAGGTAAATGTATTCTTAATTTCTTGTCACAGGATAAAGAAAAAAGGGATGCATATTTGAAAAAATAAAATTAGACCGAATCAGAAGAGCCTTGCAAATCACAAACATTATAAGGAACAAATATTAAAAACGACATTGAACTGCAAACTATTTTGCCCAAAAAATATGTATCTCTATACTATTATTTGAGCAATGTTGTTAGCAAAATAACCAACTCTAATGTGGCATATTACAAAAATGCCATTGCATTAAGAAGCTATTACATTTAAATTATACATACTTTTTATTAGTTACAGATTAAATTTAATTCAAATTAGATATTATGAAGAATTTTTTAAGATGTGTTTCCTAAAATTATGCTTCAAGATTTCACAAATTATATTAGATTTCATTATTAGTTAGGAAGTAAACATTAAATAGATATTAATAAATCTAATTCTGATTTTTTTAATGAAATTAATTTTAGTTTTGTTATAAAATAATTTTTTTTTTGATTTTGTGTGTTGTTTGTAAACTATTCTAATAAAATGTCATTGGTAATTAAATTAATATAATAAAATTAAAAAAAATCGTAAATAGTATTTAAAATAATTATTAGTTAAAAAAAATTAAACTCATTTTCTTTCTCTTATTAATTATGGACGAAAATTAAAACTAATTTAAAAAAAATGTTAATCAATCAAAATTGAAAACTAAGATTTGATATCTAATTATACCATATTATTTATTTTAAATTATTATATTTGGAATTTTTTGTTAAGATTTAAAATTATGATTCTTCTATCATCTTTGTTTGATCTTATTTTAAAATTATTTAAATTGTCATATATTACATATAGTTAATAAAAATGTAGATTTTGTTTTTGCATATGTTGTGAATCAAATTTTTAGAAACGATGATATATTACTCAATCGATGAAGAAAAAACGTGTGTGTTCATCGTCTCACCTCGGTTCAAAAATTTTAGCAATGGTTATGAGTCATATTATTATTAAAAAAACGATTCCAAATCTGAATAAGCAAGAAACTTGATTCATTAGGCGTCTAAATTTTAAAATTATTAGTTTAATATAACTATTTAGTTAAACTAATAATTTTATCGAATAAAATAAATAAAAAAATATATTTTAAATACTTAGTTTCACATATTATAAATATTTAAACTTTAATATTTAAAATCTATAAAAATTTTATAATCTTATTCATATTTAATTATAATTTTAACTTTATGAAGGAGTATATAGTTTTTTAAGTTATAAAATGTTAAAAAGTTATCAATTTTAATGTCAAAAATATTTATATAGTTTTAAAAAAATTGATCAAGTAGTATATGAATTTGGTTTCGATGGATCCAATATGGTATTATCCAAATTTGAATCATGATTCGGATATTCAAATATTGTATTTTATACAATGGATCAGGACGGGTCAAGACGGATCAGAGCAGATAAAGACGGGTTATGACGGATCCGGGATCAAATTTCTAATAATTGATAATAACTGATATTAGACTAAATCAAATGATATAGATTTTTTGAATAATGTGAAAATATATACATAACACCACTTCACTTTTACAACCAGATTATGTTATAATCTAAATTATCAAATAAATTTATCTACAAACATAACATCGCACGTACGTTATTTTATATTAGTAATTTTAATTAACACAACATAAACCATACATAGTAATAATAATAAATAAATAAGATAAATAAAATGTTAAAAACATAAAGTAAATCTAATCTACAACACTAATAATAATTTATAATTATATAAACTAACAAAATATAAAGCATAAATTTTCCCATCTAAAAATAAAAATATAGTTATATGACTTTTAAAATATAAGAAACATGTCGAAACGCGCGGATCCTGAGGACCCGGATTCCTCATAAAATATTGATCAAGAACAATGTAACATACCAATACTAATTAACACCACCCAAACCATATATAATATTAATAAATAAGATAAATAAGATATTAAAAACCAAAATAAATCTAATCTAAAACACTAATAATAATCTATGATTATATAAACTATCAAGCAAACATTTTCCCACGCTGCACAGCGTGGGTTACTATCTAGTTTACGTATTAATTGGGTACAGAATTTGGAAATAATTCATGCAGGTGGTCAGACAATTAAGTAATATTTTTACAATGAAAAACAAAATTTTAATATTGGCAAAAAAACAGAGATTTGCTTGCCTAACCTAGCCTATATGGGTTTCATGGGCCGTAAACCAAACCCAGGTTTTGGTTTATTGTTCTTAATCCATTGAATCAATCGTACAATTTTCATCCCCCTAAGAGATCTTGATCAAAACTTTGAGATTATCACAAAGATAAAACCTATTTAATTCTTTAGTTCTCTTACCAATAGTTTTAAAAAATCTTAAATATACTACAAACGGTCAATTTTCTCTATATTATAATTACGCCCCAACATTTAGGTAGCTTTTGAACTTATCTGATTCCTCTGTTCTTACCAACATTAGTTCGTAAAAAATCTTAAAATGTATTAGAAATAGTCAAAGTTTCTGCATGTTACCATAATAATAGTCCAACATTCATGAACTTATGTAGTCAACAAGTAGTAATAAACTTGCTTAATTCTTTTGTTCTTATCCGTATCAGTTTACAAATTTCTCAAATATACTACAAATAGTCAAAGTCGATGCAATAAGCTATATATATAGTTCACAGTAAAGAAAACTTTATTAGTTCTTAAAAACCTCAAACATTATGGCGAAACTTATCAGTCACTTCATATTCGCCCTTATTGTTGTATCTTGTAAGAATATACACATACCATAACTTGAATTTGATATATCGATTACTTTTGGAACATTACTAAGCTTTTAATCTTTCGCATGCAGAATTGTCTTCGATATCGGAAGCGTGGAGGAGAGGGGAAATTCCAGAACCAGTATTTTGTGATTGCCCTTGTGACTATCAACCTGGATGCGATTGTCCTTGTCCCATAGATCATAAGGTTCCTATTAATTCACCGATTGGTCATCATGCTGACACCGAAGAGTTTGCGCGTTGCAATGGAAACACTAAGTGTGATTGATATGTTAATTGACATAACCTTGGTGCTGAATTTATGGTTGTATAAAAATAAAATATCGAGCTTATATGGCTTTTAAAATAAAATAAAATAATGATAATTTTTCTTTAGAACTAATTTAGCTTCTTCTTTTATTTCACGTATTTGATGGAAGTGCGTGTATTTTGGATTCTATGAGAAGAAAGATCAAATAAAAGACAATTTAGACAAGATCTTAGACACTATAAATCTGATATATACATTTCTACAAAATATTTATACTAGTACTAGCACACACACAAAATCTTTCGAGAAAACCTGCGATAATTAGCTACAAATACAATTTTTAATTTGTTAATATCTCATTATAGTCCTATATATAAATAATAGCGGAAAGTAAGGAAAATCAAAGAGAAAATATATTCACTTTGAGCGACCACATGATCATATGAACAACGGATAATAACATAAGAGTTTCAAAAAAACATAAGAGTAACAATAGCACGCAAATCCAAAAAAAAAAAAAACTTAAAGAAAGAGACATAATCACATAATCAAGAATATTATCTTTAGATTGAGACACTATTAGGGATCCCTTTCCCAGTAAGCCCGCCTTCTCTCGTATAATCTGTAGTATTCGGGTACAATAGAGTGTACGGTATGTTAACCGGTCCGGTCCGGTTCTTGAAACTCTTGTCATTGTTTCTCCGTATAATATTGTTCTCTATCATCTCCAGCTTTTTCCCAAACCGTTTAAACGCCTCCAAAGGCTCATTATCCGCCGTCCAATTCGGTGAATCTCTTTGTCCTAAGTAGATCTCGTCCGTTGAATGCATAGACAAGATCTCTATGATGGAGATCCCAAGTAGAGTCTGTAACTGCTGCGTGATTGTCTTTAAGAACGCTACTTCATAGTCTTCCGCCAGCTCAGTGTACTCATCTGTACCTGGTTCAGGCATAAACCGGCGACTGAAACAAAAACAAGGATGAGGAACAAATTAACAGATTGTGTTACGTGAAGAACAAACTTAGACAGAACTGTAAAAGGTGGGATGAAAACCCTTGTTATTTATGAGTAAACGATTAAAGAAATGAGAGAAATGCTTAAGTAACACAAGGCAGTGAAGCGAAGTCAAATATGGGAAACAAAAACAAGGATGAGGAACAAATTAATATATATTTGTTCAAAGAAAATGACAAAAGAGAAAATAACCAAGTAAATATGCGAGAAACAGATTATAGGCATTGTAAAAATGGACTAATTAAGTTGCACTAAACTTGGAACATAAGAGCACCCAAGTGGATAACAACCTAGGTATGGAGATACTCCGAGATAAGATTTTTTAAAGGATCCATCCACTCCAATGATGTAAACTACGTTGTGAGTGGGGTCTACATAACGATTTCCTTCTACAATGTCTTTACCAAAAACCACAGCGACTTTCTTCTCCTCGTCAATGAAGAAACTCGCATCCGCCCCATCACTAGGCCGAAAGCCCAAGTCCATGAGTGGCATCATATCCAGAGATAAGAATAGCTTGTTGCTCCACGACACCGCGTTGGGCTCAATCTTAGTAGTTATCCATATCTCCAACATTGATGAGTCACGATGCATATATAAAATTGCAAGCTGCTCTTCTCTAACACTAGATAGACCCACAGCATTATTAAAATACCACTCAAACGGCAGAGGCAAAAGCGGCCCAAATCTCTCGCTTGTGAAATCAAAACACACCAAGAAAGCATCGTCGTATTCTGCAGGCTTCCCTCTAGCAAACCAGTAAGTATTTCCCTTGAGAGAGACACCACGTTCATGAGGATAAATCTTCCCGTCTGGAACGACATCAAGAACCCTCCATGAATCAGAGTTTAAGTCGTAGATTTTGACCTCAACAAAAAGAGTGGGGGAATTTAGATCAATAAATCTCAAGATTTTGTAGCTGCGGCACGATTCGCTGCTCTTGTCATATCCAATAGCAGACAAATGAAAGTCCAACCGGTGGGAATTAGGTGTGGGCTCGATCCACCGGGTTTGACCCCAATACGGGTTCCAAACCACGAGTTTAGTGTGGTCTTTCGTGGTGCATAACAATAAGCCATCGCAATGAACAACTTTAGCTACATCGACTTCATATGGATCCACTAGGCTAATAAGTTTAGCTTCACGCTCTATAACGTTGTCTTGAAGATTGATTTTTATCAAATAAGCCCCAAAATCCATCATGACCACCATAAACTTACTTGCTGTTGCTAATATTTCTTGACCTAGGTGTTTCTTTGCAAAGAAGTTACCTTTGGATAAAGTATTCCACTGTTTGCAAGTATATCGGACTTTTCTTATAGATTTCACCGGAACCCTAGAGAGCACCTCCTCCACCAAATCCTTTGGAAGATTGGACATCTTCATTCAACGAGGATCGATATAATAAAAAAAAAAGAGCTCAATTGAGAAATTGAAGATTTCAGATTAAGATTTACTTTTTACTCTGTGATTGCAGATGTGTTGATCGAGAGAGCGTGCGATAGATATAACAACAATGTCAGAAACCCCTTTGGAAAAGGATTCGATGACAACCGACAAAACACAACTCCAAAAAGCTAAAATCGGTGTCGGCCTAAGTCCACTAAATTGGTCTTAAAAGCCCAAAAACCGATCCGACGTAGTTTAGACACAAACCGATCAGTTTCCGTGTTTTAATTTTTTTAATTATATTTGTTTTGTATGATATAATAACTCAGCCAATGAGAAAAGAGGAAGACTTGGAAAAGCAGCGTATCTGGAAAAATGGGTGACAAAAATAAAAACATCAGTAACCGCTGAGGAAACTGCGTTTGGAGTTACGTTTGATTGGGACGAGTCAATGGGACCACCGGCTGCGTTTGTAATCAAGAACCATCACCATAGCCAATTCTACCTTAAGAGCCTCACCCTCCGCGGCGAAAGCGGTCCGATACACTTCGTCTGCAATTCTTGGATCTATCCGAATCATCGATACCGCTCCGACCGCGTTTTCTTCTCTAACAAGGTAAACGTTATAAACTATTTGGGACAAGTGGATAAATATTAATATAATAATACAATGTTTGACCGGTAGTACTAATTCATGGAAATTTTTTATATTATTTCTAAGTAATCTATAAGATTGCTCAGATTTGCCATGTGCAAAAGCTAATAATATTCTTAAACCATAGGTCATTCTTAATCTTTGAGAATCTGGTTAATTAATGATTGTTATAATTTAAGCGTTACTGGAAAGTGGTTAGATTTAGGTTGTTATTAAATATGAAGTGTTTTTTAATGTAATCCTAATCCATATGACATAATCTTTTTAAAAGTTTTTTTTTTTTAACGTTCCATATGACATAATCTTTTGAATATTTATTTTGACTGAATTGAGAGTTTTGGAATATTCGTGTACGTGTGTAAGCGTAAACATATAATTGTACCAAAGAATGAGACCGGGCCTTATGATCTAGCTTTACAAGTCACCCTCTCCCTTTATTCCAATTATTTATCTTATTAATAGAATCTTTTTATAACTTGATAGCGACAACCATTAAATTTAAGTAAATGGATATTATCGATTATGTTTTCAAATTTTATATAGTATATATTATTCTTATCACAACCTTGATTGTCTTTCACAATAAAGTTGGTGGGACCGTCAAATCTGGAGTAAAAACACTATGGGATTGGACATTTATATTTATTTACTTTTATAATGCCATAATGGCGATAATTTTATTAACTCTTATCATTTTTTCCGTTTTTAATATATTAAAAAGGCATATCTTTCAAGTGAAACACCGGAGCTAATCAAAGAACTA
Organism: Cardamine occulta; assembly: GCA_028015245.1. NCBI lineage: Eukaryota > Viridiplantae > Streptophyta > Magnoliopsida > Brassicales > Brassicaceae > Cardamine > Cardamine occulta. The sequence continues at coordinate 313,111 of CM051388.1, read as the reverse complement.
AGAGAAGAAGAGCTGAAGAATCTAAGAGGCAATGAGAAAGGAGAAGAACTCAAAGAATGGGACAGAGTTTATGACTACGCTTATTACAACGACCTAGGTGCTCCCGACAAGGGTCCCGACTCCGTCCGTCCCGTTCTCGGCGGTTCACCTGAGCTACCTTATCCCCGCCGTGGAAAAACCAGCCGTAAACCCACCAAATCCGGTTAGTCAACTCAGCATTCAAAATCTATATACCAAATTGCAAAACTCAATGGTTACTTGACCTAAACATCACCCTTTTTTAATCAGACCCTAAGTCTGAGAGCAGGTTGGCATTACTAAACCTGAACATATACGTACCACGAGACGAGCGGTTTAGCCATGTGAAGTTCTCTGACTTCCTTGCTTACGCACTCAAATCGGTGACTCAAGTGATCGTCCCTGAGATCGCCTCTGTTTGTGACAAGACCATCAACGAGTTTGACTCCTTCGAAGACGTTTTTCACCTCTATGACGGTAGTATTAAGCTCGCCAATGGTCACACCATTTCTAAGCTCCGCGATATTATCCCATGGGAGATGCTTAGAGAGCTCGTTCGCAATGACGGAGAACGGTTCTTGAAGTTTCCCTTGCCTGACGTCCTCAAAGGTAACATATAGTCATAATAGTTAGATAATCTATCCAAACCTAAACATTTATATAAATTTTGATGTATATTGTTACAGAGAGTAGATCGGCTTGGAGGACCGACGAAGAGTTTGCTAGGGAAATGCTAGCCGGTCTTAATCCGGTGGTGATTAGTCGTCTCCAGGTTTGATTTTTTATCATATCATTCAACCCTTTTTTTCGAATGTTAGAATTTGTCGAAACGATATTTCTTTATGATATTAAAATTCATTTGAATATAAAAAATGCAGGAATTCCCTCCAAAGAGCAATCTAGACTCTGCAAAATATGGACACCAACACAGTACCATACGAGAAGATCATATAGAACCACACATGAACGGCCTCAATGTCCAAGAAGTAAGTATGATATAGTTTTCTTGTTTAACAAGTAACAACTTTATAGTCAATGCAGTTAAGTGCTAATGGTTTTGTTTTGTGTTATATAAAAAAGGCTTTGGAACAGAAGAAACTATACATATTAGATCACCACGACGCATTGATGCCTTACTTGACACGGATAAACTCAACAAACACTAAAACCTATGCGACTCGAACCTTTTTGTTGCTTCAAGAAGACGGAACACTGAAACCTCTCGCCATAGAGCTGAGTCTTCCGCACGCACAAGGCGAATCACACGGATCCGTCAGCAAAGTTTTCACAGCATCAGAGAATGGAGTTGAGGGATCAGTTTGGGAGCTTGCTAAGGCGTATGCAGCGGTTAATGATTCCGGTTATCACCAGCTTATAAGCCACTGGTAATATAAATGGTGAACATTTGTGAACCAACTAGAAAAAACCTAGATTTGATGTCGGTTTTATAATCAGACCAAATAATTATGAAAAATCCTAAAGAACAACAAAGTTGATTTTAGGAAAAAAACAGAGTAATCCTCTGTTTCAAGAATCAGACCAACATTTTATAGAAATCAATAAATATGCAAACTTTAGAGACGAAACTGAATACCCGGGTCGGGTTGGACAGAACTGATGAGATGAAGAGAGACACGACGACCAAGAAGCTCATGGACTCGATCGAGAAGAGAAGCCATGACATCTTTGAAATCAAGAAGGTTCTTCTTCATTACCACCACTTCTCCTTCTAAAGAGATAGAGATACTATGCTTGAGGGTATTAATGAAGAGAGATATGTGTGATTAGAGAATGTTCTTTTTAATCTCCTATGCACAAATGCATACAACGCAAATCCGATATATATTTATATTGGTTTTTTTACATTTTTTTACAATAAATAAATTATATTGTTTTAGTAATATCTGTTTCTCTAAAATTACATCAAGTAGTATATATTAAAACTGAGCACTCATCATGTTTATTTAGAAAAAATAGAGTTGAATTTGAAAAAATAATTAACATTGAAATTTTAAAAGGAAAACATGATTAACATGTGTTTTGAATCAGTCTATCCAATTAAAGATACGTTAGTGAGTATATATTTATTATTTGTGGTATTATAATGAATTCATATAGCTATAATGTATAATTTTGTTTAAAGATTTATCATTTATATTTAGACAAAATGATACACTATAGCTATGATTTTACTATATTTATATGATTAAAATGGTATACATCATTCCTAAATATTTATCATTTACCGTTATAAAATCAGGTAATTTCTTGTACAAGTTTCAATATATTTTAGTTATAATTATAAAACAAATCTGTCGAAGCCGAATAATATGTCTATGTGTGGTTTCCCCTTAACTCTAATTTCTTAAAAAATACAATAATATGTTTTCACAATAATTTTATATGAAGAAACAAGCATGTACATATGTAGCTAATGCCAAAGGACTTTAGAACCAATTATTGAATGTCAAAAAAAAAAAAACCAATTATTAAATGCGAAATAACTTAGCAATTTCATCTCCTCTTTATTATCAACAAAGGAAAAAATAGTCTTTTTTAAGTCTACCAGTTTACTTATTCGTGAAGATTGAATGTCTTTTTCCTAAGTCAAGGTCTTTAAAAGGTAGTTTTTCGTATTGACTTCTACACCTATGTACTTCATAAACTTTTATATTTTGGGGCGAGTAGGTAGAAAATTTGTCCACTTCAGCTAAGAATTATTTAATTTTCCGTTAACAATATACATTTTACTATATTTATATTTAGATTCTGAAACAGTAATAATATTACCACTAGATTAGCGATGTATCGACACAGAGTGAAGAGATCATTTGATTTTATTTTTGCCAACTTGTATGTTATAGCTAATGAGATGGTGTATATATATATATATGTATCACTGAAAATATTAAAATATATCATATGCTTAATTGCTTATATATTGGCAATATGCACCATTTGCTATTAATATAGAGTTACGAAACTGAACATAGATAGTTGACCGTCCTACTTGTAGCCATCATGAATCAACAACGAACTATCTTTTTATGGATCGCAATTCGTTATCTACGCAACAAAAGTTATATTTCTAAATATTATCTTTAGACTGAGACACTATTAGGGATCCCTTTCCCAGTAAGCCCGCCTTCTCTCGTATAATCTGTTGTATTCGGGTACAATAGAGTGTACGGTATGTTAACCGGTCCGGTCCGGTTCTTGAAACTCTTGTCATTGTTTCTCCGTATAATATTGTTCTCTATCATCTCCAGCTTTTTCCCAAACCGTTTAAACGCCTCCAAAGGCTCATTATCCGCCGTAGGCCGGTTAGCGAGAAAACCGGCGTAAGGGTACTGCCCGAAATTGATTGCTGCATGAAGAGCAGAGGCGATCCAAATGATGGTCGTGCAGGTTTCAATGAGGTCGTCGCGGGTTTGCATCAACGGCCACCATGATTCGTGTTTTTTGTCGCCGTGACCTTCGGTTCGTAGCTCGGTCCACCATGATTGGATCTCTGTATCGGTTTGGACGGTTTTATCATTCGTGTAATAGACTGAGCAATACTCTGTAACCCACGTCTCGATCGCTGACCAAATCTCTAAACCATCGACCGCAAAAGGGTAATCCTCAATCAGAAGCTTAACGCCATTTTCGTTGCTTGGATCTTCAACGGCAACTCCTCTACAAAAAAACAGAGGATTTTAAGGTTACTTGTTCCATAAGATTTAAGGTTACTTGTGCCTCAAGATGTATACCGTTTTATTAGATCTTTGGGGAGAGCTTGATCGGTGAAAACCCAGTTCTTGTAGATTGAAGAAGACATTTCCATGGCGTATCGACCCGGGAAGACCGTACTCTCTAGAACTCCATCCGCGTTTATGAGGGTATGTCGCGCCAATGCGTTGATGTTCATCGTGTCGCGAAAATGAGGATGTAGAAGCTTATAGATCAAACAAACTAGGCCGACTGAACCACAACTGACTGAAACCCAAATGCTCACATCCAGATGAAACCATCTCGTTTAGTTCTACTTATTCAGATATACCTTAACATTACCAGTAGTAACACAGGAAAGAAATGCTTGCACGGTTCTCTGTAACCAGCTTGAATCCCCCGCGCAGGATAGATGGTGAAGATCTGATGAATGTTGATGGGGCAAAGGTAATACCTCCTGGTCCACTGACTTTATACTTGACATGCATCTCAATTTCACTTTTCACATATTTTGAAATACTCCCCAGTGCTCGAACTGCATTGGATTTGATCTAAGAATATAATTCCGGAAATGATGGCAAATGTGCACATAACTACGGATATCAAAAACTAATTTGTGCTCCATAGAAAAAATATATATCTGCAAGCCAGTTTCACCTTATACAGTATAACCTCTATAAATTAATAATATTATAACCGGAAGATTTTATTAATTTAGATAAGGTATTAATTTATCGATAAATTAATAATTATTAATTTATAGAGAAATTTTTCGAATTTTATAATTTATATAAAGATATATTTAAAATAAGATAAAATTTACATTTTTCTAAATTTCCTTTTACCTAAAATTCCTTATACTTTATAATTTACATATTATTTTATTTTCTTTTTTCAATTTCCTTATAGTCTTAGAATATTTTTTCTTTCAATTTTCCATTTTGTTTTGGTATTTACTTGGTATGAAAACTCATGTAACCTAAGTTTGATTTTCATATTCTTCTTTTTAATTGACTAAACTAAAAAGAGTTTTGGTCCCAAGGCTCGCTTAAGTTGTTGTTCATCTAAGTTGTTGTTCATCTAAAACTCACATACAATGACTTTTCATCTATGTTGTTGTTGTTCATCTAAGTTGTTGTTCATCTAAAACTCACATACAATGACTTTTCATCTTAAATGTGTTCCAAAATCAACAATGACGGATCAAAGTCAACACCAGTCGTTTAAAGTCAACACCATAAGTTTTTGATGCAGTTAGAAAGATCAGAGATGAGCTCCAACAAGTTATCTGATAAAGAAGACCCTGTTGAGCTTGACTCTAGTCCGACTTTGTGAAATGACTTGAGAAGTGTAGGATAAGTGGGAGCTTCGGCGCAAGTGAAATACTACTACTTTTAACGTTATTTTACTTACTCCGTGAATCGGAGGCGGGGTACAACCCCTTCTTTTGGTCCCAAGGCTCGCTTCGGCGGGTCGATCCAGGCGATGGAACGAAAAACGTTCGATGGATCGACCCGATACTCGATAAGTAAGCTTTTTCTCGATCACCACCGAGGAATCACCCTCCGGTACACGATCAGTCAGCTTTTTCTCGATCATCCTCGATGATACACATTTTTTCCGGACTTGGATTATTTTTATGTCCATGTTGTGTAGTGGTTGTTTATCACTCAAGTTGGAGTGATCATTAGGTGATCATAAGTTGGAGTGATTCCAATCTTATGTTAATAATGGTGCCACAAACAATAAGGAAAATATTGTATGAGCTTGCAACGGGAAGTTTTATCTCACAAACATCACAAAGTCCCCAAAAACCTACACAAATGTTTTTCCCAAAAATCTACACAAGTGTTTTCCCTAAAAATCTACACAAGTGTTTTTCCCGAACATCTACACAAGTGTTTTTCATATTTATACACAACTTATGTTTTTGCCAAGTGCGTTTACTGTGTCTTCTACAAACAAGCTTGGGATGTTCGTGAGCGCTTGGGCTTGTTCGTGAGCACTTGGCGAGTGTGATTTCTACCAAGTATAAATCTGAAACCTCGAAGGAAGATTGTGTATAAACTTGAAATGTTTTTGGGGACTTTGATATGTTTGTTGGAAAACACTTGTTGTTGTGAAACTTGTTACTGGGTCGATTTGGGGAGGGTCGAATCTTAGCGACAAAGGGCTGAATCTCAGTGGATCATGGCAGCAAGACCACTCTGCCACTTACAATACCCCGTCGCGTATTTAAGTCATCTGCAAAGGATTATACCCGCCGTTTGGTGGTAATTATAATTCAAGGCGGTCCGAACGGCGCTTCCGCCGAACGAACTTAGCCAATGTGCCTTTGGGAGCCGAAGCTCCTACTGTGGGTCGGCAATCGGGCGGCGGGCGCATGCGTCGCTTCTTCTATACGCAAAGAATTTCCGAAGAATTCTCGACGGATTTCCGACGGATTTCCAACGGTAATATTTCCGACGGATATATTTCTGACGGATTTCCGACGGGAATAATTAAAATAATTCTTCTTCTTCTTCTTCTTCTTCTTCTAAAATGAGAAATGAATTCGCTCAGAAGAAGAAGTGATATATAAAAACAAAATTCCGACGGATAACTAGCGAAAAAATTAATATTTGCCGGTGTTTTTCGAAAATATTTGGAACATTCGCGCCTATATTTTTTGCTATCCGTCGGAAATCCGTCGGAAATTTAAACAAATTTAATTCACGCGGGCAACTTACGCGGTCAAATTTTCATTGTCAGTCGGAAATTTCTGACGGATCCTATATATATATATATAAACTCATATGCAACATATTTAACACATTTGATATAGTATCCGTCGGAAATCTGTCGGGAATTTCTGACGGATTTCCGACGGTTTTATGGTTTCGTGGTCGTTTACGATCCGTTTCTCTTGAAATATGTTTGTAATATGATTTGTTACTCATTTCAATGATAAAATACTAACAAATACTTTGTTACATATTAAATATACCAAAATTAGAAAATTTTATTTGTTATGTTTATAAATCATCGCTTAAGTATATGTATCATTGTCTAACATGTAAACATGATTGTATGATTTTTTCTAATTTTGGTATATATGATATATAACAAGGTTTTTGGAATTATTTTATGATTGAAATGAGTAACATAGCATACTACAAACATATTTCAAGTTAAACGGATCGTAAAAGACCACGAAACCACAAAACCGTCTGAAATCCGTCAGAAATTCCCAACGGATTTCCGACAGTTTTGTGGTTTCACGTGTCTCGTTCTAAGGGTTAGTCTGACATATGACTAGACAAGCCGAAAAAACAAATTCCGTCAATTTTCCGATGGAATCGTCAATTTTCCGACGGAATTGTCAATTTTCATGTCTATCGGAAATACGTTGTAAATCCGTCGTAAATCCGTCGGAAATTCCATCGGTTTTGCGGTAAATTTCTTGTAGTGTAATCTATTTCAAGACTCGTACCATCTTCCCATTCTATAATTAACTGACTTTCTACAAAACATGGAATTTCAACATATTCATGCCTAGAAACCAAACCGTCATCCACAGGTTATCCATCGAGCTATCCACAACCACAATTTTTTTACGTGATACATTCTCAGAATCTTCATTAACAACATATTCATTAGCAGCATTAACATCATTACCATTAACAACATTCTCCATCAGCTCTTCAATAATTTACTCATTTTGTTGTTCTGCTGTTTCACCATCTCTCAAAATATGAAGAGGAATGATTCCTGCATTTAATACATCATCAACTCTGACATTTGAAACAACATCATCCCCATAATTCACACCAAATGAACTTGCTCGCTCTGCTCTTGAAAACTGCTCCACCCTCTGATTGTTTTCCAAATCATTGAATTATTCCACATGCAAAAATGGTATAAGTCCCTCTTTATCCATTTACGTCCTCGTCATTTACAATATATGACTCTCTCTGAGATTTAGATAGACTGTAACTCAATTTCAGCTTCTTCGAGGTTTCATTATTCGAAATCTTCTTGCAGATCTTATCTACTAGCATATGATAAGTTATCTCCTCCAAAGATGAGGTCTTAAACGATATAAAGTATATAGAATTTCTTGAAATCCACTCATGCTCTTCTAAATAGTACCCTCAATAGTCGAAATGTACGTTTGTGTGGAAGTTCTTCTTCATCGCCTCCTAAAAATAGAATTACATAGGTTGTCAAAATTACGAATTACACAGTTTATTCCAGTTGTACCATTTGTCCCCTTTATCCCATTGTCTCAGTTATACCCTTTGTCCCAGTTGTCTTATTGTCTCTCAATTATACCATATGTATCATTTGTCCCAACTGAACCATTTTTCCTATTTCTACAGATCTATTTAAATCGGAAATCTAATGGGGGACCCAAATAGAGCTAATTAAATACCTAAAATTCAACACAATTCAACAACTACATTAAAGAAATATTACCAGTAAACATGATTACCAACCAAATGGAGCATACCCAAACAAGCAATTTTTATATCAATCCCAAAATTTATAAAATCCCAAACCCTTCTAAGAAGAATTTAGATCTTACTCTCTTTCAGCAATGGTAGAGGTGAGAGGAGAAGAAACTGATTGCAAAAAATATGAGCCACCGGAGTCGATAGCCGGCCGGCGAGATCTAAGCTGTTTCTGACGAGGAGGACGTGAGTTGTTGCCAACATGGAGGAGACGAGCTTTTGATTTTTTTTTATTTGCTGATTTTCTTTTTCTTTTTGTTTTTGAGAGATTCTCATTAAGGGTAGAATAGGTATATCACATTGAGAGTGCCACACCGATTAAAGAGTGGCACAGAATAGAATTTTTCAATTTGTGGCATTACAGGGTAGTGCTCGATTTCTTGTCCCTATTGCATAATGTTTTTCCTAAATGGAAAGGATTCTCAGATTAATTATCAAATGGGTGCACATTACTTTTCAAATTTACATTCATCTTTTTTTTTTACTATGTATGCAACATATAATAAAAAGCTACATTTATGTATTCAAGAACATATTCACAAGCTACCATAGCAATCTACATAAATATAGCATTAACAATTGTTTGTTTAGGTAATGGTAAGCACAAAATACACATTAGATTTATAAAATGTGTATGGTGTTTTTTTTTTAAAAACCTGAATATCTCGGAAGGCCTCTCCATGGGTTCTAACTTTAGGAGACTGATTCTCAAGCACATCAGAATGTTGTCCACCCGGATTCAGCAACCTGTTATGTGAATTTAGCATATAAAAATCACAAAAAAGCTCAAAGAAAACAATAGATAGAACACAAAGCTATTTTCTTAAACACAGAAATGTCATGAAACCAAAGACAAATCTTAGGAAACAAAACTCCCAAATCAGATATTCGTCTTCAAGTATAATGAAATACATGGAGCATTTTTCTGTCAATACATTTAAGGAGTCCAACAAAATGGTTTTGTAAGAATCCATGATGATATTCGGCATTTGTTAGAACTTTTGAGATCTTCTTAATTGCCTCAGGCAGTCTTTGTAGCCTGCATAAACAAAATATTGATATCACACGTCATAAAAAAACACACCCAGTCTTAATTTTCTCATCATACTCCCGCACAGTCTTATCCCTTGCACCAAGTCCAGATATGCGCATTCAAGTATATCCCATGCTTCTGGTGGAAAGAATTTCTTGTTAAACTCCCTTTCAAAATCCGCAAAGGTTTCAATCTCATCATCTCTACGTTTCTCCACGGTCAGCCACCAGTTGTGGGCATCTCCTTCAAGAAAATGTACCGCAATATCCTTCCGGTAATCCTCTGGGCATCGAGTGGAGTTAAAATTTCTCAGGATCCAGCTTCTCCATTCGTCTGCCACAATAGGATCAGAACTCCCAGTAAAATGTCTCATTCCCAACCTTGAGACATGTTCCAACGAGCTCAGATAATCTCCTCTTTTCCTTGACGAGCTCAGAGTTAAGATAATTTCACCCTCTTCCGCATCATTTCTGATTTGTCTCTCCCTGGTTTGTATCACAGGTGCTTAGGACAATGTAGACAACTGGGCCATCATTGCTTTCATGGTGTCCCACTGTTCCTGGGCTAATGGTAGTGAGTTTGAATTCTCAGTTGTTACTCCGTTTCCATCAGTACCCTGACCAGTCTGATGTGTCGCTTTTGATGTTTCAGCTGCCTCGTCTTGAACATTATTTTTTCATCCGGAGTTTGGAGAACCGGTGGAATCTGCATCTGCCCGGTCTCAGGTCCGACTGGGTTTTGTTCAACATGTTCTTCATGTGTTACTGTGACAACCGTACACTCGGTAACGTCTTTTCCCTTGTCTTTCTTACTTTTCCCCGATTTGTTGGTCTTACCCATCTGCAGAACCTTTCATCGTTAGTCATAGTTAATCATATAAGAAAAACCGTTTAATGAGTAAGAAACACTACCGCGAGGACGCATAAGCCGATAAGAAAATAATGCTTTCATGGTGTCCCACTGTTCCTGGGCTGATGGTAGTGAGTTTGAATTCTCAGTTGTTACTCCATTTCCATCAGTACCCTGACCAGTCTGATGTGCTGCTTTTGATGTTTCGGCTGCCTCGTCTTGAACATTATTTTTCCATCCGGAGTTTGGAGAACCGGTGGAATCTGCATCTGCCCGGTCTCATGTCCGACTGGGTTTTGTTCAACATGTTCTTCATGCGTTACTGTGACAACCGTACACTCGGTAACGTCTTTTCCCTTGTCTTTCTTACTTTTCCCCGATTTGTTGTTCTTACCCATCTGCAGAACCTTTCATCGTTAGTCATAGTTAATCATATAAGAAAAACCATTTAATGAGTAAGAAACACTACCGCGAGGACGCATAAGCCGATGAGTGGTGATTTCCCAACCCCCCCCCCCCCCCCACAACAATGATCCTAGAATCAAGCATGCTCTGATACCAACTTATAAAGACCCATCCCGAATCTTCTAAGTCCGGAACACATCTTTTAAATACTTAATCTGTTTTAAGGGTCTGATTCTTAAAACAAGTCATTTTCCGAGGTTCATTACGTGATTCATCATTTTAGAGTAAATATGCAAGACTTTAGAGTAAAAGAAAAATAATTGGATACTTTATTTATTGAACAAAGGATTCGATACAACTTATGAGTTTGCATATAAACTATTACAAGTTATATTATCGATCCTAACTATCCAGTATCATCACCACCCATCTTCCCGGCTTTGAGTCTCTCGCGCCTAAGCCTGATCATTCCTACGAACACCATCTTTTCCTGCATCCAACAATACATAAGTATTCCGTAATTCCTTAGCAACTTTCGGATGAATGCATATGCAAAGTATGAACGTTTTATGCGTTTTTAACACCTTAGTCATTTAGACTTTCAAGTAAGATAAAAGTCCGAGCACTTAGCAATAGTCCCTGATCTTACCTTGATCTCACGGATCGATCTGGATACTCTTTATGTTTCCTTCAATCCACCGATCTTCAAGTTCGACACCAATACTTCTCCGATTTCCACTTATTGGACTTTATTCCCTTCGATCTTCCTTCCATTATTATCGCCGGAACTTTCTGTGTATTCTTCGGTGATTCTTTTGTGGTTTCTGTTTGGGAATTCCTGATCCCGTACCCGAGTTTTTCTGTGTCAAAAATGGAGTCTGGGACGCGTTATTTATAGGGTTTTTTGGTGGTAACCATTTTTGAAACCGCTTGTCCAGATCCAATGAATTTCGGTAACTGCCCACACGCATCCCTTACTTGTGCCCATTCAGTCACACTTGGTAACCGTCACTAGCTGACCCAACTGATACTCAGCTGCTAGAACCGGTAGAACTGTTGACCATGCGTGGTCGTTGTTGTTTGTTGAATGTTAATTACTTGGAGAATATTTAAATGTATGGGCATTTAATTATTAAGTAATTGCATGTGTTAAAAAAAATGCGATCGTCACAGTATGAATCCTTTTTCCAGCAACTCCTCCAATTGTTTCTTTAACTCGGCCATTTCCACCAGAGCCATTCGGTAAGTAGCTTTGGAGATTGGAGTTGTTCCTGGTTCTAGTTCAATGGTGAATGGGTCAGAACGATCTGGTGGTAAACCACTCACCGAATTGAACACATCTTCAAACTCATTTACAGTCGGAATATCTTTTAAGTTTGTATCTATCTCAACTTCTATTGTTGTGATAGTGGCTAAGTATGCCTCACATCCCTTCTCGAGCATCCGTTCTGCCTGGATTGCCGAGATTACTAAACTTCCCAAAGTTGTCCTTATTCCTTGGAATTTCAGCATCCCTTCCTCCCTCTCAAATTGGATACGTCCTCGGTGACAATTGATATGGGCCTTATATCTGCACAGCCAATCAATTCCCAAGATAACATCGTGTTTTTTGAGTTCAACAATGATTAGATCGGTAGGCATATTGACACCGTTCACGACAACTAAGATGCCCCAGACTAATCCAGACGGATACGTTGCTTGTCCGCCGGCTGCCACAACCATTACGTATTTGGTGTTTGGTTCTTTTTTAAACCCACCTTTACCTATCATCTCAGAACTCACAAAACAATGTGTAGCTCCTGAATCAAATAACGTGTGTTTCTACACCACCAATATTTAAGGTCCCTACACATTCCCCTAGAATGCTGAGTACCCAAACCTTTATGATTTATGCCATGTCATGCATGAATTTAAATAGAATAGGCTATAGGCCTTACCAGTGATCACCTTGAAGTTTCCATCATTCCTGGTTTCTTCAGATAACTCATAAACACGCGGTGTTACAGCCTGCCTCTTAGGTGATGGCGGTAATGCATCCCCTCCGCGGTTTGGGCACTCTCTCTTAAAATGCCCATTTTTCCACAATGGTAACAAGCCTTAACCTCCTCACCCTTAGCTTTTTGTTGTGCTTGATTCATTCTTGGACAGTTTTGGATCGAATGATCCTTACTACCACACCGACCACATGCACCTATGGCCTTCCAGCATGTACCGCTATGATTCTTTCCACAAGTCGTGCATTCCCCACGCTTTGTCTCCGACTTGTCTCCCACTTTGTCAAACTTCCTTTTCTGGTCCGCAGTTTTCCCTTGACTACTAGGTCGAGCCAGAAATTTCTAATGCTTCATTTGCTTCTCCTCCTCTATTCCGGCTTCTATCATTGCTGCTCGTTCCACTAACTCTGATACAGATTTCAATCCTTAGCCCACGGATAAAACGGTGCACTTGTGCTTGTTCGTCCTTGAGTTCTCTTCCCACATATCACCCTAGGCGATTAAATTCCTCATTATACTCCCGCACAGTCTTATCTCCTTGCACCAAGTCCAGATATGCGCATTCAAGTATATCCCATGCTTCTGGTGGAAAGAATTTCTTGTTAAAATCCCTTTCAAAATCCGCAAAGGTTTCAATCTCATCACCTCTACGTTTCTCCACGGTCAGCCACCAGTTATGGGCATCTCCTTCAAGAAAATGTACCGCAATATCCTTCCGGTAATCCTTTGGGCATCGAGTGGAGTTAAAATTTCTCAGGATCTGGCTTCTCCATTCGTCTGCCACAATGGGATCAGAACTCCCGGTAAAATGTCTTGTTCCCAACCTTGAGACATGTTCCAACAGGCTCAGATAATCTCCTCTTTTTCTTGACGAGCTCGGAGTTAGGATAATTTCACCCTCTTCCACATCATTTCTGATTTGTCTATCCCTGGTTTGTATCACAGGTGCTGATACAAGTGCTTGGGCGATCATTGCTTTCATGGTGTCCCACTGTTCTTGGGCTGATGGTAGCGAGTTTGAATTCTCAGTTGTTACTGCATTTCCATCAGTACCTTGACCACTCTGATGTGCCGCTTTTGATGTTTCGGCCGCCTCGTCTTGAACATTTTGTTTTCCATCCGGAGTTTGGAGAACCGGTGGATTCTGAATCTGCCCAGCCTCAGCTAGCCATCAGTCCTTCCAACTAACCGAGATTACTTAAGCTGGTCTATCGTTTGAGCTGGCCTAGGCGTAGTGGCTAAATATGCCTCACAGCCCTTCTTGAGTTTTTCCTTGTTTTTCTCGGAGCAAGTCTCAGCCACCGATCCTGTTAAGGATCGCAGGCCTCACAACGATCAGTAACAACAATATTTTGCATTAGTTTATGAATTTCGACTTCTAAGTTGATAATAATTAACAACTAAGGAAAGGAAATCCTCTTATTATTTTGGTTGTGTTTTGCTTCAATTATGTATGTACCGTAGAATAATTTATTGTTGATAACTTCATTCATGAAGTGTCACTAAAAATCTAAAAACCCGTAATACATTTTCAAGTTACAAGGAAAACATGCTTTCTTCTTCCGTAATGTTGAACAATACCACCATTTTATCAAGTTCTGGTTGGTTGTATTTGCAGTTTAAAATTGGAATAAACTGAGGTGAAAATAAATTGATGTGATAGTTTAATTATAATTAATTGACAAAGATTTTAATAGAAGAAGCAATTAGCATGCATACTCTCCAATTAGCAGGGGGATAAGACGTGATCAAACTATACAAACCCCCAAATCCATCTGTAGCTAGAAGAATACAAAACTGAGGAAAAAAATTACAAACTGAACCTGAATCAATTAGCATGAATACAGATTTTAGGTAAGAAGAGAAAACAAAAACCTGAATGGTTTATCAGATTCCTATGTCTAACTCACAAAAACCTAGTGATGGATAATGTTAAATACCATAAACTATCAAACTTTAATGCGAGCCATTTGGGTAACATACTATCATCTGCTGCATCAAATTTTATAATAGTTGATGCAACAAAACACATCAATAACATACTAGACATGGTCAAAACTGACCTGGATTTAAGGAAACACGAGCTAGTAGTTAGAACAACCAGTGGCTACAAATCATTTGCAGACGTCGCGACGGTTGAACTGTGCATTAGTCGATAGAGACTGCGAAGGAGAAGACTTGTTGCAGAAGAAAAAACTAGCGTTTGAGCAATGTAAGGTAAACACAATCGATGATAGACAAGTATCGGTGAATCAATCACCTTTTCAAACAACAAAAGAAGATTTCACAGCTTGTTTCGCTGGATAGCAGACAATGCTCATGAGGTTCATGACAACAATGATTATGAAGTTCATGACAACAATTAATTGTCCAAACTACATAAATAGAGCATAAACAATAAAATATCACTGAAACTAGCGTGACCAACAAAGCTATAAGAGAATGCTATCCCGTAGCTAAAAGAAAACGAAACAGATGAAAGGCTGCAGGAAGGAGAGTCGTTGAAGAGAGAAAAGAAGCACAAACGAATAAGCATTTACAAAGGACAATATGAGAATCATGTCGTTCTATTTTCGTTGGGGGCAAAATATGTCTCTGTTTGCAGGTTCTGTTTCTGCCTCAGCTTCGAAGCCCACTTGCAGCAATTTGACATGACTATCCCTATAAATTTGCAAATCCCTAATCTGAGAATCTGAAGGTACAGGAGACATGTTAAATGAAGTGTCTCTAAAAAATCTGAAAACACGTAACACATCCAAGCTACAAGGAAAATGAGACAAATTAGAAGATATTTATCTGGAATTGAAACATGTTTTCTTCTTCCATTATGTTGAGCAATACCACCAGGAAATTAATTTTGCTTCCATAATCTCTAATAACAGCTTCACAAAATTATCTATTTTTATTGGGGCAAAGTATGTCTCTGTCTTCATTTGCAGGTTCTGTTTCTGCCAAAAAGATCACAGACATTGAAGCGTTCATAGTTTTGAAGCCCAATTCTGCTTCACACGAATATCCCTAAAAATCTGAAAATCCCTAATCTGAGAATCTGAAGCTACATGAAAAGGATACAGAGTAGAAGACATATATCCGAATACCTCTGTTCAGTCTCCATGACAACGACCATGTTCCGCTATAGAATCTGTGGTAGAACTTCAAAGTGGCTGAGAAAAATAATAAGGCGGAGGGGGAAGAATCTGTGAAGAAGTGGTACAACTATTTTGGAATCTAAATAAGGAAACCGAAATATGCCATGACATAGATGTACTTAGAATCTTTTTCTGGTTTCGTTTGATAACTGGATATTTATTCAAGAAGTGTTAAGACAGTAATACCTTTTCTGATGAGTTGCACAATGAATGATGAATCAAGAATAAAAATTTAGTATCTCCTAGGTACCTCAAAGTAGGAACTGAAAGGAACATCATGTGGATGTTGCACAGTTTCAGAAACCTGAAAGAAGGGAAAACAAACATCATCAGACGAGAATTTTTATTCTTTCAAAATTGTAAAGCAACTAATATATCCCACAAGAAATATTTCCTTATCTGGTGATGCTATTCCGTCATTCCAGTGTCAGGTGGACAGTTAGGGTTATTACACATGGTTCTAAACTTAATCTCTCTAACTTGACCATCATATTTATCAGCACTATGCCCTGAGTCAATATGAAAGATCACATTAAGATAACAATAAAAAGTCAAGTCTAAAGCATGAGTGATCAATACTTTAGAAACCGCCAAAAAGATGTGTATAAAGACTAATGCTAAACTTAACTTTTACCCTCATCACTCATCAGTCCTTGTGACAAATGTTTGAACATACCTTGAGGTAGTTCAGCTCGTTTTGAAGGCGAAAATGTATTGGTCAAACACAGAAATTCTTTGCATCAAACCAGACTATATTACAAGCTTAAAGTTAGCCAACGTAGCCGTGTTTATATGTAATTGACAAAGATATTAATATGCAGCGGAGAATACGTGATCAAAAACCCCCAAATCCATCTGTAGCTAAAAGAAAAACGAAACTGAGAAGAGAAATAAAAACCTTAATGCTTTGAGAATATGTCGCGGAGGAAGAAGAGTTGTAAAAGGTTAATTAGCTTGTTAAATGAATGAGTGGCACAAAACTATCCCTAAAAATCTGAAAATCCCCTAATCTGAGAATCTGAAGGTACAGGAGACATAGTAGAAGACATATATCGGCATACCTCTGTTAAGTCTCGATGACGACCACCATGTGATATTGCTCTTCCGGTGACGTTAAAGGAAGAAGTTGTGAAGAAAAAGTTGGTAGTGGCTGAGAAGAATATGTCGCGGCGGAAGAAGTGTTGAAAAAGGGTATTTAGCTTAAACATGATTAATTAATTAATTAATTAGGTTTTAATTGAGAGTCTCAGCCTCTCCTCCTAGTGTCCCGAAATTGAAGTGGGACAAGGAATTGGACAATTTCAAAATGGCATAACTTTGTGTAGCTTAATCCGATTTGGGAAAAAAAAAATTTCATTCCACGTAATTTTTGGAGGGCAACGAGGTGGCCGGGATGCCAAAGCACCCCGGTCCCGTTTTCATTTTGAATGGAGCTTTTATTTTTTTATAATTTTACATTTTTATACTTTGAAGTAAGATTTCATATTCTATTTCTTGATGATTTTGTGATTTGAATATATGAATATGCTTATCTTTGTCTCTAGTTTTATGTCATGTAAACATATTTTAAAATACACTATTATTTGAAACGTGACAAGGTATCTTATATTAATTTAGTTGAATTATATTGTAAAAATCTTTACATAGCTTATTGGTTAGTTGCCCATATTTTTGCCTAGGCAACCCGGGATCAAGTCTTCTTTTGTGAAATTAAGTAACATACTTTATCTAAACATGTGATGTATATATTATTAAAAATGGATATATTGTCAAATTGGCAAACAAGGTGGAATGGTTTATTGTTATGTATTAGACAAAAGAAGTCTCGAGTTCAATTCTCAATATTTGTATATATTTTTGAAACTCTTAACTTTTCACAATTTTCTTTTATTATTTAACTAGTATGAATTGTTTTTTTTTCGAATGCATACACCATACATCATTATTTTTTTTCCCATTAGATTTTGTCATCATCTTTATGTCTTATAAACTGTATTGTTGCCTACACATTAAACATATACAAATTTGAAGTTCTCTGGACTTTGATTATTTTTTATATCCAAGGATTTGTGAGAGCTTGCAATTGGATGTTTTATCTCACAAACATAACAAAGTCCCCGAAAATCTACAAAAACTGATGGAACCATAGCGCAAGCCATAAAGTTGAAAAGAGATGGAAACAGAAGTACAAAGTTATAATTTTTGTGATGAAAGTGGCAAACATAATAAGATTCACCATATATAATAGTTTTTCTGTGGACTTTGATTATTTTTTATGTCAAAAGATTTGTGAGAGCTTGCAACGTGATGTTTATCTCACAAACATAACAAAGTCCTCAAAAATGTACACAAGAGTTTTTCATATTTATACACAACTTTTTTTTGCCAAGTGCGTTGATTGTGTCTTCTACAAACATGTTTGAGGGTGTTTGTGAGCGGTTGGGATTAAAACATCAACCTCAAAAGAAGATTTTGTTAAAACATGAAAGATTCTCGAAACTTTCCATGGAATCACGATCATCCTCGAGGATTCACGACCAAATACTAGAGGGTTCAGTCAGCTGTTTCTCGACCTGATACTCGATCATTGCCAAGGATTCACCACCCGGTACTTGATCAGTCAACTTTTTCCCATTGGCTTATATCACCATCAAATCTTTTTTCTCTGTACTTTGGTTTTGTTTATGTCCATGAAATTTGGTGAGTGCTTGCATAGGGATGTTGCACATGGATCGTTTTTTCCTCGATCATTGCCGAGGATTCACCCTTCGGTACACGATCAGTCAGCATTTTCTCGATCATCCTCGAGGATTAACGATCCAATACACATTTTTCTCCTGACTTGGATTATTTTTATGTCCATGGAATTTGGCGACCCTTGCTCCGACCGTATAGGGTTGTTTATCACACAAGCATAACAAAGTCCCCGAAAATCTACACAAGTATAAATCTGTAACCTCGAAGGAAGATTGTGTATAAACTTGAAATTTTTTGGGGACTTTGATATGTTTGTTGGAAACAGTTGTTGTTGTGAAGCTCGTTTTGGGGAAACTTTGGGGAGGGTCGAATCTTAGCGAAAAAGGGTTGAATCTCAGTGGATCGTGGCAGCAAGGCCACTCTGCCACTTACAATACTCCGTATTTTCTTGATCATCAGTACATGACCGGGGCATTTTCTCGATCATCAATACATGACCGGTGCATTTTCTCGGGGCATTTTTTTTTTGCCCCGGGGCATTTTTTTGGCTCGAGAAGTATAAGGCACACTTGGATTGTTACAGGGGACGTGTAAGATTTGAGATGGGTAAGAAGATGTTGGTTTACCAAGGTGTTAGACCGACATCCGGAAGCTTGATTGTGTCGGGTGTTCAAGTAGAACGGTTGCTAAAGAAGGGTTGTGTAGCGTATCTAGCTACCATCGCCACGGTTGAAGAGGGTGACGAGTTCAGGCTGGAGGACATTCAGGTTGTCCAAGAATTTGAGGATGTGTTTCGTGAGATTGGTGGATTGCCACCATCAAGGTCGGATCCGTTTACAATTGAGCTCGAGCCCAGAACGGCTCCAATCTCGAAGGCGCCTTATAGGATGGCACCAACTGAGATGGCTGAGCTTAAGAAACAATTGGGAGAACTTATAGATAAGGGATTCATAAGGGCCAATAGCTCTCCATGGGGGGCACCGGTGTTGTTTGTGAAAAAAAAGGATGGAACCTTTAGACTTTGCATAGATTATAGAGGTTTGAATCAGGTGACGGTAAAGAACAAGTATCTGTTGCCAAGGATTGATGAATTGCTGGATCAGCTTCAGGGAGCCACATGGTTCTCAAAAATTGATTTGGCTTCGGGATATCATCAAATCCCGATTGATGAGATGGATGTCCGCAAAACGGCGTTTAGGACACGCTATGGACATTTTGAGTTTGTGGTCATGTCATTTGGGCTGACAAATGCTCCAACAGCATTCATGAAACTGATGAACAATGTATTCCGGGAGTACTTAGATGAGTTTGTCATTGTGTTCATCGATGATATTTTGGTTTACTCGAAGAATCGTGAAGATCATGAGCATCACTTACGGACGGTGATTAGTAAACTGCGGGAACACAAGTTGTTTGCCAAGATGAGTAAGTGTAGTTTTTGGTAAAGGGAAATAGGGTTTTTGGGTCATGTAGTCTCGGATAAAGGAGTGGCCGTGGACTCAGAAAAAATTAAGGCCATAGCTGATTGGCCGAGACGGAGAAACGCGACCGAGATAAGAAGTTTCTTAGGATTGGCAGGTTATTATAGAAGATTTGTGAAAGGGTTTGCACGTATGGCCAATGCCCTGACCAAGCTTACGGGAAAGGATGTACCATTTGTATGGTCCGAAGAATGTGAGAAAAGCTTTTGCGAGCTTAAGGGAATGTTAACCAACACGCCGGTTTTGGCATTACCCGAGCCGGCCGTGCCATATGTTGTATTCACGGATGCCTCCAGAATTGGGCTGGGGTGCGTTCTGATGCAAAAGGATAAGGTGATTGCTTATGCTTCTAGACAACTAAAGAAGCATGAAGGGAATTATCCAACCCATGATTTGGAGATGGATGCGGTAGTATTTGCACTAAAAATCTGGAGATCTTATTTGTATGGAGAGAAGGTGCAAGTATTTACCGATCACAAAAGTCTTAAATACATATTCACTTAGCCCGAGTTGAATCTTAGGCAAAGGAGATGGATGGAGTTTGTGGCTGATTATGATTTGGAGATAGCTTACCATCCGGGTAAAGCTAATTTGGTTCCGAACGCCCTAAGTAGGAAACGGGTAGTAAAGGATACCGAGAAGGACCTAGGAGATCTTATTGGTATGTTGGGAACTTTGAGGTTGAATGTTTTGAGTGAGGAGACAGAGCCATTGAGCCTAGGGGCTGCTGACCAAGCAGATTTGTTGACCCGGGTACAGATTGCCCAAGAGAAGGATCAAAACTTGGTCCGGGTGGCACAGAACGATAAGAAGGAGTATCAAACTTCGAATAATGGTACGATTCTGGTTAATGGTTGTGTGTGTGTCCCGAATGATAAGGAATTGAGGGAAGAAATTCTAAAGGAAGCACATCAATCTAAGTTGTCCATCCATCCGGGGACGACTAAGATGTACCATGATTTGAAACGCTATTACCATTGGAACGGTATGAAGCGTGATGTGGCTGATTGGGTTGCAAGATGCACCATTTGTCAAGAAGTTCCGGGTGGATTGTTAAGAAGTTTACCGATTCCCGAGTGGAAGTGGGATAGGATCACAATGGATTTTGTGACCGGATTGCCGACTTGTGACAAGAGGGATGCGATTTGGGTAGTCGTGGACCGATTGACCAAGTCAGCACACTTTGTGCCGATGTGTAAGAATGATAGTGCGGAGAAACTAGCCGAGCTATATGTCAAGGAGATAGTGCGGTTACATGGTGTATCGGCTAGTATAATGTCGGATAGGGATTCTAAGTTTGCTGGTAAGTTTTGGAGAGCCTTACAGAAAAAGTTTTGGCACAAAAGTACACATGAGTACAGCACATCACCCGCAAACCGATGGACAGTCCGAGCGTACCATTCAAACGCTTGAGGACATGTTACGGGCGTGTGTGTTGGATTGGGGTGATCGATAGACGGATCATTTGAGTTTGGCTGAGTTTGCATATAACAATAGTTATCATGCTAGTATTGGAATGTCACCATTTGAGGCCTTGTATGGACGGCCTTGCCGAACACCCATTTGTTGGACCCAAGTGGGGGAGCGTAGTATTTTGGGCCGGGACTTCGTTCAGGAAATGACCGAAAGGATTAAGGTCATGAAGTCTAAGATGAAAGAGGCTCAGGATAGACAAAAGAGTTATGCGGATAAGCACCATAGAGATTTAGAGTTTGCCGTGGGGGATCTGGTGTATCTAAAGATGATCACATATAAAGGAAAAGATCCGGCAAAGATGAGTTCTAAGTTGTCACCAAGGTACAAAGGACCGTATAAGATTCTGGAGAAGATTGGACCGGTTGCCTATAAACTGGAATTGCCTCCGGCAATGTTTGCTTTTCACAAAGTGTTTCATGTTTCTATGTTAAAGAAGTGTATAACCTCTAGAGACACGATATTGCCTGGTTTGCCTTCGGACTTACAGGCTAATATGACCATGGCTGGCAGACCAGTTAGGATAATCGGGGAGAAAAGCAAAAAGGATAAGAGAAAGACCATTAGGATGATAAATGTGGTTTGGGACCGTGATGGAGAGGAAGAAGTCACGTGGAAACCCGAAGAAGTGATGAGAGTCAGTTTTAAGAAGTGGTTTGAAAACGGGTCAGTACGGATGATGATCATGGATCCGAGGACGAATCCATTTTGGGTGGGGGAGAATTGTAACACCCATGTTCCGGGCAATGGAGCCTCGACCACAGGCAGTGTTACGATCAGTCAGTTTTGGTCGAGATTGAGTAACCGGACTGGTACTGGGAGTGTCGGGTGATGTTGGGTACGTTACCGAGTGATCTGTCGACCATAAAATATTGTGGTGGAGCAGATTGACCGTGTGTCCGGATCGGAAATGAGGATTTTTGTCGAAGTTGGAAGTTTGATCTGGGGAAATGAGTTTTGGTCCGAAAATGGACATATGTTGTCGGGAAATGGAGTTTGGTCGTGTCCGGACCAGTTTGGTCAGAATTCAGACCAGTTTGGTCGGATTGGACAAGTCTGGTCCGAAAAATGAGTTTGGTCGGATTCCGACCGGGGATGTCTGAATCAACAGTTGTCGGTGATTTAAGAAGTTGGGTCAAGTCAGATTTGGGCCTGGAAGTCTACAATTCCTGATGGGACCAGGAATTGTTACGGACCATTTTGGTAGGTTGTTGGTCATTGGGCTAAATGGCCCGTTCATTTGAAATTGTGGCGTGATGGTTAGTGTTATTTTAGGGTTTAATTGATTTGGTTCAGGCCGAATTTGGATTAAAGGACAATTCGAATTATGTCATGGGAAGGCATGAAAATCGGACCATTAAAGGGATATGTGACCCAAATTTTATTGGGCCGAGCAATTGAAGAATTGTTTCGACCAAAAGTCTTAAAATATGCCTAAGTGTTGGAGTAAGGCGGTGTTGTAGTGGCCGAGTTGATTTATGAGAATTGGGCCACAAAACTGAGGAATTTGTGAAGGTTAAGGGAACCTAAGCCCATTGGGAAACCTCGGATCGACTTGGGGTAAATTATATAAGAGTTTTAGGTTTTTGGAGTCTCATTACTCAGAGAACTCGCAACAAGAACACGAAACCCTAGCAGACCTTCGAGATTGTGGATTTTGGCCGAGAATTCAAAGAACGTGATCGGTAAGCATCTTCCTTGTGTTTTAGTTGATTTGATTCGATCAAAGAGTCTTATCTGAGTTGTTTAAGTGTTCTGAACCAGAGTTTACAGAAGTGATCGAGCGTTTGTTGAGTTAGATCGCAAGGATTCCTAACGGTAAGGGATTTACGATAATTTGGGTTTATACAAGTTGGGGTTTAGCGATCGGTTGAAATGATCGTGTCTTTTGTGTGTTTTAGGTTAATCAGAGTCATCTAAGAGACTAAGGTGAGTTGCGTGACTGTGGTTTGTGGCACAGATTATGGTTTGTATTTGTGGGTGCATGTGAGTACGTAGCCGTAGGTTGTGATTACGGGTTGTGCTGCAAGTATTTGTGAGTTGCGTGACTGTGGTTTGTGGCACAGATTATGGTTTGTATTTGTGGGTGCTTGTGAGTACGTAGACGTAGGTTGTGATTACGGGTTGTGCTGCAAGTATTTGTGAGTTGCGTGACTGTGGTTTGTGGCACTGATTATGGTTTGTATTTGTGGGTGCTTGTGAGTACGTAGCCGTAGGTTGTGATTACGGGTTGTGCTGCAAGTATTTGTGAGTTGCGTGACTGTGGTTTGTGGTTGGTTGGCTTTGTGGTGTGTTTTGATTGTCTTGTTTTTGTTAAGGGTATAGCGTTTGATTGTCATGACAGGTTTGGTTCCGTTTGTTGTGTGGTGTGTGCTTCGGCATGCACGTTTTTTGGGAACCGTTGCTTTACATTAACTGAACTTGATTAATCTTGCACATATATATTGTCATATTGAACATGAAACCGGTTAGACGTGACGATCGCTCTCACTAGGCTTTTTAGCTTACGCATCCACTCGTTGATGCAGGTACTAAGGATTGATGGGATGCACGTGGAGCATGGAGGCGTTGGATGGGACGGATGGTTTATGGATTTAGAGCTTTTATGTTTTGTTGCTGTTATTTTATGATTCTTTGGATTGGTTAGTTTGAGCTTTGTCGTTAGAATTGCTTAAGATTATGTAGCGAGTATTTGAGATATTTGAGTTTGAGATTGAATTGGATTATGTTGAATCCGTTTGAGTACTTGGAGATTTTAATGGAATTTATTTAGAGATTTTGAGATTCGCTTGTATGACTTAAGTATTTGAGTAATCCGCTGTGCAATTGAACTTTGATATTTGAGAAATCCGGAAACCTCTTTGGACTTAGAGAATTTAGAGAAAAATATTTAGGGTCTACCGGTTAACACCCGGGCTAGGGCAGCTATTTACGGATAGGGGTGTTACACATTTTCTCGATCATCAGTACATGATCGGGGCATTTTCTCGGGGCATTTTTTTTGCCCCAGGGCATTTTTTCGAGTTATTTTTTTTTTCGAAATAGCCATCATACACTCTTCCTTTATGTATTTTAGAAGCTTTTGTCGAGAAACATTAGCATCAGTACGGTGATTTTTGAAAATCAGTACGGGAGCAATGTTTCAGTCCGTATTTTCTCGATCATCAGTACATGACCGGGGCATTTTTTCGGGGCATTTTTTCGAGTTATTTTTTTTTTCGAAATAGCCATCATACACTCTTCCTTTATGTATTTTAGAAGCTTTTGTCGAGAAACATTAGCATCAGTACGGTGATTTTTGAAAACCAGTACGTGAGCAATGTTTCAGTCCGTATTTTCTCGATCATCAGTACATGACCGGGGCATTTTCTCGATCATCAGTACATGACCGGGGCATTTTTTCGGGGCATTTTTTTTGCCCCAGGGCATTTTCTCAAGGCATTTTTTTTGCCCCGAGGCATTTTTTCGAGTTATTTTTTTCTGAAATAGCCATCATACACTCTTCCTTTATGTATTTTAGAAGCTTTTATCGAGAAACATTAGCATCAGTACGATGATTTTCCAAAATCAGTACGTGAGCAATGTTTTAGTCCGTATTTTCTCGATCATCAATACATGACCGGGGCATTTTCTTGATCATCAGTACATGACCGGGGCATTTTCTCGGGGCATTTTTTCGTGTTATTTTTTTTCGAAATAGCCATCATACACTCTTCCTTTATGTATTTTAGAAGCTTTTGTCGAGAAACATTAGCATCAGTACGGTGATTTTTGAAAATCAGTACGTGAGCAATGTTTCAGTCCGTATTTTCTCGATCATCAGTACATGACTGGGGCATTTTCTCGGGGTAATTTTTGTTGCCCCGGGGTATTTTCTCGGGGCATTTTGTTTTGCCCCGGGGCATTTTTTCGAGTCATTTTTTTTCAAAATAGCCATCATACACTCTTCCTTTATGTATTTTAGAAGCTTTTGTCAAAAAACATTAGCATCAGAACGGTCATTGTCGAAAATCAGTATGTGACCAATGTTCATCGACTTTTGCCCGTGTAGTGAGCGTTTAGTGACCGTGTAGTGAACGTATAGTGGCGTTTAGTGATACGTTTTTTCTCGATCGATCGTGTTTATTTCTTATATAAGAGGCTTTGGTCGAGAGAAATCGGCTTTTGTGTTATATTTTTTTGACACGTTTAGTGAACCGTGTAGTGACCCGTGTAGTGAGCATTTAGTGACCGTGTAGTGAACGTATAGTGGCGTTTAGTGATACATTTTTTCTTGATCGATCGTGTTTATTACTTATATAAGAGGCTTTGGTGGAGAGAAATCGGCTTTTATGTTATATTTTTTTGACACGTTTAGTGAACCGTGTAGTGAGCCATGTAGTGAGCATTTATTGACCGTGTAGTGAACATATAGTGGCGTTCTACCTGGATCGGAGTCTTTGGTCGAGCAAAATCAACACAAGTTGTGTTGTTTATCACACAAGCATAACAAAGTCCCCGGAAATCTACACAAGTGTTTTTCCTTAAAATCTACACGAGTGTTTTCATATTTATCATACACAACTTTTTTTTCCCAAGAGTATTTTACACAAGTGTCTTCTACAAACAAGTTTGGGATGTTCGTGAGAGCTTGGGCTTGTTATTGCACTTGGCGAGTGTGATTTCTACCAAGTATAAATGTGTAACCTCGAAGGAAGATTGTGTATAAACTTGAAATATTTTTGGGGACTTTGATATGTTTGTTGGAAACACTTGTTGTTGTGAAGCTCGTTTTGGGGAGACTTTGGGGAGGGTCAAATCTTAGCGACAAAGGGCTGAATCTCAGTGGATCGTGGCAGCAAGGCCACTCTGCCACTTACAATACCCTGTCGCGTATTTAAGTCATCTTCAAAGGATTCTACCCACCGCTCGGTGGTAATTATAATTCAAGGCGGTCCGAACAGCTCTTCCGTCGAACGAACTTAGCCAACGACATGTTCCTTTGGGAGCCGAAGCTCCTACTGCGGGTCAGCAATTGGGCCGCGGGCGCATGCGTCGCTTCTAGCCCGGATTCTGACTTAGATGAAACTAACAAAATCTCAATCTCAAATGCAGAAGCAACTAAACAATCATAAATAAAAGCATCTAAAATCTCTAAAACCATCCGTCCCATCCAACACCTCCATGTCCCGCGAGCTCCTCAATCCTTAGACTTTTTACCTACATCAACGAGTGGATGCGTAAACAACAAAAGTTGCCTAGTGAAGCGATCGTCCCGTCTAACCGGTTTAACATATCAAATAAAGTTCAATTATATGCGATTAATTATGTCAATATTATTGTAAAGCAACGGTTCCCTCAAACGCATATGCCAAAGCACATACACACAACAAACGGAACCCAAACTGTCAAGACATTAAACGCAATACCAATAACACAACAAAACAATCACACAAACAAACCGTCTCAAATCACTACAAGAAAATATAGGCTTAACAACATCTGATACCGTTGTAAATTCGTTGTTAATGACGATTTACAACTAATTAACGATGAACATGAAATTGTCGTTAACAGTTCGTCGTAATAGAAGATTCGTCGTAAATTCATCATTAATAATGCGAGGAACAGAATTCGTCGTAACTTAGACGTTACACTGTTCGTCATAAAATCGACGTAAATGTAGATAATGTTGTTAATTCGTCGTTAATATTAACAACGAACTAACAACATCCCTTTCAAATATCGACGTTAGTTCGTTGTTAAATTTACAATGAATTTACAACTACTATTCTTTATGGTAGGCGTTAATTCGTCGTTGACGACGATCTTTGTATTGTCAAAAAAATTGTATATGAAATTTTTATTTATTTATTGATTACTTAAAATAAAGTTTTAAATTTATAAAACTAAAAACAAAAATAAAATATTATGCAAAAAAATAGAAAAAGGTTCTAAGAGTTCAAATCAATATCATTAAAAAGTTTGGCATTAGTAGTTTTAGCGACTCTAAAGTTGAAGTCGTTTTGTATGCATAGTGGAAGAAGGTCTGTAATCTAGAGAGAAGACAGGGCAAAAACGTAGAGAGAGAGAGAGGATGTGAAGAATGAGCAGAGAGGGGAAGCGTCCTGCATATATATAGATTTAGCTCCCGTTGCTAATTCATTATAAATTAACGACGAAATTACGACGAATGGTTGTAAATTCGTTGTTAAATTTAACGACGAATTTACAACGAATTATTATAAATTCATTGTTAAAATTAACGACGAATTTATGACGAATTGTTGTAAATTCGTTGTTAAACATAATAACAAATTTACAAACGACCGTAACGACGAATTTACGACGAATCGTTATAATGACGTCGTTACATTGTTAACCCAGTTCACGACCGCAGCCGCTACGTCTGGGGAGTCTGTGCTCTCAACATCCACTAATGAATCGGAATCACCCCGATTGTGGTTTACATGAAGATTAACTCTCACTCCCGATTACACCATCGGTTTACATGAAGAAGAAGAAGATAAAGAGGAAGAGAGGAACAAAGATATCCTAGAACCCGAGAACACATCTATCACCTGTACTCTCTCTAGGCCTCTCTCTCTAAACCCTTTGCCTAAGAAAGCATCACCGCAGAAGAAACGGGTTGGATCAAGCCCTAAAAGACTTGGCTTTCTCTGTTTTATACTCTCAGCAACAAAACAGAGATGATGGTCCGTGTAGTGACCTAAAGCATACCTCGCGTGTGGCTGCACGTGACACTAAGCCAACACAATAGATGAAACCCTCTGTTTCTTTGAGAAGCTTTCAAACACAGCCAAATTACCTTTTGGTTCTCCTTTCTTTCTGTAATCTTTTCTTCTCCAGATTTTCTCTAGGATTCAATCTGAGCTTCTTAAATCTTCTTCTTCAATCATTACTCAAGCTGTATCACATTCTACAGTTACGATAAGGTCAACTATGGGCAAAAAAGAAAGTATTTGTATGTCAATTATTAGTAAATTGTAAATTTCCTATTGATCTAATTATATGCTAGCTTTATGCATACATTTTTAGCATTCATGGGTTCTCACCATATCTAACAATTTTGAAGATAATCCTTAGAAGATTTTAAACTTAACGTATATATATGTAAATGCCATAGCAGCAAAATTGTATCCAGTACTACATTCACATCGTTAACCCTAACTACTAAAATTAATACCCTATTATATTATATATAAAACAAAAAAATCTTACTAGCAAAATAAAACAAAAGTTATATATATATATATATAGTATAGATATATAGTACTGGACTTACAAGTCGATGAACTACAAAATTCATGAACTTATTACATATGAACTTACAAAAAAAGAAACAAACCTTATAACCACAATTTTGATGATTGATTACGACAAAAAAACAAATTCAAAAATATGCATTATTAGTCCATTTTGATAATGTAATAATATAGATTATTGATAGACAAGTAGCTAAGGATTAAGGATTGCGTTTTTGTTATCATCTTCTTAGTCACATAGTATTTTTAATTTATTGTGACGAATGTCTTCTTTTTTCTTGGGAGAACGATTTCATTGGCAAATTTACGTATTATACGTGATAGTTTCATACTGTGATACGTATAAAATTAAAATTAGTATGTGTTTACAATCATTAAATTAGAATACGGACAAAAACAAATACGGACCATTGGAATCTATATATATCCTGATAGAAACTAAAGCATGTCTTCTGGTCAGATATAAACGTACGTGTTTCTATATGGACTATATATATATATTATTCTAAAAAAAACCCTCCAAATTTTTTTTATTTTTTTTTTGAAGAACCAAAAGCCTCTAATATTAGCTATGTAAACTATGGGGTTTCTTTAAGTGCTTTTTATCATCATGTAGCACATTTAATGGCATGGTGGAAAATAAACGGCTAATGGTATCGCACATGAACATGATGTTCAAACACAAACAAAACGACGATAGAACTTTAAATGTCAAAGGATAAGATTTTGCCAAAAATTAAAAATGAAATTCGGATAAAATGTGTCTCAATAAGGTAATAAATAAATGTGGGTTCACCTCATGTGACAACAAAATTGGAGAGCTTATGAATATAGGACAGTGCAATATTGACTTTAGATAATATCTAGATATACATTACCTTACACATTATCGATAAATTATTTAAATCACAAAGTTTCCGATTGTAAGGAAAATAAAATAATAGTAAAAGATTCTAATAGTTAGGATGCTTGTCAAGGCTAATAAAAATATAAATTTCTATAACTTAAGAATCAATAATTTGGTGGAGAGAATGTGAAGGCTAATGGAACCTCTATTATCTCTCCAACAAATCCAGAATTTCGAACATGTACAGTTGTTGTTTCTATTGGTTACTAAGCCACAGATTTTTTATTTTATTTTTCGTAAACAACTAAAATTAATACAAACCGAATTGTGTATAATAATCTAAAAACACTATGCATCTAAAATGGCTACTTAAAACCCTTTAACAAAAAAATTATGGCTAGTTAAAGAAATTTGAACAACTCTTTCAATGTTATTAAGCTTAAATGAGTTATTGCAGAAACAACATGCACAACTAATATTTTTCTTGCTTGATGACAAAAAAAAATCCTAATATTTTTCTTCCCGAAAGTTTTAGTGAACGACACACAGACTGACAAAAGTACCTTTAAACCAGTTATCTGCTATAAAATTATTCTATAAACATAGTAATGCATGATGTTGAATTTTGAAAATTTATGAAGAAATTGCTTTACCACTTTATCATTTACCTAATTAATAGATGTTCATGGTCATATAGCTAAATCACCATATTTTTTTAATAGCTAAACCACTATAAATTTCAAATTTATAGAAAATGTTAATGTTTTGAGCAACATCATTCGCATTCGCATGATCAGATATTTTACTAAATAGCTAGGTGTTGGATAATGTAATATCATCAAATTGCATGATATTTTTCTATAAAACATATATAATATTTTCTATTAATTCATTACATAAATGAAATAGCATTTTTTCGCTAATTAACATATTATTTTCTCAAAACTAGTATGTTTCCCAATCAAATTGAATGTGATTTTCAAATTAAAAAAAATCATTTTCTGTATCTAATATAATAGAAGTCCATGGTTTTTTTTTAACACTGGAATAATTATTTTATTAAGGATGCAAAAGCATAGCACAAATCCACCCCTCAAAAGTTGCTAAGAGATCATAGGCATAAAAACAAAACCTGCATAACAGATTGCAGGGCCAAAACAAAAGCTAAATTACACAGAGGTAATCAGCATTTCAGAAGCCAAAATGTCCTTCAGCCACTGAGGAGCACCCGCTGCTACAGTTATTTGCATACAGTTTTGGATCCACAGCCTTAAAGCACCAAACATCTATATATATTAGGTTTGGCTAACATCAAAGAGAACAAGAGATTCTCAGAACTCAGCCGTTTTCACCCCATCAAATTCTTACACAACCAAAAAAAAAAATGTTGAATCAATTAAATTGCATAAAAAAATGTCTCGTTTAAGATCCAGCATGCATCTACTTATGATACGTATCTGCATTCGATTCTCTCAGAATAGCTTGATATGTTTCATTTAATATATTGTGGTTATTAACAACTCCCAATTTTTTTTCAATTTTTTTTTTGTTAAAGGATGTGACGATTTCACTTCTAGAATGTCTACTCAGTTGTACAAGCTTACATGAAATATATATCAATTTCACTTCCCGTATGTTCATTAACGAAAGAAATCGACTTAACGTCATATTCCTACATATATACACATAAATACATAATACAGTACTCTATCGTTTGTACGTTAAAAAGAAAAATGTCGACATCCTTTGAACAATTGAACTATCCCACACCGAATATGCTCTTATTAATTAAGTTCAGATTCTTTCAAACCATGAAGAAACTGTAAGAATATATTTATGTGTGTATACATATATATCTGTCGATAACGTACAACTTATTCCAAACAAAAAGCGGAACGATAAAAAGAACCCGATTGGTGCAATTTTAGAAATTATGGATTGAGATAAAGTTTAAAGAAGCAATTGTGTATGGACACATTTCAAAGTTAAAGTCAGATTCAATGTAAAGAATAATATGTGTCAAGATCTAATGGATTGATGGTGGTAAAAAAATTCGGTCATCTTTTTCTTATGTATATTAAAAAAATGATTTTTAACCAAAACAAACTTGCTTGATTTTTTAATGATAATAGAAGAAATACCAAGTGAACAAGAAAAACTATAAGAAAAGAAGTTTAGCTTATTGAAATTTCACCTAAAAATTGTCAAGGTATGAGTAAAATTTAACATATTTCAACGAAGCCAATAAAAACCTAACATATTCAACAAAACAAATACAAACTGAAGTCACTATTTGGCTCAAAAACCACCGTGCACAGTAAAAAACAGGCGGTTTGAAGAGTGTCTTTGTTCTGAAGTACGTGATATATAATTATATAATTCTTAACTCAAAAACATTTACGAAAACTTCATCGTTGAGAAGTGTCGTCTTGAACTCTTGATATTGAGGTTCGTGTAGCTCTTCTAAATGTCATGTTCCTTTTTCCAAAAAATGAATTACTTATTTTGTTAATATATATAATGATGTGTGTGTGTATATAATAAAGTTATGGGTTTTAATATGTTTTACCTGAAATAATTGGTTAAGTTATAAAGATATTTTTCTAAATCATATATATTATCTAAACAAGATAATGGAAATACCAATTAAGTAAACACTCATTATAAGCAATTGAGAAAAAACAGATATTCTATATAGCTAAATTAGTATAAGAGATAAATTGTAGACTTATAGTGTAATTATCTTTGTCATATAAAAACAAAAATAATACAGAAAGTGAACTGCAAAATGCAAAGAGTCATTATATTGTGTTATTATCTTTCCGTACAAAC